>NC_069402.1:18756467-18823967 GCF_026875155.1 Cherax quadricarinatus
TAGTCGACTGGTGTGGGTCGCATCCTGGGACACTGACCTAAGGAGGCCTGGTCACAGACCGGGCCGCGGGGGCGTTGACCCCCGGAACTCTCTCCAGATAAACTCCAGATAATATGTTACTATTGTTCTGTTGAGTGCATTTTAAATAAGAGAATCGACAGGGAAGCTCTGCGCCTGCGCTGACGGGGGGAGGGGGAAGAGTCGCCATTGTTTTTTTGAATGTGATACAAACACGTTAATGTAAGGTGTATAATTTTCGTCGCTCTAGGGGTTATATTGGGCTTAAAACCTCTCAAATAGGAGCCGAAATTGTTGGATGTGCAGTCCTGCATAACTTGAGCATTAAGCAGATGTACAAGACAGCTTCAGGAACCTCAGATAAGCTATCTAAATTATGTTTGTAATTCTGGTCAGTATTATCATCATAAATTTGGGTAGAGAGGGGGGTTCAGTACATGACACACAGTAATCTCCAGACTAATTGGTGAGTATTATATTTATAAATTCTCCTTCTGTTATATAAATGTGTATTTATTAATTTTAATATACAGTCCACAAATTTATTTTAAATTTTACCAGAATTTCTGGTGATGTATATTTCATTTGCAAGTAATATAGGTCTAGAACAATTTGTGGAGAGATAGATTATGGTAGGTATCGAAGGGGGACATTTTTGGCGACCTAGGTGTCCTAAAATTCCTACTTGTCTCTGTAATTTTGATAAATAATAATTATCTTTGTTACCATTTACTTGTATGTATCTAATGAGATTCATCCAGGTAAATGTAATTTTCCACAGGATCTGTCCCTCTTTCCAACATCCTAAACTGAACTTCAGTTTTATAAAAACAACTTACAACTTTCAACGACTTATCATATATTCTATTCAGTTGCATCAGTAACTGCATCAATTCTCTACCCACTTCTCTTATGCCTTTTCCAAGTTTCTAAATGCAACAGACAACTCATGTTTTTCATCATAGTGTTGATTATCTATGCTTCAATGTAAACATTTGATTTCCGCAGGAAATTCTGTTCTAAATCTACTGTGTTGTTCTTGAAGGAGGGTTTCTGTCTTGTTCATCTGTTTAAGTCGCAGTTCTGCCGTGCACTCTACCTGCTGTGTTCCACACACTTATTATCCTAATTATAAGAGATTAAGTCTGGTTTCTTTGATTTAAGAAATTATACCTTCTCTCAGTCAAGCCTTGACTTTCTTTCTTATATACACTTACTGATGGTATACCAACGCTCCTCTTATACACACATACTCATGGAGCACATCAACCTCCCTTCTATCATACACACTGATGGATCACATCAACCTCCCTTCTATCATACACACTGATGGAGCACATCAACCTCCCTTCTATCATA
This sequence comes from Cherax quadricarinatus, assembly GCF_026875155.1. NCBI lineage: Eukaryota > Metazoa > Arthropoda > Malacostraca > Decapoda > Parastacidae > Cherax > Cherax quadricarinatus. The sequence goes on from NC_069402.1 coordinate 18,757,845, forward strand.
CACACTGATGGATCACATCAACCTCCCTTCTATCATACACACTGATGGATCACATCAACCTCCCTTCTATCATACACACTGATGGAACACATCAACCTTCCTTCTATCACACACACTGATGGAACACATCAACCTTCCTTCTATCATACACACTGATGGAACACATCAACCTCCCTTCTATCATACACACTGATGGATCACATCAACCTCCCTTCTATCATACACACTGATGGAACACATCAACCTTCCTTCTATCATACACACTGATGGAACACATCAACCTCCCTTCTATCATACACACTGATGGAACACATAAACCTCCCTTCTATCATACACACTGATGGAACACATCAACCTTCCTTCTATCATACACACTGATGGAACACATCAACCTTCCTTCTATCATACACACTGATGGAACACATCAACTTTCCTTCTATCATACACACTGATGGAACACATCAACCTCCCTTCTATCATACACACTGATGGAACACATCAACCTTCCTTCTATCATACACACTGATGGATCACATCAACCTCCCTTCTATCATACACACTGATGGAACACATCAACCTTCCTTCTATCATACACACTGATGGAACACATCAACCTTCCTTCTATCATACACACTGATGGAACACATCAACCTCCCTTCTATCATACACACTGATGGAACACATCAACCTTCCTTCTATCATACACACTGATGGAACACATCAACCTTCCTTCTATCATACACACTGATGGAACACATCAACCTTCCTTCTATCATACACACTGATGGAACACATCAACCTCCCTTCTATCATACACACTGATGGAACACATCAACCTTCCTTCTATCATACACACTGATGGAACACATCAACCTTCCTTCTATCATACACACTGATGGATCACATCAACCTCCCTTCTATCATACACACTGATGGAACACATCAACCTTCCTTCTATCATACACACTGATGGATCACATCAACCTCCCTTCTATCATACACACTGATGGAACACATCAACCTCCCTTCTATCATACACACTGATGGAACACATCAACCTTCCTTCTATCATACACACTGATGGAACACATCAACCTTCCTTCTATCATACACACTGATGGAACACATCAACCTTCCTTCTATCATACACACTGATGGATCACATCAACCTCCCTTCTATCATACACACTGATGGAACACATCAACCTTCCTTCTATCATACACACTGATGGATCACATCAACCTCCCTTCTATCATACACACTGATGGATCACATCAACCTCCCTTCTATCATACACACATGGAAAAGTATACACAAATGCAGTATAATGTGATCCTTTATTGGGAACGTTTCGCCCAGACAGTGGATTTTATCCAGTTACAAATAGATCTACCAGAGCAGAGAGTACATGAGTGTATATAGTGACCAGAGTGGTATGAAGGGTCAGGTGAGGAATGCTGAGAAGGTTGGATTTAAGAAGGACTGTCTGGTATGGGTCATTATCTTTGTTACTATGTAGGATAAGGATGATACAGTTTCCTGGCAAGGAGTTTACCTATGTTGTAAAAGTCGTCGTTCTGGTTGCAACAGTTGGATATACAGATGAGTGATGATTGCAAGATTCTGAGTCTCTTAATGTCTTCTTCCCTGGAGATGAGTCTTATGTCTCTGTAATTGATTAAATGGTTGTGGAAGTTACGGTGTAGAACACAGTCGTTCCTCAAGTTGTCCATTCAGTTGCGTATTGGTGTTCTGAAATACGTGTTTGGAGGTTTGTGGATGTCTCGTCCACGTATAATTAGTTACAGTCGTTGCCGGGGATTACATATACCCCTGCAGAGGATTAAACCTTGTGGTGTCTCTTTCTGGTGACGTCTTTGTATTGGGAAAGATGTCGGATACGTGTTTGGCAACGGAGTTGGTGTGGCGGACTATGTATCTCCTCTCTGCTGTATCTTCTCTGGGTGAGACGAAGATGCCGTGCATATTCCTTCATCTTAGTTTTCGTCTGAAGAAGGTTGCCCTGCAGGCGAAACTTTTCATCAATAAGGATACCTAGGTGTTGCACTTTTTTTTTATTAACACATCGGCCGTTTCCCACCAAGGTACGGTGGCCCGAAAAAGAAAAACTTTCACCATTATTCACTCCATCACTGTCCTGCCAGAGACGCACTTACACTACAGTTATAAAACTGCAACATTAACACCCCTCCTTCAGAGTGCAGACACTCGGACTCAAGTCCGACCTGCCGATTTCCCTGAATCCCTTCATAAATGTTACCTTGCTTGCACTCCAACAGCACGTCAAGTATTAAAAACCCATTTGTCTCCACAAGTGTTACACTTGTGTCTTTATATTAACTTTTTGGTATTGTGTAGTAATGGACATATTAAGGCTTGTCACCTGAGGTATGTGACACTGACACATGTACTCTGAGGTGCCGAAATACCTTGACTTCCTCTATACTTCCCTACAACATGACCAATAACCTTTCATACCTTTGAGTTCTGCTCAAAGTTCTTCTCTTAAAGTTCCACTTTTAAAGTTCTACTTTTAGAGCTCTCTTAAAATTTTATTTACCTTTAGAGCAGGAAGAAATAAACGAATAAAAGTTATAAAGTCAAGGTTGAAGCAATTCACCGTAAACTCAAAATTCTGAGCTGAGTGATGCAGCAGTAGGAGACGAAATCACAGGTGGGCGGAGCCCCACGTATTGTTAAGTAGGCAGCACGCCTTGTATCCGTGTATCCTCACGCAGTGTTTCCCTGACACAGGTTGGATGGACGTGGACGAGGTTGTTGATCAGCATCAACCAGACGGACGTGCGTGTGTGGATCAACTGCGCAGACTACGACAAGCAGCGCCTGGCGGGACACATTGATCTGCAGATACCTGAGGGAGGCTTATTGTACTTCCGTCAGGAACCCGGACTCAAAAACAAGCTGATTGTGAGTACTTGTTACTGGCTGACCTTTGGTGTGAGTAACTGACAATGAGGGACCTTTGGTGTGAGTAACTGACAATGAGGGACCTTTGGTGTAACACTGGATGATCTTTGGTATAACACTGTGTGACCTTTGGTGTAACGCTGTGTGACCTTTGGTGTGAGTAACAATCACAACTGTGAATGATTGTTGTTCCATAGTGACTGTAACTTTGAATGTTTATTGGTCTAAAGTCAATATCTCTCTCTCTCTCTCTCTCTCTCTCTCTCTCTCTCTCTCTCTCTCTCTCTCTCTCTCTCTCTCTCTCTCTCTCTCTCTCTCTCTCTCTCTCTCTCTCTCGTGCTGTGCCACCACTGAGTGTGGATGGTGCCATGTTGGGCACAAGTGAATATGTTGCCATGTTGAATACCACAACTGAGTATGTTGCTGTGCTTTATTCCACCATTGAGTATGTTGAATACTCCCACTGAGTATTTAGCTATGTTGAATATCACCAACGTTCATGTTACTTTGTTGAGTGCCACCACTGAGTATGTTTATGTTGCTATGTTGAGTGCCACCGAGTGTGTTTATGTTGCTATGTTGAGTGCCACCACTGAGTATGTTTATGTTGCTGTGTTACAGGGAAGCATCCAGATGGCTAAGCTAATGAACTTCAGTGAGAACGACCGGGTGTGGAACTGCTCCTACGACTCCCAGTTTGGCCCAGGTTGGCGCCCGCCTCTCATTGGTTAACTGACTAGCCCAGTCGTCGCCCAGCCTGCCCTCCCATTGGCTAACTCTCTCGCCCAGTCGTCTTCCCCATCCCCAAGAAAGTAGCCCAGGCGGCCTGTCCTCTATCTCAGATAAGGACCTCCCAATAACAGCGTTGTGAGCTCAAAGCTAACACTTCGCCGACTGGGCTCAGCAGAGCTATTCCAAGCTAACTCACTACCCATCTGCTGCCCAACATTTCTACCACTGCTGTCTTCTAACCTACATAACACGCATGTTGCACAACTGACAAAGGTGCTGAGATCAATATGTGTGCTATTAACGCTGTACATTAGCTACGACTCTGTACAGAGAACGGGAGTACCGTTGTTTGTACTGAATGTTAGTGGTCTGTCTTTCAGGAAACAGGACACTGATTTGGCAGTCCTTCGTGGTAGCCTCTGGTAAGATTCTGCTTGGATGATATACATGTTTTTATTTTGTATTTACAGCGATGGACTTACGGGATAAAGTTCCTGACTTACGGAACTTGATACTCAAAAAATGCTCTATATCTGGATCCATTTTGGTGAAGGTGCATCTTTTATCTTCGAATCATATGAACTTGACCATTTTTTTACTGGATTTAAAGGTTAAAACCTTTTGCCTCGGCTCAGTTCTCTTTAAGATACACACTTTTACGCACCTTACATGACGCCCATAAGAGTCTACTGACACCCAGGTACCTATTTATTACCAGGTGAATATGGGCAACAGGTGTTAGGAAATTTGACCATAAGGACACCCCAGGATGCCACCCAGAACATTCGAGTCAAACCCAGGTGAGGAGAATTTAAGCTCTTTGATAAGTGGGAATCACACTTATGTATACATGGAAGACTGAGGACCAAGCCAGCGTTCCTGCAAATCCAAAAGTGAGCAGAGTAAGCCACTGATTTGTCTCCTCAAGTGGGTTATTGAATCTGTTACTGTAGAGGGTTGCTAGAAATGAGAAAACGTTTAGCGAGATCTCAGAAAATAGTCAGCCATGATGTGTTGTTTGTCAGCATAAAAAGAATGTTACGAGGCAGTAAAGAGAGGATTTGTACACCCACGTACGCAAGCGCGAGTGAGCGCACACACACAATACTAACAAATCAGGTACATACAAACCGCTTCAGTTAGTCATTATATTATACCTGTAGAAGGTCGTATACCTTATGTATAAAAACATACATGATATACACCCACATACTCATTGTATACAATGTTCTTGTATATGAGTTTGTGTGAATATAATAACGGTGTACAATACCGACTAGTTGATAATTAAGACACATGTGCAACAGTTAGGCATCTTTATTCCGAAACGTTTCGCCTACACAGCAGGCTTCTTCAGTCGAGTACAGAGGAGGCAGCAGAAGCAGTAGAGATGTGAAGACGATGTAATCAGTCCATCACCCTTCAAGACGTAGTTTTGAGGTGGTCAGTCCCTAACTGTTGCACATGTGTTTTACCTATCATCATATTAATTGGTAATAGATAATATTGATAGATGATTTACAGATAAGTTAAGTGGCAGGCAAAAATCCCAGACATTTACGTGCATTCAGTATATCTAGTTACACCCATGTACACCCATGTACACATACGTACATTCAGTATACTGGTAAAAATCTCTGTTCCACAGGGCACAGTACTCATCCCACTTCTGTTTCTCGTTCTGATATCCAACACTGACGAACTCATAGCACCTTAATATCCTTTGCTGTTGACTCTAGCCAGAATCTCTCCGAGAGTGACATCTGTCGAAGTGAAAGAGAATCTTCCACTGGATCTCAGACTCAAGTGTGATGTTTATCGAGGACAAGTTTCAGTTGCTCCGCTATGGAAGACTGGAGGAAATAAAGTACTGGACAAGCTCAAATCATGTGCGAGACATAGGAGTAATGATGTTAGAAGATCTCACATTCAAGGATAACAACTATGATGTTATTGCTGCCACAAGGAGAATATTAGGCTGGATAACTGCAGCTTTCAAGACAAGTCAGTGATAACATACTTTAGGTCACTGGTTTTCTCCAGGCTGGAATACTGCTGCATACTGACGGCCGCCTTCAACACAGACGAGATTGCTGAGCTGGGACACATACTGATAACTTTCACTGCTCGTATACACTCAGTCATCTGAACTAATGGAAACTCTTGAAGTCCCTTCAACTATATTCCATTCGTTGACGAGAAAAGTACATAATAATTTACAACTACAAGAGCCTGGAGGAACTGTTCCACAACCTGAACAGCGAAATCATTCTGTATGACAAGAAGAGACTTGGTAGACAGTGCAAAAATGCCTTCACTAAAAAGCAGAGAAGCGACGAGTGTACTATAAATGGCGATGAGTGTTAGAGGTCCTCGACTCTCCAACGGCTTCCCTTCATGCCTGTTGGGAATTACAAACAAACTTCTAGGTGTCTTCAAAGGGGATTGGACAGGTTCTTCAAATCAGTTCCTGACTAGCCGGGCTCTGGTTCATACGTTGGACTGTACGCAGCCAGCAGTAACAGCTTAGTTGATCAGGCCCAGATCGACCAGAAGACCTGGTCTGGGACAAGATCAAGGTTCTTCAGGTGTTCTCTAGTGTGTCCTCTCTAATTCACCTGACAATACAGGGTACAAGCCTGCAGTTTTGAATGTCGTAGGTGACACTGCCTGGAACAAGTTATGCTGTCGTATAAGGTGACTACAATGAATGGAACAATAGATAACGTACACGGATGCAGCACGGATGTTTGTATGAACATACGAACATTTCTGCTACATTCGTGAACACGAATGTAGCGCGAATGTTGATTTATTAATATTAGAATGAAAGCCTGCTGGATGTACCAATATTCAGAGAAATAGGAGAGGGAATATTAACACATGAAGTCAAGAATTGTTTAGGATAGAATAAGAGTGGGATGAGAGAAGTGGGTTGTGTAAAATATTTACGTATCTCGAGGTTAGATGAGAGTACAGTTAGAGATATTGACACTTGTTAGGTGAAGGATTGAGTATTTTTGCAACAAGAAATACAGATATATATATATATATATATATATATATATATATATATATATATATATATATATATATATATATATATATATATATATATATATATATATATACACATATGCATAAAAGAGAAAATTTAAAAAACAGGAAAATCACAGTATCGTGGCTGGAACAATTCCCAGCTGAGAGTTCAAAGAGGAACGATGTTTCGGCTGCTTGTGGACCATCGTCAGGGTGCGAGTGAGAGAAACGAAGAGACAATCAAGAGACTGGTCAACTCAAGAGGTCAGAAGAAAGGTCAGGTCACGTGACCCAGCTTTAGCACCATCATTGGTACCTTTGTCTCTGCAGTGGCTAAGAAAGAACAGACTGTGTGGATGGGTCTGTGAAGACTAAGAAAGGAATTGATAGCTGTATTTGGGATAGTTTTAGGAGAGAACTTTTTGTCTGAATACTTTGGTCCACATGATGGTCAGAAAGATGAACTCTACTACTACTGTGTTCCTTAAGATGATCTGAAAAAAGTGACCAGTTTTACCTGTGTACTGAAGTGGCTAAGACTACAGCAGTGACCCGAACCTCACTGTCACCTCGTCCTTCATGTCTCTGTCTGATCCTCACCTCTTCACCTGTCCTGTCACCTCACCTGCTGACTTCTATCTACCTCTTACGGACCGAAACATCGTCTAACTCTTCCTTTTGTGAATTGTAAGTTACAGGAGAAATAAATTTGGTGATTAATCACACACTGGAATGTTTGAGGCTTATTAAACGACAGAAACAGTAAGATAAATGGGGTATGTGAGGAGAACAGTGTCAGTGTAATAGAGAAGTGAACGTGAGTGAATCAGAGGTGATGGTTAGTGGATAATGAAAGAATGTGTTGGAAGAAAGGTGGGTTAGTGTGAGGAGGTGTGGTGTGGGTGTAGTGCTGCTGGAGTGTGCAGTAGAGGGTAGTGTATACAGCAGGGTGGGTTCAGGTGGCAAGAGGAATGATTGGTGGAATGATGAGTTGAGTGTGGAGGCAGTGTGTGAGGCAGTGTGTGTGAGGCAGTGTGTGTGAGGTAGTGTGTGAGGCAATGTGTGCGAGGCAGTAAACAGTACCAGAAGTGAGAGTAGAGGCAATGTGTGAGGCAGTGTGTGAGGCAGTAAATAACACCAGAAATGAGAGTAGAGGAAGTGTGTGAGGCACTAAACAGCACTAGAAATGAGTGGGGAGGCAGTGTATGAGGTAGTAAACAGCACCAGAAGTGAGAGTAGAGGCAGTGTGTGAGGCAGTAAACAGCACCAGAAGTGAGAGTAGATGCACTGTGTGAGACAGTAAACAGCACCAGAAGTGGGTATAGAGGCAGTGTGTAAGGCAGTAAACAGCACCAGAAATAAGTGGGGAGGCAGTGTATGAGACAGTAAATAGCATCAGAAGTGAGTGTGGAGGCGGCAGTGTGTGAGGCAGTAAATAGCATCAGAAGTGAGAGTAGAGGCAGTGTGTGAGGCAGTAAACGGTACCAGAAGTGAGAGTAGATGCAATGTGTGAGGCAGTAAACAGCACCAGAAGTGGGTGTAGAGGCAGTGTGTAAGGCAGTAAACAGCACCAGAAATAAGTGGGGAGGCAGTGTATGAGACAGTAAATAGCACCAGAAGTGAGAGTAGAGGCAGTGTGTGAGGCAGTAAACAGCACTAGAAATGAGAGTAGAGGCAGTGTGCGAGGCAGTAAATAGCATCAGAAGTGAGAGCAGAGGCAGTGTGTGAGACAGTGTGTGAGACAGTGTGTGTGAGGCAGTGTGTGTGAGGCAGTGTGTGAGGTAGTGTGTGAGGCAGTGTGTGAGGCAGCAAGGACGATGAAAGGGGGTAATGCAGGTAAGACAGATGGGCTTTGGGCTGAGAGAGTAATGGCGGGTGGAAGATGCAGTATGGTAAGATCTTACAGGTGAGGATACTGGGTGGTAAGATCTTACAGGTGAGGATACTGGGTGGTAAGATCTTACAGGTGAGGATACTGGGTGGTAAGATCTTATAAGTGAGGATACTGGGTGGTAAGATCTTACAGGTGAGGATACTGGGTGGTAAGATCTTACAGGTGAGGATACTGGGTGGTAAGATCTTACAGGTGAGGATACTGGGTGGTAAGATCTTATAAGTGAGGATACTGGGTGGTAAGATCTTACAGGTGAGGATACTGGGTGGTAAGATCTTACAGGTGAGGATACTGGGTGGTAAGATCTTACAGGTGAGGATACTGGGTGGTAAGATCTTACAGGTGAGGATTCTGGGTGGTAAGATCTTACAGGTGAGGATACAGAATGGATAGATCTTGCCCATTGATTACCATGTTGCTTGCACGTGTAAGAGAAAGGAGAACATGAGATTATTTAGATCAACAAGACGAAAAGTAGAAATGAAGATGAACGAGGAGGATTTAGAGAAGAACGAGGATATGTAGATCAAGTGTTTACATTAAAACACGTACTTTGTGCTTGTTACAGCCATGAATTTAGGAAAGGGATACCCTAGGGTAGTTAGTGAGTCTAGGGTAGTTAGTGAGTCTAGGGTAGTTAGTGTTGCAGGCGTTGCAAATGTATGAAGTGAGGGTAAGTTGTTGAAAGATTTTACGAAGAGAATGTCCCTCTTGGTCAGCCATTTACAAAAAAAGGGAAAGAAGCTTCGGTAAAAAGCGAGCCTCGTTCTAGGACGTGTAATGTCACTGGTCGCTCGACATTTTAAGTGATGAAGTTGTAAAAGATGTGAATGATGTGAGGATCAGAAGATAATGTGATGTGAGGTGAGAGATGTGACATAGTTGCTCTTTGTTGATGAGGGAGATTAGGTGTGTAAAAGAAGAAAATTTAAGGAAAATAGCAGGAGGAGAGTAAGAATTAAGTGAATGAAAGATTAACTCTCAGATTGCTGTAACACTTTACGACAGCTCACAAAATGCGTGCAAAACAAATAACTGAAAAAGTACATGGATGGATATTTAATATTCTAATGAACTGAGCCCAAATGGTAATAATAAAGAGTGTGAAGTCAGAGGCTGCCAGAGTGAAAAGAATTGTTTCCCAAAGCTCAATACTTACCCTTGTTCTCTCTCTCATTCTGACATTCTACTTAGACACATAAAACATAGAACCGTGTAATCCACTGCTTATAGAATGTGAATGAGAGCGACATCTATTGAGGACACAGCACACCTCCAAGCTCATGTAAACAAAGTCTTGCAGTGGACCACTGACAACAATATTATGTTTAATGAGGACAAGTTGCAGTTACTTCGTTATTATGTAAAGATTGAGGAATTAAGACTGGAAAATAGAATAAAGATAACTCAGATTACTAGACAGAGTGCAAGGCTATTGTGAGAGACCTGGAAGTGATAATGTCAGAGAATCTCGCCTTCAAGCATCACAACAGTGTCACTATCACGACAGCAAGGAAAAATGATAGGCTGGATAACTTGAACCTTTAAAACAAGAGATACCAATTAAGAGATACTATTCCAGTCTCTTATTGTCTCTATCCTGTACTCTAACAGCTCCAGCAGCGCTGTATGACACTTCTCGGTTTAGCGCCGTCTTTAATTATAATAATAATAATCTAACATCTCCGTTCAAGTCAAAGGAAACCAGAGACCCGAAGAATGAATGTACAGCACACAGAACCTTCACTGCTAGTATACACTCAGTCAAACACCTACATTACTGCGAACGTTTGAAATCCCTCGATCTGTACTTCCTGGAACACTGGAGAAAAAGGTACATTGTAATCTCGACATGGGAAATTCTGGAAGGACTGGCCCCAAATCTGCACACATCAATCATCTCACATAAAATAAATGCTTGGCATACCATGCAAATACTACCAATTAAAAGCAGGGGAGTAATAAGTACACCAAGGAAAAACTCATTAAGCCTGCAAGGACCAAGACTTCTCAACACCCTACCATTATATATAAGAAGGATGCTAACACGCCCCTTAGATTTCTTCAGTAGAGAACTTGACAAGTTTCTCTATTTATTCCTGATCAGCCCTAGTGCATACGTAGTACTTAGTGAGGCTGGCACCAGCAGTCTGGTGAATTAGGTCATCTGTCAAGAGACCTGGTCTGGGACAGGGCAGCGGCGGGGGAGTTGACCCCTCAACACTCCAAGAAAAACTTTCTAATTCAGCTTGGTGGGAAAGTGGAAAAAGTAAGTGTATATACATAAGACATTATATATATATATATATATATATATATATATATATATATATATATATATATATATATATATATATATAATACATATATATATATATATATATATATATATATATATATAAATATATATATATATATATATATATATATATATATATAAGGCACCGTATATATATATATATATATATATATATATATATATGGCAGGGTATATACATAAGACAGTGTATATACGTAAAGCAGTGTCTATATACATAAGGCAGTGTATATTCGTAAAGCAGCGTATATATATATATATATATATATATATATATATATATATATATATATATATATATATATATATATATATATATATATATATATAAATATATATATATATATATATATATATATATATATATATATATATATATATATATATATATATATATATATATATATAAAGCAGTGTATATACATAAGGCAGTGTTTATATACATAAGGGAGTCTATATACATAAGGGAGCATATATACATAAGGAAGTGTATATACATAAGGCTGCGTTTATATACATAAAGCAGTGTATATGCATATGGCAGTGTATATTCACAAGGCAGCATATATACATACATAAGGCAGTGTACCTACATAAGGCAGTGTATATACATAAGGCAGTGTATATACATAAGGCAGCATATATACATATAGCAGCGTATTTACATAAGGCAGTGTTTATATACATAAAGCAGTGTATATTCATATGGCAGCGTATATACACAAGGCAGCATATATACATAAGGCAGTGTACCTACATAAGGCAGTTTATATATAAGGCAATGTATATACATAAGGAAGTGTTTATATACATAATGCAGTGTATATACATATGGCAGCGTATATACACAAGGTAGCATATACACATAAGGCAGTGTATATACATAAGGCAATGTATACATAAGCGTACAAACATTTGGTTTGGAAGTGTGTATGTCAGAGATGACTTTGACTCACAACAGATGAGTGGAACAAAGAGGCAGGAAGAGGCCTCTCTGCCTCTTGTAGCAGATCAGGATAACTGCTGAAGGAGCAGCAGTATATCTGTTCAACTGCTGCAAGAGTCCTACTGTCTCGCTTCTGCCTCTTGAGCCTTGTATCGTGAGCTCTACCTCGTGAGCTCTACCTCGTGAGTTCTACCTCGGGGGCTTTGTCTCGTGAGCTCTACCTCGTGAGCTTAGACTTCTTAGCTCTATATCTGCCAGGAGATCACTTTATCAAACTCGTCACAAGTCAGTATCCTAAAGTAATCGGTTACTTTCCACGCATTAAAGCCGATTTTGCATGCTAAGAAGGACGCAGTTACCGGGAAAAATGATGCATCATCACAAAGTCTGGACAACAAAGTGCAGCAGCGGTTCCCTCCTGCCTCCACACTGACTGCAGGACGGAAGGTACGTCAACATTCCACCACTCCATTAATAAATCCACACGCTCTCAGGTCTCCTTCAAAAGACATGGATGATGCCCAGTATACCCTCCGTGTGCCAGCACACCCAGTATACCCTCCGTGTGCCAGTACACCCAGTACTACCTGGCAACCGGGCCATCGACACGCCCCAAAATTATTTAGATATCTAATCCAGTAAGTACTTTAAGATCTACTTCACGATCTCTGTCTCAAGATCTGGTTCACTGCCGACTGGATTTCCAACGATCCAAACTCTTCTGTTCTACGGAGAACATACTTCTCCCAGGGTAGTTATGTTAATGAGATTGATAACGTAAACAACCTCATAATAACCTGGCTCCAGCAACTGTATTATTTTCTTAAAAGACATTACAACTATATAAATGTATGTATATATATATATACATATATATATATATATATATATATATATATATATATATATATATATATATATATATATATATATATATATATATATATATATATATATATATATATATATATGGTAGTGTGGGAACATCAGTGGTAGTGTGAGAATATCAATGGAGCGTGAGAATATCAATGGAGCGTGAGAATATCAATGGAGCGTGAGAATATCAATGGAGCGTGAGAATATCAATGGTAGCGTGAGAATATCAATGGTAGCGTGAGAATATCAATGGTAGCGTGAGAATATCAATGGTAGCGTGAGAATATCAATGTTAGCGTGAGAATATCAATGGTAGCGTGAGAATATCAATGGTAGCGTGAGAATATCAATGGTAGCGTGAGAATATCAATGGTAGCGTGAGAATATCAATGTTAGCGTGGGAATATCAATGGTAGCGTGAGAATATCAATGGTAGCGTGAGAATATCAATGGTAGCGTGAGAATATCAATGTTAGCGTGGGAATATCAATGGTAGCGTGAGAATATCAATGGTAGCGTGAGAATATCAATGGTAGCGTGAGAATATCAATGGTAGCGTGAGAATATCAATGGTAGCGTGAGAATATCAATGGTAGCGTGAGAATATCAATGGTAGCGTGAGAATATCAATGGTAGCGTGAGAATATCAATGGTAGCGTGAGAATATCAATGGTAGCGTGAGAATATCAATGGAGCGTGAGAATATCAATGGTAGCGTGAGAATATCAATGGTAGCGTGAGAATATCAATGGTAGCGTGAGAATATCAATGGTAGCGTGAGAATATCAATGGTAGCGTGAGAATATCAATGGTAGCGTGAGAATATCAATGGTAGCGTGAGAATATCAATGGTAGCGTGAGAATATCAATGGTAGCGTGAGAATATCAATGATAGCGTGAGAATATCAATGATAGCGTGGGAATATCAATGGCAGCGTGGGAATATCAGTGGTAGCGTGAGAATATCAATGATAGCGTGAGAATATCAATGGTAGCGTGAGAATATCAATGGTAGCGTGGGAATATCAATGGCAGCGTGGGAATATCAATGGCAGTGTGGGAATATCAATGGTAGCGTGAGAATATCAATGGTAGAGTGAGAATATGAATGGTAGCGTGGGAATATTAATGATAGCGTGAGAATATCAATGGTAGCATTGGAATATCAATGGTAGCGTGAGAATATCAATGATAGCGTGGGAATATCAATGGTAGCGTGAGAATATCAATGATAGCGTGGGAATATCAATGATAGCGTGAGAATATCAATGGTAGCGTGGGAATATCAATGGCAGCGTGGGAATATCAATGGTAGCGTGAGAATATCAATGGTAGCGTGGGAATATCAATGGTAGCGTGAGAATATCAATGATAGCGTGGGAATATCAATGATAGCGTGAGAATATCAATGATAGCGTGGGAATATCAATGATAGCGTGAGAATATCAATGGTAGCGTGAGAATATCAATGATAGCGTGAGAATATCAATGGTAGCGTGGGAATATCAATGGTAGCGTGAGAATATCAATGGTAGCGTGAGAATATGAATGGTAGCGTGGGAATATTAATGATAGCGTGAGAATATCAATGGTAGCATTGGAATATCAATGGTAGCGTGAGAATATCAATGATAGCGTGGGAATATCAATGATAGCGTGAGAATATCAATGATAGCGTGGGAATATCAATGGTAGCGTGAGAATATCAATGGTAGCGTGGGAATATCAATGGCAGCGTGGGAATATCAATGGTAGCGTGAGAATATCAATGGCAGCGTGGGAATATCAATGGCAGCGTGGGAATATCAATGGCAGCGTGGGAATATCAATGGCAGAGTGGGAATATCAATGGCAGAGTGGGAATATCAATGGCAGCGTGAGAATGTCAATTGTAGCGTGGGAATATCAATGGCAGCGTGGGAATATCAATGGCAGCGTGGGAATATCAATGGCAGAGTGGGAATATCAATGGCAGCGTGAGAATGTCAATTGTAGCGTGGGAATATCAATGGTAGCGTGGGAATATCAATGGTAGCGTGGGAGTATCAATGGTAGCGTGAGAATATCAATTGTAGCTTGGGAATATCAATGGTAGCGTGGGAACATCATCTTCATGGTATAGGTACCATGAGCACATATTCTGAGGCAGGTAAGATGTGAGCCCTTCTTCTTTAAGGTATATCTCCAAGAAGGAAGCCTTATATATAAATATATATATATATATATATATATATAAAATATATATATATATATATATATATATATATATAATATTATATATATATATATATATATGTTAGCTCCGTAAAGACCAGAATTCTTGGGCAGATTTATATAGGGTTACCTTCATTTCTCATTTATACAACTTAATATGTAAACTTTCTCCTCTCAAGGTCTTGTTGTTTATATATGTAAATGCACACTATACTTGGAAATGTTTAACCCAGGACATTACCTTGTGTTATAGATTCATGTGGTATATATATTATATATATTATATATTATATATATATATATTATATATATATATATATATATATATATATATATATATATATATATATATATATATATATATATATATATATATATATGCTCCTATGTACGGTAGACAATAGTTTTTGGTATTGTTTTGTGAAGAGACTAAGGTGTTCCGTGTTCGAAATACGAGCAGGTTCTTGTGTAGATTATCCTCCCTGAATACTGCAGTTCTCTCATCTTGTAAACAAACACTAGAACCTTCAGTAGCCAAAAAGATAATCGTTGCTGTGAAACTTTATATAAAAAGATATTCCTTACGTATTTTTTTAAGTGCCGACTGTATCATAGCTAGAAATATAAGGATCACTGAACGTCTTGTACACAGCAAGACTGTTGCTGTGTACACACGGGATTTACCGTTTGTTGACGTGTTACGTACACTTTGATGCTTCTATATATTAAATAGCATACATGTATATGGTATTATTTGAGCCTTAGAACCCGATATTCCTTCGGTGTCTTGAGAAATATTTTGAGTAATAGTTGGTTGTAGCTCTCCAGCCACTGTGATGTTCTATGTACATTTAAAGTGTACATTGTGACCTCCAGTGTAGTGTACAAGGGTAACAGAGTGTGGCCTCGACCGCAGTGTACCGCAGTGTAGTAACAAGTGTACAACAGGTACACATTTCAAAGAATCTGCCAATGATTTTGCATTACACAGGCAAACTGTAATGTGATTCAGTAAACTTAGACATGACGACCCTAGTATGTGGCCATCTACTAGACGCTAACAAGAGATGGGTTAGTCTGCGGGTCAGAGGCTACAGACACAAACTCTGAGGTTAATATCTCCAAGTGTAATACTATATTTTTCACACATCTTGTATAGAGCAGCTCAATAAACGCATCACTAACACCTGTGTATTCTTCACCTCAATTACTGCTGTCTTACAAAGGTATTCACTACACAGTATTCCTTACGAAGGTTAGAGCGAATATATATTATATATGCTTGATACAACTTGTATCAAGCAAGTCCATGGTCGACAGGAATATAATTGAATCTTGTTTCATAAAAAGAAGTTTTGAAAATAATATGAATATTTCCTTTGGTTTATATAAATTAGATCCATTTATAATAATATATATATGTTTGTGTGTGTGTGTGTGTTTACGCACCTATGTATGTGTGAGTGTGTGTGTGAGGAGCCCTCACAGTTATGAGATAAAGTGTTTATCTCTATATTTATTAATGTTTTTAAAGTATCGGCTGGTATCGGCCATTTTTCCACCGATACCGTAAAAACAGCCGATACCCGCCTATACCAATACTTTGGGACATCACTATCCACCATTTACAATATGTACTAATCTCATGTAAATGGTAGTGAAACCTGGAGAGTGATGACCGTAGAATTCGTTTGGTAATTACCATAAAAATCTATAACTAATATTTAGATTAGCGTAACCCAAGGATTACCTGAACATCCTGAGCCTAACTCAAACATCCTGGATCCTGGTGAAGGGATCTTCATCCAGGTAATTGAGTATAATTTTCCATTCCTCGGATCAAACCTGATTGTCTCTCATTCTCCAAGCATCGCAGGACTCCTACATATTCTGCATTTGCTTATAAATAGATCAATGGTAACTCGAGCGTGTGGTTTCTAACGCTCTAAGTAACGCTGATGCAGCCTGCGTTGCCACAGTTGCTTCTATGTTAATGTAATGTGCTCACTGTTCGATAAGTTAGGAAATGTAGGTAAAACTAGGTGAAGTTAACCTAGCCTAACGTAACCTAACCTAACCTAACCTAACCTAACCTAACCTAACCTAACCTAACCTAGCCTAACCTGACCTAACCTAACCTAACCTAGCCTAACCTAACCTAGCCTAACCTATCCTAACCTAAACTAACCTAACCTAGCCTAACCTAACCTAACCTAGCCTAACCTAACCTAAATTAACCTACCCTAACCTAACCTAACCTAACTTAACCTAGCCTAACGTAACCTAACGTAACCTAACGTAATCTAACCTAACGTAACCTAACGTAACCTAATGTAACCTAACCTAACCTAGCCTAACCTAACCTAACCTAACCTATCCTAACCTAACCTAACCTAACCTAACCTAACCTAACCTAACCTAACCTAACTTAACCTAGCCTAACCTAACCTAGCCTAACCTTACCTAACCTATCCTAACCTAACCTAACCTAACCTAACCTAACCTAGCCTAACCTAACCTAACCTAGCCTAACCTAACCTAGCCTAACCTAAATTAACCTAACCTAACCTAGCCTAACCTAACCTAACCTAATCTAGCCTAACCTAACCTAACCTAACCTAACCTTGCCTAACCTAACCTAACCTAGCCTAACCTAACCTAGCCTAACCTAACCTAACCTAACCTAGCCTAACCTAACCTAACCTAATCTAGCCTAACGTAACGTAACGTAACGTAACGTAACCTAACCTAACCTAACCTAACCTAACCTAACCTAACCTAACCTAACCTAACCTAACCTAACCTAATCTAACCTAACCTAACCTAGCCTAACCTAACCTAGCCTAACCTATCCTAACCTAAACTAACCTAACCTAGCCTAACCTAACGTAACCTAGCCTAACCTAACCTAACCTAACCTAACCTAACCTAACCTAACCTAACCTAATCTAACCTAACCTAACCTAGCCTAACCTAACCTAGCCTAACCTATCCTAACCTAAACTAACCTAACCTAGCCTAACCTAACCTAACCTAGCCTAACCTAACCTAACCTAACCTAACCTAACCTAACCTAACCTAACCTAGCCTAACCTAACCTAACCTAACCTATCCTAACCTAAACTAACCTAACCTAGCCTAACCTAACCTAACCTAGCCTAACCTAACCTAACCTAACCTAACCTAACCTAACCTAGCCTAAACTAACCTAACCTAATCTAGCCTAGCGTAACCTAACCTAACCTAACCTAGCCTAACCTAACCTAGCCTAACGTAACCTAGCCTAACCTAACCTAACTTAACCTAACCTAACCTAGCCTAACCTAACCTAACCTAATCTAGCCTAACCTAACCTAACCTAACCTAACCTAACCTAACCTAACCTAGCCTAACCTATCCTAACCTAACCTAACCTAACTTAAGCTAACCTAACCTAACCTAACCTAACCTAACCTAACTTAGTATAACTTTTCTATCCTAAACTGTCCTAACTTTTCCTATCGTAACTTAGGCTAATCTACGTTACTTAGCTAATGTATCCTAACTTGTCCTATCCTAACCTAACAACCTGACCTAGAATGATATAGAATTTTGAAGCTAAATAGACGCAGTGTAAAACGTATATAAACGAACGTTGTATAAATGATGAGTGAAATATAAGATGGTGAGAAAGATGGAACTTAGATATGGGATGGTGAGAATGATTGGAAGGAATTTCTCATCCACCCACTGGGTCGTACCTTTCATCCACCCACTGGGTCGTACCTTTCATCCACCCACTGTGTCGTATCTTTCATCCACCCACTGGGTCGTACCTTTCATCCACCCACTGGGTCGTACCTTTCATCCACCCACTGGGTCGTACCTTTCATCCACCCACTGGGTCGTACCTTTCATCCACTCACTGGGGAGGTGGATTTTCACAATGTCACCCCCATCACCCAACAACCACGCATTTAAGCCAGTAAAACTAACTCTTAACTATCCAATAGTAGTAGTAATAATAGTAGTTCAAAATGATGCAGGAATACGGAAAAATAGTCTTAATTTATATTATACTAATTTGCTCAAATCACTGAATATATAAATGGTATAACGACCATATATACGAGAGTCGTGTCCACGTAAACACTTCGCTCACACCAGCAAGTACGACCTGAACCATACACCACTAATTCAGTGAAGACATATGTAAGCTCAGCACCATGATGGCAAAGCAGTGCTTAGCGTAGCTGATGTCAGGCAGCAGTGACATCCAGGAGTCTGCTGGTGTTGTCTGCACCTCAGCATGTAGCTCCTGCATGATACAATAATGATAGGCGCATTCTTACTGTCTCGTGTCTATGAAATTTCGATGTAGGTTTTCCATATTATTATCCGCAGACTACTAGTAGACAGCTCCCTCCTTGACAGCTGCCTTCCCTGACAGCCCCCTCCTTGACAGCTGCCTTCCCTGACAGCCCCCTCCTTGACAGCTACCTTCCTGACTGTCCCCTTTGTGACAGCTCTCTTCCTGATATCTCTATCTGACTCTGTTCATTATTTCCCCATATAAGCTCGTTGCTTCTGACATACACGTCACACTCGTGGCTCACTGTGATCACAGTATTTATGAATGAGAGAGAATCGCTTACAATTAAAGTGTCAAGATGAGACAAGTAGACACATTTTAGAGCAAGGAGATAGCGAATGATACATTTGAAAGTCGGAGGCCCATTTATGGACACGTATTAATAGGTGGGAATAATCAGTGCTGCACTAATACGGTGCCAGCCACCTCACCGGTGGCTAGATGGATGATGGATGGATTTGTGACTAAAGAAAGAATACTCAGTGGCTCAAGTTATTATATAACTAAAAGCCTCTCATTTTTCTTTAAGACGAAGCATGGATTGTGGGAAGTTCATTGTGGAAAAGTGGCAGACAGTGATCTGGAGAGAGAGAGATAATTAATAAAGGTGCAGGGAAGTATCAGTGTTGACTTACGTGGAAAAGAAAGCGTATATCAGTCACTTGTAGGTCAGTAATAGTTATTTGTGACCTATTCGAAGAAGGGCATACCTGCTCTGAGGAACGTTTAGTGTGTTTTATACAAGTTAAGGCTTCTCAGAGCATAACAATGCTTGTGAAAACATTGCTTTTGATGAATCTGTTTCTGATGCTAAGAATGTCGTGTTATTTCTGTATGTTAATTTTTTTTGTATATTGATTTGTTGGCTTCTCAAACAGTGCTACATAGCCTTCAGAGCCAGACGGAGTTCTTGCTACTTAGTTTGTATGTTACCAGAGGTTCCTCCCAGGTATGTCTGGTCACTACCGTCGCTTAGAGTGATGTAAACGCCTTGATCACTGTTCTGCTGGTGATGGTCGTTCTGACTAGTCAAGTCGTTAATGGTGCTGGATGTATTAGTGGCAACACCTGTGTTGCTCTTGACGAGGCTGTGTGTAATATATCCTGCAGTGTGGCCTGTAAGAAGGTCGAGTCTGTTTTCTGTATTGTTTTCTGGTTCCTGCAGTGTGACCTGTAAGAAGGTCGAGTCTACTGTCTGTGTTATTCTCCGGTTTCAGTTAAGTGAAGATTTTGTATGCACGACCCCTGAATTTCTTGATAGTGTGTGAGCAGGAAAATTTAATGTTAGACGTAGAGTGCACAGTGTGACACACACCGGTGTCAGGAACATAGTCTGTGTTGTGACAGACACGAGTTTCAGGAATATATTGTCTCTTCTGTGACACACACCAGTGTCAGGAACATAGTCTATGGTGTGACACACACCAGTGTCAGGAACATTTTGGTGTGACACACCAGTGTCAGGAACATAGTCTGTGGTGTGACACACACCAGTATCAGGAACATAGTCTGTGGTGTGACACACCAGTGTCAGGAACATAGTCTGTGGTGTGACACACCAGTGTCAGGAACTTTTGTGGTGTGACACACCAGTGTCAGGAACATAGTCTGTGGTGTGACACATACCAGTGTTAGGAACATAATCTGTGGTGTGACACACCAGTGTCAGGAACATAGTCTGTGGTGTGACACACCAGTGTCAGGAACATTGTGGTGTGACACACCAGTGTCAGGAACATAGTCTGTGGTGTGACACATACCAGTGTTAGGAACATAATCTGTGGTGTGACACACCAGTGTCAGGAACATAGTCTGTGGTGTGACACATACCAGTGTCAAGAACATAATCAGTGGTGTGACACACCAGCGTCAGGAACATAATCTGTGGTGTGACACACACCCTAGACACCAGTGTACGTGAAGTTGCTAACAGTCGTACTCACTTGCCAACTCCTGCGCCAGACGAGAAATATAGCTCCAAGTGCTGTAAACTGTATGAACTTTATATACAAAATTGTAAGAGCTCTTAATTAAGCAGTATTGATTTGTCTTGCTTTCATTACAAGTTGTGTGTTATCACAGGCAGTCAGCAGTGCTTCCCTGAGTTGCAGTTCCTCTCCACTGTGAGAGTAAAACAGCCAGGGAATCCATTGACCTTTTAGGATAATAATTAAGCTGGTAGAATGTGTCAGAGGTCAAGGAGAGAGATACATGTTAAACTTAATATTTGTGTGATCTTACTTTCCTGTGTCTTCAGAATCTGTGTCTTTATTTTTGCTTAAATATCTATTTTATATCTAAGAATTTGTATAATGAATTAATTTTGAGTATTATTTATTCAGTTTATAGAAGATTGTTTACAGTGAAATGCAAGTGTTCTTGCATGGGATATATTGGTTTTATTTTTATCATATAACTACAAATGTGAGGTGTAGGGAAGTGAGAGGACACACAGGGAGGCTCCGTAACACACTCGTGACAAGTGAGAGGACACACAGGGAGGCTCTCTAACACACTCGTGACAAGTGAGAGGACACAGGGAGGCTCTGTAACACACTCGTGACAAGTGAGAGGACACACAGGGAGGCTCTCTAACACACTCGTGACAAGTGAGAGGAAAACAGGGAGGCTCTTAACACACTCGTGACAAGTGAGAGGACACACAGGGAGGCTCTCTAACACACTCGTGACAAGTGAGAGGACACACAGGGAGGCTCTCTAACACACTCGTGACAAGTGAGAGGACACACAGGGAGGCTCTCTAACACACTCTGACAGTGAGAGGGACACACAGGGAGGCTCTCTAACACACTCGTGACAAGTGAGAGGACACACAGGGAGGCTCTCTAACACACTCGTGACAAGTGAGAGGACACACAGGGAGGCTCTCTAACACACTCGTGACAAGTGAGGAGGACACACAGGGAGGCTCTCAAACACACTCGTGACAAGTGAGAGGACACACAGGGAGGCTCTCCTAACACACTCGTGACAAGTGAGAGGACACACAGGGAGGCTCTCTAACACACTCGTGACAAGTGAGAGGACACACAGGGAGGCTCTCCAACACACTCGTGACAAGTGAGAGGACACACAGGGAGGTTCTCTAACACACTCGTGACAAGTGAGAGGACACACAGGGAGGCTCTGTAACACACTCGTGACAAGTGAGAGGACACACAGGGAGGCTCTGTAACACACTCGTGACAAGTGAGAGGACACACAGGGAGGCTCTGTAACACACTCGTGACAGTGAGAGGACACACAGGGAGGCTCTCTAACACACTCGTGACAAGTGAGAGGACACACAGGGAGGCTCTCTAACACACTCGTGACAAGTGAGAGGACCACACAGGGAGGCTCTCTAACACACTCGTGACAAGTGAGAGGACACACAGGGAGGCTCTCTAACACACTCGTGACAAGTGAGAGGACACACAGGGAGGCTCTGTAACACCACTCGTGACAAGTGAGAGGACACACAGGGAGGCTCTCTAACCACTCGTGACAAGTGAGAGGACACACAGGGAGGCTCTTAACACACTCGTGACAATGAGAGGACACACAGGGAGGCTCTCTGTAACACACTCGTGACAAGTGAGAGGACACACAGGGAGGCTCTGTAACACACTCGTGACAAGTGAGAGGACACACAGGGAGGCTCTGTAACACACTGTGACAAGTGAGAGGACACACAGGGAGGCTCTCTAACCACTGTGACAGTGAGAGGACACACAGGGAGGCTCTGTAACACACTCGTGACAAGTGAGAGGACACACAGGGAGGCTCTGTAACCACACTCGTGACAAGGGGAGAGGACACACAGGGGCTCTGTAACACACTCGTGACAAGTGAGAGGACACACAGGGAGGCTCTGTAACACACTCGTGAAAATGCGAGAGGACACACAGGGAGGCTCTGTAACACACTCGTGACAATTTGAGAGGACCACAGGGAGGCTCTGTAACACACTCGTGACAAGTGAGAGGACACACAGGGAGGCTCTCTAACACACTCGTGACAAGTGAGAGAGGACACACAGGGAGGCTCTTTTAACACACTCGTGACAAGTGAGAGGACACACAGGGAGGCTCTCTAACACACTCGTGACAAGTGAGAGGACACACAGGGAGGCTCTCTAACACATTCGTGACAAGTGAGAGGACACACAGGGAGGCTCTCTAACACACTCGTGACAAGTGAGAGGACACACAGGGAGGCTCTGTAACACACTCGTGACAAGTGAGAGGACACACAGGGAGGCTCTGTAACACACTCGTGACAAGTGAGAGGACACACAGGGAGGCTTTTAAAACACTCGTGACAAGTGAGAGGACACACAGAGGGGGCTCTCTAACACACTCGTGACAAGTGAGAGGACACACAGGGAGGCTCTCTAACACACTCGTGACAAGTGAGAGGACACACAGGGAGGCTCTGTAACACTCGTGACAAGTGAGAGGACACACAGGGAGGCTCTCTAACACACTCGTGACAAGTGAGAGGACACACAGGGAGGCTCTCTAACACACTCGTGACAAGTGAGAGGACACACAGGGAGGCTCTCTAACACACTCGTGACAAGTGAGAGGACACACAGGGAGGCTCTCTAACACACTCGTGACAGTGAGAGGACACACAGGGAGGCTCTCTAACACACTCGTGACAAGTGAGAGGACACACAGGAGGCTCTCTAACACACTCGTGACAAGTGAGAGGCCCACACAGGGAGGCTCTCTAACACACTCGTGACAAGTGAGAGGACACACAGGGAGGCTCTCTAACACACTCGTGACAAGTGAGAGGACACACAGGGAGGCTCTCTAACACACTCGTGACAAGTGAGAGGACACACAGGGAGGCTCTGTAACACACTCGTGACAAGTGAGAGGACACACAGGGAGGCTCTGTAACACACTCGTGACAAGTGAGAGGACACACAGGGAGGCTCTCTAACACACTCGTGACAAGTGAGAGGACACACAGGGAGGCTCTCTAACACACTCGTGACAGGTGAGAGGACACACAGGGAGGCTCTCTAACACACTCGTGACAAGTGAGAGGACACACAGGGAGGCTCTCTAACACACTCGTGACAAGTGAGAGGACACACAGGGAGGCTCTCTAACACACTCGTGACAAGTGAGAGGACACACAGGGAGGCTCTCTAACACACTCGTGACAAGTGAGAGGACACACAGGGAGGCTCTGTAACACACTCGTGACAGGTGAGAGGACACACAGGGAGGCTCTCTAACACACTCGTGACACTTATTATGGGAAAATAAGAATATAATTGAAATATATAACAGGATCCAAGTAACTCTTACATTTCCATCACTTTGAGACAGTTTCGAACGTGAAATATAATTGTTGAATCTGATGTTCGGTTAATTCAGTCTCTGGTTTAGTTCAGGTTTGGTGAGATTAAGCTGGTTTATGTGGTAATAGGTGGGATTAAGTTAAGTGAGAATAGATACCTAACTGTTGCATATGTGTCTTACCTAACAATAAGTGAGAATAGTTGGTTAGGACAGTATATGGATAGGTTTAAGGTTAGGCGGAATATGTTAAATAAGGTGAGGTTTGGCTAGGTGTGGCTAGATTAGTTACTTTGGGATGATGCGATTGATTGTACAGGAATTGACCTCGTCTGGGGAGGAACTGACCTCGTCTGGGGATGAATTGACCTCGCCTCGGGAGGAATTGACCTCGTCTGGGGAGGAATTGACCTCGTCTGGGAGGGAATTGACCTCGCTCGGGAGATTGACTCGTCTGGGGAGGAATTGACCTCGTCTGGGGAGGAATTGACCTCGTCTGGGGAGGAACTGACCTCGTCTGGGGAGGAACTGACCTCGTCTGGGGAGGAACTGACCTCGTCTGGGGAGGAATTGACCTCGCTCGGGGAGGAATTACCTCGCTGGGGAGGAATTGACCGCGCCTGGGGAGGAATTGACCTCGCCTGGGGAGGAATTGACCTCGTCTGGGGAGGAATTGACCTCGTCTGGGGAGGAATTGACCTCGTCTGGGGAGGAATTGACCTCGTCTGGGGAGGAATTGACCTCGCCTGGGGAGGAATTGACCTCGTCTGGGGAGGAATTGACCTCGTCTGGGGAGGAATTGACCTCGTCTGGGGAGGAACTGACCTCGTCTGGGGAGGAATTGACCTCGTCTGGGGAGGAATTGACCTCGTCTGGGGAGGAATTGACCTCGTCTGGGAGGAATGACCTCGTCTGGGGAGGAATTGACCTCGTCTGGGGAGGAATTGACCTCGTCTGGGGAGGAATTGACCTCGTCTGGGGAGGAATTGACCTCGCCTGGGGAGGAATTGACCTCGCTGGGGAGGAATTGACCTCGTCTGGGGAGGAATTGACCTCGTCTGGGGAGGAATGACCTCGTCTGGGAGGAATTGACTTCGCTGGGGAGGAATTGACCTCGTCTGGGAGAATTGACCTCGTCTGGGGAAGGAAACTGAGCCTCGTTGGAGAATTGACCTCGTTTTTCTGGGGAGGCAATGATCCTCGCATGGGAGGAACTGACCTCGCCTGACCGGGCAGGAATTGACCGTGCGGGCAGGATTGCCTCTGTCTGGGAAGCATGCATGCCTTGTCTGGGTGAGATATGCCTCGTATCGGGAGGATTGACTCGTCAGGGGAGATGACCTCGTCTGGGAGCATGACCTCGTCTGGGAGGACATGACCTCGTCTGGGGACGGAATGACCTCGCCTGGGGAGACTGACCACTCGTCTAAGACTCAACCCTTGAGTGATAAGGAAACGATGGCTTGTCATGTTACACGTCAAGATGATGCTGGTTATCTACAGAGGCAAATCTGCTGACCAATGAAGGTGAAATTCAACTCATCCAGACAGTCTTTGTATCACGGTGCACAACATGCATGCCTGTACACGGTGCACAGCATGCATGCCTGTACACGGTGCACAGCATGCATGGCTGTACACGGTGCACAGCATGCATGCCTGTACATGGTGCACAGCATGCATGCCTGTACACGGTGCACAGCATGCATGCCTGTACACGGTGCACAGCATGCATGCCTGTACACGGTGCACAGCATGCATGCCTGTACACGGTGCACAGCATGCATGGCTGTACACGGTGCACAGCATGCATGCCTGTACATGGTGCACAGCATGCATGCCTGTACACGGTGCACAGCATGCATGCCTGTACACGGTCACAGTCATGCATGCCTGTACACTGCAGCATGCATGCCTGTACACGGTGCCATATGCATGCCTGTACACGGTGCACAGCATGCATGCCCGTACACGGTGCACAGCATGCATGCCTGTACACGGTGCACAGCATGCATGCCTGTACACGGTGCACAGCATGCATGCCTGTACACGGTGCACAGCATGCATGCCTGTACACGGTGCACAGCATGCATAGCCTGTACACGGTGCACAGCATGCATGCCTGTACACGGTGCCACAGCATGCATCCTGTACACGGTGCACAGCATGCATGCCTGTACACGGTGCACAGCATGCATGCCTGTACACGGTGCACAGCATGCATGCCTGTACACGGTGCACAGCATGCATGCCTGTACACGGTGCACAGCATGCATGCCTGTACACGGTGCACAGCATGCATGCCTGTACACGGTGCACAGCATGCATGCCTGTACACGGTGCACAGCATGCATGCCTGTACACGGTGCACAGCATGCATGCCTGTACACGGTGCACAGCATGCATGCCTGTACATGGTGCACAGCATGCATGCCTGTACACGGTGCACAGCATGCATGCCTGTACACGGTGCACAGCATGCATGCCGTACACGGTCACAGCATGCATTCTGTACACGGTGCACAGCATGCATGCCTGTACACGGTGCACAGCATGCATGCCTGTACACGGTGCACAGCATGCATGCCTGTACACGGTGCACAGCATGCATGCCGTACACGGTGCACAGCATGCATGCCTTTACGTCCCTGCAGTGCTGTAGTCAGTATGTGACGCGGATGGTACACTTTGTCGCTGCTTGCCTGTACAGTGAAACATCATCCTATACAGTGTGAGCATGATCCTGTAACGGTGACAATGACATTGCTGTACACGGTGCACATATTCATCTGTACACGTCATCAGCATGCATCCTCAGATACACTTGTTCTCAGAACAAATGCCTTACACGTCACAGTTGATGCCTGTACATAACACATGATACCTGTCAGGTACAAATGCATGCTTACACGGTTCACAGATGCATGACTGTTACGGTGCCGATTGCATGCCTGGTAACGGTCAACCGATGCAGCTTAGTCAGTGATTCAGTATTGACGAGTCTTCTTTTATTTGGGACATCGGAAACTCTTTCTCTATAGCAGTGGGTTTTCTCTTGGTAAATAAATCTGTACGTACTTCACCTTCCTCTAGTTGCTTCTCCCCAGATTTAATATGTTCGAACAAATAGTAGACACATTGTCATAACACAGATACTCACTGACATACTGACTTTTTTACAACAGTGTTGCCGTGTTATCGGTCTTGACAAACGTAGGAACTTTACATGACTTCTGGATTCCACAGGAAATAAACGCCTTCCTACAAAGTGTTTTCTCTTAGATAATTACTGATCACCTTTCCCGTTCTACAGTAATTGTGTCAAAATTGTTCTACACTCAAGTCTCACTTCGCATTTCATGACATATGTTGGGGTTTTGCTGGTCCTGGAAAGTGTAGGAACTTTCTTCGACCTGAAGCTTAAAGTCAATAATGCACCTTCCGAGTCTAAATTTGACATTCTTTTTTATTAATTGGAAAAACTTCGGTAAAGCTCATCTTCCGATTCTTGATTGGGGTTTCGTCTCCTGGACAAAGAAACTGTTACTCTACGTTGATCCTTTTCCTGCTAAGGCTGGAGAGTTCCCGCCCACACTACACCTTTAATGCAATGGAGACTAAATATGGTAGAGAATTTTCATCAGAAAGAATACCATGCCCCCTACCGTGGCTCTGAGCCACAGGTAATGTTCTTAGATCCTGGTCATGACAGAGAGCACACTTTATTGAAATTGCTCGGCATGCAGCGAGTGGATATGAAGTGTGTCCTAAGGAAGTATCCTTATGCTGATCACGAAACTGATGAAGCTATCAGATGTCTTCAGAAATTTGCACAAAATATGTTAGTTCCTCTTACAAGTCAAGAGTCTCTCGCATTAACTTACACCCAGGAGAAGCGTCTTGCAGTGCAAGATAAAGGCAGTGTATGCAAAACAATGTACGTGCAGAACGGCTGGACATTTATGTAGATCTTCGTAGATGTTTGCAACTGCAACACAGGCATCTCCGCGGTAGTTTGAAAGAGGAAGAATTAGTTGAATAAGATCCTTTAAAATAATATTTGTGGGATTTGCATTGGAAGTATCAATGACATGGATAAACTCAGCATGATCCTCATGAATATCCAAGGCATCATGTGGCCGAAGTATGGTGAGGTTGAGGTGTACCTCACCTGGCACTGTTCTTCTTTCATTACCCAGGAGTGTGAAAAAGACGTGAGGAACGTACAAGCTTCAGGAGACTACACAAAACTGTAGCTCCAGTTTGTCGAATCATTTCGTTTAGAATTACTGAAGACAAATACTTTCGGTAACAAATCCTTTGCTTTTCAGTTCTGACATATCTAAAGCTCCAAGTTCCATCAGTTTATTTAAGTTGCCAGATTCGTCTTGGTTTCCTCGTATTGCTAAGTTTTGGGAAGGATATAAATGAGGGTTTGCATTACCTTGACGAGACGTGTCTCGTGTTTGTGTTGTTGTAAGCAGCGACTCCCCAGGTATATTGTTCTCAGTCGTGTGCTTGCTGCTGGTCGTCTGCTCCAGGTCGTCTGCTGCAGATCGTCTGCTGCAGGTCGTCTGCTGCTGGTCCAGCATCCATATGAGATAAACAGTCCTGGGAGATAACATTTTCGCTACGGAACGCAGTCACTACAACTATATCATCTTTATCTGTTTCTGGCTATCAGTTGCTCTTTGCAGATTTGGCAGAACATTATTTTTTGTACTAGTCATGCATAAACTCAACTAAGGAAAATCAACGAAGCACTCAGCTCTAAACTAGATAAACTAGGTAAACTTGGTAAACTAGGTAAACTAGGTATACGTCATTACTGAAAACATGTATTTGTTTTAGATTCCACCAGTCGAGTCTACTACACTGGATCTTAAGAATGAAAAAACTGTAAACGTTTGATATTTCAAATGCACTTTTGCACTGTTTCTCTAACCTCATAATATTATTAATATATATATATATATATATATATATATATATATATATATATATTATATATATATATATATATATATATATATATATATATATCGAAGTGTCGGCGGATGGATTTATGAAGGATGAGGTTAATCATAGAATTGATGAGGGAAAAAAGGTGAGTGGTGCGTTGAGGTATATGTGGAGTCAAAAAACGTTATCTATGGAGGCAAAGAAGGGAATGTATGAAAGTATAGTAGTACCAACACTCTTATATGGATGTGAAGCTTGGGTGGTAAATGCAGCAGCGAGGAGACGGTTGGTGGCAGTGGAGATGTCCTGTCTAAGGGCAATGTGTGGTGTAAATATTATGCAGAAAATTCGGAGTGTGGAAATTAGGAGAAGATGTGGAGTTAATAAGAGCATTAGTCAGAGGGCAGAAGAGGGGTTGTTGAGGTGGTTTGGTCATTTAGAGAGAATGGATCAAAGTAGAATGACATGGAAAGCATATAAATCTATAGGGGAAGGAAAGAGGGGTAGGGGTCGTCCTCGAAAGGGTTGGAGAGAGGGGGTAAAGGAGGTTTTGTGGGTGAGGGGCTTGGACTTCCAGCAAGCGTGCATGAGCGTGTTAGATAGGAGTGAATGGAGACGAATGATACTTGGGACCTGACGATCTGTTGGAGTGTGAGCAGGGTAATATTTAGTGAAGGGATTCAGGGAAACCGGTTATTTTCATATAGTCGGACTTGAGTCCTGGAAATGGGAAGTACAATGCCTGCACTTTAAAGGAGGGGTTTGGGATATTGGCAGTTTGGAGGGATATGTTGTGTATCTCTATACGTATATACTTCTAAACTGTTATATTCTGAGCACCTCTGCAAAAGCAGTGATAATGTGTGAGTGTGGTGAAAGTGTTGAATGATGATGAAAGTATTTTCTTTTTGGGAATTTTCTTTCTTTTTTTTTTGGGGTCACCCTGCCTCGGTGGGAGACGACCGACTTGTTGAAAAAAAAAAATATATATATATCGAGGCTGGAATACAAATTCTTTTTTCAAAATTTCTTAAAAAGTAACTAATTCCCTGAAATCAAAAAAAAATATATTATTAGTTTTGTCTTGACTTTCAGTGAAACTTGATGTAAAGATTATAGTAGATTATAAGACAACATAAATGGTATTTAAGAAACCAACTTATAAATTTCAGAAGAGGGAACATTCAGTCTTGATGACTGGTGATGACATGAAGCAGCATCATTATCTGTAGAAGCATCAGTCCTTCACGTCTATAAGAGACCACATAATCTAAAATATTCAGCAAACACAGTAGGCTAACAAAAACTTGCTAACGTATACAGTAGGCCTACTTCAGTATGATAATTTAATCATGTTCTGTTACTTTAAAAGCCTCGGGGATCTGGAAGTTCATCTTAGCTGAATAATATCATCTGGAGCAGCCTCGTTCATCAAGTTACAATAGTGAGTGATTTACTTGATGGTGAGAGTGTTGAACCTTGCCAGTGTTCCTTGATATAAGCACGGCAGCTTAATGGTGAGAGTGTTGAACCTTGCCAGTGTTCCTTGATATAATCACGGCAGCTTGATGGTGAGAGTGTTGAACCTTGCCAGTGTTCCTTGATATAATCACGGCAGCTTGATGGCGAGAGTTTTGAACTTTGCCAGCGTTCCTTGATATACTCACGGCAGCTTGATGGTGAGAGTGTTGAACCTTGCCAGTGTTCCTTGATATAAGCACGGCAGCTTGATGGTGAGAGTGTTGAACCTTGCAAGTGTTCCTTGATATAAGCACGGCAGCTTGATGGTGAGAGTGTTGAACCTTGCAAGTGTTCCTTGATATAAGCACGGCAGCTTGATGGTGAGAGTGTTGAACCTTGCAAGTGTTCCTTGATATAAGCACGGCAGCTTGATGGTGAGAGTGTTGAACCTTGCAAGTGTTCCTTGATATAAGCACGGCAGCTTGATGGTGAGAGTGTTGAACCTTGCAAGTGTTCCTTGATATAAGCACGGCAGCTTGATGGTGAGAGTGTTGAACCTTGCAAGTGTTCCTTGATATAAGCACGGCAGCTTGATGGTGAGAGTGTTGAACCTTGCAAGTGTTCCTTGATATAAGCACGGCAGCTTGATGGTGAGAGTGTTGAACCTTGCCAGTGTCCCTTGATATAAGCACGGCAGCTTGATGGTGAGAGTGTTGAACCTTGCCAGTGTTCCTTGATATAAACACGGCAGCTTGATGGTGAGAGTGTTGAACCTTGCAAGTGTTCCTTGATATAAGCACGGCAGCTTGATGGTGAGAGTGTTGAACCTTGCAAGTGTTCCTTGATATAAGCACGGCAGCTTGATGGTGAGAGTGTTGAACCTTGCAAGTGTTCCTTGATATAAGCACGGCAGCTTGATGGTGAGAGGGTTGAACCTTGCAAGTGTTCCTTGATATAAGCACGGCAGCTTGATGGTGAGAGTGTTGAACCTTGCAAGTGTTCCTTGATATAAGCACGGCAGCTTGATGGTGAGAGTGTTGAACCTTGCAAGTGTTCCTTGATATAAGCACGGCAGCTTGATGGTGAGAGTGTTGAACCTTGCAAGTGTTCCTTGATATAAGCACGGCAGCTTGATGGTGAGAGGGTTGAACCTTGCAAGTGTTCCTTGATATAATCACGGCAGCTTGATGGTGAGAGTGTTGAACCTTGCCAGTGTTCCTTGATATACTCACGGCAGCTTGATGGTGAGAGTGTTGAACCTTGCCAGTGTTCCTTGATATAAGCACGGCATGACTAGTCTAGATTACAAACAACAGAATGCTTATCTTTCTTGAGAACTCTCTCGTGTTTCCTTGATCTTGACATCAGAATCGGGCTTATCAACCTGCAAGTGAACATAACTATAAATAGTAGCCTCTGAATGTGTTCTTCTTAACCTTTTCAACATCACATCCCGCTTGTTTTTGTAAAACTCGCCAGGACAGAGCCCTGACACGGCTCTAAATTTTCCGACGACTCGTTGGTGCAAATTTATATGACAGGTGTTTCCTAACGCGGGTATTAGTCAGATGATGACTCGCCGCTGGAACTTTTGGTCATCTGTCCGAGGCCTTCCACTGGCTTACCACTCTACCCCTTCTAAAAATCATGGCCATAGTTATAACCATTTTACATTAATTACAATAAACAAGGCTGTGAAGTTTCTCTTTATTACTGTTGTTAGTCCTACGATATTAACAAATATGCAAATGTCACAACAGGAGTAATTATCTGGATAAAACATTAATTACATAAACTAACAAACATAATAAGTCAATTACTGTAAAGCCTAATATTAAACATTCTTCATATTTTTAATGGCAAAGTTAACAATCGTAAGTGAGAGTCATCAAGACTGTGAGGCGAGACTGTACCTCCTCAGTGGTCAAAGTTATATTCTTAAGAATACTTGCAGGACGCAGGTTCTAACAGTCAGTGTTATCAATTAATTTTAAAATACTCGCCGGACATTTTTCTCGGGGGAAAGAATCTGTGTGTCGACACTGTGGTTCTGGTGAGATGGCAACAGCATCACGTGGGTGACCAGCATCCGGCTCAGCATCACGTGGGTGACCAGCATCCAGCTCAGCATCACGTGCGTGACCAGCATCCAGCTCAGCATCACGTGGGTGACCAGCATCCAGCTCAGCATCACGTGGGTGACCAGCATCCGGCTCAGCATCACGTGGGTGACCAGCATCCAGCTCAGCATCACGTGCGTGACCAGCATCCGGCTCAGCATCACGTGGGTGACCAGCATCCAGCTCAGCATCACGTGGGTGACCAGCATCCGGCTCAGCATCACGTGGGTGACCAGCATCCGGCTCAGCATCACGTGGGTGACCAGCATCCAGCTCAGCATCACGTGGGTGACCAGCATCCAGCTCAGCATCACGTGCGTGACCAGCATCCGGCTCAGCATCACGTGGGTGACCAGCATCCAGCTCAGCATCACGTGGGTGACCAGCATCCGGCTCAGCATCACGTGGGTGACCAGCATCCAGCTCAGCATCACGTGCGTGACCAGCATCCGGCTCAGCATCACGTGGGTGACCAGCATCCGCTCAGCATCACGTGGGTGACCAGCATCCAGCTCAGCATCACGTGGGTGACCAGCATCCAGCTCAGCATCACGTGCGTGACCAGCATCCGGCTCAGCATCACGTGGGTGACCAGCATCCAGCTCAGCATCACGTGGGTGACCAGCATCCGGCTCAGCATCACGTGGGTGACCAGCATCCAGCTCAGCATCACGTGCGTGACCAGCATCCGGCTCAGCATCACGTGGGTGACCAGCATCCAGCTCAGCATCACGTGGGTGACCAGCATCCGGCTCAGCATCACGTGGGTGACCAGCATCCAGCTCAGCATCACGTGCGTGACCAGCATCCGGCTCAGCATCACGTGGGTGACCAGCATCCAGCTCAGCATCACGTGCGTGACCAGCATCCGGCTCAGCATCACGTGGGTGACCAGCATCCGGCTCAGCATCACGTGGGTGACCAGCATCCGGCTCAGCATCACGTGGGTGACCAGCATCCGCCTCAGTATCACGTGGGTGACCAGCATCCGGCTCAGCATCACGTGGGTGACCAGCATCCGGCTCGGCATCACGTGGGTGACCAGCATCCGGCTCAGCATCACGTGGGTGACCAGCATCCGGCTCGGCATCACGTGGGTGACCAGCATCCGCCTCAGTATCACGTGGGTGACCAGCATCCGGCTCAGCATCACGTGGGTGACCAGCATCCGGCTCAGCATCACGGGTGACAGCATCCGCCTCAGTATCACGTGGGTGACCAGCATCCGGCTCACATCACGTGGGTGACCAGCATCCGGCTCGGCATCACGTGGGTGACCAGCATCCGGCTCAAGGTTGATGTATATCACTATCAATCTTGTCGCCAGATGGCCAAGTGTCGGGATGTGACGCTTCTTTTAGCAAACAAATGGTGAATGGTTCAAAACGATATACCATCACCACAAAAATTCCCCAAAATACCCAAACATATCACCCATTAACTTCACACAAAACACCTATTCACCTCAAACCATCCCCCAAAACAATACCACCCAAATACCTCAAACCAATCACCTTCATTACCATCACCAACACAATTCAACTCATATAACCATCCAACCAACAACACTATCACCTTCAATCCAAACCACAACCCATCACCAAATACCTCAAGCAATCACCCACATATACCAAAACACCCACAACCCCATCCCCTTTCATATACCATCACCCAAAATCCCATACTCAAATACCATCACCACAACACATACACCTTCAATAACCATCACCAACCATCACCTCATTACCCACACCAACCAACCTTCAAACACACACACAAATAACCTAAAACCATCCAAACACTATCATTCAGAATACACAACACATATACCTTCAGATATACCATCACCAATTCACACCACTATCACCATACACATCACCCCCATATCACCACAACACTATCACCCAATACCAATCACCACAACACTACACCTTCAGTAAAACCATCACAACAAAATCACCTTCAATATCCATCACCACAACACTTCCCCTCAATAACCCACACCCCAACACTATACCTTCAGATATACCACAACAACACTATCACCCTTAATAACCCACAACACTACCTTCAGATATCCATCCCAAAACACAACACCTTCTATCATACAACAACACTCACCCTTCAGTATCCCTTAACCAACACATACCTTCACCTCCTACAAAACACATCACATTCAGAATATAACACAACTTACACTTCCCTTATTTAACAAACCCCATTTTAAAAATAACTCATATAATTGTTCGACTTTATTCAAATTTAAGAATATGTTTTCCATTTATGGTAACTTTTTAAAAAATCCAATCTTTAGTTAGCTTTGATCGTATACCTTTCCTGTGAATTTGTGGGATTTTCTGTCTTGTGATACTTGGCGGTTTTGAGGTTTTATATGGGGATTATGGTTGATTTATTTTAAGGTCTTGGGGAAATTTTGGAATTGGTTCTTGGAGTCTTGTGATTGTAAGTTTGTGAGTTTTTGTTTGTAAAAGCCTTTTTTGGGAAGTCTTTTTTTAGCTTGTATCTGGTTTTAAGCCTTGAGAGTTTATGGTTTGTGATTTGTAGAAATTGAAATCTTTATTGTTCTTTAGTCTTCTTCTAAAGTTTTTAAGTTTTATTAAGTTTTTTGTTAAAAATAAGTTTTCAAATTTTAATTTAAAATTTGAAAAATTTTTTTTACAAGGCTTATCTTCAAGTATCAAAAACTTCAAGTCATATCCAGCCCACAAAATCCTTCAGATTTACTCACAAACCTTTTTATTCAAATTATTTCGACCATACCAATTTTCAGATAATCACCACACTTCACCTTCAATTTTCCCCAAACAAGTATCCTTCATATATCCACAAAACCATCACCTTTAATATATAAAAACACTTTTCACTTCAATATACCATCACCACAACACTATCACCTTCAGATATACCTCACCACACACTATACCCTTAATAAGTAACCATATATCAGATTACCGTCCCACACCACTACACCTTCAGATATACCGTCACCACAAGCACTATCACCTTCAGATATACCGTCACCACAACACTATCACCTTCAGATATACCGTAACCACAACACTATCACCTTCAGATATACCATCACCACAACACTATCACCTTCAGATATACCTCACCACAGCACAATCCCCTTTCAGATATCAATCACCAGCACTATCACCTTCAGATATACCTCACCACAACACTATCACCTTCAGATATACCTACCACAACACTATCACCTTCAGATATACCTCACCTCAACACTATCACCTTCAAAATATACTCACCCAGCACTATCACCTTCAGATATACCCATCACCCAAACACTAACACCTTCAATAAAACCATCACCACAGCACTATCACTTCAATATCCCATCCCCACACACTATCACCTTCAGAAATACCATCACCACAACACTATCCCCTTTCAGATATCCCAATCACCCACCCTATCACCTTCAGATATACCATCCCCTCAACACTATCACCTTCAAAATATACCATCACCTCAACACTATCACCTTCAGATATACCATCACCTCAACACTATCACCTTCAGATATACCATCACCTCAACACTATCACCTTCAGATATACCATCACCACAACACTATCACCTTCAGATATACCATCACTACAACACTATCACCTTCAGATATACCGTAACCACAACACTATCACCTTCAGATATACCATCACCTCAACACATCACCTTCAATATACCTCACCCAACACTATCACCTTCAGATATACCATCACCCAACACATCACCTTCAGATATACCTCACCACAAAAACTATCACCTTCAGATATACCTCACTAACCCATCACCTCAGATATACATCACCCAACACTATCACCTTCAGATATACCTCACCACAACATTATCAACCTTTCAGATATACCTCACCAAAAACACTATCACCTTCAATATCCGTACCAAACACTAACCTTCAGATATACCATCACCACAACACAATCACCTTTCAGATATACCGTCACCAAAACACTATCACCTTCATATATACCTCACCCAAAACATTCACCTTCAATATACCTCACCCAACACTCCCTTCAAATACTACAAACACCCCCCGATACCTCCCCACAACCTACACCTTCAATATACCACACCCAAAACACTATCCCTTCAGAATACCATCACCACAACATTACACCTTCAGATAAACCATCCCCACAACACTATCACCTTCAGATATACCATCACCACAACAATTATCACCTTCAGATATACCTCACCCAAACACTATCACCTTCAGATATACCCCCCCAACACTATCACCTTCAATTACCCTCACCAAAACACTATCCCTTCAGATATACCTCACCACAACATTATCACCTTCAGATATCCCTAACACAACACTATCACCTTCAGATATACCATCACCACAACACTATCACCTTCAGATAATACCGTCCCCAAACGGGCACTATCACCTTCAGATATCCCCTCACCACAGCACTTTTCCCCTTTCAGATATACCCACCAAAACACTATCACCTTCAGATATACCGTACCACAACACATCCCTTCAGATATACCGTCACCACAACACTATCCACCTTCAGATATACCTCACCAAAACACTATCACCTTCAGATATACCACACCACACACATCACCTTCAGATATACCTCACCACAGCACTATCCCCTTCAGATATACCTCCCCAAAACACTATCACCTTCAGAAAATACCTACCACAACACTATCACTTTTACAAACAACACATCACCTAAAAATATCCTCCCCACAATCACTAAAATCCCCATCACCCACAACACTATCACCTTCAGATATACCATCACTCAAACACTATCCCCTTCAGATATACCATCCCCAACACTATCACCTTCAGATATACCATCACCACAACACTATCCCCTTCAGATATACCACACCACAACACAAATCACCTTCAGATATCCCATCACCTCAACACTATCACCTTCAGATATACCAACCCCCAACACTATCACCTT
The DNA here is from genome assembly GCF_026875155.1 of Cherax quadricarinatus. Lineage (NCBI taxonomy): Eukaryota > Metazoa > Arthropoda > Malacostraca > Decapoda > Parastacidae > Cherax > Cherax quadricarinatus. Next base: position 18,796,040 of record NC_069402.1, read on the forward strand.
CGATATACCATCACCCAACACTATCACCTTCAGATATACCTCACCAAAAACACTATCACCTTCAGATATACCGTCACCAAAACACATATCACCTTCAAAATATACCTAAAACCCAACACTATCACCTTCAGATATACCGTAACCACAACACTATCACCTTCAGATATACCATCACCACAACACTATCACCTTCAGATATACCGTCACCACAGCACTATCACCTTCAGATATACCGTCACCACAACACTATCACCTTCAGATATACCATCAAACAACACACTATCACCTTCAGATATACCTAACCCAACATATCACCTTCAGATAACCTCACCACAACACTATCACCTTCAGATATACCATCACCCAAACACTATCACCTTCAGATATACCATCACCACAACACTATCACCTTCAGATATACCATCACCACAACACTATCACCTTCAGATATACCATCACCTCAACATTATCACCTTCAGATATACCATCACCTCAACACTATCACCTTCAGATATACCATCACCTCAACACTATCACCTTCAGATATACCCCCCACCCAAAACTACACCTTCAAATACCATCACCACAAACTTATCACCTTCAGATATACCATCACCCACACTATCCCCTTCAGAAAAACCATCACCCAACACTTCACCTTCAGATATACCATCACCCACACTATCACCTTCAGATATACCTCACCAAAACACTATCAACCTTTCAGATATACCATCACCACAACACTATCACCTTCAGATATACCATCACCAAAACACTATCCCCATTCAGATAACCATCACCACAACACTATCACCTTCAGATATACCATCAAAAAGCCTATTACCTTCAGATATACCATCCCCAAAAACACTATCACTTCAGATATACCTCACCACAACACTATCACCTTTCAATATACCATAAACCACAACACTATCACCTCAGTAATAACCATCACCACAACACTATCACCTTCAGATAATACCATCAACAACCTATAACTTCAGATATACCATCCCCTCAACACTATCACCTTCAGATATACCATCCCCACAACACAAACACCTTAAATAATACCATCACCAAAAACACTATCACCTTCGGGATATACCATCACCAACAACACTATCCCCTTCAGATATACCATCACCACAACACTATCACCTTCAGATATACCATCACCTCAACATTATCACCTTCAGTATACCATCACCCAACACTATCACCTTCAATATACCATCACCACAACACTATCACCTTCAGATATACCACACCCAACACTATCCCCTTTCAGATATACCTAACCACAACACTATCACCTTCAGATATACCATCACCACAACATTATCACCTTCAGTTATACCTCACCCAACACTATCACCTTCAGAATACCATCACCAACAGACTATCACCTTCAGATAAAACCTCACCCAACACTATCACCTTCAGATATACCGTAACCACAACACTATCACCTTCAGATATACCTCACCACAACACAAATCACCTTCAGATATACCGTCACCACAGCACTATCACCTTCAGTTTATACCTCACCAAAACACTATCACCTTCAAAATATACCATCACCACAACACTATCCCCTTTCAGATATACCTAACCCAACATTATCACCTTCAGATATACCTCACCCAAAACACTATCCTTCAGATATACCTCCCCCAAAACCTATCACCTTCAGATATACCATCACCACAACACTATCACCTTCAGAAAATACCATCACCACAACATTATCACCTTCAGATAACCATCACCTCAACATACACCTTCAGATATACCATCACCTCAACACTATCACCTTCAAAATATACCATCACCTCAACACTATCACCTTCAGATATACCATCACCAACACTATCACCTTCAGATTTTACCATCACCACAAACTATCACCTTCAGATATACCATCACCCAAAACACTATCCCCTTCAGATATACCATCACCACAACACTTCACCTTCAGATATACCATCCCCCAAAACACTATCACCTTCAGATAAAACCTCCCCAAAAACACTATCACTTCAGATATACCATCACCACAACACTATCACCTTAAATTTATACCATCACCCAACACTACACTTCAGAATACCTCACCACAACCCCTTCCCCTTCAGATATACCATCAAAAAGCATATACCTTCAATATACCATCACTAAAAAACACTATCACCTTTTCAGATATACCATCACCACAACACTATCACCTTCAGATATACCATCACCCAACACTATCACCTTCAGTATACCATACCACAACACTATCACCTTCAGATATACCATCAACAACACTATACCTTCAGATATACCATCCCCTCAACACATCACCTTCAGATATACCATCACCACCACACTATCACCTTCAGATATACCATCACCACAACACTATCACCTTCAGTATACCATCACCACAACACTATCACTTCAATATACCATCACCACAACACTATCACCTTCAGATATACCATCACCTCAAAAATATCACCTTCAGATAACCATCACCCAACACTATCCCCTTTCAGATATACCATCACCCAACACAAACACCTTCAGATATACCATCACCACAACACTATCCCCTTTCAGATATACCATCACCACAACACTATCACCTTCAGATATACCATCACCTCAACAAAATCACCTTCAGATATACCATCACCTAAAACCACATTCTATCACCTTCAGATATACCATCACCCAACACTATCACCTTCAGAATACCATCACACAACACTATCACCTTCAGAAATACCATCATCACAACACTATCACCTTCAGATATACCATCACCCAACACTATCACCCAGTATACCACCCCAATCACAATCCTCAGATATACCATCACCAAAACACTATCACCTTCAGATATACCTACAAAACCAAAACACCTTTCAGAACCACCTAAAACATTCACTTCAATATACCGTCACCAAAACACTTCACCTTCAGATATACCATCACCACACACTACCCCTTCAGATATACCGTCACCAAAAGCACTATCACCTTCAGATATACCGTCACCACAGCACTATCCCCTTCAGATATACCTCACCACAACACTATCACCTAAATTATACCTAACCAAAACACTAACTTAGATAAACTCAAACCACAGCACTATCACCTTCAGATATACCATCACCACAACACTATCACCTTCAGATATACCATCACCAAAACACTATCCCCTTCAGATATCCCATCCCCACAGCACTATCACCTTCAGATATTCACCCATCACATCAAACAACACTATCACCTTCAGATATACCATCACCTAAACACTATCACCTTCAGATTTACCAATCACCAACACTATCACCTTCAGATATACCATCACCCAACACTATCACCTTCAATATCCCATCACCACACACTATCACCTTCAGATATACCTACCACAACACTATCACCTTCAGATATACCTCACCAACACTATCACCTTCAGATATACCGTAACCACAACACTATCACCTTAAAGATATACCTCACCACAACACTATCACCTTCAGAATAACCGTCACCACAGCACTATCACCTTCAGATATACCGTCCCCCACACACTATCACCTTCAAAATATACCGTCACCAAACACAAATCACCTTCAGATATACCGTACCCAAAACACTATCACCTTCAGATATACCATCACCACAACACTATCACTTCAGATATACCTCCCCAAACACACTATCACCTTCAGATATACCATCACCCAACACTACACCTTCAGATATACCACACCACAACATATCACCTTCAGATATACCATCCACCTCAACATATCACCTTCAGATATACCATCACCTCAACACTACACCTTCAGATATACCATCCCCTCAACACTATCCCCTTTCAATATACCATCACCTCAAAACTACCACCTTCAGATATACCATCACCACAACATATCACCTTCAGATATACCATCACCCACACCTATCACCTCAGATATACCATCACCCAACACTATCACCTTCAGATATACCATCACCACAACACTATCACCTTCAGATATACCTCACCACAAACACTATCACTTCAGATATACCATCACCACAACACTATCACCTTCAGATATACCATCACCACAGCACTATCCCCTTCAGATATACCATCACCACAACACATCACTCAGTTCAATAACCATCACCACAAACACTATCACCTTCAGATATACCATCACCACAGCACTATCACCTTTCAGATATACCATCACCACAACACTATCACCTTCAGATATACCATCACCACAACACTATACCTTCAATATACCATCACCACAACACTATCACCTTCAGATATACCATCAACAACCTTTTACCTCAGATATACCATCCCCAAAAACACTATCACCTTCAATATACCATCACCACAACACTATCACCTTCAGATATACCATCACCACAACACAAACACCTTCGGGTATACCATCACCACAACACAAATCACCTTCAGATATACCATCACCACAACACTATCACCTTCAGATATACCATCACCTCAACACTATCACCTTCAGATATACCATCACCACAACACTATCACCTTCAGATATACCATCACCACAACACTACCCACCTTCAGATATACCATCACCACAACACTATCCCCTTTCAGTTATACCATCACCACAACACTATCACCTTCAGATATACCATCACCTCAACATTATCACCTTCAGATATACCATCACCTCAACACTATCACCTTCAGATATACCATACCCAACACTATCACCTTCAGATATACCATCACCCAACACAAATCACCTTCAATATACCGTAACCACACCACTATCACCTTCAGATATACCATCACCACAGCACTATCACCTTCAATATACCGTCACCACACATTTAATCACCTTCAATATACCATAACCACAGCACTATCACCTTCAGATATACCGTCACCACAACACTATCACCTTCAGATATACCGTAACCACAACACTATCACCTTCAGATATACCTCCCACAACACTATCACCTTCAGATATACCTCACCAAAACCACTATCACCTTCAGATATACCATCACCACAACATTATCACCTTCAGATATACCATCACCACAACACTATCACCTTCAGATATACCATCACCTCAACATTATCACCTTCAGATATACCATCACCTCAACACTATCACCTTCAGATATACCATCACCCAACACTAATCACCTTCAGATATACCATAAACCTCAACACTATCACCTTCAGATATCCCAAACACCACAACATATCACCTTCAGATATACCATCACCTCAACACTATCACCTTCAGATTACCATCACCCAACACTATCACCTTCGGGATATACCTTTCACCCAACACTATCCCCTTCAGATATACCTCCCCAAAAACACTATCACCTTCAAATACCATCACCACACACTACACCTTCAGATATACCATCACCACAGCACTATCCCCTTCAGATATACCATACACCACCAACACTTCACCTTCAGATATACCATCACCAAAACACTATCACCTTCAGATATACCATCCCCCAAACACTACACTTCAATACCATCACACAACACTATCACCTTCAATTTCCATCACCGCAACACTATCACCTTCAGATAATACCAAATCCCCCAAACACTATCACCTTCAGATATACCATCATACAACCTATACTTCAGATATACCATCACAACAACACTATCACCTTCAGATATACCATCAACCACAACACTATCCCCTTCAGATATACCATCACCACAACACTATCACCTTCGGGTATACCATCACCACAACACTATCACCTTCAGATATACCATCACCCAACACTATCACCTTCAGATATACCATCACCCAACACTATCACCTTCAAAAAATACCATCACCACAACACTATCACCTTCAGATATACCATCACCACAACACTATCACCTTCAGATATACCATCACCAACAACACTATCACTTTCAGATATCCCAAATCACCCAACACTATCACCTTCAGATATACCATCACCTCAACACTATCACCTTCAGATATACCATCACTAACACAATCCCCTTTCAGATATCCCAAATCACCAACACAATCACCTTCAATATACCTCACCACAACACTATCACCTTCAGATATACCATCACCACAACACTACACCTTCAGATATCCCTCACCTAAACATATCACCTTCAGATATCCCTCACCTAAACATATCACCTTCAGTTATACCATCACCTCAAAAACTATCACCTTCAGAATACCACCCACAACACATTATCCCCTTTCAGATTACCATCACTACAACACATTCACCTTCAGATATACCGCACCAAACAGTATCACCTTCAGATATACCATCACACAACACTATCACCTTCAGATATACCGATCACCAAGAAACAAATCACCTTCAGATATACCGTCACCACAGCACTATCACCTTCAGATATACCGTCACCACAACACTATCACCTTCAGATATACCGTAACCACAACACTATCACCTTCAGATATACCGTCACCACAACACTATCACCTTCAGATATACCGTCACCACAGCACTATCACCTTCAGATATACCATCACCACAACACTATCACCTTCAGATATACCATCACCACAGCACTATCACTTCAAAATATACCATCCAACCCACCCAGATATACCTTCAATATACCAATCACACCACAACACTATCACTTTCAGATAATCCACACCACAACACATCACCTTCAGATATACCATCACCTCAACACTATCACCTTCAATATACCATCACCTCAACACTATCACCCTTCAGTATACCATCACCTCAACACTATCACCTTCAGATATACCATCACCTCAACATTATCACCTTCAGATATACCATCACCACAACACTATCACCTTCAGATATACCATCACACAACACTATCACCTTAAAGAATACCATCACCTCAACACTATCACCTTCAGATATACCTCACCTCAACATTTACACCTTCAATATACCATCACCATCAACACTATCACCTTCAGATATACCATCCCCCAAAACCACTATCACCTTCAGATATACCTCACCTCAACACTATCACCTTCAGATATACCATCACCTCAACACTATCACCTTCAGATATACCATCACCTCAACACTATCACCTTCAGATATACCATCACCACAACATTATCACCTTCAGATATACCATCACCTACAACACTATCACCTTCAAATACCTAACCACAACACTATCACCTTCAGATATACCATCACCACAACACTATCACCTTCAGATATACCGTCACCACAGCACTATCACCTTCAGATATACCGTCACCACAGCACTATCACCTTCAGATATACCGTCACCACAACACTATCACCTTCAGATATACCGTAACCACAACACTATCACCTTCAGATATACCGTCACCACAACACTATCACCTTCAGATATACCGTCACCACAGCACTATCACCTTCAGATATACCATCACCACAACACTATCACCTTCAGATATACCATCACCACAGCACTATCACATTCAGATATACCATCACACACACTACTACACCTTCAATATACCATCACCACAACACTATCACTTTCAATTACCATCACCACAACACAAATCACCTTCAATATACCATCACCTCAACTTTAAACTCCTTAAAGATATACCATCACCTCAACACTATCACCTTCAGATATACCATCACCTCAACACTATCACCTTCAGATATACCATCACCTCAACACTATCACCTTCAGATATACCATCACCACAACACTATAAACCTTCAGATATACCATCATCACAACACTATCACCTTCAGATATACCATCACCTCAACACTACACCTTCAGATATACCATCACCTAACACTATCCCCTTTCAGATATACCATCACCACAACACTATCACTTCAGGTATACCATCCCCCAAAACAATTATCACCTTCAGATATCCCAAATCACTAAAAACACTATCACCTTCAGATATCCCGTCACCACAACACTATCACCTTCAGATATACCTCACCCACCAACCACTATCACCTTTCCAGATATACCATCACCACAGCACTATCACTTTCAGATATACCATCACCACAACACTATCACCTTCAGATATACCATCACCACAACACTATCACCTTCAGATATACCATCACCACAGCACATCACTTTTCAGATATACCATCACCAAACACAACTATCCCTTTCAGATAAAACCATCACCACAACACTATCACCTTCAGATATACAGTCACCACAACACTATCACCTTCAGATATACCATCATGACAACGCTATTATCTTCAGATATACCATCACTACAACACTATCACCTTCAGATATACCATCACCACAACACTATCACCTTCAGATATACCATCACCACAACACTATCACCTTCAGATATACCATCACCACAACACTATCACCTTCAGAAAAACCATCAACCACAACACTATCACCTCAGATATACCATCACCACAACACTATCACTTCAATATAATCCATCACCACAACACTATCCCCTTCAGATATACCATCACCCCAACATTATCACCTTAAAGATATACCATCCCTCAACACTATCACCTTCAGATATACCTCACCTCAACACTATCACCTTCAGATATACCACACCTCAAAAACTATCACCTTCAGAATACCCATCACCAAAACCCACTATCACCTTCAGATATACCATCACAAACAACACTATCACCTTCAGATATACCGTAACCAAAACACAAATCACCTTCAAAATATACCTCACCACAACACTATCCCCTTCAGATATACCGTCACCACAGCACTATCACCTTCAGATATACCGTCACCACAACACTATCACCTTCAGATATACCGTCACCACAACACTATCACCTTCAGATATACCGAACCCAACACAATCCCCTTTCAGATAAAACCGTCACCACAACACTATCACCTTCAATAATACCGTCACCACAGCACTATCGCCTTCAGATATACCATCACCACAACACAAATAAACCTTCAGATAACCATCACCACAGCACTATCACTTCAGATATACCAATCACCACAGCACTATCACCTTCAGATATCCCAAACACCACAACACTATCACTTTCAGATATACCATCACCACAACACTTATCCCCTTTCAGATATACCATCACCTCAACATTATCACCTTCAGATATACCATCACCTCAACACTATCACCTTCAGATATACCATCACCTCAACACTATCACCTTCAGATATACCATCACCTCAACACTATCACCTTCAGATATACCATCACCACAACACTATCACCTTCAGATATACCATCATCACAACACTATCACCTTCAGATATACCATCACCTCAACACTATCACCTTCAGATATACCATCACCTCAACACTATCACCTTCAGATATACCATCACCTCAACACTATCACCTTCAGATATACCATCACCACAACATTATCACCTTCAGATATACCATCACTACAACACTATCACCTTCAGATATACCGTCACCACAACACTATCACCTTCAATATACCATCACCACAACACTATCACCTTCAATATACCACACCACAGCACTACCCCTTCAGATATACCATAAACCACAACACATCACCTTCAGATAAGCCATCACCACAGCACTATCACCTTCAATATACCATCACCACAGCACAATCACTTTCAGATATACCATCACCAAAACACATCACCTTCAGATATACCATCCACCACAACACTATCACCTTCAGATATACATTCACCACAACACTATCACCTTCAGTTTATACCCATACGCAACTCAATAATACCTTCAGTTTTACCATCACCACAACACTAATCCACCTTCAAAATATACCTTTCACCACAACACTATCACCTTCAGAATACCATCACCCCCAACACTATCACCTCAGTATACATCACCACAACACTATCACCTCAATACCATCACCACAAACACTATCACCTTCAGATATACCATCACCACAACACTATCACCTTCAGATATACCATCACCACAGCACTATCACCTTCAGATATACCATCACCACAACACTATCACTTTCAGATATACCATCACCACAACACTATCACCTTCAGATATACCATCACCTCAACACTATCACCTTCAGATATACCATCACCTCAACACTATCACCTTCGATATACCATCCCCCAAAAACACTATCACCTTCAGATATACCATCACCTCAACACTATCACCTTCAGATATACCATCACCACAACACTATCACCTTCAGATATACCATCATCACAACACTATCACCTTCAGATATACCATCACCTCAACACTATCACTTCAGATATACCATCACCCTCAACACTTAATTCACCTTTTCAGAATACCATCACCTAACACAATCCCTTCAGAATACATCACCCACATTTTCCCTTCAGATATACCCATCACTTACAACACTACCCTTCAGAATACCGTCACCACAACACTATCACCTTCAGAATACCATACCACAACACTATACCTTTCAGTATACCATCACCACAGCACATCACCTTCAGATTTTACCGTCACCACAACACTATCACTTCGATTTACCTACCACAACACTTCACCTTCAGATACCATCCCCAAAACACTATCACATTAATATACCATCACCACAGCACTATCCATTAGATATACCATCACCAAAACACTATCACCGTCAATATACCATCACCACAACACTATCACATTCAGATATCCATCCCACAACACTATTCATTCATACATCACCACAGACTATCACATTCAGATATACTATCACCACAACACTATCCCTTTCAGATATCATCACCACAGCATATCACTTCAATATACATCACACAGCACTAAATCACTTTCAATATACCATCACAAAACAATCACCTTCAGATATACCATCACCAAACCTACACCTTAGTAACCATCATCCACAACACTATCACCTTCAGATATACATCACCACAACACTATCACCTTCAGATATACCATCACCACAGCACTATCACTTAGATATACCATCACACACACTATCACTTCAGAAAAACCACACCAAAAACACTATACTTCAGATATACCATCATGACAACGTATTTATTTCGATAAACCATCACCACAACACTATCACCTTCAGATATACCATCACCACAACACTATCACCTTCAGATATACCATCACCACAGCACTATCACCTTCAGATATACCATCACCACAGCACTATCACTTTCAGATATACCATCACCACAACACTATCACCTTCAGATATACCATCACCACAACACTATCACCTTCAGATATACCATCACCACAACACTATCACCTTCAGATATACCATCACCACAACACTATCACCTTCAGATATACCATCACCACAGCCTATCACTTTCAGATAAACCACACCACAACACTAATACCTTCAGAAAAACCCAAATCACCACAACACTATCACCTTCAGATATACCACCCTGACAACGCTATTATCTTCAGATAAAAACCATCACTACAACACTATCACCTTCAGATATACCATCACCACAACACTATCACCTTCAGATATACCATCACCACAACACTATCACCTTCAGGTATACCATCACCACAACACTATCACCTTCAGATATACCGTAACCACAACACTATCACCTTCAGATATACCATCACCACAACACTAACACTTCAGATATACCATCACCACAGCATATCACCTTCAGATATACCATCACCACAACACTATCACCTTCAGAATATACCATCACCAAAAACACTATCACCTTCAGGAATACCATCACCACAACACTATCACCTTCAGAATACCATCACCACAACACTATCACCTTCAATATCCCCATCACCACAACACTATCACCTTCAGATAACCATCACCACAGCACTATCACCTTCAGAATACCATCACCAAAACACACTATCACCTTCAGATATACCATCACCACAGCACTATCACCTTCAGATATACCATCACCACAACACTATCACCTTCAGATATACCATCACCACAACACTATCACCTTCAATAACCATCACCACAACACTATCCCCTTTCAGATATCCCATCACCACAACACTAATCACCTTCAGATATACCATCAAACAACATTATCACCTTCAGATATACCATCACCACAACACTATCACCTTCAGATATACCATCACAACAACACTATCACCTTCAGGTATACCATCACCACAACACTATCACCTTCAGATATACCATCACCACAACACAAATCCCTTCAGAATATACCATCACCACAACACTATCACCTTCAGATATACCATCACAACAACACTATCTCATTCAGATATCCATCACCACAACACATCACCTTCAGATATCCCACACAACAACACTATCACCTTCGATATACCACACCACAACACTATCACCTTCAGATATACCATCACCACAACACTATCACCTTCAGATATACCATCACCACAACACTATCACCTTCAGATATACCATCACCACAACACTATCACCTTCAGATATACCATCACAACAACACTATCACCTTCAGATATACCATCACAACAACACTATCTCATTCAGATATTCCATCACCACAGCACTATCACCTTCAGTCATAAATCTAGCACATCGCATGGTGGGCATCTGTGGATATATTTCAATGATATATGTTGCTCTCCGCGATATATTACACACATATATTTAAGAAGAGAACACTGCTTTATACCCTGACGTTGATAAAGGGTACACAGGAGAATTTGTGATAATGTTTCTCTTGAGAGGTCTTGTGAGATCTTGTGAGGTCTTGTGAGGTCTTGTGAGTTCTTGTGAGGCCTTCTGATGTTTTGTGAGGTCTTCTGATGTCTTGTGAGTCTTGTGTGGACCTGTGTCGTCTTGTGAGGTCTTGTGAGGTCTTATGTGGTCTTGTGAGGTCTTGTGATAGCTTGTTAGGTCTCGTGAAATCTTGTGAGGGATTTTCGTTGTCTTGTGAGATCTTGAGAGGCCTTGTAAAGTTTTGTGAGGTTTTATGAGATATTGTGAGGTCTTATGAAGTATTGCAAGATCTTTTAAGGTCTTGTAAGATCTTCATACAGGACCTTGCAAGGTCTTGTAAGGTCTTGTATGATCTTGCAAGTTCTTGTGAGGTTTTGCAAGGTCTTTCAAGGTTTGAAAGGGTCTTGCAGGTTTTAAAAGGTTTTGTATGTTCTTGCAAGTTTTATCTGCAGTAATAGAAGGGCGAGATTTACTCTCTACTGTTTGATTATAAGTATAAACAATCCCCATTTTTAGTTTTTATTGTCTCTCTCTCTCTCTCTCTCTCTCTCTCTTTTTTTAAATTTTATATATATATATATTTAAATATATTTTATATTATTTTTATTATATTATTATATTATTTATATTTATAATAATATATAAAAATTTATATTATATTTTATAATATATATTTATATATTATATATATATTTATATTATATAATTTTATTATACACGGCCGTTTCCCCAAACGAGGAGGGGGGCCCCCGAAAAAAAAAAACTTTCCCATCTTCACTCATCACTGTCTTCCCAGAAGGGTGTTTCACTACGTTTTTAAACTGAAACATTAAACCCCTCCTTCAGAGTGCGGCCCCTTATTCCATCTCCAGGACTCAAGTCCACCCTGCCGTTTCCCTAATCCCTTCATAAATGTTACTTTGCTCAACTCCAACAGCACGTAAAGTTTTAAAAAAACCTTTTTTTCCCCATTCATCCTTCAAACACGCTCACGCATGCTTGCTGGAAGTCCAACCCCCCTCGCACACAAAACCCCCTTTACCCCCTCCCTCCAACCTTTCTAGGCGACCCTTCCCCCGCCTTCCTTCCATACAGACTGATACACCTTAAAAGTCCTCTATTCGCTCCATTCTTCTACATGCCCAACCACCTCAACAAACCCTTTCCCTTTGGACAACAGTTTTGGTAATCCCGCCCTCCTCCTAACTTCCAAAAAATACGAATTCTCGCATTAATTCCCCCACAAATTGCCCCCAGACATGACATCTCCACTGCCTCCAGCCTTTTTCTCGCTGCAAAAATTCATCACCCCTTGCTTCCACCCATATAAGAGCGTTGGGAAAACTATACTCTCATACATTCCCCCCTTTGCCTCCAAGGACAAAATTTTTGTTTTTAACCCGCCCTAAGTGCACCCCTCACCCTTTTCCCCCCAATCAATTCTATGATTCACCTCATCTTTTATGACCCCTCCCCTGACCGTCCACTCCCAAATATCTGAATAATTCACCCCCTCCTACTCTCTCCCCCCAAACTGTTTTTCCCAATTTTTTATACCTAATTTTTTTGTTTTCCCCATAACCTTATCTTTCCCGATTCACTTTTTTAATTTCTTCTTTTTCACACCCTACAAAATTTTTTCCCCAATCTCTGCAATTTCTTCAGAAATTCCCAAAGGGAAGTGTCATCAGCAAAGAGCAAAATGTGAAACTCCCACTTTATGTGTGATTCTTTATCTTTTAACTCCCCCCTCTTGCCCAAAACCCTCGCATTTACTTCTCTTACAACCCCATCTATAATATATTAAACAACCACTGTGACATCACAATCCTTGTCTAAGGGCCCTTTTTTGGGAAAAAATTTCCCCCTTTCCTGCATACTTAACTTTAGCCTCACTATCCCGTAAAAACTCTTTACTGTTTTCAGTAAAACCCACCTCCACACCATACACTTGCAACATCGCACTTGCCCCCTATCCACCCTGTCTAGCCTTTTCCAAAACCATAAATGCCACAAAGACTTTTAGCCTTATCTAAATACTGTTCACTTATAGTTTCACTGTAAACACCTGGGCCACACACCCCTACCTTTCCCAAAGCCCCCTTGTTTATTCTATTTTCTCCGTCTTACTCTTAAATGTTTCAAAAAATACTCTACCATACACTTTACCAGGTATATTTAACAGATTTATCCCCCTTAATTTTTGCACCCTTTTTTCCCCCTTTGCCTTTAACAAAGGAACTATGCATTTCTCTCTGCCAATCCGGTACCTTACCCTCTTCCATACATTTATTAAATAATTGCACCAACCACTCCAAAACTATATCCCCACCTGCTTTTAACATTTCTATCTTTATCCCATCAATCCCGGCTGCCTTACCCCCTTTTATTTTACCTACTGCCTCACGAACTTCCCTCACACTCACAACTGCTCTTCCTCACTCCTACAAGATGTTATTCCTCCTTGCCCTATACACGAAATCACACACACACACACACACACTCATACACAAACACACACACACACACACACACACACACACACACATATATATATATATATATATATATATATATATATTATATATATATATATATATATATATATATATATATATATATATATATATTACATACTGTCTGTACAATTAGATACTGTGGATCCTCCAACGACTGGATAGCTTAAACACAACAAGATGGAAGGAGATTTATCACTAGTGACGTTAATTCTTGACAAGAGTCAAGGTCAGAGAAACCATAAGCTGCTGTTTCAAACTAGTCATGTTGAACCTGAGTTCAATATTACTGTGTTATGGTTAATGTATTTACTCTTCATTGTACTTCTTTTAGACAGATCTACGGTATTACCATGGGAGATCCACTGGCATAATCTTGGCCATTTATTTTTATAGAATTCTCTGAGATTGAATTGTTATCACAGGCTTTACTGCCTGATCAATTATTTAGATATGTGGATGATGACTCTTCCATTTGCTCAGAATGATATTTTCGGACTTAAGGCGAATTAAATATATCGTAACCATTGGATAAATTCGTATATACTAATGGGAAATAAAGTGTAATGGTCATTACTTTGATGTTTTAATTGCTATTTCTCTTGTCAGGACCAACAAAGGGAAATTATTTGTAGTGTTATTGTTTCTCAGGGCTTTGTACTCACCTATTTGTACTCACCTATTTGTGGTTGCAGGGGTCGAGTCACAGCTCCTGGCCCCGCCTCTTCGCTGATTGCTACTAGGTCCTCTCTCTCCCTGCCCCATGAGCTCTATCATACCTCGCCTTAAAACTATGTATGGTTCCTGCCTCCACTACATCACTTTCTAGGCTATTCCATGGCCTGACTACTCTATGACTGAAGAAATACTTCCTAACATCCCTTTGATTCATCTGAGTCTTCAACTTCCAATTGTGACCTCTTGTGTCTGTGTCCCATCTCTGGAACATCCCGTCTTTGTCCACCTCGTCTATTCCGCGCAGTATTTTATATGTCGTTATCATGTCTCCCCTGACCCTCCTGTCCTCCAGTGTCGTCAGGCCGATTTCCCTCAACCTTTCTTCATGGGACAATCCCTGTAGCACTGGGACTAGTCTTGTTGCAAACCTTTGCACTTTCTCTAATTTCTTGAGGTGCTTGACTAGGTGTGGATTCCAAACTGGTGCTGCATACTCCAGTATGGGCCTGACGAATCCTTACTGAGGTATCGGAACGCTATCCGTAGGTTTGCCAGGCGCCCGTATGCTGCAGCAGTTATCTGATTGATGTGTGCCTCAGGAGATATGCTCGGTGTTATACTTACCCCCAGATCTTTTTCCTTGAGTGAGGTTTGCAGTCTTTGGCCATCTAAACTATATTGTGTCTGCGGTCTTCTTTGCCCTTCCTCAATCTTTATGACTTTGCATTTGGCAGGGTTAAATTCAAGGAGCCAGTTGCTGGACCAGGCTTGTAGCCTGTCCAGGTCTCTTTGTAGTCCTGCCTGACCCTCGTCCGATTTGATTCTTCTCATTAACTTCACATCATCTGCAAACAAGGACACTTCTGAGTCTATCCCTTCCGTTATGTCGTTCACATATACCAAGAACAGCACAGGTCCTAGGACTGACCCCTGTGGAACCCCGCTTGTCACAGGCGTCCACTCTGACACCTCGTCGCGTACCATGACTCGTTGTTGCCTCCCTGTCAGATATTCTCTGATCCATTGCAGTGCTTTTCCTGTTATGTGTGCCTGGTCCTCTAGCTTTTGCAGTAACCTCTTGTGAGGAACTGTGTCGAAGGCCTTCTTGCAGTCCAAAAATATGCAGTCGATCCACCCCTCTCTCTCTTGTCTTACTTCTGTCACCTTGTCATAAAACTCTAGTAGGTTTGTGACACAGGATTTTCCTTCCCTGAAACCGTGCTGGTTGTCAATTATACACTTGTTTCTTTCCAGGTGCCCCAGGTGTGTGTGTGTGTACTCACCTAGTTGTGGTTGTAAGGGTCAAGTCACATCTCCTGGCCCCACCTCTTCACTGGTCACTACTAGGTCACTCTCTTCTTGCTCTATGAGCTTTATCATACCTCTTCTTAAAGCTATGTATGGTACCTGCCTCCACTACGTTACTTTCCAGAATACTCCACTTCCTGACAACTCTATGGCTGAAGATAAAACGTCCCGTGAGATAAACATTAGTCAGGTCCCGCCATTCTTCACTGTATAAATGTTGTCTAAGTTGACCGTAATCTGCCGAGCAATGAATCTGGATCCTTACTGAGTTTTTTATGTTTTCGAACTTACGTTCAGTGCTACGTTATATTTATGCTCGTCCATGTGTCTTTATGCTAAGTTCTTCCATATATCTTTAAAGATTTGAGGCCACTTATGTCATGTTCTTGTGTGACCTCCAGATAGGTCACGACTTTCCATCATTAAGAGAACCAACACTGCCAGCTGGTTCTTCTCTTACCATTCTCCATCTTTGATAGACTCACCACTGCCAGCTGGTTCTTGTCTACCACTGGTTCTGTTTATCTCCCCAGTGAGTGGTGAAGCTGTGTGTGATGCTGTCTACCAGGAGCTTGATGAAGCTTACGGAGAGCTGGACACCTATGTTCTGCAGGTGAGCAGTGTAGCACCCTAGGTGAGGTACATAGCACCCCAGGTGACTAGTGTAGCACCCTAGGTGAGGTATATAGCACCCAGTGCAACACCCCAGAGGAGGTGTATAGCATCCCAAAGGAGGCATATAGCACTCCAAAGAGGTGTGTAGCACCCCAGGCGAGGTGTGTAGCATCCCAGGTGATCAGTGTAGTACCCCAGGTGACCAGCGTAGCACCCCAAGGGAGGTGTGTAGCACTCCAGGGGAGGTGTATAGCAGCATCCCAAGGGAGGTATATAGCGCCCCAGGGGAGATATATAGCACTCAAGAGGAGGTATATAGCACCCCAGAGGAGGTATATAGCATCCCAGAGGAGGTATATAGCACCCCAGGGGAGGTATATATCACCTCAGGGAGGTGTATGGAACCCCAGATGAGGTGTGTAGCACACCAGGTGAGGTATATAGCACCTCAGGGGAGATGTACAGCACCCCAGGGAAGTGTGTAACACCCCAGGGGAAGTGTATAGCACCCCAGGTAAGGTGTGTACCACCCCACGGGAGGTATGTAGCACCCCAGGGAAGGTGTATAGCACCCCAGGGGACGTACTAGAGTGCAACACTTAGCTTGTAAGACTGTTCATGTAACTAAGAAGATGAACTACTGTTACACCTTATTGTACGTTACTATTGCTACCACTACTGCCATTACTACTACTACTACTACTACTACTACTACTACTACTATACTACTACTACTATTACTACTACTACTACTACTACTACCACCAAAATAACGACTACCACTACCACTACTACCACTACATTACTACACTACTGTCATTACTACTACTACTACCACTACCACCAAAATAACGACTACCACTACCACTACCACAACTACATTACTACACTACTGTCATTACTACTACTATTACTACCACCAAAATAACGACTACCACTACCACTACTACTACTACCACTGCCACTACCACCACCACTACTACTACCTACCACTACCACGAAAATAACGACTACCACTACCACTACTACCACTACTACTACTACCACTGCCACTACCAACCACCACTACTACTACTACCACTACTACTACTACCACTACCACCAAAATAACGACTACCACTACCACTACTACCACTACACTACTACTACTGCCACTACCACCACCACTACTACTACTAACCACTACCACCAAAATAACGATACCACTACCACTACTACCACTATTACTACTACAACTGCCACTACCACCACCACTACTACTACTACCACTACCACCAAAATAACGACTACCACTACCACTACTACCACTACTACTACTACCACTGCCACTACCAGCAGTACAACTACTACCATTACCACTACTACTACTACTACTACTACTACTACTACCACTACCACCACTACAACTACTACCTCTACTACTACTACTACTACTACCACTGCCACTACCAGCAGTACAACTACTACCATTACCACTACTACTACTACTACTACTACTACCACTACCACCACTACACTACTACCTCTACTACTACTACTACTACTACCAATACTACTACTACTACTACTACCACTGCCACTACCACCACTACTACTACTACCTCTACTACTACTGCCACTATTACCACTACCACCACTACAACTACCACCACTACCACCACTACCACTACTACCACTACTACCACTACTACTACTGCTACTACCATTGCCACTACCACCACTACTACTACTACCTCTACTACCACTGCCACTACTACCATTACCACTACCACAACTACATTACTACACTACTGTCATTACTACTACTACTACTAACCACTACCACCAAAATAACGACTACCACTACCACTACTACCACTACTACTACTACCACTGCCACTACCACCACCACTACTACTACTACCACTACCACCAAAATAACGAATACACTACCACTACTACCACTACTACTACCACTGCCACTTCCACCACCACTACTGTTACTAGCACTACCTCTACTATCACTACTACTACTTCCAATGCCATTGCCATCAGTACAACTACTACCATTACCACTACTACTACTACTACTACTACTACCACTACCACCACTACAACTACTACCTTTACTACTACTACTACTACCACTACTACTACTACTACTACTACTACCACTGCCACTACCACCACTACTACTACTACCTCTACTATCACTGCCACTATTACCACTACCACCACTACAACTACCACCACTACCACTACTACCACTACTACCACTACTACCACTACTACCACTACTACTACTGCTACTACCATTGCCACTACCACCACTACTACTACTACTACCTCTACTACCACTGCCACTACTACCACTACCACTACCACAACTACAACTACCACCACTACCACTACTACCACTACTACCACTACTACCACTATTACTAATAAATAACAAAAAAAGACACAATACCGTGACTGGAACGATACACAAACAACCCGCACATAGAAGAGAGAAGCTTACGACGACGTTTCGGTCCAACTTGGTCCATTTACAAAGTCCTGCCTATATATACCCGTCCTGCTCCACTTCTCGTTAGTGTGGCTTTGGAAATGGTCTTAGTCGGACCGAAACGTCGTAAGCGCCTCTCTTCTATATGCGGGTTATTTGTGTACCACTACTACTACTACCACTAACACTACCACCACTATAACTACTACCACTGCCACCACTACTACCACAACCACCAGCACTACCACTAATACCACTACCACTATCACCACTATAACTACTACCACTGCCACCACTACTACCACAACCACCAGCACTACCACTAATACCACTACCACCATTACAACTACTACCACTGCCACCACTACTACCACAACCACCAGCACTACCACTAATACCACTACCACTACCACCACTATAACTACTACCACTGCCACCACTAGTACCACAACCACCAGCACTACCACTAATACCACTACCACTACCACCACTATAACTACTACCACTGCCACCACTACTACCACAACCACCAGCACTACCACTAATACCACTACCACTACCACCACTATAACTACTACCACTGCCACCACTAGTACCACAACCACCAGCACTACCACTACTACCTCCTTCTCTTCCTCCTTCAGTATTTTCTTCAGGACATCTCTGCTTCCTTCACTTGTGTCAGTTGTAACTTTACAATGATGAAGGACGAACTGAAACATGCTGAGATGTTTCCTCTTTATTAGTTCATTTTACGAGTGGATGTAAACATCTGAAAGTGGTAGAGAGGAAGGGCCAGGAGCTGAAACTCTTCCACTGCAACTAAAGTTATACATAATGTGGATGAAGGTAATGAAAGCATTGTTGGCTAATGGACCCAGACAGGCCCTATACTTTTATTTTTTAAACACATCCAAAACACACACCACAAAAAACAATGAACCCCCACAACCCCAACCCCCAAAAAAACCCAACCCCCACAAACATAAAACACCACCCACAAAAACCCCACAACCCCCAACAACAAACCCATCCCAAAAACAACAAAACTGAAAACCCCACAACCCCCAACCCCAAAACATAACCACAAACCCACAAACCCCTTAAAACCCCCCACAAAACCCAAAAAAAACCCACACACAACTAAACCCACCCCACCCCAACATAACTACCCCACCCCCCATACCCCACAACCCCCACACAAACCAAAACCAACCACAACCCCCAAAAACAATGCCCCCAAACCCAACCCCCACACCCCACATACCCCCCCCCCCAAAACCCAAAACACCCCCCCCAAACACAAATGAACACAAACACAACCCCAACTTTTAAACAAAAACACAAATTTGAAAACCAACTAAACTCCCCCACCAACAAAAACAAAATGAAAAAAAAAAACAAGGGCCCCAAACAACAAAACTGAAAACAAAACACACAACACAAACATGAACAACCAACACAAACGAACAACCAACAAAAACAAAAAACAACACAACACAAAATGAAAAACACAACACAAACATGAACAACACAACACAAACATAAAACAAACACAACACAAACAAACAACACAACACAAACATGAACAACAAAACACAAACTGAAAAAACACAAACAAACATGAACAACACAACACAAACAGAAACAACACAACCAAAACGAACAACACAACACAACAAACAAACAACACAACACAAACATAACAACACAAAAAAAAACACAAACATGAACAACACAACACAAACATGAACAACACAACACAAACAAAACAAACAACACAACAAACTGAACAACACAACACAAACATAAACAACACAACACACACAACATGAACAACACAACACAAACACAAACATAACAACAAAACAAACACAAACACTGAACAACACAACCCCAACCCACATAGAAGAACACGACACTTACCCAAACATGGACCATTTCACAAACATGCCACAATACCATTGCAACACAACTACTTAGTGGCTTGAAATCTTACACCAAACGAACAACGCCTACACTATACATGACAACACTACACATACAAAACATACACACTAAAACACACACTGCCACCAACACCACAAACCAAACAGCACTACACAATACCACTACAAACACCACAAACACAATACCACTGCACACACCCCAAAAACCCAAACCAGCACTACCATGAACAACACACACAACACAACATAACAACCACAACACAACACAACAAACCACCAGCACTCCCACAAACAAAACCACACCACACATAACTACTACCACTCCACACATAACAACCACCAGCAACACAATACCATAACCAACCAACACAAAAAAACTGAACTGACCACTACACCACAAACCAGAACCCACAAATCCCACAACCATGACCAATAACACAAACATCCCAAAACCACAACACAAACAGCACTACCACACTAACCCTTCGTACCTCACAACACAAACCTGCTCATATTTCAGCAAACACAATATAAGGACAACTGAAACACTGAATTCATTGCATTTACGATATAAACACTGAAATGAAAAACCAAACTGAAACATGCAACTAAATCAACAATTAGAAAATGAAAGCTTTGGCAAACCAACAGACATAAACGTGAAAAAAACACATAAACTGAACAACACAACACAAACATGAACAACCACAACACAAACATGAACAACACAACACAAACATAACAACACAACACAACACAAACATGACACAAACACAACACAAACATGAACAACACAACACAAACATGAGAAACAACACAACACAAACATGAACAACACAACACAAACATGAACAACACAACACAAACATGAACAACACAACACAAACATGAACAACACAACACAATACAAACATGAACAACACAACACAAACATGAACAATACAACACAACACAAATGAACACACAATCACAAACATGAACAACACACACAATACAAACATGAACACACACACAAACATGAACACACAACACAAACATGAAACAACACAACACAAACAAACATGAACAACACAACACAATAACATGAAACAACACAACACAACACATAACAACACAACACAACACAAACATGAACAACACAACACAACACAACTGAACAACACAACCAAACATGAACAACACAACACAACACAACATACAACACAACACAACACAAACATGAACAACACACACATACAAACATGAACAACACAACACAACACAACATGACAACACAACACAAACAACAGATACAACACAACACAAACATGAACAACACAACACAACTGAACAAACAAACAACAACAACACAACACAAACATGAACACACAAACAATACAAACATGAACAACACAACACAAACATAACAAACAACACAACATCAACACAACACAAGAACAACACAACACAACACAAACATGAACAACACAACACAACACAAACATGAACAACACAACACAATACAAACATGAACAACACAACACAAACAAACAAACAACACAACATGAACAATACACAAACATGAACAACACAACACAAACACAAACATGAAAACAAAAACACAAACATACACAACACAAACATGAACAACACAACACAAACATGAACAACACAACACAAACAAATGAACAAACACAACACAAACATGAACAACACAACACAAACATGAACAACACAACACAAACAAACATGAACAACACAACACAAAACATGAACAAACACAAACAAACATGAAACAACACAACACAAAACATGAACAACACAACACAATACAAACATGAACACACAACACAACACAAACATGAACAACACAACACAAACAAACATGAACAACACAACACAATACAAACATGAACAACACAACACAAACAAACATGAACAACACAACACAAACAAACATGAACAACACAACACAACACAAACATGAACAACACAACACAAACAAACAAACAACACAACACAAACATGAACAACACAACACAAACATGAACAACACAACACAAACATGAACAACACAACACAAACATGAACAACACAACACAAACATGAACAACACAACACAAACATGAACAACACAACACAAACATGAACTAACAACAAAACATGACAACACAACAAACATGAACAACACAACACAAACAAACATGAACAACACAACACAACACAAACATGAACAACACAACACAATACAAACATGAACAACACAACACAATACAAACATGAACAACACAACACAACACAAACATGAACAACACAACACAACACAAACATGAACAACACAACACAAACATGAACAAACAACACAACATACAACACAAACACAAACATAACAACACAACACAACACAAACATGAACAACACAACACATACAAACATGAACAACACAACACAAACATAACAAACAACACAACACAAAGACATCCAACACAACCAAACAGACAACAAAACAACACAAACATGAACAACACAACACAAACAAACATGAACAACACAACCAATACAAACATGAACAACACAACACAAGCAAACATGAACAACACAACACAATACAAACATGAACAACACAACACAACACAAACATGAACAACACAACACAACCACATGAACAAACAAACCAATACAACATGAACAAAACAACACAATACAAACATGAACAACACAACACAATACAAACATGAACAACACAACACAATACAAACATGAACAACACAACACAAACAAACATAAACACAACACAAACAAACATGAACAACACAACACAACAAACATGAACAACCAACACAACAAACATGAACAAACAACAAAACATGAACAACACAACATCAAACTGAACAACACAACACAAACATGAACAACACAACACAAACAAACATGAACAACACACACAATACAAACAAACACCCCCAAACATGAACACACAACACAACACAAACATGAACAACACAACACAACACAAACATGAACAACACAACACAACACAAACATGAACAACACAACACAATACAAACATGAACAACACAACACAATACAAACATGAACAACACAACACAACACAAACATGAACACACAACCCCAACACAACACAAACAAACAACACAACACAAACATGAACAACACAACACAACACAAACATAACAACACAAACAAACAACAAAACAAAACAAACACAACACAACACAAACATGAACAACACAACACAAACATGAACAAACAACAAACAAATGAACAACAAACACAATACAAACATGAACAACACAACACAATACAAACATGAACAACACAACACAATACAAACATGAACAACACAACACAATACAAACATGAACAACACAACACAATACAAACATGAACAACACAACACAAACAAACATGAACAACACAACACAATACAAACATGACAACACAACAAAACAATGAACACACAAACATACAAACATGAAAACAAACACAAACAAACATGACAAACAAAACAAACATGAACAACACAACACAATACAAACATGAACAACACAACACAATACAAACATGAACAACACAACACAAACACAAACATGAACAACACTAACACAAACATGAACAACACAACACAACACAAACATGAACAACACACACAATACAAACATGAACAACACAACACACACAAACATGAACAACACAACACAACACAAACATGAACAACACAACACAATACAAACATGAAACAACACAACACAATACAAACATGAACAACACAACACAAACACAAACATGAACAACACAACACAAACATGAACAATACAACCAAACATGAACAACACAACACAAACATGAACAACACACACAACACAAACATGACAACACAACACAAACATAACAAACAACACAAACATGAACAACACAACACAAACAAACATGAACAAACAACAAACAAACATGAACAACACAACACAAACACAAACATGAACAACACAACACAACAACAAACAAACAACCAAACATAACCAACAAACAATACAAACATGAAACAACACAACACAATACAAACATGAACAACACAACACAACACAAACTGACAACACAACAAACATGAACAACACAACACAACACAAACATGAACAACACAACACAACACAAACATGAACAACACAACACAAACAAGAACAACACAACACAACACAAACATGAACAACAACAACACAAACATGAACAAACAACACAACACAAACATGAACAACACAACACACACAAACATGAACACAACAACACAATACAAACAGAACAACACAACACAAACAACATGAACAACACAACACAAACATGAAACAACACAACACAAACACAAACATGAACAACACAACACAATACAACATGAACACACAACACAAACATAAACAAGAACAACACATACAATGCAACACAACACAAACATGACAACACAAAAAACATGAACAACACAACACAAAAAACATGAACAACAACAACACAAACATGAACAACACAACACACAAACATGAACAATACAACACAAACATGAACAACACACACACAAACATGAACAACACAACACAAACATGAACAAACTCACAAACAAACATGAACAACACAACACAAACATGAACAAACACAAACAACACAAACATGAACAACACAACACAAACAAACATGAACAACACAACACAACACAAACATGAACAACACAACACAAACAACTGAACAACACACCAAACAAACATGAACAACACAATACAACAAACACACACACAATACAAACGAACAACACAACACAACACAAACATGAACAACAAACACAACACAAACATGAACAACACAACACAAACAAACATGAACAACACAACACAAACAAACATGAACAACACACACAAACAAACTGAACAACACAACACAAACAAACATGAACAACACACACAATCAACATGAACACACACAACACAAACATGAACAACACAACACAACACAAACATGAACAACACAACACACACA
Source organism: Cherax quadricarinatus (assembly GCF_026875155.1). NCBI lineage: Eukaryota > Metazoa > Arthropoda > Malacostraca > Decapoda > Parastacidae > Cherax > Cherax quadricarinatus. The sequence goes on from NC_069402.1 coordinate 18,823,393, forward strand.
AACATGACAACACAACACAAACATAACAACACAACACAGCACAAACAGACACACAAACACAAACATAACAACACACACACAAACATGCAACACAACACAAAAACATGAAACAACACAACACAAACAACATGAACAACACAACACAACATGAACAACACACACAAACAAACAAGAACAAAACACACAATCAAACATGAACAACACAACACAAACATGAACAACACAACACAAACATGAACAACACAACACAAACATGAACAAACAACACAAACAGAACAAACAACACAAACACAACACAACACAAACATGAACAACACAACCACAAACATGAACAACACAACACAAACATGAACACAACACAAACAATACTCAACACAAACATGAACCATACAACAAAACTGACAACAACACAAAAACATGAACAACACAACACAAACATGAACAACACAACACAAACATGAACAACACAACACAAACATGAACAACACAACACAACACAAACATGAACAATACAACACAACACAAACATGAACAACACAACACAACACACATGAACAACACAACACAAACATGAA
>NC_069402.1:18831467-18858967 GCF_026875155.1 Cherax quadricarinatus
GTGTAAGTGAATGACATAACGAAGGAATAGACTCAGAAGTGCCCCTGTTTGCAGACGATGTCAAGTTAATGAGGAGAATTCAGTCGGAGGAGAACCAGGCAGGACTACAAAGGGATCTGGACAGGATACAGACCTGGTCCAGCATCTGGCTCCTGGAGTTCAACCCCGCCAAGTGCAAAGGCATGATGATCGGAGAAGGGTAAAGAAGGCCACAGACAGAATACAGCCTAGGGGATCAAAGATTACAAACCTCACTCAAGGAAACGGATCTTGGAGTGAGTATAATACCGAATGTATCTCATGAGGCACACATCAACCAAATAACTGCTGCAGCATATGAGAGACTAGCAAACCTAAGAATAGCGTTCCGACATCTTAGTAAAGAGTCGTTCAAGACTATGTACACAGTATACGTCAGGTCTATACTGGAGTATGCAGCACCAGTTTGAAACCCACACCTGGGCAAGCACGTCAGGAAATTAGAGATATTGCAAAAGTTTGCAACGAGACTAGTCCCGGAGCTAAGGGTAATATCCTACTATTAGAGGATAAGGGAATTTGACATGACGACACTGGAGGACAGGAGAGATGGGGAGGATATGATAACAACATATAAAATACTGAGAGGAATCGATAAGGTGGACAGAGACAGGATGTTCCAGAGATGGAACACAGCAACAAGGGATCACAATTGGAAGTTGAAGACTCAGATAAGTCACAGGGATATTAGGAAGTATTTCTTCAGTCACAGAGTTGTCAGGAAGTGGAATAGTTTGGAAAAGAAGGTGCTGGATGCAGGATCCATACATAGCTTTAAGAAGAGGTGCGATAAAGCTCATGGAGCATTAGGAATGGAAAATCTTCACGAATGGAAAATTTTGTCTTACCAACCTACTGGAGTTCTATGACAAAGAAAAGGAAGTGTGACGGGAGAGGGAAGGATGGGTGGATTACATTTTCTTGGACTGCCAGATGGCATTTGATACTGTTCTCACTGGAAACTGAAACAAAAACTCGAGGTGCAGCAGAAATAACAATGAACGTTCTTCAGTGATTCCAAGAGCAAGTTACTGGAAGACAACAAAGAGTGATCGTCCAGGAAGAGATGTCTGAGTGTAAAAAACAAGAAGCGGGGTCCCACAAGGATCAGTATTAAGGCCACTGTTGTTTCTGGTTCCTGTGAAAGACGTACCAGACGAGACTAAGGAAAACATTGTCACTGTTTGCTGATGATACAAAACTAATGTGGAGAATAAAAACACACAAGGACTGGAAAAGGATTGAAAGGGATATGGGCATATTGAAAGATTAGTCACACACACACACACACACACACACACACACACATATATATATACACACATACACTCTCTCTCTCTCTCTCTCTCTCTCTCTCTCTCTCTCTCTCTCTCTCTCTCTCTCTCTCTCTCTCTCTCTCTCTCTCTCTCTCTCTCTCTCTCTCTCTCTCTCTCTCTCTCTCCAGTTTTAATGCCTTAGCTTTGTAGATATTTAAATGACCTGCCCATTTTGATCAGACTTGTGATCTGAGCATTTTAATGTGACCTGGTGACCTGTGCCACAGATGGGGGAGGTGGTGTGTCAGGTGCTTGAGCAAGCAGAGTGCCAAGACCCTTGCTCTGTTTCCAACTGTGCCAACGGTGCCACCTGTATTGCTTCTCCAGGTGGGTGTACCTGTGTTACTGCATGTGTGTGTGTGTGTGTGTGTGTGTGTGTGTGTGTGTGCGTGTGTGTGTGCGTGTGTATGTGTGCATCTTCTGAAGAGGGTCACAGATTAGAGTTGAAATATTTAGTCATTTTAATCAAATGATCAAAATTACTTCATGTCTTCCAAGACATGAATTAAGAATATGCAAATCTCGCAATGAATGACATTTAAATAGCCGACGCAGGTGACACCTTGCCACCTTGCAGGTGGCGGCAGCACCACCTGCAGATGCGCAGCTGGCACGTCAGGAGACAGGTGCCAGCACCCCGCCCACACCTGCAGGCACCACCTGGCAGCACCCGTCTCCACCACCTGCCTCCAGCAACACTCCCGTTATCAGGGGTACCAGCTGGATCCTCTCACCTTCACCTGCCTTCACACCTACTGTGAGTCCAGGGGAGCGGGGGAGGGGAAGGGGGGAGGGGGAGGGGGGGAGGGGGAGAGGGGGAGGGGGAGGAGAGTGGAGGAAGTTGAGGGGTGATGGATAGTAATAGACGGGGTTGATAGATGGGGAATGACAGCTGAGGTTCATGTAGATATTAACCTTTATCTACTATATCTATTCTGCATATCTGCTCTCTATATCTACTCTCTAAATATTCTATATCTAGTCTCTATATACTCTATATCTACTCTCTATACGAACCATCTATATCTAATATATCTTCTTTCTTTATCTACTATGTTTACTCTCTATATCTACTATATTTACCCCGTTTACAGCTTTATCTACTTTGTATATAGAGCTTTATCTAGTGGATAAAAGTTCAGAGCTTTATTTAAGATCACCTTACAACTTTATCTTAGCTCTATGTAGATATTTATGTAAGGTTTTGTAAGGTCAGTATCTACATGTAAGGTCAGTATCTACATGTAAGGTCAGTATCTACATGTAAGGTCAGTATCTACATGTAAGGTCAGTATCTACATGTAAGGTCAGTAACTACATGTAAGGTCAGTAACTACATGTAAGGTCAGTATCTACATGTAAGGTCAGTATCTACATGTAAGGTCAGTATCTACATGTAAGGTCAGTATCTACATGTAAGGTCAGTAACTACATGTAAGGTCAGTATCTACATGTAAGGTCAGTATCTACATGTAAGGTCAGTATCTACATGTAAGGTCAGTATCCACATGTAAGGTCAGTATCCACATGTAAGGTCAGTATCTACATGTAAGGTCAGTATCCACATGTAAGGTCAGTATCCACATGTAAGGTCAGTATCTACATGTAAGGTCAGTATCTACATGTAAGGTCAGTATCCACATGTAAGGTCAGTATCCACATGTAAGGTCAGTATCTACATATAAGGTCAGTATCCACATGTAAGGTCAGTATCCACATGTAAGGTCAGTATCTACATGCAAGGTCAGTATCTACATGTAAGGTCAGTATCTACATGTAAGGTCAGTATCTACATATAAGGTCAGTACCTACATGTAAGGTCAGTATCTACATGTAAGGTCAGTATCTACATATAAGGTCAGCATCTACATGTAAGGTCAGTATCCACATGTAAGGTCAGTATCTACATGTAAGGTCAGTACCTACATGTAAGGTCAGTATCTACATGTAAGGTCAGTATCTACATGTAAGGTCAGTACCTACATGTAAGGTCAGTATCTACATGTAAGGTCAGTATCTACATGTAAGGTCAGTATCTACATGTAAGGTCAGTACCTACATGTAAGGTCAGTATCTACATATAAGGTCAGTATCTACATGTAAGGTCAGTATCCACATGTAAGGTCAGTATCTACATGTAAGGTCAGTATCCACATGTAAGGTCAGTATCTACATGTAAGGTCAGTACCTACATGTAAGGTCAGTATCTACATGTAAGGTCAGTATCTACATGTAAGGTCAGCATCTACATGTAAGGTCAGTATCTACATGTAAGGTCAGTACCTACATGTAAGGTCAGTATCTACATATAAGGTCAGTATCTACATGTAAGGTCAGTATCCACATGCAAGGTCAGTATCTACATGTAAGGTCAGTATCCACATGTAAGGTCAGTATCTACATGTAAGGTCAGTACCTACATGTAAGGTCAGTATCTACATGTAAGGTCAGTATCTACATGTAAGGTCAGTATCTACATGTAAGGTCAGTATCTACATGTAAGGTCAGTATCCACATGTAAGGTCAGTATCTACATGTAAGGTCAGTATCCACATGTAAGGTCAGTATCTACATGTAAGGTCAGTACCTACATGTAAGGTCAGTATCTACATGTAAGGTCAGTATCTACATGTAAGGTCAGTATCTACATGTAAGGTCAGTATCTACATGTAAGGTCAGTATCCACATGTAAGGTCAGTATCTACATGTAAGGTCAGTACCTACATGTAAGGTCAGTATCTACATGTAAGGTCAGTATCTACATGTAAGGTCAGTATCTACATGTAAGGTCAGTATCTACATGTAAGGTCAGTATCTACATGTAAGGTCAGTATCCACATGTAAGGTCAGTATCTACATGTAAGGTCAGTATCCACATGTAAGGTCAGTATCCACATGTAAGGTCAGTATCCACATGTAAGGTCAGTATCTACATGTAAGGTCAGTATCTACATGTAAGGTCAGTACCTACATGTAAGGTCAGTATCTACATATAAGGTCAGTATCTACATGTAAGGTCAGTACCTACATGTAAGGTCAGTATCTACATGTAAGGTCAGTATCTACATGTAAGGACAGTATCTACATGTAAGGTTAGTATCTACATGTAAGGTCAGTACCTACATGTAAGGTCAGTATCTACATGTAAGGTCAGTATCTACATGTAAGGTCAGTATCCACATGTAAGGTCAGTATCTACATGTAAGGTCAGTATCTACATGTAAGGTCAGTATCTACATGTAAGGTCAGTATCCACATGTAAGGTCAGTATCTACATGTAAGGTCAGTATCTACATGTAAGGTCAGTATCCACATGTAAGGTCAGTATCTACATGTAAGGTCAGTACCTACATGTAAGGTCAGTATTCACATGTAAGGTCAGTATCTACATGTAAGGTCAGTATCTACATGTAAGGTCAGTATCCACATGTAAGGTCAGTATCTACATGTAAGGTCAGTATCTACATGTAAGGTCAGTATCTACATGTAAGGTCAGTATTCACATGTAAGGTCAGTATCTACATGTAAGGTCAGTATTCACATGTAAGGTCAGCATCTACATGTAAGGCCAGCATCTACATGTAAGGTCAGTATCTACATGTAAGGTCAGTATTCACATGTAAGGTCAGTATCCACATATAAGATCAGTATCTACATGTAAGGTCAGTATCTACATGTAAGGTCAGTATCTACATGTAAGGTCAGTATCTACATGTAAGGTCAGTATCTACATGTAAGGTCAGTACCTACATGTAAGGTCAGTATCCACATGTAAGGTCAGTATCTACATGTAAGGTCAGTATCTACATGTAAGGTCAGTATCTACATGTAAGGTCAGTATCTACATGTAAGGTCAGCATCTACATGAAAGGTCAGTATTCACATGTAAGGTCAGTATCTACATGTAAGGTCAGTATTCACATGTAAGGTCAGCATCTACATGTAAGGTCAGCATCTACATGTAAGGTCAGTATCTACATGTAAGGTCAGTATCTACATGTAAGGTCAGTATCTACATGTAAGATCAGTATCTACATGTAAGGTCAGTATCTACATGTAAGGTCAGTATCTACATGTAAAGTCAGCATCTACATGAAAGGTCAGTATTCACATGTAAGGTCAGTATCTACATGTAAGGTCAGTAATCACATGTAAGGTCAGCATCTACATGTAAGGTCAGCATCTACATGTAAGGTCAGCATCTACATGTAAGGTCAGTATCCACATGCAAGGTCATTACCTATATGTAAGGTTAGTATCCATATGTAAGGTCAGTATCCATATGTAAGGTCAGTATCCATATGTAAGGTCAGTATCCATATGTAAGGTCAGTATCCATATGTAAGGTCAGTATCCATATGTTAGGTCAGTATCCATATGTAAGGTCAGTATCCATATGTAAGGTCAGTATCCATATGTAAGGTCAGTATCCATATGTAAGGTCAGTATCCATATGTAAGGTCAGTATCCATATGTAAGGTCAGTATCCATATGTAAGGTCAGTATCCATATGTAAGGTCAGTATCCATATGTTAGGTCAGTATCCATATGTAAGGTCAGTATCCATATGTAAGGTCAGTATCCATATGTTAGGTCAGTATCCATATGTAAGGTCAGTATCCATATGTAAGGTCAGTATCCATATGTAAGGTCAGTATCCATATGTTAGGTCAGTATCCATATGTAAGGTCAGTATCCATATGTAAGGTCAGTATCCATATGTAAGGTCTGTATCCATATGTAAGGTCAGTATCCATATGTTAGGTCAGTATCCATATGTAAGGTCAGTATCCATATGTAAAGTCAGTATCCATATGTTAGGTCAGTATCCATATGTAAGGTCAGTATCCATATGTAAGGTCAGTATCCATATGTAAGGTCAGTATCCATATGTAAGGTCAGTATCCATATGTAAGGTCAGTATCCATATGTAAGGTCAGTATCCATATGTTAGGTCAGTATCCATATGTAAGGTCAGTATCCATATGTAAGGTCAGTATCCATATGTAAGGTCAGTATCCATATGTAAGGTCAGTATCCTTATGTTAGGTCAGTATCCATATGTAAGGTCAGTATCCATATGTAAGGTCAGTATCCATATGTAAGGTCAGTATCCATATGTTAGGTCAGTATCCATATGTAAGGTCAGTATCCATATGTAAGGTCAGTATCCATATGTAAGGTCAGTATCCATATGTAAGGTCAGTATCCATATGATAGGTCAGTATCCATATGTAAGGTCAGTATCCATATGTAAGGTCAGTATCCATATGTTAGGTCAGTATCCATATGTAAGGTCAGTATCCATATGTAAGGTCAGTATCCATATGTAAGGTCAGTATCCATATGTAAGGTCAGTATCCATATGTAAGGTCAGTATCCATATGTAAGGTCAGTATCCATATGTTAGGTCAGTATCCATATGTAAGGTCAGTATCCATATGTAAGGTCAGTATCCATATGTTAGGTCAGTATCCATATGTAAGGTCAGTATCCATATGTAAGGTCAGTATCCATATGTAAGGTCAGTATCCATATGTAAGGTCAGTATCCATATGTAAGGTCAGTATCCATATATAAGGTCAGTATTCATATGTAAGGTCAGTATCCATATGTAAGGTCAGTATCCATATGTAAGGTCAGTATCCATATGTAAGGTCAGTATCCATATGTAAGGTCAGTATCCATATGTAAGGTCAGTATCCACATGTAAGGTCAGTATCCATATGTTAGGTCAGTATCCATATGTAAGGTCAGTATCCTTATGTAAGGTCAGTATCCATATGTAAGGTCAGTATCCATATGTAAGGTCAGTATCCATATGTAAGGTCAGTATCCATATGTAAGGTCAGTATCCATATGTTAGGTCAGTATCCATATGTAAGGTCAGTATCCCTATGTAAGGTCAGTGTCCATATGTAAGGTCAGTATCCATATGTAAGGTCAGTATCCATATGTAAGGTCAGTATCCATATGTAAGGTCAGTATCCATATGTAAGGTCAGTATCCATATGTTAGGTCAGTATCCATATGTAAGGTCAGTATCCATATGTAAGGTCAGTATCCATATGTAAGGTCAGTATCCATATGTAAGGTCAGTATCCATATGTAAGGTCAGTATCCATATGTTAGGTCAGTATCCATATGTAAGGTCAGTATCCATATGTAAGGTCAGTATCCATATGTAAGGTCAGTATCCATATGTAAGGTCAGTATCCATATGTAAGGTCAGTATCCATATGTAAGGTCAGTATACGAAGTATGACAGTAATGACAGTTGCTACCTTCTGTTGCTTGTAAATTAAAGGTTGAGGTAGAGTAGTGTGGGGAGGTGACAGTAGTGTGGGGAGGTGACAGTAGTGTGGGGAGGTGACAGTAGTGTGGGGAGGTGACAGTAGTGTGGGGAGGTGACAGTAATGTGGGGAGGTGACAGTAGTGTGGGAGGTGACAGTAGTGTGGGGAGGTGACAGTATGTGGGGAGGTGACAGTAGTTGTGGGGAGGTGACAGTAGTGTGGGGAGGTGACAGTAGTGTGGGGAGGTGACAGTAGTGTGGGGAGGTGACAGTAGTGTGGGGAGGTGACAGTAGTGTGGGGAGGTGACAGTAGTGTGGGGAGGTGACAGTAGTGTGGGGAGGTGACAGTAGTGTGGGGTGGAGTGGGTGACAGTAGTGTGGGGAGGTGACAGTAGTGTGGGGAGTGACAGTAGTGTGGGGAGGTGACAGTAGTGTGAGGACGTGACAGTAGTGTGGAGAGGTGAAAGTAGTGTGGGGAGGTGACAGTAGTGTGGGGAGGTGACAGTAGTGTGGGGAGGTGACAGTAGTGTGGGGAGGTGACAGTAGTGTGGGGAGGTGACAGTAGTGTTGGGAGGTAACAGTAGTGTGGGGAGGTGACATTAGTGTGGGGAGGTGACAGTAGTGTGGGGAGGTGACAGTATGTGGGGAGGTGACAGTAGTGTGGGGAGGTGACAGTAGTGTGGGGAGGTGACAGTAGTGTGGGGAGGTGACAGTAGTGTGGGGAGGTGACAGGTGTGTGGGGAGGTGACAGTAGTGTGGGGAGGTGACAGTAGTGTGGGGAGGTGACAGTAGTGTGGGAGGTGACAGTAGTGTGGGGAGGTGACAGTAGTGTGGGAAGGTGGCAGTAGTGTGGTGAGGTGGCAGTAGTGTGGGAGGTGACAGTAGAGTAGTGTGGGGAGGTTACAGTAGTGTGGGGAGGTGACAGTAGAGTAGTGTGGGGAGGTGGCAGTAGTGTGGGGAGGTGACAGTAGAGTAGTGTGGGGAGGTGGCAGTAGTGTGGGGAGGTGACAGTAGAGTAGTGTGGGGAGGTGACAGTAGAGTAGTGTGGGGAGGTGGCAATAGTGTGGGGAGGTGACAGTAGTGTGGGGAGGTGGTAGTAGTGTGGGGAGGTGACAGTAGAGTAGTGTGGGGAGGTGACAGTAGTGTGGGGAGGTGACAGTAGTGTGGGGAGGTGACAGTAGTGTGGGGAGGTGACAGTAGTGTGGGGAGGTGACAGTAGAGTAGTGTGGGGAGGTGACAGTAGAGTAGTGTGGGGAGGTGGCAGTAGTGTGGGGAGGTGACAGTAGTGTGGGGAGGTGACAGTAGAGTAGTGTATGGAGGTGACAGTAGAGTAGTGTGGGGAGGTGACAGTAGTGTGGGGAGGTGACAGTAGTGTGGGGAGGTGACAGTAGAGTAGTGTGGGGAGGTGACAGTAGAGTAGTGTGGGGAGATGACAGTAGTGTGGGGAGGTGACAGTAGTGTGGGGAGGTGACAGTAGAGTAGTGTGGGGAGGTGACAGTAGAGTAGTGTGGGAGGTGACAGTAGAGTAGTGTGGAGAGGTGACAGTAGAGTAGTGTGGGGAGGTGACAGTAGTGCGGGGAGGTGACAGTAGTGCGGGGAGGTGGCAGTAGAGTTGTGTGGGGAGGTGACAGTAGAGTAGTGTGGGGAGGTGACAGTAGTGTGGGGAGGTGACAGTAGTGTGGGGAGTTGACAGTAGAGTAGTGTGGGGAGGTGACAGTAGAGTAGTGTGGGGAGGTGACAGTAGAGTAGTGTGGGGAGGTGACAGTAGTGTGGGAAGGTGACAGTAGTGTGGGGAGTGACAGTAGAGTAGTGTGTGGAGGTGACAGTAGTATGGGGAGGTGACAGTAGTGTGGGGAGGTGACAGTAGTGTGGGGAGGTGACAGTAGAGTAGTGTGGGGAGGTGACAGTAGTGTGATGAGGTGACAGTAGAGTAGCGTGGGGAGGTGGCAGTAGAGTAGTGTGGGGAGGTGACAGCAGAGTAGTGTGGGGAGGTGACAGTAGTGTGGGGAGGTAACAGTAGTGTGGGGAGGTGACAGTAGTGTGGAGAGGTGACAGTAGTGTGATGAGGTGACAGTAGAGTAGCGTGGGGAGGTGGCAGTAGAGTAGTGTGGGGAGGTGACAGTAGTGTGGGGAGGTGACAGCAGAGTAGTGTGGGGAGGTGACAGTAGTTTGGGGAGGTAACAGTAGTGTGGGGAGGTGACAGTAGTGTTGGGAGGTGACAGTAGTGTGATGAGGTGACAGTAGAATAGCGTGGGGAGGTGGCAGTAGAGTAGTGTGGGGAGGTGACAGTAGTGTGGGGAGGTGACAGTAGTGTGGGAAGGTGACAGTAGTGTGATGAGGTGACAGTAGAGTAGTGTGGGGAGGTGACAGTAGTGTGGGGAGGTGACAGCAGAGTAGTGTGGGGAGGTGACAGTAGTGTGGGGAGGTGACAGTAGTGTGGGGAGGTGACAGTAGTTTGGGGAGGTGACAGTAGTGTGGGGAGGTGACAGTAGTGTGGGGAGGTGACAGTAGTGTGGGGAGGTGACAGTAGTGTGGGGAGGTGACAGTAGTGTGGAGAGGTGACAGTAGTGTGGGGAGGTGACAGTAATGTGGGGAGGTGACAGTAGTGTGGGGAGGTGACAGTAGTGTGGGGAGGTGACAGTAATGTGGGGAGGTGACAGTAATGTGGGGAGGTGACAGTAGTGTGGGGAGGTGACAGTAGTGTGGGGAGGTGACAGTAGTGTGGGGAGGTGACAGTAGTGTGGGGAGGTGACAGTAATGTGGGGAGGTGACAGTAGTGTGGGGAGGTGACAGTAGTGTGGGGAGGTGACAGTAATGTGGGGAGGTGACAGTAATGTGGGGAGGTGACAGTAGTGTGGGGAGGTGACAGTAGTGTGGGGAGGTGACAGTAGTGTGGGGAGGTGACAGTAGTGTGGGGAGGTGACAGTAATGTGGGGAGGTGACAGTAGTGTGGGGAGGTGACAGTAGTGTGGGGAGGTGACAGTAATGTGGGGAGGTGACAGTAATGTGGGGAGGTGACAGTAGTGTGGGGAGGTGACAGTAGTGTGGGGAGGTGACAGTAGTGTGGGGAGGTGACAGTAGTGTGGGGAGGTGACAGTAGTGTGGGGAGGTGACAGTAGTGTGGGGAGGTGACAGTAATGTTTGGTAACTACTGCCAGGTGTTAAAATGCCAGACACTGTCGTTTTCAAATACTATCTTCCTTCTATTTGATTAAAATACTCCTTCCTCACTTAACCTCTCTCTCTCTCTCTCCTCTCTCTCTCTCCTCTCTCTCTCTCTCTCTCTCTCTCTCTCCTGTTCCTGACACTAACACTCACTCTAGACTCTCTCTGTTACAGTGTGTGAGAGCGAGGCAGAGATGGCGTACTCTTCTGAGAGCGAGTGTGAGAGCTACTGCACCCTGGGTGTGTGCTGTGTGGTACCAGCACTTGCTAGCACCGACACTCCCTCCTGCATGGTACGTACCTAGGTACTACACCTCTTGCAACCAGGTTTGAAACCTATCCAGTACACGAGGTATATTGTGGCTGTGATGAAAACACTCTAGAAAGCCAACAAGTTGATAGAATGAGACAGATGAGTAACATTTGGGAATTTGTACTGAGAAAACGCTAGCCAGTGGCTTTCTTCAGTGCAATACAGAGAAGAACGGTAATCAGTCCCTCATCCTGGAGTGTTGAGTCCATCAGTCTCGATAGAATCAACACATTTACTCCAGAGTGAGGGACTGATAACTTCAAACTCATCTTGGACTGATGTAGCCAATGCCTGGCGAAACGTTTCCTCAGTAAAATTTCCCAGATGTTTCCCAAGAGTCTCATTCCTCCACATTATGGCTGCTCACTTAGTTGGTATAATTCAACAATACTTTAATCCATTATATTTCAAGTTAGATAGGCAGTAAATGCAAGAATTAAATGATTCTCCTGGGAAGATAACTAGACAGTGATAACCTGTCTAGACTATGATAACCAGGTTATATTATAACATAGCAGAGTGTTACTTCCCCGGATAACCTTAAGATAACAGGTGGCACTGCCTGGCATTCCCCTCAGGAAGGTACAATGGAGGAGTGTGCCATCCTGGGCACTGCTGAGGATGTGATGCTGGTGTCTTACTCTCCCAACTCCTCATCCCTCGAGCCTCCACCGCTACTCCACTTGCCAGGTAAGTCCATTCCTCTTCCCCTCCATCCTCCACCCTCCACCCTCCACCCTCCATCCTCCACCCTCCACCCTCCACCCTCCACCCTCCACCCTCCACCCTCCATCCAGGTACATGTACCTGGATTCCCCAAGACTTCTTGATTGATCATCCTGGCTGCTGGGTGTCACTTGTGACACTCACCAGTGTTTGTCACTTGTGACACTCACCAGTGTTTGTGACACTTGTGACACTCACCAGTGTTTGTGTCACTTGTGACACTCACCAGTGTTTGTGTCACTTGTGACACTCACCAGTGTTTGTGACACTTGTGACACTCACCAGTGTTTGTGTCACTTGTGACACTCACCAGTGTTCGTGTCACTTGTGACACTCACCAGTGTTTGTGTCACTTGTGACACTCACCAGTGTTTGTGTCACTTGTGACACTCACCAGTGTTTGTGACACTTGTGACACTCACCAGTGTTTGTGTCACTTGTGACACTCACCAGTGTTCGTGTCACTTGTGACACTCACCAGTGTTTGTGTCACTTGTGACACTCACCAGTGTTTGTGTCACTTGTGACACTCACCAGTGTTTGTGTCACTTGTGACACTCACCAGTGTTTGTGTCACTTGTGACACTCACCAGTGTTTGTGACACTTGTGACACTCACCAGTGTTCGTGTCACTTGTGACACTCACCAGTGTTTGTGTCACTTGTGACACTCACCAGTGTTTGTGTCACTTGTGACACTCACCAGTGTTTGTGTCACTTGTGACACTCACCAGTGTTTGTGACACTTGTGACACTCACCAGTGTTCGTGTCACTTGTGACACTCACCAGTGTTTGTGTCACGTGTTACACTCACCAGTGTTTGTGACACTTGTGACACTCACCAGTGTTTGTGACACTTGTGACACTCACCAGTGTTTGTGACACTTGTGACACTCACCAGTGTTTGTGACACTTGTGACATTCACCAGTGTTTGTGGCACTTGTGTCACTCATCAGCGTATGACATTATATCACTATTGACACATCATGTCACTATTATGACACATCATATCACTATTATGACACATTACATCACTATGATGACACATGTTGCCTGAGTGTTGCAGGAGGGTGTGAGTGTAGGTCAGCAGCTGGAGGAGGAACACGTCAGGAAGTGACCAGCTTACACCCACAACTTCTGCAGCAGCTGAGCCAGACCTTCCAGCAGCTCCTCTCCAGTAAGATCCACTCCTTGTTCACCCACATGTTAACTTCCTTGTTCACCCACAAGTTAACTTCCTTGTTCACCCACAAGTTAACTTCCTTGTTCACACACAAGTTAACTTCCTTGTTCACCTACAAGTTAACTTCCTTGTTCACCCACATGTTAACTTCCTTGTTCACACACAAGTTAACTTCCTTGTTCACCTACAAGTTAACTTCCTTGTTCACACACAAGTTAACTTCCTTGCTCACACACAAGTTAACTTCCTTGTTCACCTACAAGTTAACTTCCTTGTTCACCCACATGTTAACTTCCTTGTTCACCTACGAGTTAACTTCCTTGTTCACCTACAAGTTAACTTCCTTGTTCACCCACAAGTTAACTTCCTTCTTCACCTACCAGTTAACTTCCTTGTTCACCTACAAGTTAACTTCCTTGTTCACCCACAAGTTAACTTCCTTGTTCACCCACAAGTTAACTTCCTTGTTCACACACAAGTTAACTTCCTTGTTCACACACAAGTTAACTTCCTTGTTCACCTACAAGTTAACTTCCTTGTTCACACACAAGTTAACTTCCTTGTTCACACACAAGTTAACTTCCTTGTTCACCTACAAGTTAACTTCCTTGTTCACCCACAAGTTAACTTCCTTGTTCACCTACAAGTTAACTTCCTTGTTCACCCACATGTTAACTTCCTTGTTCACACACAAGTTAACTTCCTTGTTCACCTACAAGTTAACTTCCTTGTTCACCTACAAGTTAACTTCATTGTACACCTACAAGTTAACTTCATTGTTCACCTACAAGTTAACTAACTTGTTTATCCACAAGTTAACTTCCTTGTTCACCTGCAAGTTAACTTCCTTGTTCACCTACAAGTTAACTTCATTGTTCACCTACAAGTTAACTTCATTGTTCACCTACAAGTTAACTTCATTGTTCACCTACAAGTTAACTTCCTTGTTCACCTACAAGTTAACTTCATTGTTCACCTACAAGTTAACTTCCTTGTTCACCTACAAGTTAACTTCATTGTTCACCTACAAGTTAACTTCATTGTTCACCTACAAGTTAACTTCATTGTTCACCTACAAGTTAACTTCCTTGTTCACCTACAAGTTAACTTCATTGTTCACCTACAAGTTAACTTCCTTGTTCACCTACAAGTTAACTTCATTGTTCACCTACAAGTTAACTAACTTGTTTATCCACAAGTTAACTTCCTTGTTCACCTACAAGTTAACTTCATTGTTCACCTACAAGCTAACTTCATTGTTCACCTACAAGTTAACTTCATTGTTCACCTACAAGTTAACTTCCTTGTTCACCTACAAGTTAACTTCATTGTTCACCTACAAGTTAACTAACTTGTTTATCCACAAGTTAACTTCCTTGTTCACCTACAAGTTAACTTCATTGTTCACCTACAAGTTAACTTCATTGTTCACCTAAAAGTTTAATTCATTGTTCACCTACAAGTTAACTTCCTTGTTCACCTACAAGTTAACTTCATTGTTCACCTACAAGTTAACTAACTTGTTTATCCACAAGTTAACTTCCTTGTTCACCTACAAGTTAACTTCCTTGTTCACCTACAAGTTAACTTCCTTGTTCACCGGACACAGGTGGGTGGCTGCACAACTTCACCCTGGCTTATGCCACCCACATCATGGCCGCCCACCATCCTCGTGGGTGGCTGGGTGTCAACAGGGCGGCAGTGCGGGCGGTGGAGGCGGAACTTCAGCGAGTGGGCGGCTGTCAGCTAACACTACCTTACTGGGACTACACCACCCACGCCCACAACCTCGCAGGTGTGTCCTTAATCACCACTCACGCCCACAACCTCGAAGGTGTGTCCTTAATCACCACCCACGCCCACAACCTCGCAGGTGTGTCTTTAATCACCACCAACGCCCACAACCTCGCAGGTGTGTCCTTAATCACCATCCACGCCCACAACCTCGCAGGTGTGTCCTTAATCACCACCCACGCCCACAACCTCGCAGGTGTGTCTTTAATCACCACCCACGCCCACAACCTCGAAGGTTTGTCCTTAATCACCACCCACGAACACAACCTCGCAAGTGTGTCCTTAACCACCATCCACGCCCACAACCTCGCAGGTGTGTCCTTTAAAATCACCACCCACGCCCACAACCTCGCAGGTGTGTCCTTAATCACCACCCACGCCCATAACCTCGCAGGTGTGTCCTTAATCACCACCCACGCCCACAACCTCGCTGGTGTGTCCTTAATCACCACCCACGCCAACAACCTCGCAGGTGTGTCCTTAATCACCACCCACGACCACAACCTCGCAGGTGTGTCCTTAATCACCACCCACGCCCACAACCTCGCAGGCGTGTCCTTAATCACAACTCACGCTCACAACCCCGCAGGTGTGTCCTTAATCACCACCCACGCCCACAGCCTCGCAGGTGTGTCCTTAACCACCATCCACGCCCACAACCTCGCAGGTGTGTCCTTAATCACCACCCACGCCCACAACCTCGCAGGTGTGTCTTTATCACCTCCCACGCCCACAACCTCGCAGGTGTGTCCTTAATCACCGCTCACGCCCACAACCTCGCAGGTGTGTCCTTAATCACCACCCACGCCCACAACCTCGAAGGTGTGTCCTTAATCACCACCCACGCCCACAACCTCGCAAGTGTGTCCTTAATCACCACCCACGCCCACAACCTCGCAGGTGTGTCCTTAACCACCATCCACGCCCACAACCTCGCAGGTGTGTCCTTAATCACCACCTACGCCCACAACCTCGCAGGTGTGTCCTTAATCACCACCCACGCCCACAACCTCGCAGGTGTGTCCTTAACCACCATCCACGCCCACAACATCGCAGGTGTGTCCTTAATCACCACCCACGCCCACAACCTCGAAGATGTGTCCTTAATCACCACCCACGCCCACAACCTCACAAGTGTGTCTTAATCACCACCCACGCCCACAACCTCGCAGGTGTGTCCTTAACCACTATCCACGCCCACAACCTCGCAGGTGTGCCCTTAAATTTACCACCCACGCCCACAAACCTCGCAGGTGTGTCCTTAATCACCACCCACGCCCACAACCTCGCAGGTGTGTCCTTAATCACCACCCACGCCCACAACCTCGCAGGTGTGACCTTAATCACCACCCACGCCCACAACCTCGCAGGTGTGTCCTTAATCACCACCCACGCCCACAACCTCGCAGGTGTGTCCTTAATCACCACCCACGCCCACAACCTCGCAGGTGTGTCCTTAATCACCACCCACGCCCACAACATCGCAGGTGTGTCCTTAATCACCACCCACAAGCCCACAACCTCGCAGGTGTGTCCTTAATCACCACCCACGCCCACAACCTCGCAGGTGTGTCCTTAATCACCACCCACGCCCACAACCTCGCAGGTGTGTCCTTAATCACCATTCACGCCCACAACCTCGCAGGTGTGTCCTTAATCACCACCCACGCCCACAACCTCGCAGGTGTGTCCTTAATCACCACCCACGCCCACAACCTCGCAGGTGTGTCCTTAATCACCACCCACGCCCACAACCTCGCAGGTGTGTCCTTAATCACCACCCACGCCCACAACCTCGCAGGTGTGTCCTTAATCACTACCCACGCCCACAACCTCGCAGGTGTGTCCTTAATCACCACCCACGCCCACAATTTCGCAGGTGTGTCCTTAATCACCGCTCACGCCCACAAGCTCGCAGGTGTGTCCTTAATCACCACCCAAGCCAACAACATCGCAGGTGTGTCCTTAATCACCACCCACGCCCACAACCTCGCAGGTGTGTCCTTAATCACCACCCACGCCCACAACCTCGCAGGTGTGTCCTTAATCACCACCCACGCCCACAACCTCGCAGGTGTGTCTTTAATCACCACCCACGCCCACAACCTCCCGGGTGTGTCCTTAATCACCACTCACGCCCACAACCTCGCAGGTGTGTCCTTAATCACCACCCACGCCCACAACCTCGCAGGTGTTTTTAATCACCACCCACGCCCACAACCTCGCAGGTGTGTCCTTAATCACCACCCACGCCCACAACTTCGCAGGTGTGTCCTTAATCACCACCCACGCCCACAACCTCGCAGGTGTGTCCTTAATCACCACCCACGCCCACAACCTCGCAGGTGCGTCCTTAATCACCACCCACGCCCACAACCTCGCAGGTGTGTCCTTAATCACCACCCACGCCCACAACCCGCAGGTGTGTCCTTAATCACTACCCACGCCCACAACCTCGCAGTATGTCCTTAATCACCACCCACGCCCACAACCTCGCAGGTGTGTCCTTAATCACCACCAACGCCCACAACCTCGCGGGTGTGTCCTTAATCACCACCCACCGCCCACAACCTCGCAGGTGTTTTTAATCACCACCCACGCCCACAAACCTCGCGGGTGTGTCCTTAATCACCACCCACGCCCACAAACCTCGCAGGTTGTCCTTAATCACCACCCACGCCCACAACCTCGCAGGTGTGTCCTTAATTACCACCCCACGCCCACAACCTCGCAGGTGAGTCCTTAATCACCACCCACGCCCACAACCTCGCAGGTGTGTCCTTAATCACCACCCACGCCCACAACCTCGCAGGTGTTTTTAATCACCACCCACGCCCACAACCTCGCAGGTGTGTCCTTAATCACCACTCACGCCCACAACCTCGCAGTGTGTCCTTAATCACCCACCCACGCCCACAACCTCGCAGGTGTGTTCTTAATCACCACCCACGCCCACAACCTCGCAGGCGTGTCCCTTAATCACCACCCACGCCCACAACCTCGCAGTGTGTCCTTAATCACCACCCACGCCCACAACCTCGCAGTGTGTCCTAATCACCACCCACGCCCACAACCTCGCAGGTGTGTCCTTAATCACCACCCACGCCCACAACCTCGCAGGTGTGTCCTTAATCACCACCCACGCTCACAACCTCGCAGGTGTGTCCTTAATCACCACCCACGCCCATAACCTCGCAGGTGTGTCCTTAATCACCACCCACGCCCACAACCTCGCAGGTGTGTCCTTAATCACCACCCACGCCCACAACCTCGCAGGTGTGTCCTTAATCACCACCCACGCCCATAACCTCGCAGGTGTGTCCTTAATCACCACCCACGCCCACAACCTCGCAGGTGTGTCCTAAATCACCACCCACGGCCCACAACCTCGCAGGTGTGTCCTTAATCACCACTCACGCCCACAACCTCGCAGGTGTGTCCTTAATCACCACCCACGCCCACAACCTCGCAGGTGTGTCCTTAATCACCACCCACGCCCACAACCTCGCAGGTGTGTCCTTAATTACCACCCACGCCCACAACCTCGCAGGTGTGTCCTTAATCACCACCCACGCTCACAACCTCGCAGGTGTCCTTAATCACCACCCACGCCCACAACCTCGCAGGTGTGTCCTTAATCACCACCCACGCCCACAACCTCGCAGGTGTGTCCTTAATCACCACCCACGCCCACAACCTCGAAGGTGTGTCCTTAATCACCACCCACGCCCACAACCTCGCAGGTGTGTCCTTAATCACCACTCACGCCCACAACCTCGCAGGTGTGTCCTTAATCACCACTCACGCCCAAATCCAGTAGGAGTAAGTAGGTGTTCAGACTGGTTTAAGAATCTTCTGACTGGTCTAAGAATATTCAGGCTGGTTTAATAATGTTCAGACTGGTTTAAGAATCTTCTGACTGGTCTAAGAATATTCAGGCTGGTTTAATAATGTTTAGACTGGTTTAATAATGTTCAGACTGGTTTAATAATGTTCAGACTGGTTTAAGAATGCTCAGACTGGTTTAATAAAGTTCAGACTGGTTTAATAATATTCATACTGGTTTAAGAATGTTCTGACTGGTTTAATAATGTTCAGACTGGTTTAATAATGTTCAGACTGGTTTAAGAATGTTCAGACTGGTTTAATAATGTTCAGACTGGTTTAAGAATGTTCAGACTGGTTTAAGAATGTTCAGACTGGTTTAAGAATGTTCAGACTGGTTTGATAATGTTCAGACCGGTTTAATAATATTCAGACTGGTTTAAGAATGTTCAGGCTGGTTTAATAATCTTCAGACTGGTTTAAGAATGTTCAGACTGGTTTAAGAATGTTCAGACTGGTTTGATAATGTTCAGACTGGTTTAATAATATTCAGACTGGTTTAAGAATGTTCAGATTGGTTTAATAATGTTCAGACTGGTTTAAGAATGTTCAGACTGGTTTAAGAATGCTCAGACTGGTTTAAGAATGTTCAGACTGGTTTAAGAATGTTCCGACTGGGTTAAGAATGTTCAGACTTTTTTAAGAATGTTCAGACTGGTTTATGAATGTTCAGACTGGTTTAAGAATGTTCAAACTGGTTTAAGAATGTTCAGACTGGTTTAAGAATGTTCAGACTGGTTTAAGAATGTTCAGACTGGTTTAAGAATGCTCAGACTGGTTTAAGAATGTTCAGACTGGTTTAAGAATGTTCCGACTGGGTTAAGAATGTTCAGACTTTTTTAAGAATGTTCAGACTGGTTTATGAATGTTCAGACTGGTTTAAGAATGTTCAAACTGGTTTAAGAATGTTCAGACTGGTTTAAGAATGTTCAGACTGGTTTAAGAATGTTCAGACTGGTTTAAGAATGCTCAGACTGGTTTAAGAATGTACAGACTGGTTTAAAAATGTTCAGACTGGTTTAAGAATGTTCAGACTGGTTTAAGAATGTTCAGACTGGTTTAAGAATGTTCAGACTGGTTTAAGAATGTTCAGACTGGTTTAATAATATTCAGACTGGTTTAAGAATGTTCAGACTGGTTTAAGAATGTTCAGACTGGTTTAAGAATGTTCAGACTGGTTTAAGAATGTTCAGACTGGTTTAAGAATGCTCAGACTGGTTTAAGAATGTACAGACTGGTTTAAAAATGTTCAGACTGGTTTAAGAATGTTCAGACTGGTTTAAGAATGTTCAGACTGGTTTAAGAATGTTCAGACTGGTTTAAGAATGTTCAGACTGGTTTAATAATATTCAGACTGGTTTAAGAATGTTCATACTGGTTTAAGAATGTTCAGACTGGTTTAAGAATGTTCAGACTGGTTTAAGAATGTTCAGACTGGTTTAAGAATGTTCAGACTGATTTAAGAATGTTCAGACTGGTTTAAGAATGTTCAGACTGGTTTAATAATATTCAGACTGGTTTAAGAATGTTCAGACTGGTTTAAAGAATTTCAGACTGGTTTAAGAATGTTCAGACTGGTTTAAGAATGTTCAGACTGGTTTAAGAATGTTCAGACTGATTTAAGAATGTTCAGACTGGTTTAATAATGTTCAGACTGGTTTAATAATGTTCAGACTGATTTAAGAATGTTCAGACTGGTTTAAGAATGTTCAGACTGGTTTAAGAATATTCAGACTGGTTTAATAATATTCAGACTGGTTTAAGAATGTTCAGACTGGTTTAAGAATGTTCAGACTGTTTAAAAAAATGTTCAGACTGGTTTAAGAATGTTCAGACTGGTTTAAGAATGTTCAGACTGGTTTAAGAATGTTCAGACTGATTTAAGAATGTTCAGACTGGTTTAAGAATGTTCAGACTGGTTTAATAATGTTCAGACTGGTTTAATAATGTTCAGACTGATTTAAGAATGTTCAGACTGGTTTAAGAATGTTCAGACTGGTTTAATAATATTCAGACTGGTTTAAGAATGTTCAGGCTGGTTTAAGAATGTTCAGACTGGTTTAAGAATGTTCAGACTGGTTTAAGAATGTTCAGACTGGTTTAAGAATGTTCAGACTGGTTTAATAGTGTACAGACTGTCTTAAACAGGTTCTACACACTGCCTCAGTTTACATCTCAGGTGTCGTGGCAAACTACTGTGACTCACAACAGTGTAAACTGTTTCCCAGATTGTTTATCTGTCTCTTGAGTTACAAATTATTCATCAACTTACAATATTAGTCATTTTAATGTTTTTATTATCCTTAGAGAACGACGTGTGGCGGAAGTTCCCGGCAGCAACACGCAGTCACACACGTCTGGCAGCGGGTTTTCACAAGGTAATTATATATATATATATATATATATATATATATAATATATAATATATATATTATATATAATATATATAATATATATATATATATATATCGGTATATTCGTTTGTAAAAACTTGCATTTGTGGTCACAGTGATGGCCCATGCTAACCTTCCTATGTTGTAGATATATACCGTGGCTAACGCGTCGGTCTGGAGTTTTGTGACTGATCGCGGGTTCTAACCCCACCCGTGGTATGGTTTGTTTGCAGTAGTGTCACTACAATATCGTGAGTCAAGTATTATCCGTCTTTAAAACGAATTTCCCAAAAACTGAGTTAATGTTTGAGTGAGGTTTCAGAGAATTTGTAATTGTGGGAGTTGAGAAATTGAGCCACGAGAGATGCTGATAAATGGTACAGAGATCACACATGTTGATATATTGTTGAGTTGAGAGAGGGTTTGAGGTAATCAGTCCTCAGCTTCGGGCCGATGTCGTCAGTCCATCACATCGACTTCAGGCTAAGGGACTGCTTACCTCAAACTCCTTTGATCGTCAACCATTCTTCTCTGTATTGGACTGAGGAAGTCACTGGTCAGGTTATCAATGAGAAAAACACACAAATACACAAACTACAAAAATATAAACATTCCCATCTTAAAAATACTTTTTTTTCAATATTTTTTAGCCATGCAAAAAATATATCAATATTTTTTAATTGTAAATAAGAAATAAAATAGAGAATTAGCTTTGTTTTTCTGTCTCACTTGTTGGTTGTGTGTCATCAGGCTGGCACTGTGGTGGACCTGGCACTGGCACTCAACCACCACGACTTTGAGGACATGTCTGAGGCACTCTGGGTGGAGGTGTCGCGTGTGGTCACTGCCCTAGGTGGCACTCTCGCCTCTCTGGGTAAGTTGACCACTTTCTCCAGTCACTCGATAATTTCCCTCGTATGGAGCCTAGGGTGAGTTGCTCCAGTACCTTGAATCAAGAGCTCTTTGTTAACTTCAAGACTTTATTAAAGCATTTACATACTCTATTTGTCCTTTAATTTTCTACAGATTCGTTCCATTATTATTATTATTATTATTATTATTATTTTTATTATTATTATTATTATTATTATTATTATTATTATTATTATTATTATTATTCATCTCGTAATTAGTGCACTCATAATAAATGCTTTTGTGTATATAGATTAGTTGAGGAGTGGAACAACCTGCCTAGTAAGGTTACTGAAGTTAAAACGTTGGGTAGCTTCAAATACTACTACTAATAATAATCTTCATTTACTACCAGTACATGTACGAGGTATACACACCATAGTTGACATCAATGACATACTGCTGTATAGAAAGCTGCTTGTTATGCTGAGCATTTCCCGCAAATTAGGTCAGTTTTGTCCCAGGATGCGATCCACACCAGTCCACTAACACCCAGGATGCGATCCACACCAGTCCACTAACACCCAGGTACCCATTTTACTGCTAGGTATACAGGTGTCTTAAGGTAACTCGTCCTAATGTTTTTCCAGCCGTACCGGGGATCGATCCCCGGACCTCAGTGTGTGAGCAGAGTGCGCTACCAATATTAGATAAATACACGAGTGAGAGGGGCTGGATCTGAGTGGGACTTACACAGCATGAGTTAGCAGGGTTATGAAAGCTAATTCCTTGATTAGCAGTTAAAATAGGTTGAGCAAATATGTTTGTTAGTGGGTTTGGGTTTGAAAACGACCTGCCTAGTATGGGCCAGTAGGCCTGCTGCAGTGCTTCCACTTTCTTATATTCTTATTGTATTATACAGGTGCTATTGTATAATATATCTTCTACCTCACCGATTATCTTATTCAGCTAACGACCGAAAGGACCTGGGTTCGATCTCCGGGCAAGACTAAATGTTTTTCCAACACCAGCTAACCCTGCTCACCTAGCAGTAAACAGGTGCCTGGGAGTCAATGGACTGTTGTGGGTAGCATCCTGAAGAAGGTCCACATAAGATGTGTATAGATCCGTCATAAGACTCAAAGGAGTGTCATAATCCTACAAAAAGTTCGCAGGAGTCTCATCTTACAGACGGACCTCT
Organism: Cherax quadricarinatus; assembly: GCF_026875155.1. NCBI lineage: Eukaryota > Metazoa > Arthropoda > Malacostraca > Decapoda > Parastacidae > Cherax > Cherax quadricarinatus. The sequence continues at coordinate 18,854,629 of NC_069402.1, forward strand.
GGATCCTCTCTTCTTCTTGTTGGCTTCCTTCGTGGAGAAGTTGTGGCAGATGTGGCAGACACACCACCCACACCTGCCAGAGTATGCCACACACCTGCTGCTCAGACCCTTCAAGTAAGTTCCACTATATTATTATTGTTATTGTCATTGTTGTTGTTATAATTAATTATTATTTTTATTATTATTATTATTATTATTATTATTATTATTATTATTATTATTATTATTATTATATATTTATTATTATTTTTATTTATTAACACACCGGCCGTTTCCCACCAAAGCAGAGTGACCCCCCCAAAAAAAACGCTTTCATCATCACTCATTCCATCGCTGTCTTACCAGAGGTTCACTTCCTTCATACTTCCTCCCTCCAATCTGACATCCAATTGCCTGATATTTTTGTTGTCCTCATCATCTCACTCTTTACTATGTTCACTTTTAATTTTCTTCTTTTACATACTCTACCAAACTCGTCCACCAACCTCTGCAACTTCTCTTAAGAATCTCCCAAGAGCACAGAGTCATCAGCAAAGAGCAACTGTAACAACTCCCACTTTATGTTAGATTCTTTATCTTTTAACCCCACACCTCTTGCTAACACCCGAACATTCACTTCTCTTATAAACCCATCTATAGATATATTGAACAACCACAGTGACATCACACATCCCTTTCTAAGGCCTACTTTTATTGGGAAATAATTTCATTGTCTCCTACATATCCTAACCTGAGCATCAAAAACCTTTTAAAAACTCTTCACTGCTGCCACATTATCCACCTATCTACCCTGTCATACGCCTTTTCCAAATCCATAAATGCCACAAAGACCTCTTTAGCCTTATCTAAATACTGTTCACTTATATGTTTCACTGTAAACACCTGGTCTACACACCCCCTACCTTTCCTAAAGCCTCCTTGTTCATCTGCTATCCTATTCTCCGTCTTACTCTTAATTCTTTCAATAATAACTCTACCATACACTTTACCAGGTATACTCAACAGACTTATCCCCCTATAATTTTTGCACTCTCTTTTATCCCCTTTGCCTTTATACAAAGGAACTATGCATGCTCTCTGCCAGTCCCTAGGTACCTTACCCTCTTCCATACATTTATTAAATAATTGCACCAACCTCTCCAAAACTATATCCCCACCTGCTTTTAACATTTCTATCTTTATCCCATCAATCACAGCCTTTCTACCCACATCCCTTCGTCCCACAGCCTCAGGCGCCTCCCCCACACTCACACTGCCTCACGCACCTCTATCACACTCACACTGTCTCACGCACCCTCCCCCACACTCACACAGCCTCGCGCACCTCCCCACACACTCACACTGCCTCTCACACCTCACTCACACTGCCTCGCGCACCTCCTTCACACTCACACTGCCTCACGCACCCTCCACACGCTCACAAAACTTCACGCACCTGACCCACACTCACACTGCCTCACGCACCTCCCTCACACTCACACTGCCCCGCGCACCTCCCTCACACTCACACTGCCTCACGCACTCTCCCCGCATTCGCACTGCCTCACACACCTCCCCTACACTCACACTGCCTCACGCACCTCCCTCACACTCGCACTACCTCACGCACCTCCCCAACACTCACACTGCCTCACGCACCTCCCTCACACTCACACTGCCTAGGGCACCTCACCCCACGCTCACACTGCCTCAACGCACCTCCCTCACACTCACACTGCCTCACGCACCTCCCCCACAAACACGCTGCTTCACGCACCTCCCTCGCACTCACAGTGCCCCACGCACCTCCCTCACACTCACACTGTCTCACGCACCTACCCCACACTCACACTGCCTCACGCACCTCCCCCACACTCACACTGCCTCACGCACCTCCCTCACACTCACACTGCCTCACGCACCTCCCTCACACTCACACTGTCTCACGCACCTCCCCCAAACTCACACTGCCTCACCCACCTCCCCCACACTCACACTGCCTCACCCACCTCTCCCACACTCACACTGCCTTACGCACCTCCCCCACACTCACATTGCTTCACGCACCTCCACCACACTCACACTGCCTCCCGCACCTCCCCCACACTCACACTGCCTCACGCACCTCCCTCACACTCACACTGCCTCACTCACCTCTCCCACACTCACACTGCCTCACGCACCTCCCTCACACTCACACTGCCTCACGCATCTCCCTCACACTCACACTGCCTCACGCACCTCCCTCACACTCACACTGCCTCACTCACCTCCCCCCCCACTCACATTGCTTCACGCACCTCCACCACACTCACACTGCCTCCCGCACCTCCCCCACACTCACACTGCCTCACGCACCTCCCTCACACTCACACTGCCTCACTCCACCTCTCCCACACTCAAACTGCCTCACGCACCTCCCCCCCACTCACAACTGCCTCACGCACCTCACCCCACACGCTCACACTGCCTCACGCACCTCCCTCACACTCACACTGCCTCACGCACCTCCCCCACAAACACACTGCCTCACGCACCTCCCTCGCACTCACACTGCCCCACGCCCTCCCTCACACTCACGCTGCCTCACGCACCTACCCCACACTCACACTGCCTCACGCATCACCCCCACACTCACACTGCCTCACGCACCTTCCTCACACTCACACTGCCTCACGCATCTCCCTCACACTCGCACTGCCTCACGCACCTCCCCCAAACTCACACTGCCTCACCCACCTCCCCCACACACACACTCCCCTCACCCACTTCTCCCACACTCACACTGCCTCACGCACCTCCCCCCAACTCACATTGCTTCACGCACCTCCCCCACACTCACACTGCCTCACGCACCTCCCCCACACTCACACTGCGTCACGCACCTCCCTCACACTCACACTGCCTCACTCACCTCCCTCACACTCACACTGCCTCTCGCACCTTCCCCACACTCACACTGCCGGACGCACCTCCCTCACACTCACACTGCCTCACACACCCCCCCACACTCACACTGCCTCACGCACCTCCCCCACACTCACACTGCCTCACGCACCTCCCCCACACTCACACTGCGTCACGCACCTCCCTCACACTCACACTGCCTCACTCACCTCCCTCACACTCACACTGCCTCTCGCACCTTCCCCACACTCACACTGCCTCACGCACCTCCCTCACACTCACACTGCCTCACACACCTCCCCCACACTCACACTGCCTCACGCACCTCTCCCACACTCACACTGCCAGACGCACCTCCCCCCACACTCACACTGCCTCGCGCACCTTTCTCACATTCACACTGCCTTTCGCACCTGCCTCACACTCACTCTGCCTCTCGCACCTCCCCCACACTCACACTGCCTCAAGCACCTCCCTCACGCTCACACTGCCCCGCGCACCTCCCTCACACTCACACTGCCTCACGCACTCTCCCCGCATTCGCACTGCCTCACGCACCTCCCCTACACTCACAGCCGCCTCACGCACCTCCCTCACACTCTCACTACCTCACGCATCCCCCCAAAACTCACAATGCCCTCACGCACCTCACCCCCACACTCACACTGCCTCACGCACCTCCCTCGCACTCACACTGCCTCACGCACCTCCCCACAAACACACAGCCTCACGCACCTCCCTCGCACTCACACTGCCCCACGCACCTCCCTCACACTCACACTGCCTCACGCACCTCCCCCACACTCACATTGCTTCACACACGCCCTCCCCCACACTCACACTGCCTCACGCACCTCCCCCACAGTCACACTGCGTCACGCGCCTCCCTCACACTCACACTGCCTCACTCATTTCCCCACACTCACACTGCCTCTCGCACCTTTCCCACACTCACACTGCCGACGCACCTCCCTCACACTCACACTGCCTCACACACACCTCCCCCACACTCACACTGCCTCACGCACCTCCCCCACACTCACACTGCCTCACGCACCTCCCCCACACTCACACTGCCTCGCGCACCTTTTTTTCACATTCACCCCACCTGCCTGTCGCACCTCCCTCACACTCACACTGCCTCTCGCACCTCCCCCACACTCACACTGCCTCACGCACTCTCCCCCACACTCCCCACTGCCTCGCGCACCTTTCCTCAAAATCACACTGCCTCTCGCACCTCCCTCACACTCACACTGCCTCACGCACCTCCCCTCCCCACACTCACACTGCCTCACGCACCTCCCCTCACACTCACACTGCCTCACGCACTCTCCCCGCATTCCACTGCCTCACGCACCTCCCTCACATTCAACTACCTCACGCACTCCCCAAAACTCACCACTGCCTCACTCACGCACCCCCTCACACTCACACTGCCTCACGCACCTCC
>NC_069402.1:18863967-18918967 GCF_026875155.1 Cherax quadricarinatus
CATCTGTTAAGGTTCACGACTGTTAGGACAGGTTAGTGAGAGCAAAAGTTATCTATAGATTAGGTTAGGAGCAGAGGCATAAAAGGAGTAGAATAGATTGTGTGAGGTAGCAGGTCTGGGAATGTCTTTGTCAAGGTGAGAGGTCCAGTAGTCACGTAGTGTCTCGAGTTTCTGAATCTGTCAGTGAGCGTCTTCCAGTACACGTTCAGCGCAGGGCTGTTTGACTTGACTGCTTGTGGCGAAGTCATCCCAGCTGACATCAAACGCCCAGCGCAGAGCATTGTTCTGGATACACTGCAGTTTAAGTGTTTTGGTCTTAGCTGCAAGAGAGGCTAGAGGAGAATCATTAGTCACAGGCCATGTAAGAGTTTTGTAGAGGTGTAGTTTGGTACGTTGTGAGGCATACCATAGTTTGTCGAAACCTGTAAGGGCTTTACCTGCTATGGCATGCTGTGAGTGGATGTGTGTGTTTATGAAGGTGGTCAAGATTGACCCCGAGGACAGTGGTAGACGTTGTGATGTGGAAGTAAGTGCAGGTGTTAGCTGTTCTAAGCTTGACAGGTAATGGAGGATCACGTTTCCTGTAGTTAAAATACGTAATGCTGGATTTTGCAGCAGTGGATTTGATCCTCCATTTTTGTTCCCAGAAGGCTATCCTGTCGACCTCATTTTGTGTTTTGTGTGTGAGTGTATCTGTACTGTAGTGAGTGATGAGCTGTGTAATGTCGTCTGCACAGGCTAGAGTGATGGTGTGATATACAGGTGTTGGTATGTCGTTAGTGTATAAAATACAGAGGGCAGGAGAGAGGACAGCTCCCTGGGGCACTCCAGCGTTTAATGTAAAATAGCCTGAGTAACAACAGCCTTGGAATCTAATCTTCATGGTGCGGCCATCTAAGAAGTTACAAAGGAGTTTACGAGTAGTGAGAGGCAGGTTAAAGTTAGAACAGAGTTTTTTCTTGAGCCCTTCGTGCCAGACAGTGTCAAAAGCTTCTTCGACGTCTTTTGCAACCAGGGCTGTCCTGTTTCCTTGTTTAGTGTTTATGTGAATGTGGTTGAGAATGACGTTAATGGCATCTGGTATGGAACGACGTGATCTGAAGCCAAACTGGGCCATCAGTGAGGAGAGAGTTGTGTTCCAGGTATCTCCGTAGGTTAATGAGCTTTTCAAAGAGTTTGCCTTAAGTTTCGAGGAGGCTGATAAGGCGATAGTTTTGAGGATCAGAGTGGTCTTTATTGGGTTTAGGTAGGAGGATAATGGTAGGAGCTTTGAAGAGAGAAGGAAAGTATCCAGAAGCGAGGGAAGCACTGAGGAGATTTGTGTAGGTAGTGATGATGGAGTCTGGTGGTTTAGGACGAGGCACCAGGAGCCTTTAGAGAAGGTGTCCGAGGAAAGCTTTAATATCTGTGTTGGTGAAAGGTGTATCGAGTTCCTGTGTGGAGGTGAGGGAGTCCAGATGGATGTGATTGTCTTTTGTTGTTTCGTGTGTGTGTGTGGTGTTCCAGTGTTCTATATGTTATATGTGTTGAATAGCCTTAGAATGAGGTGAGTGCGGGTGAAAGATATTCTCCCAGATGTGTTTGAAGATGTTTGTTGCTGTCTGTGAGTCTGTGATGTGTGTTGTTGGGGATGTGTTTGAAGTGGCAATGGTAATATCTGTGGTAGTAATAGAAAACAGATACTGCTTTTCCAACTATCTAATAAAAGAATATTTTAACAATATCACCTATTTTTTTTCTAGCATGTGTGTGTGTGTGTTTGTTGTGTGGTGTGAGTGTGTGTGTGTTGTGTGTTGTGTGTGTGTGTTGTGTGTGTTATGTGTGTGTATGTGTGTGGTGTGTGTGTGTGTTTGTGTGAGGTGGTTGTGTGTGTGTATGGTGTGTGTGTGTGTGTGTGTGTGTGTGTGTGTGTGTGAGTATGTGTGTGTGTGTGGTGTTGTGTGTGTGTGTTGTGTGTGTGGTGTATGTGTGTGTGTGGTGTGTGTGGTGGTGTGTGTGTGTGTGTATGTGTGTGTGTGTGTATGTTGTGTTGAGTGTGTTGTGCTATGTGTGAGTGAGTGGATGTGTGTGTGTGTGTCTGTGTGTGGTGTGTGTGTGTGTGTATGTGTGGTGTCTTTGTGTGTGGTGTGTGGTGTATGTGTGTGTGTGAACTCACCTAGTTGTACTCCATCCTAGTTGCGGTAGCGGGGTCCGATCCGAGCTCCTGCCCCGCCACTTCACTGATCGCACTAGTCACTCTCCCTGAGCCGTGAGGCTTTATCATACCTCTGCTTAAAGCTAGTATGGATCCTGCCTCCACTACATCGCTTCCCAAAACTATTCCACTTACTGTCACTCTCTTGGCTGAAGAAATACTTCCCTAACATCCCTGAGATTCATCTGTGTCTTCAGCTTCCAACTGCGTCCCTTGTTAACTGTGTCCAATCTCTGGAACATCCTGTCTTTGTCCACCTATGTCATTCCTCTCAGTGTTTTGTATGTCGTTTATCATGTCCCCCCTAATCTTCTCCTGTCCCATCCAGTGTCGTCAGGTTGATTTCCCTTAACCTCTCCTCGTAGGACATACCTCTTAGCTCCTGGACTAGTCCCTGTGTTGCAAACCTTTATGCACTTTTCTCTAGTTTCGTTCACGTGCTTTTGGCTAGGTGTGGGTTCCCAAACTGGTGCCGCATACTCAATTATGGGCCTAACGTACACGGTGTAAAACAGGGTCCGATGATTCCTATTAAAGATGTCCGGAATGCTGTTCTGAGGTTTGCTAGGGCGCCCATATGCTGCAGCAGTTATTTGTTGAATGTGCGCTTCAGGAGATGTCCAGGTGTTTAACTCACGCCAAGATCTTTTTCCTGAGTGAGGTTTGTAAGTCTCTGACCCCCTAGACTGTACTCCGTCTGCGGCCTTTCTTTGCCCTTCCCCAATCTTCATGACTTTTGCCACAATTGGTGGGATTGAACTCCAGGAGCGCAATTGCTGAACAGGTCTGCAGCTGTCCAGATCCATTGTAGTTCTGCCAGCCTTCGATCGAGTGAATTTCTTCTCATCAACTTCACGTCATCTGCAAACCAGGGACAACCTCAAGTCTATTCCTCCGTCATGTCATTCATCAAATACCAGAAACAGCACTGTCCTAGGAAATGACCACCGTGGACCCCGCTGGTCACAGGTGCCCACTCTGACACTCGCCACTACCATGACTTCCGTCCGCTGTCCTACCGGACAAGTATTCCCTGATCCCTTGTAGTGCCTTCCCTGTTCACCCTGCTTGTCCCCTCCAGTTTTGCACCAATCTCTTTGTGGAACTGTTGTCAAACGCCTTCTGCAGTCCAAGAAAAATGCAATCCATACCCACCCCCTCTCTCTTGACTTACTGCTTGCCACCATGTCAAGAACTCCAGTAGGTTTGTGAAACAGGATTTTCCGTCCCCTGAAACCATGGTTGGCTGCTGTTGATGAGATCGTTCCTTTCTAGGTGTTATCCACCACTCTTCTCCTGATAAATCTTCTCCCATGATTTTGCAATACTATAACATGTCAGTGACACTGGTCTGTAGTTTAAGATTCATTCTGTCTCCTTTTTTACAGATTGGGACACATTTGCTGTCTTCCATGCCTCAGGCAATCTCCCTGTTTCGATAGATGTATTGAATATTGTTGTTAGGGGTACACATAGCGCCCCTGCTCCCTCTCTCAATACCCAAGGGGAGATGTTATCTGGCCCCATTGCCTTTGAAGTGTCTAGCTCCACTCAGAAAGCCTCTCACTCATCCTCGGTTGTGTTGCACTGTGTCCAGCACATGGTGGTTTGCCCCACCTCTCACGTCCTTTCTGGAAGCCCCTATCCGTCTTCTCTGTGAACACTTCTTTGAATCTCTTGTTGAGTTGCCTCACATACATCACGGTCTTTTCTTGTTGCGAACCATCTCCTCCTTCCTTCCTTAGCCCTGATTACCTGGTCCTTGACTGTGTTTTTTCCTCTTGATGGGCTGTAACAACAGTTTCGGGTCAGATTGGCTTTCGCCGCTATGTCGTTTTCATATTGGTCGTTGGGCCCCCCTTCTTATCTGTGCATATTCTTTTTTCTGGCTCTACGACTGCCTCCTTATTCTCCTTCGGTCCTTTGCCTTTCTATATTTCTTCCATTCCTACACAACTTGGTTTTGCCATCCCTGCACCTTTGGAAACCATGGGCTCATCCTGGCTTTTTCATTATTCCTGTTACCGTTGGGTACAAAAACCCTCCTCAGCCTCTGCATTTTTGTTTGCCTACATATTCGTTCATCTCATTATATGGCTTCCCTGCCAGTTCTCTGTCCGCACTGGAACCCCGTTCAGAGGAATTCCGCCTCATTCCTGTGTCTCCCCTTCCTTGTAGTTTGGCTTCATTCGTCCTGGCCTTACCTGCTTCTCCTTCCACTTGTAGCTTCTACGTGTATTCGAAGCTTAAACCACATGTCACTGGGCCCCAAAGGGGTCCTTTTCATATGTGATGTCCTCGATATCTGCACTACCAAGGTGAATACTAAGTCCAGCCTTGCTGGTTCATTCATCCTTCCTCTCTCTCTTGTATGTGTGTGTGGATGTGTGTGTGTGGTGTGGAGTTGTGGTGTGTGTGTATGTGTGTGTGGATGTGTGTGTTGTGGATGTGTGTGTGTGTGTGTGTTGTGTGTGGTGTGTGTGTGTGTGTGTGTGTGTGTGTCAGGTACAATTAGAGAGTGCCAGATAGCACTTTTTAAGTGCCATGTAAAATATAATTATCTCCATCCTTCCAGGAATTGTTGCATCTGCTCCGAGTTGAAGAAGCGGGAATACGTCGAGTGAGAGACGTACACGTCCAAATGTACTCGTCGTCTGACGAGGCTGCCAGGATGAGGGTGTGGAAGGCACTGACGTGGCAGACGTGGCTGAGGGAGGCAGACAGCAGCATCCTGACCCACACACCTGTTTCTTCACCAGCTAGTGTGCCAGTCTCTGCAGGAGGCACTGTAGGAAGCACTGTAGGAAGCACTGCAGGAGGCCCTGCAGAATACACTGCAGGAAGTACTGTAGGAGGCACTGTAAGAGGCACTGCAGGAGACACTGTAGGAGGCACCGCGGGAGGCACTGTAGGAGGCACTGTAGGAGGCACAGCAACAGGCACTGCAGCAGGCACTGCAGCAGGCACTGCAGCAGGCACTGCAGCAGGCACTGCAGCAGGCACTGCAGCAGGCACTGTAGGAAGCACTGTAGGAGTGCCTGGATCTGGGGATGATACAGGTGTTTCTTTAGAAGATGATACAGGTGTTTCTGCTCCTGAGGATGATACAGGTGTTCCTGCTTCTGAGGATGATACAGGTGTTCCTGCTCCTGAGGATGATACAGGTGTTTCTTTAGAAGATGATACAGGTGTTCCTGCTCCTGAGGATGATACAGGTGTTCCTGCTCCTGAGGATGATACAGGAGTTTCTGCTCCTGAGGATGATACAGGTGTTTCTGCTCCTGAGGATGATACAGGTGTTTCTGCTCCTGAGGATAATACAGGTGTTCCTGCTCCTGAGGATGATACAGGTGTTTCTGCTCCTGAGGATGATACAGGTGTTTCTGCTCCTGAGGATGATACAGGTGTTCCTGCTGGAGATGTTACAGATGTTCCTGCTCCTGAAAGTGCAGGCGTTCCTACTTCTAAATATGACACAGGTGTTCCCGTTGGTGAAGATGCAGATGTTCCTGTTGATGAAGATGCAGGTGTTTCTTCTATCTACCATATACAGGTGTGTGTGTGTGTGTGATGTTGGTGGTGTGTGTGTGTGTGTGTGGTGTTGTGTGTGTGTGTGTGTGTGTGTGTGTGTGTGTGTGTGTGTGTGGTGTGTATGTGTAGTTTGTGTGTGTGTATGTGTGTGTGTGTGTGTGTGTGTGTAATGTGTATGTGTGTGTTGTGTGTGTATGTGTGAGTGAGTGTGTACAGTCCTTATGTTGTACATATTATAAGATACAAGTTTATACACCTAAGTGTAAGAACAAAGTGCACATACAGGTGGTAAGGTGACTGAACTTGGAAGCTGACATGAGTCAACACAAAGGGTGTGGAGAGCCTGCGTGCGCTGAGTGGTGTGGTGGCCTGGTGGTGTGGCTGTGAGGTGGCCAGGCCACCCTGTGACCTACACCTTGTGGCCACTCTGGCCAATTACTTGAGCCCCAGGGCCACCAGTGCCTCCAGGAGCCCCGTCATCAACACCTGTGGAGGGTGTTCCATCATCTGGCCAACCTCTCCTGACACAGGTAAGGTACTGAGATGTTAAGTAGGTACTATATGACCGAAGTTAAAGTACTGATTTTAGTTAAATAGGTACTATCTGACGAAGGTAAAATACTGAGTAGTTAAATAGGTACTATCTGACGAAGGTAAAATACTGAGTAGTTAAATAGGTACTATCTGACGACAGAACAAAGACATAACCAGCTGTTTACTTTGAGTGTTTTCTTCAGCCTAGGTAAAGCTCTGTAAAACAATATAGATAAAATATAGATAGAAAATATAGGTAAGCTCTATGTAGAGCTTCAATAACACTTAGTAATAATAATAATAATAATAATAATAATAATAATAATAATAATAATAATAATAATAATAATAATAATAACACTGCAGATCCGTGTATCAGTGCACCATGTATGAACGAGGGTGTGTGTGTGGCCACCCACAGTGGGCGGCGCCGCCCCTCCTACCGCTGCCTGTGTCCCACCACCCACAGTGGGCGGCACTGTCAGACACCCACTAATACCAACTGCTTACTGCCCCCTGTCGTGGGTAAGTTAACTCAACCAGGACCTTCACGTTACCCTTGTTGTAGGTCACCCTGCCTAGTTGTAGGTCCACCCTGCTTATTTGTAGGGTCACCTTTACATCATGTAGGTCACCCCTGCCTAGTTAGGGTCAAGTTACCTTGTTGTAGGGGTCACCCTGCCTAGTTGTAGGGTCACCCTGCTTAGTTGTAGGGTCACCTTACCTTCTTGTAGGGTCACCCTGCCTAGTTGTAGGGTCACCTTACCTTGTTGTAGGGTCACCCTGCCGTAGTTTGTAGGGTCCCCCGCTTAGTTGTAGGGTCACCTTACCTTTTTGTAGGTCCCCCTGCCTAGTTTAGGGTCCCTTACCTTTTTGTGGGTACCCGCCTATTGTAGGGTCACCCTGCTTAGTTGTAGGGTCACCTTACCTTTTTGTGGGGCCCACCCTGCCTAGTTTGGGTCACCTTCCTTGTTGTAGGGTCCCCCTCCTAATTGTAGGGTCACCCTGTTTAGTTTTTTGGGGTCACCTTACCTTGTTGTGGGGTCCCCCGCCTAGTTTTTTTGGGTCACCCGCTTTTTTTGGGTCACCTTCCCTTGTTTAGGGCCCCCTGCCTAGTTGAAAGGGTCACCTTACCTGTTTTAGGGTCACCCTGCCTATTGTTGGTCACCTTCCCTTGTTTGTGGGGTCACGTGCCTTTGTAGGGTCCCCTTTACCTTTTGTAGTGCCCCTTTACCTTGTTGTAGGGTCACCCTGCCTAGTTGTTGGGTCACCCTGTTTAGTTTTAGGGTCACCTTCCTTTTTGTGGGGCCCCCTGCCTATTGTAGGTCACCTTCCTTTGTTGTGGGGCCCCCTGCTAGTTGTTGGGTACCTTACCTTGTTGTAGGGTCACCCTGCCTAGTTGTAGGTCCCCTTTACCTTTTTGTAGTGTCACCTTACCTTGTTGTAGGGTCACCCTGCCTAGTTGTAGGGTCACCCTGCTTAGTTGTAGGGTCCCCCTTCCCTTGTTGTAGGGTCACCCTGCCTAGTTGTGGGGTCCCCCCTGCTTAGTTGTAGGTCACCTTACCTTGTTGTAGGGTCACCCTGCCTGTTTGTAGGTCCCCGCTTAGTTGTAGTGCACCTTAACCTTGTTGTAGGTTCACCCCTGCCTAGTTGTAGGCACCCTGCTTAGTTGTAGGGTCACCTTACCTTGTTGTAGGGTCACCCTGCCTAGTTGTAGGGTCACCTTACCTTGTTGTAGGGTCACCCTGCCTAGTTGTTGGGTCACCTTACCTTGTTGTAGGGTCAGCGTGCCTAGTTGTAGGGTCACCTTACCTTGTTGTAGTGTCACCTTACCTTGTTGTAGGGTCACCCTGCCTAGTTGTTGGGTCACCCTGCTTAGTTGTTGGGTCACCCTGCTTAGTTGTTGGGTCACCGTGCTTAGTTGTAGGGTCACCCTGTCAGATTGTAGGGTTACCTTGCCTAGTTTTTGGGTCACCCTGCCTAGTTGTAGGGTCACCTTACCTTGTTGTAGGGTCATCCTGCCTAGTTGTTTGGTCACCCTGCCTAGTTGTAAGGTCACCTTACCTTGTTGTAGAGTCACCCTGCCTAGTTGTTGGGGCACCCTGCCTAGTTGTAAGGTCACCTTACCTTGTTGTAAGGTCACCTTACCTTGTTGTAGGGTCACCCTGCCTAGTTGTTGGGTCACCTTACCTTGTTGTAGGGTCAGCGTGCCTAGTTGTAGGGTCACCTTACCTTGTTGTAGTGTCACCTTACCTTGTTGTAGGGTCACCCTGCCTGGTTGTAGGGTCACCCTGCTTAGTTGTAGGGTCACCTTACCTTGTTGTAGGGTCACCCTGCCTAGTTGTAGGGTCACCTTACCTTGTTGTAGGGTCACCCTGCCTAGTTGTTGGGTCACCTTACCTTGTTGTAGGGTCACCCTGCCTAGTTGTAGGGTCACCTTACCTTGTTGTAGTGTCACCTTACCTTGTTGTAGGGTCACCCTGCCTTGTTGTAGGGTCACCCTGCTTAGTTGTGGGGTTTTCACCTTACCTTGTTGTAGGGTCACCCTGCCTAGTTGTAGGGTCACCCTGCTTAGTTGTAGGGTCACCTTACCTTGTTGTAGGGTCACCCTGCCTAGTTGTAGGGTCACCCTGCTTAGTTGTAGTGTCACCTTACCTTGTTGTAGGGTCACCCTGCCTAGTTGTAGGGTCATCCTGCTTAGTTGTAGGGTCACCTTACCTTGTTGTAGGGTCACCCTGCCTAGTTGTAGGGTCACCTTACCTTGTTGTAGGGTCACCCTGCCTAGTTGTTGGGTCACCTTACCTTGTTGTAGGGTCAGCGTGCCTAGTTGTAGGGTCACCTTACCTTGTTGTAGTGTCACCTTACCTTGTTGTAGGGTCACCCTGCCTAGTTGTTGGGTCACCCTGCTTAGTTGTTGGGTCACCCTGCTTAGTTGTTGGGTCACCGTGCTTAGTTGTAGGGTCACCCTGTCAGATTGTAGGGTTACCTTGCCTAGTTTTTGGGTCACCCTGCCTAGTTGTAGGGTCACCTTACCTTGTTGTAAGGTCACCTTACCTTGTTGTAGGGTCATCCTGCCTAGTTGTTTGGTCACCCTGCCTAGTTGTAAGGTCACCTTACCTTGTTGTAGGGTCACCCTGCCTAGTTGTTGGGGCACCCTGCCTAGTTGTAAGGTCACCTTACCTTGTTGTAAGGTCACCTTACCTTGTTGTAGGGTCACCCTGCCTAGTTGTTTGGTCACCCTGCCTAGTTGTTGGGTCACCCTGCCTAGTTGTTGGGTCACCCTGCCTAGTTGTTGGGTCACCCTGCCTAGTTGTAGGGTCACCCTGCCTAGTTGTTGGGTCACCCTGCCTAGTTGTTGGGTCACCCTGGGGCTGGGATGGAGGATATTGTTAGCCGTCTGGATGACATCATGAGAGGTAATGGGAGCAATCCTATTATCTGTCTCAGTGCTGGAGGCAACGATGTTGGCAGACGTAGGAGTGAGGACCTGATTAGCAGGTATAGGTCAGCAATAGAAATAATTAGAAGTAAGGGTGGGAACCCTCTCATATGTGGTATTTTGCCAAGGAGGGGAGTTGGAAGTGAATGGTTGTCCAGGGCAATTGGTGTCAATTGCTGGCTGGACAAATACTGTAAGGAAAATGCGGTAACATTCATTGACAACTGGGACCTCTTCTATGGCAAAAAATGACATGTATGCTAGGGAGGGGGTTTCACTTATCTAGGTGTGGGGTGGGAGCACTGGCAACTGCAGGGGAGGAGCAGTTAGGACTTTAAACTAGGAATAGTTAGTGGTATGGGTTTTGGCAGGAAAAACAGTGAAGTCCCAGTGTAGTAATATTACGAGTTCTAGGGAACAGTAATAATAAGAACGAGATAGATATTGAAAAGCCAGGGACCTTGGTGATAAAGACGGTAATAGGTTTAGTAGAAAAATAGAAATGAGCAGGAAGGGTAAAGAGAAAGGAGAGTCTTTCAATGTTTATTATGCTAATTGCCGTAGTGCTAGGAATAAGAGGGACGAGTTGAGATTAGTTGCTATGTGGGTAACATTGATGTATTTGCCTTAACTGAGACTGGTTTAATTAAAAAAGTCGGGACATGCCTGCGGAATGTCATTTTCGGGGTTTTTTAATTGGGTTCCAAGAAGATAGAAGTATTGGGAGGGGGGTGGGGTGGCATTGTACGTCGAGATCGTTTGAACTGTTGCATAAAAACGGGTATTAAGTCTGAAGTAACACATACAGAGTCTGTTTGGATAGAATTTTTCAGAGGGGCATAAAAAACTGATTTTAGGAGTGATAAAACCGTCCCCCTAACTTAGATAGGGACCAAGGGAAATTTACTATGGGGGGAAATTGTTAAGGCCACAAGGCACGAAAAATGTAGTAATTCTAGGAGACTTTAACTTTAGTCATGTTGTTTGGAATTTCTTGACTGGGAATTTAGAATCGTACGACTCTTAGAAGTATTTCAGGATTTTTTTTGAAGCAGTTTGTGACAGAACCTACAAGGGGAAATAACCTGTTTGGGGACTAGTTATGGCAAACAATGAATCCCTTGTTAAAAATTTTTAGAAATTTCAGAGGAACTGGGTGCTAGCGACCACAAATCAATACATTTAGCATTGAATGGAATACGATAGTAGCGAAAACTCAGTAACAGTCCCAGATTTTCGCTTAGCAGATTACGATGGGCTTAAAGAACACTTATCATCTTGTTGACTGGGGGTAACGAAGAGAGCTATCCAATATGACAGTTTTCTGAACACTATACATGCTGCTCAAAGAGCGTTTATCCCATAAAAGAAATTAGATCAAATAAGAATGACCCAAAATGGATGAATAATAGGCTCAAATATCTACTAGGGCATAAGAAAGGAATTTATAGGCGTATCAAAAGAGGTGAGGGTCATCATGAATCAGTTATTGACTTTAAAGAGGGACATTAAAAAGGGGATAAAGAAAAGCTAAAAGGGACTATGAAATTAAAGTTGCTAGGATTCTAAAACTAACCCAAAAAGTTTTTTCCAGGTCTATAGAACAAAAGTTAGAGATAAGATAGGTCCCTTAAAAATAACTATGGGCCCTTACTGACAATGAGAATGAAATGTGCTTGATTTTAAAAAATTTAAATTTTCTCTCATTTTTACACAGGAAGACACTAACAATTTTCCCCAGTAATTAATTTTTACAGTGGGCTAGAAGAAGATAAATTATTTTAACATCACAGTCACTAGTGAGATGGTTGTGAGGCAGATAGACAGACGAAGCAAAATAAGTCGCCGGGTCCTGATGAGGTTTTTTCAAGGGTTCTTAAAGGAAAATGCAAAATGGAACTCTGTGAACCATTAACTAATATTTTTAAATTTACTCTTCAACGGGTGTAGTGTCTGATATGTGGAAGATGGCTAATGTAACTCCTATTTTTAAAACAGGGGACAAGTCGTTACCGTCAAATTACCGCCCAATAAGCCTGACCTCAATTGTAGGCAAATTACTAGAGTCAATTATAGCTGAATTATAAGAAGCCATCTCGATAAGCATAGCTTGATTAATGATACTCAGCTTTGGATTCACAAGAGGCCGGTCTTGTCTAACTAATTTATTAACTTTCTTCAGTAAAGCTTTTGAGGCTGTTGACCACAATAAAGAATTTGATATTATTTTCTTAGATTTTAGTAAGGCTTTTGATAGAGTTCCGCACCATAGACTGTTAAAGAAAGTGGCAGCCCATGGCCATTGGGGGAAAAGTGCTCTCGTGGATCGAGTCATGGCTCACTGACAGGAAGCAGAGAGTGTCCATAAATGGGGTTAAATCCGAGTGGGGATCTGTAACAAGTGGCGTTCCACAGGGATCAGTCTTGGGCCCGTTGTTGTTTATAAAAATATATCAATGATCTTGATGAGGGAATTACTAGTGATATGAGCAAATTCGCCGATGACACAAAGATAGGTAGGATAATTGATTCAAACGTAATGTTTGGGAACTTCAGGAGGACTTAAACAAACTCTATTCTTGGTCAGAAAGTGCAGATGCAGTTCAATGTAGATAATGCAAGGTTTCTGAAGCTTTGGGGGTGCCCATAACCCTGTTACTTATAAATTAAATGATGTAGAACTTAGCCATACAGATTGCGAAAAGGACTTGGGGTTATGGTGAGCAGCAACCTTAAACCAAGACAGCAATGCCTAAACGTACGTAATAAGGCAAATAGATTACTGGGATTTATATCAAGAAGTGTAAGCAACAGAAGTCCAGAGGTCATACTGCAGCTTAATACATCATTTGTAAGGCCTCACCTTGATTATGCAGCTCATTCTGGTCTCCGTATTACAAAATGGACATAAATTCGTTAGAAAAAAATTCAGCGTAGGATGACTAAATTAATACATAGCATCAGAAAACTTCCCTTTTGAAGAAAGATTGAAGACTCTTAAGTTACATTCACTTGTTAGACGAAGAATGAGGGGAGACCTGATCGAAGTGTATAAGTGGGAAAATAGGTATTAATAAAGGGGTATTAATAAGGTCTTGAGGATGTCTCTCCAAGAGAGAAAACCCCCAGTAATGGATTTAAATTAGATAAGTTTTTGATTTAGAAAGGACATAGGAAAGTATTGGTTTGGAAATAGGGTAGTTGATGAGTGGAACAGTCTACCTAGTTGGGTTATTGAGGCTAGGACTTTGGGTAGTTTCAAATCTAGGTTGGATAAGTACATGAGTGGGAAGGGTTGGATTTGAGTGGGACTTTCACATCAGAGCTTATTTCTTGGGTAGCATTGAAAATTGGGTTGGGTAAATGTTTTGTTAGTGGGATGAATTGTAAAGGACCTGCCTAGTATGGGCCAGCAGGCCTCCTGCAGTGTTCCTCCTTTCTTATGTTCTTATGTAGTTGTTGGGCCACCCTGCCTAGTTGTTGGGTCACCCTGCCTAGTTGTTGGGTCATCCTGCCTAGTTGTTGGGTCACCCTGCCTAGTTGTTGGGTCACCCTGCCTAGTTGTAGGGTCACCCTGCCTAGTTATAGGGTCACCCTGCCTAGTTGTTGGGTCACCCTGCCTAGTTGTTGGGTCACCCTGCCTAGTTGTTGGGGCACCCCGCCTATTGTTGGCCACCCTGCCTAGTTTGTTTGGTCACCCTGCCTAGTTATAGGGTCACCCTGCCTAGTTGTTGGGTCACCCTGCCTAGTTGTTGGGTCACCCTGCCTAGTTGTTGGGTCACCCTGCCTAGTTGTTGGGTCACCCTGCCTAGTTGTTGGGTCACCCTGCCTAGTTGTTGGGTCACCCTGCCTAGTTGTAGGGTCACCCTGCCTAGTTGTAGGGTCACCCTGCCTAGTTGCATTGTCACCCTGCCTAGTTGTAGGGTCACCCTGCCTAGTTGCAGGGTCACCCTGCCTAGTTGTAGGGTCACCCTGCCTAGTTGCAGGGTCACCCTGCCTAGTTGTAGGTCCCCCCTGCCTAGTTTTCAGGGTCACCCCTGCCTAGTTGTAGGGTCACCCTGCCTAGTTGCAGGGTCACCCTGCCTAGTTGTAGGGTCACCCTGCCTAGTTGTAGGGTCACCCTGCCTTGTTGGCAGGGTCCCCCCTGCCTAGTTTGTAGGGGCACCCTGCCTAGTTGCAGGGTCACCCTGCCTATTGTAGGGTCACCCTGCCTACAGCAATTTATATCCTACTGTGTTTTAAAAATATATATATCAAAGTTATATATATATATATATATATATATAAATATATATATATATATATATATATATAATATATATATATATATATATATATATATAAAAATATTTATATTATATATATATATATAATATATATATATATATATATATACTTTTTATTTCCTCTTAGATATTTATTACCACGATTTACTAAATATTTGAAATCAATAACATTATTTTATGGTAATTTAAGCTTAATTAGTTGTATTTCTGTTTCAGCTTAAGCTGATTTCCTCTTTGAACTTAATTAGTTTACTTTTCTTTCTGTTTGTCTGAGCTTAATTACCTTAATTATCCATTACTTTCTGTTTTAGCTTAGTTTACTCTCCTGTTTGTTTCAGCTTAATTACCCTTATTACCTGTTACTTTGACTTAGTGTGACCCCCCGTGGTGTGATCCTCCCCCAGGTGAGTGTCCCCCGAGGGGGGTAGCAGAAGGAGGTAGGAGTCCCCAAGAGCGATGGTACTACAGTCCCCAGGATGGTTCCTGCGCCTCCTTCAGGTACTCTGGCTGTGGTGGGAACAGTAACAACCACGTCACCTACACCGCCTGCCTTGATGCCTGCACCTCAGGCACCTGCTGTCACCACCTGCCACAGGTGCAGCCCAGGTGAGTCACCTGGGGGACACCTAGGGATGGCAGGTGTTGTGTATCTCAGGTGGGAAGTTTGACCAGAAGACCCATTGTTATTATTATTATTATTATTATTATTATTATTATATTATTATTATTATTATTATTATTATTATTACTATTACTATTATTATTATTATTATTATTATTATTATTATTATTATTATTATTATTATTATTATTATTAAATTTTTATTATTATTATTACAATTACAATATAAACATAATAATAGAAAATTATAAAAAACAACTTTTACAACAACATAGAAGAGTTTGATTAAACAAATTAAAAACTAATTAAATGGACTAAAAGCTCATCTCAGCTCACTTTACCTTTAATACATTTATGATATATAAGACCAGTGAAAATTGATGCAATAATAATAATAATAATAATAATATAATAATAATAATAATAATAATAATAATAAATAATAATAATAATAATAATAATAATAATAATAATAATAATAATAATAATAATGATAATAATAATAATTATAATATTGAATATATCAATTAATTTATTGAGTATAATAATCATCTTATTGAGAGAATTAAGAGCAAGAGGGAGAGCAGGAAAGAGGATGAACAAGGAGGCTTGAGGAAGGGTAGGGGGTGTGTAGACCAGGTGGTTACAGTCATACACATAGTTGAACAGTATTTAGATAAGGGTAAAGAGGTTTTTGTGGCATTTATGGATTTGGAAAAGGCGTGTGATAGGGTGGATAGGGAAGTAATGCTGATAGGGTCAACAGGAAGGGTGGTGGAGTGGCGGTGTATGTCAGAGAAAATTTTAATTGTTTTCTTAGACATGATATAAGATTAGAAACATCGAACACAGAATCTGTTTGGCTACAGTTTCTCGAGGAACGTGACAAATTAATTTTGGGTGTGATTTATAGGCCCCCCAAACCTTGATAGGGAGTGCAGTAAGCTGTTTTGGGACGAAATTCATAAGGCATCTAGATATAAAAATGTTGTGATAATGGGAGATTTTAACTTTAGACAAATTGATTGGAACAATATGACAGGAAATCTTGAGTCTAGTGACTTTCTTGATACGGTTCAGGATTGCTTTTTAGAACAGGTTGTGACAGAACCAACTAGAGGAAACAATCTGATTGACTTGGTTCTTGCCAACAAAGATTCACTAATTAATTATCTTGACGTTAATGATGAGCTTGGGGAAAGTGATCACAAATCACTTAGTTTCAATATATCATGGAATTACCCAGATAACTGCAATCAAATCTCTGTCCCAGATTTTCGCTTGGCCAACTTCATGGGACTGAAAGATTACCTGGGTGGGCTAAATTGGGATGTCCTGACTATGGGTCAGGTAGATGATGTTGGTTGCCAATATGACGTTTTTCAGAGCATAATTCTAGCTGCCCAGACAACTTTTGTTCCGAGTAGGGAAATTAGATCTAACAAAAATTATCCCAAATGGATGAACAATAGATTAAAACATCTCATTGGTCAAAAGAGAGGCATATATAGGCGTATCAAAAGAGGGGATGGGCAGTTAAGAAATGAATATATTCAATTAAAGAGAGAAATAAAGAAAGGAATAAGAAAAGCAAAAAGGGATTATGAGGCTAAGGTCGCAAGGGATTCAAAGACTAACCCAAAAGGGTTCTTTCAGGTATACAGAAGTAAGATTAGGGACAAGATTGGCCCACTTAAGAGTAACTCTGGTCAGATCACTGACAGTAATAAGGATATGTGTGAAATTCTCAATACCTACTTCCTCTCAGTTTTCACCCAGGAAAATACTAGCGATATTCCTGAAATAATAGATTATGTAGAACAAGATGATAATAAACTATGTACGATTGCGGTAACTAGTGACATAGTCCTCAGACAAATAGAGAAACTGAAACCTAACAAGTCCCCATGTCCTGGTGAACTGTTTGCAAGGGTGTTAAAGGAATGTGAAGAGGAACTTAGCATACCTTTTGCTAATCTTTTTAACATATCACTACAAACTGGCATAGTGCCTGATAAGTGGAAAATGGCAAATGTAATACCTATTTACAAGGCAGGTGACAGGTTCATGGCTTCGAACTATAGACCAATAAGCCTTACCTCCATAGTGCGAAAAATTATGGAATCAATAATTGCCGAAGCAATTCGTAGCCATCTTGATAGGAACAGATTGATTAATGAATCTCAACACGGTTTTACAAAGGGGCGTTCCTGTCTTACGAATTTACTAACTTTTTTCACTAAGGTGTTTGAGGAGGTAGATCATGGTAATGAATATGATATTGTGTATATGGACTTCAGTAAGGCTTTCGATAAAGTTCCACACCAGAGGCTATTGAGGAAACTTAAGGCACACGGAATAGGAGGATAATTTTTTTCCTGGGTAGAGGCATGGCTGACAAATAGGCAGCAGAGAGTTTGCATAAATGGGGAGAAATCAGAATGGGGGCACGTCACAAGCGGTGTTCCTCAGGGGTCAGTGTTGGGCCCGTTGTTGTTCACAAAATACATAAACGGCATAGATGAGGGAATAAATAGCGACATAAGCAAATTTGCTGATGACGCCAAAATAGGCCGTCCAATTCATTCTAATGAGGACATTAGAGCACTCCATGATGATTTGAATAGACTGATGCAATGGTCGGAGAAGTGGCAGATGCAGTTTAATATTGACAAATGCAAAGTTCGAAATGTTGGACAGGTAAATAACCATCCCACATATAAACTAAATAATGTAGATCTTAATACTACTGATTGCGAAAAGGATTTAGGAGTTCTGGTTAGCAGTAATCTAAAATCAAGACAACAGTGCATTAGTGTTCGCAATAAATGTAAGAGAATTCTTGGTTTCATATCTAGAAGTATAAATAATGGAAGTCCTCAGGTTGTTCTTCAACTCTATATATCCTTGGTTAGGCCTCATTTAGACTATGCTGCTCAGGTCTGGTCACCGTATTACAGAATGGATATAAATGCTCTGGAAAACGTACAGAGGAGGATGACAAAGATGATCCCATGTATCAGAAATCTTCCCTATGAGGATAGACTGAGGGCCCTGAATCTGCACTCTCTCGAAAGGCGTAGAATTAGGGGGGATATGATCGAGGTGTATAAATGGAAAACAGGAATAAATAAAGGGGATGTAAACAGCTTGCTGAAAATTTCCAGCCAAGACAGGACTCGCAGCAATGGTTTCCAGTTGGAAAAATTCAGATTCAGGAAGGATATAGGAAAGCACTGGTTTGGTAATAGAGTTGTGGATGAGTGGAACAAACTCTCGAGTACAGTTATTCAGGCTAAAACGTTGTGTAGTTTTAAAAATAGGTTAGATAAATACATGAGTGGGTGTGGGTGGGTGTGAGTTGGACCTGACTAGCTTGTGTTACCAGTCTGGTGCCGTGCTCCATCCTTGAGTGGAGGTGGCCAGACTGGGTGGGTCATTAGGCAAATCCGGGGGGGCGGACATGGACCTGCTCCGCATGGGTCAGTAGACCTGTTGTGGTGTTCCTTCTTTCTTATGTTCTTAAATGTATGGAATCGGAGGTAGGGTAATGAAAGCAGTGAAGGGTTTTAACGAGGATAGTGAGGCTCAGGTTACAGTATGTAGGAGAGAGGGAGATTATATCCCAGTAAAAGTAGGCCTTAGACAAGGATGTGTGAAGTCACCACAGTTGTTCAATATATCTATAGATGGAGTTGTAAGAGAAGTGAATGATCGGGTGTTGGCAAGAGGTGTGGGGTTAAAATTTTGATAAAAAATCTAACACAAAGTGGGAGTTGTCACAGTTGCTCTTTGCTAATAACACTGTGCTTATAGATGAGTTTGGAAGGGTACGTAAAATAAGAAAACTAAAAGTGAACAAAGGAAAGAGTAAGGTGATGAGGATAACAAAAATTTAATGAAAGCTTAGATATCAGATTGGAGGGAGGGAGTATGGAGGAAATGAATGTATTCACATGTTTGGGAATAGACGTTTTAACAGATGGGTCTATGAAAGACGAAGTGAATCATTAAACTGATGAGAGGAAAAAGGTGAGTGATGCACTGAGGAGTCTGCGGAGACAAAAAACGTTATCCGTGGAAGCAAAGAGGAAAATGTATGAAAGTATAATTATACCTACGCTCCTATATGGGTGTGAAGCATGGGTGGTGAATGTTGCAACAAGGAGAAAGCAACAAGCTACAGAGAATCTGTAGCTTGGAGATTAGGAGGTAAGGGATTTCTAAAAGTATTGTTCAGAGGTCTGAGAATGGGTTGTTGACATTTAGAAAGGATACAACGAAACAGAATGATTTGGAGGGTATATAAACCTGTAGTGGAAGGAAAGCGGGGTAGGGGTCGGCCTAGGAAAGATTGGAGGGAGGGGGTAAAGGAGGTTTTGTGTGCGAGGGGCTTGGACTTCCAGCAAGCGTAACTCAGAGTGTTAGATAGGAGTGGAGAGAAATGGATTTTAATGAATTGACTTGCTGTTGGAGTGTGAGCGAACTAACATTTATGAAGGGATTCAGGGAAAGAGGTTAGCAGGACTTGAGACCTAGAGGTGGAAAGTAGAGTGCCAATATTCTGAAGGAGGGGTGGAGGTGGGAAATAGAGACACTGTGTTGTCACTGTAGTTGTTACTGTGTTGTCACAGGTACGGCAGTGTTGTGGAGGAGCTGAACACAACTGATAACGTCAGCATCAGTCTTCTAACAAAGGTTCACAGACGTCATTCCAAAGGTAACGTAGATTTCTGTCGTTTCTCTTCACCACAGCAGATCATTCTTCTCATTCTCTTTCAGTTGTTATTTGTTAATTATCTTATATTGTATTTCCACTGAAGTTCTGAGTGGCTGAGTGTCAAGTTTGGTCGTGTCACTCAGGTTCTGAGTGGCTGAGTGTCAAGTTTGGTCGTATCACTCAAGTTCTGAGTGGCTGAGTATCAAGTTTGGTCGTGTCACTCAGGTTCTGAGTGGCTGAGTGTCAAGTTTGGTCGTGTTACTCAGGTTCTGAGTGGCTGAGTGTAAAATTTGGTCGTGTCACTCAGGTTCTGAGTGGCTGAGTGTCAAGTTTGGTCGTGCCACTCAGGTTCTGAGTGGCTGAGTGTCAAGTTTGGTCGTATCACTCAAGTTCTGAGTGGCTGAGTGTCAAGTTTGGTCGTATCACTAAGGTTCTGAGTGGCTGAGTGTCAAGTTTGGTCGTGTCACTAAGGTTCTGAGTGGCTGAGTGTCAAGTTTGGTCGTGTTACTCAGGTTCTGAGTGGCTGAGTGTCAAGTTTGGTCGTGTTACTCAGGTTCTGAGTGGCTGAGTGTCAAGTTTGGTCGTGTCACTCAGGTTCTGAGTGGCTGAGTGTCAAGTTTGGTCGTATCACTCAAGTTCTGAGTGGCTGAGTATCAAGTTTGGTCGTGTCACTCAGGTTCTGAGTGGATGAGTGTCAAGTTTGGTCGTGTTACTCAGGTTCTGAGTGGCTGAGTGTAAAATTTGGTCGTGTCACTCAGGTTCTGAGTGGCTGAGTGTCAAGTTTGGTCGTGCCACTCAGGTTCTGAGTGGCTGAGTGTCAAGTTTGGTCGTATCACTCAGGTTCTGAGTGGCTGAGTGTCAAGTTTAGTCGTGTCACTCAGGTTCTGAGTGACTGAGTGTCAAGTTTGGTCGTGTTACTCAGGTTCTGAGTGACTGAGTGTCAAGTTTGATCGTATCACTAAGGTTCCGAGTGGCTGAGTGTCAAGTTTGGTCGTATCACTCAGGTTCTGAGTGGCTGAGTGTCAAGTTTGGTCGTATCACTCAGGTTCTGAGTGGCTGAGTGTCAAGTTTGGTCGTGTCACTCAGGTTCTGAGTGGCTGAGTGTCAAGTTTGGTCGTGTTACTCAGGTTCTGAGTGGCTGAGTGTCAAGTTTGGTCGTGTTACTCAGGTTCTGAGTGGCTGAGTGTCAAGTTTGGTCGTGTTACTAAGGTTCTGAGTGGCTGAGTGTCAAGTTTGGTCGTGTTATTCAGGTTCTGAGTGGCTGAGTGTCAAGTTTGGTCGTGTCACTCAAGTTCTGAGTGGCTGAGTGTCACGTTTGGTCGTATCACTAAGGTTCTGAGTGGCTGAGTGTCAAGTTTGGTCGTATCACTCAGGTTCTGAGTGGCTGAGTGTCAAGTTTGGTCGTATCACTCAGGTTCTGAGTGGCTGAGTGTCAAGTTTGGTCGTGTCACTCAGGTTCTGAGTGGCTGAGTGTCAAGTTTGGTCGTGTTACTCAGGTTCTGAGTGGCTGAGTGTCAAGTTTGGTCGTGTTACTCAGGTTCTGAGTGGCTGAGTGTCAAGTTTGGTCGTGTTATTCAGGTTCTGAGTGGCTGAGTGTCAAGTTTGGTCGTGTCACTCAGGTTCTGAGTGGCTGAGTGTCAAGTTTGGTCGTGTTACTCAGGTTCTGAGTGGCTGAGTGTCAAGTTTGGTCGTGTTACTCAGGTTCTGAGTGGCTGAGTGTCAAGTTTGGTCGTGTCACTCAGGTTCTGAGTGGCTGAGTGTCAAGTTTGGTCGTGTTACTCAGGTTCTGAGTGGCTGAGTGTCAAGTTTGGTCGTGTCACTCAGGTTCTGAGTGGCTGAGTGTCAAGTTTGGTCGTGTCACTAAGGTTCTGAGTGGCTGAGTGTCAAGTTTGGTCGTGTTACTCAGGTTCTGAGTGGCTGAGTGTCAAGTTTTGGTCGTGTCAGTCAGGTTCTGAGTGGCTGAGTGGTCAAGTTTGGTCGTATCACTCAAGTTCTGAGTGGCTGAGTATCAAGTTTGGTCGTGTCACTCAGGTTCTGAGTGGCTGGAGTGTCAAGTTTGGTCGTGTTGCTCAGGTTCTGAGTGGCTGAGTGTCAAGTTTGGTCGTGTCACTCAGGTTCTGAGTGTTAAGTTTGGTCGTGTTATTCAGGTTCTGAGTGGCTGAGTGTCAAGTTTGGTCGTGTTACACAGGTTTCTGAGTGGTTGAGTGTCAAGTTTGGTCGTGTTATACTCAGGTTCTGAGTGGCTGAGTGTCAAGTTTGGTCGTGTTATTCAGGTTCTGAGTGGCTGAGTGTCAAGTTTGGTCGTGTTGTTTAGGTTCTGAGTGGCTGAGTGTCAAGTTTGGTCGTGTTACTCAGGTTCTGAGTGGCTGAGGGTCAAGTTTGGCCGTGTCACTCAGGTTTCCGAGTGGCTGAGTGTCAAGTTTGGTCGTGTTACTCAGGTTCTGAGTGGCTGAGTGTCAAGTTTGGTCGTGTTACTCAGGTTCTGAGTGGCTGAGTGTCAAGTTTGGTCGTGTTACTCAGGTTCTGAGTGGCTGAGTGTCAAGTTTGGTCGTGTTAATTCAGGTTCTGAGTGGCGAGTGTCAAGTTTGGTCGTGTTATTCAGGTTCTGAGTGGCTGAGTGTCAAGTTTGGTCGTGTTACTCAGGCTCTGAGTGGCTGAGTGTCAAGTTTGGTCGTGTTATTCAGGTTCTGAGTGGCTAAGTGTCAAGTTTGGTCGTGTTATTCAGGTTCTGAGTGGCTGAGTGTCAAGTTTGGTCGTGTTATTCAGGTTCTGAGTGGCTGATGTCAAGTTTGGTCGTGTTACTCAGGTTCTGAGTGGCTGAGTGTCAAGTTTGGTCGTGTTATTCAGGTTCTGAGTGGCTGAGTGTCAAGTTTGGTGGTGTTACTCAGGTTCTGAGTGCCTGAGTGTCAAGTTTGGTCGTGTTACTCAGGTTCTGAGTGGCTGAGTGTCAAGTTTGGTCGTGTTACTCAGGTTCTGAGTGGCTGAGTGTCAAGTTTGGTCGTGTTACTCAGGTTCTGAGTTGGCTGAGTGTCAAGTTTGGTCGTGTCACTCAGGTTCTGAGTGGCTGAGTGTCAAGTTTGGTCGTGTTACTCAGGTTCTGAGTGGCTGAGTGTCAAGTTTGGTCGTGTCACTCAGGTTCTGAGTGGCTGAGTGTCAAGTTTGGTCGTGTCACTAAGGTTCTGAGTGGCTGAGTGTCAAGTTTGGTCGTGTTACTCAGGTTCTGAGTGGCTGAGTGTCAAGTTTGGTCGTGTCAGTCAGGTTCTGAGTGGCTGAGTGTCAAGTTTGGTCGTATCACTCAAGTTCTGAGTGGCTGAGTATCAAGTTTGGTCGTGTCACTCAGGTTCTGAGTGGCTGAGTGTCAAGTTTGGTCGTGTTGCTCAGGTTCTGAGTGGCTGAGTGTCAAGTTTGGTCGTGTCACTCAGGTTCTGAGTGGCTGAGTGTTAAGTTTGGTCGTGTTATTCAGGTTCTGAGTGGCTGAGTGTCAAGTTTGGTCGTGTTACACAGGTTCTGAGTGGTTGAGTGTCAAGTTTGGTCGTGTTACTCAGGTTCTGAGTGGCTGAGTGTCAAGTTTGGTCGTGTTATTCAGGTTCTGAGTGGCTGAGTGTCAAGTTTGGTCGTGTTGTTCAGGTTCTGAGTGGCTGAGTGTCAAGTTTGGTCGTGTTACTCAGGTTCTGAGTGGCTGAGGGTCAAGTTTGGCCGTGTCACTCAGGTTCCGAGTGGCTGAGTGTCAAGTTTGGTCGTGTTACTCAGGTTCTGAGTGGCTGAGTGTCAAGTTTGGTCGTGTTACTCAGGTTCTGAGTGGCTGAGTGTCAAGTTTGGTCGTGTTACTCAGGTTCTGAGTGGCTGAGTGTCAAGTTTGGTCGTGTTATTCAGGTTCTGAGTGGCTGAGTGTCAAGTTTTGGTCGTGTTATTCAGGTTCTGAGTGGCTGAGTGTCAAGTTTGGTCGTGTTACTCAGGTTCTGAGTGGCTGAGTGTCAAGTTTGGTCGTGTTATTCAGGTTTCTGAGTGGCTGAGTGTCAAGTTTGGTCGTGTTACTCAGGTTCTGAGTGGCTGAGTGTCAAGTTTGGTCGTGTTACTCAGTTCTGAGTGGCTGAGTGTCAAGTTTGGTCGTGTTATTCAGGTTCTCGAGTGGCTGAGTGTCAAGTTTGGTCGTGTTATTCAGGTTCTGAGTGGCTGAGTGTCAAGTTTGGTCGTGTTACTCAGGTTCTGAGTGGCTGAGTGTCAAGTTTGGTCGTGTTATTCAGGTTCTGAGTGGCTGAGTGTCAAGTTTGGTCGTGTTACTCAGGTTCTGAGTGGCTGAGTGTCAAGTTTGGTCGTGTTACTCAGGTTCTGAGTGGCTGAGTGTCAGTTGGTCGTGTACTCAGGTTCTGAGTGGGCTGAGTGTCAAGTTTGGTCGTGTTACATCAGGTTCTGAGTGGCTAAGTGTCAAGTTTGGTCGTGTTATCAGGTTCTGAGTGGCTGAGTGTCAAGTTTGTTCGTGTTATTCAGGTTCTGAGTGGCTGAGTGTCAAGTTTGGTCGTGTTATTCAGGTTATGAGTGGCTGAGTGTCAAGTTTGGTCGTGTCACTCAGGTTCTGAGTGGCTGAGTGTCAAGTTTGGTCGTGTTATTCAGGTTCTGAGTGGCTGAGTGTCAAGTTTGGTCGTGTTACTTAGGTTCTGAGTGGCTGAGTGTCAAGTTTGGTCGTGTCACTCAGGTTCTGAGTGGCTGAGTGTCAAGTTTGATCGTGTTACTCAGGTTCTGAGTGGCTGAGTGTCAAGTTTGGTCGTGTTATTCAGGTTCTGAGTGGCTGAGTGTCAAGTTTGGTCGTGTCACTCAGGTTCTGAGTGGCTGAGTGTCAAGTTTGGTCGAGTTACTCAGGTTCTGAATGGCTGAGTGTCAAGTTTGGTCGTGTCACTCAGGTTCTAAGTGGCTGAGTGTCAAGTTTGGTCGTGTTACTCAGGTTCTGAGTGGCTGAGTGTCACGTTTGGTCGTGTTATTCAGGTTCTGAGTGGCTGAGTGTCAATTTTTGGTCGTGTTACTCAGGGTCTGAGTGGCTGAGTGTCAAGTTTGGTCGTGTTATTCAGGTTCTGAGTGGCTGAGTGTCAAGTTTGGTCGTGTTAGTCAGGTTCTGAGTGGCTGAGTGTCAAGTTTGGTCGAGTTACTCAGGTTCTGAATGGCTGAGTGTCAAGTTTGGTCGTGTTACTCAGGTTCTGAGTGGCTGAGTGTCACGTTTGGTCGTGTTATTCAGGTTCTGAGTGGCTGAGTGTCAAGTTTGGTCGTGTTTACTCAGGGTCTGAATGGCTTGAGTGTCAAGTTTGGTCGTGTTATTCAGGTTCTGAGTGGCTGAGTGTCAAGTTTGGTCGTGTTACTCAGGTTCTGAGTGACTGAGTGTCAAGTTTGGTCGTGTTATTCAGGTTCTGAGTGGCTGAGTGTCAAGTTTGGTCGTGTTACTCAGGTTCTGAGTGGCTGAGTGTCAAGTTTGGTCGTGTTACTCAGGTTCTGAGTGGCTGAGTGTCAAGTTTGATCGTGTTACTCAGGTTCTGAGTGGCTGAGTGTCAAGTTTGGTCGTGTTATTCAGGTTCTGAGTGGCTGAGTGTCAAGTTTGGTCGTGTCACTCAGGTTCTGAGTGGCTGAGTGTCAAGTTTGGTCGAGTTACTCAGGTTCTGAATGGCTGAGTGTCAAGTTTGGTCGTGTCACTCAGGTTCTAAGTGGCTGAGTGTCAAGTTTGGTCGTGTTACTCAGGTTCTGAGTGGCTGAGTGTCACGTTTGGTCGTGTTATTCAGGTTCTGAGTGGCTGAGTGTCAAGTTTGGTCGTGTTACTCAGGGTCTGAGTGGCTGAGTGTCAAGTTTGGTCGTGTTATTCAGGTTCTGAGTGGCTGAGTGTCAAGTTTGGTCGTGTTAGTCAGGTTCTGAGTGGCTGAGTGTCAAGTTTGGTCGAGTTACTCAGGTTCTGAATGGCTGAGTGTCAAGTTTGGTCGTGTTACTCAGGTTCTGAGTGGCTGAGTGTCACGTTTGGTCGTGTTATTCAGGTTCTGAGTGGCTGAGTGTCAAGTTTGGTCGTGTTACTCAGGGTCTGAGTGGCTGAGTGTCAAGTTTGGTCGTGTTATTCAGGTTCTGAGTGGCTGAGTGTCAAATTTGGTCGTGTTACTCAGGTTCTGAGTGACTGAGTGTCAAGTTTGGTCGTGTTATTCAGGTTCTGAGTGGCTGAGTGTCAAGTTTGGTCGTGTTACTCAGGTTCTGAGTGGCTGAGTGTCAAGTTTGGTCGTGTTACTCAGGTTCTGAGTTGCTGAGTGTCAAGTTTGGTCGTGTTACTCAGGTTCTGAGTGGCTAAGGGTCAAGTTTGGTCGTGTTACTCAGGTTCTGAGTGGCTGAGTGTCATGTTTGGTCGTGTTACTCAGGTTCTGAGTGGCTGAGTGTCAAGTTTGGTCGTGTTACTCAGGTTCTGAGTGGCTAAGGGTCAAGTTTGGTCGTGTTACTCAGGTTCTGAGTGGCTGAGGGTCAAGTTTGGTCGTGTTACTCAGGTTCTGAGTGGCTGAGTGTCAAGTTTGGTCGTGTTACTCAGGTTCTGAGTGGCTGAGGGTCAAGTTTGGTCGTGTCACTCAGGTTCTGAGTGGCTGAGGGTCAAGTTTGGTCGTGTCACTCAGGTTCTGAGTGGCTGAGTGTCAAGTTTGGTCGTGTCACTCAGGTTCTGAGTGGCTGAGGGTCAAGTTTGGTCGTGTTACTCAGGTTCTGAGTGGCTGAGGGTCAAGTTTGGTCGTGTCACTCAGGTTCTGAGTGACTGAGTGTCAAGTTTGGTCGTGTTACTCAGGTTCTGTGTGGCTGAGTGTCAAGTTTGGTCGTGTCACTCAGGTTCTGAGTGACTGAGTGTCAAGTTTGGTCGTGTTACTCAGGTTCTGTGTGGCTGAGTGTCAAGTTTGGTCGTGTCACTCAGGTTCTGAGTGACTGAGTGTCAAGTTTGGTCGTGTCACTCAGGTTCTGTGTGGCTGAGTGTCAAGTTTAGAGGAAGACATAAATATTCTCGGCGTTCTTTGAATTTTGGGGAAACTTGTACTGTTGTTGGAGCAGCTGTTGTTGCAGCTGCTGCTGTTGTTATCGTTACTGTTGAAGTTGCTGTTGCTGTTGTAGTTGCTGTTGTTGCAACAGCTGCTGTTGTTGTAGTTGCTGTTGTCGTAATTGCTGTTGTTGCAGCTGCAGCTGTTGTATTTGCTGTTGTTGAAGGTGCTGTTGTTGCAGCAGCTGTTGTTGTTTAGTTGTCATTACAGCAGCTGTTGTTATATTTGCTGTTGTTGAAATTGCTGTTACTGCAGCAGCTGTTGTTGAAACTGCTGTTGTTGGAGACCTTTTACTGCAGCTACTGTTATATTTACTGTTGTTGAGGTAGCTGTTGTTGCAGCAGTTGCTGTTGTTCTAGTTGCTGTCGTTACAGTAGCTGCTGTTGTTGTATTTGCTGTTATTGTTTCTGTTCTTCTGTTGCCGCTGCTGTGACTGGCTCTGCAGCATCTCTTTAATTTTGCTGTTGCTGCTGCTGCTGCTGTTGCTGCTGCTGTAGCTGTTGCTGCTGTTTGTGCTGCTGTTGCTGTTGTTGCTGTTGTAGCTGCTACTGCTGCTACTGCTGTAGCTGCTGCTGCTGTTTCTGCTGCTGTAGCTGTTGCTGCTGTTTGTGTTGCTGTTGCTGCTGTTGCTGTTGTAGCTGCTGTTGCTCTAACTGTAACTGCTGCTGCTGTAGCTGTTGCTGCTGTTGCTGTTGCTGCTGCTGCTGCTGCTGTTAATGTTGATGGTGCTGCCGCTACTGTTTTTTTTTTACTTTTTTCATACTGCTGTTATTGCTGTTATTGCTGTTACGAATGGTTTTGCAACACTGATCTTGTCGCTGTTGTAGGTGTTTCTGTTCCTGTTGCTGCTACTGTTACTCCTTGGACTGTTGCTGCTGCTACTGTTGCAGGTGTTGCACGCATTGATGCTGCTGTTGTCTAGGCTGTTGCTACTGTTGACTACTGAATGTCAACGGAGGGACACACAAAATATCATTACCTGTTATCAGATAAACTTGATAACGCTGACACGTTAGTGAAATTTCGTTAGTGTAAACAGATGAAGGTTCCACGTGAACCTGTTAACAGGTCGGATTGAAACCTCTTAAATCTCCTCTGAATCCCTTTTATAGGGAGATTTAAACAAACAATTGTAAAATGAAAGTGGGCCGGGATTCGAACAGTGGTCAGTGCTTGTGGTAGGTTGACCACTGTACCCGCGCTGACCAAGTGAACCTCGGTTCGATTCCCCGCTTCAGTCTCCTGTTTATTTACTGTCAATTGTTCATTAATAACTATAACAACATCTCGTTAGTAACGCTGATCAACAATGTTATCAGTTGACGTTGAAGAGTGTTGCATATATATATATATATATATAATATATATATATATATATATATATATATATATATATATATATATATATATATATATATATATATATATATATAATATATATATATATATATATATATATATATTATATATATATATATATATATATATATATATATATATAATATATATATATATATATATATATATATATATATATATGTATATATATGTACAGTTATCTTGTTTACACTCCTACAGCACGTCGTCACAGAAACCACTTGCCTCCACTCACTCCTGTCTAACATATACAAGAAAGCCTGCTGGATGTCCAAACCTCTCTCGTACAAAACCTCCTGGATACCCTCCAGGTATCCAGGTACCCCCTCCCTCCAACCTATCCTAGAACAACCCCTACCACCCCAACTCCCCTTTCCTCCACTACACCTTTAAACAACCTCCAAGTCATCATATTTCACTCCATCCTTTCTAAATGTCCAAACCACCTCACCAGTTGCTCCTCCTAGTAACTCCGCACTTCCTGTGGTTCTTAAAACTTAAACAGCTAAAACGCTGATAAAGACGTTTAGATTTGTGATCAGCGTATCTTTGTTAACTGATAACAAGCATTTTACTTTCTTAATTAATTCTATGAAAAATTAAAATTTGTTGTCTAATGTAATTTATATTATTGCAAAGTTATCTTGAAGTGTTGTTATCTTGCCGTGAATCTCCGGCTGTTATCTCGTGTTTATTTTGAGGTGTTGTCAACGTGGAGAGATGGTGTCTCCTGATGTGAGAGACCTCACCTGGCAGGTAATTTCACTGAAGGTGCCACTGGAGCAGCTGGAGCAGCTGGAGCAGCTGGAGCAGCTGGTGTAGCTGGTGCAGCTGCGGTTAGTTGACTTGTCACTCAGAAACTGCACTGTACAAATTTATCATATATTATGTATATAATATATATATAAAATATATATATATATATATATATAATATATAATATATATATATATATATATATATATATATATATATATATATATATATATATATATATATATATATATATATATATATATATATATATATGTCTGAATAAAAAGAAGACAGCACGGGACTCGAACCGTGATCCTGTCCACTGGGCCACCAGGTTATCTTACCGGTGATAACAGCATCACGGCTGCACTGTGAGTCACCTCGCAGTCTTGCCAGACATCAAGACAATATATGTGTTTGTGAGACTACTTAATACCTGTGTCTTCCCTCAGGTGTCCTCCAGGAGGAGGAGATGGAGCCTGACACCTGCATGTGTTCCACACGGTGAGTTCTGCAACGTAATCCACATATCCACTCGAGTGAGTGCAATGTTGACGCTTATTTCTTGGGATACTCCAGGATATCTTCCTTTTAGGCTCTTTAACTGTGAAGAACGACAATGAACTGTCGTTCTTGTTACGTTCCTGTCTCGATTAAGTCGTTCTGTGGCCCAGAATATTCAATATACCTGGGGTCAGGTACCTGTCTGACTACTGCACTGATGCTGGACTCAGGTACCTGTCTGACCACTGCACTGATGCTGGACTCAGGTACCTTTCTGACTACTTCACTGATGCTTGACTCAGGTACCTGTCTGACCACTGCACTGATGCTGGACTCAGGTACCTGTCTGACCACTGCACTGATGCTGGACTCAGGTACCTGTCTGACCACTGCACTGATGCTGGACTCAGGTACCTTTCTGACTACTGCACTGATGCTGGACTCTGGTAACTGTCTGACCACTGCACTGATGCTGGACTCAGGTACCTTTCTGACTACTGCACTGATGCTTGACTCAGGTAACTGTCTGACCACTGCACTGATGCTGGACTCAGGTACCTTTCTGACTACTGCACTGATGCTGGACTCAGGTACCTGTCTGACCACTGCACTGACGCTGGACTTAGGAACCTGTCTGACTACTGCACTGATGCTGGACTCAGGTACCTGTCTGACCACTGCACTGACGCTGGACTTAGGTACCTGTCTGACTACTGCACTGATGCTGGACTCAGGTACCTTTCTGACTACTGCACTGATGTTGAAATCAGTCACCTGTCCGACTACAACACTTGCTGACTAACCTACTCAGTCGCCTCACTGTCCGGTCTAGTCTTGTGAATGGTGTTCCTCACGACACTGTCTCAGACTCAGCCTTCAAGGTTGGGAAAGAAATATTAGAGAATTTTGAATATATGTGCATAGTGAATATTGGTACAAGTTTGTGAGATTCACCTGTCATCTTATGTGTTCGTGAGGCAGAAAGATAACAGATTAGAAATCCTGCCAGAGAGCCAAAAATTTAACATCGCTTTCACTTCACACATATCTTGCAGGACGGCAGTGCCTTCCTTGACAGCTGCTGTCTACCAATCTTGAAACCTTCTGTCAATTTTCCTTTGGAATTCAAAGGCCTCTTTCTTTGCCTTTGCAAGCGTTCCCCGGCTACCTTGGTACC
Organism: Cherax quadricarinatus; assembly: GCF_026875155.1. Taxonomy (NCBI): domain Eukaryota; kingdom Metazoa; phylum Arthropoda; class Malacostraca; order Decapoda; family Parastacidae; genus Cherax; species Cherax quadricarinatus. Next base: position 18,894,139 of record NC_069402.1, read on the forward strand.
TGACTTAGAAATTAGCAACCCCAGGTGTAACGTCTGACACGGATCTTCCCTACTAAGAGTCAAGTTTGCTTCCTCGCGGCTGATAGCTACATCACTGGGGAGGACATCCCTCCAGTGCTGAGTCACAGGTAACACTCTTGTGTTACCTGTGTTCCCTGTGCAACACTACACAATCCAAGTAAATCACTTGACACGAAATAAAGATTGTAAATAGTTGGTAACGAGGACTGCGATAAGGTGAGGTAGTTAAATTAACAGCGTTATAAACTAAAAGGGGGGTTTTTGGGGGGGGTTTTAAAAAGGGGGGAAAAGGGGGGGGTGGGGGGAAAGGGGGGGGAAAAAATTTTTTTTGGGGGGGGGGGGGGGGGGAAATTTTTGGAAAGGGGGGGGGGGTTTTTTTTTTTGGGGGGGGGGTTTTTTGGGGTTTTTTTGGGGGGTTTTTTTTTTGGGAAAGGGGGGGGGTTGGGGGGAAAGGGGGGGAAATTTTGGGGGGGGAAGGGGGGGGGGGGGGAAAAAAAGGGGGGGGGGAAAGGGGGGGGGGGGGGTTTTTTTTGGGGGGGGTTGGGGGGGGGGGGGGGTTTTTGGGGGGGGGGGGGGGTAGGGGGGGGGGTTTTTTGGGAAGGGGGGTTTTTTTGGGAAGGGGGGGTTTTAAAAAAGGGGGGGGAGGGGGGGGGGGGGGTTTTTAAAGGGGGGGGGGGTTTTGGGAAGGTGGGGGAAAAGGGGGGGGGGGGGTTTAAGGGGGGGGGTTTTTTTTTTTTGGGGGGGGGGTTTTTGGGGGGGGTTTTTTTGGGGGGGTTTTAAATTTGGGGGGGGGTTTTGGGGGGGGGTTTTTTTTTGGGGGGGGGGTTTTTTTGGGGGGGGTTTTGGGGGGGGGGGGAATTTTTTTTTTTGGGGGGGGGGTTTTTGGGGGGGGGGGGGGGGTTTTTTTTTTTTTTTTTAAAAGGGGGGGGGGGGTGGGGGGGGGTTGGGGGGGGGGGGGAAAAGGGGGGTTTTGGGGGGGGGGGGGTTGGGAAAAAAGGGGGGGTTTGGGGGGGGGGGGGGTTGGGGGTGGGGGGGTTTGGGGGGGGGGGTTTGGGTTGGGGGGGGGTTTGGGGGTTTTGGTTAAAGGGGGGGGGGGGGGGGTTTTGGGGGGGGGGGGTTTTTGGTTGGGGTTTTTTTGGGGAAAGGTGGGTTTTAGGGGGGGGTTTGGGGGGGGGGGGGGGGGGGGGAAAGGGGGGGGGGGGGTTTTTTAAAAAAGGGGGTTTTTGGGGGGGTTTGGGGGGGGTTGGGGGGTTTTAAAGGGGGGGGTTTTGGGGGGGGGGGGGGTTTTTTTTGGGGGTTGGGGGGGTGGGAAAGGGGGGTTGGGGGGTTGGGGGGGGGGGGTTTTTTTGGGGGGGGGTTGGTTGGGGGGGGGGGGGGGGGGGGGGGGGGGGGGGGGGTTTTTTGGGGGGGAGTTTTTTTTTGGGGGGGGGGTTTTTTTGGGGGGGTTTTTTGGGGGGTTTTTTATTTTTGGGGGGTTTTTTTTGGGGGGGGTTTTAGGGGGGGGGGGGTTTTTTAGGGGTTTTTTAAAAGGTTTTTTTGGGGGGGGGGGGGGGGGGGGGTTTGGGTTAGGGTGGGGGGGGGGGTTTTTTTTTTTTTGGGGGGGGGGGGGGGGTTTTAAAGGGGGGGGGAAAAGGGGGGGGGGAAAATTTTTTTTGGGGGGGGGGTTTTTTGGGGTGGGGGGGTTTTGGGGGGGTTTTTTTGGGGGGTTTTTGGGGGGGGGGGTTTTTTTTTTTTTAAAAAAAAAAATTTTTTTAAAAAATTTTTTTTAAAAAGGGGTTTTTGGGGTTTATTGGGGGGAAAAGGGGGGGTTTTTTGGGGGGGGTTTTTTTGGGGGGAAAAAGGGGGGGTTTTTGGGGGGGGTGGGGTTTTGGGGGAAAAAATTTTTTTGGGGGGGGAAAAAAAAATTTTTTTTTTTTTGGGGGGGTGGTTTTGGGGGGGGGGGAAAAAAAAAATTTTTGGGGGGGAAATTTTTTTTTTAAAAAGGGGGGTTTTTTTTGGGGGGGGTTTTTTAAATGGGGGGGAAAGGGGTTTTTTTTTTAAAAAAAAAAGGGGGGGAAAGGGATGGGGGGTTAAAAAAAGGGGTTTTAAAAAGGGGGTTTTATAAAGGGGGGTTTTGGGAAAAAGGGGTTTTTGGAAGGGGTTTTTGGGGGGGGGGGGAAAAAAAAGGGGGGGGAAAAAATTTGGGGGGGGGGGGGGGAAGTTGGGGGGGGGGGGGGGGGGGGGGGAAAAAGGTGGGTTAGTGGGAAATTTTTTTTAAAGGGGGTTGGTTTGGGGGGGGGGGGGGGGAAAAAAAGGGGGGTTTGGGGGGTGGGGGGGGGGGTTTTTGGAAAGGGGGGGGAAGGGGGGGGGGGGGTTTTTTTTTGGAAAAAAAAATTTTTTTAAAAGGGTTTTTGGGGGGGGGTTTTAAAGGGGGGGGGTTTGGGGGGTTTTTTTTTGGGGGGGGGTTTTTTTTGGGGGAAAGGGGGTTCTTTTGGGGGGGGGAAGGGGGTTTTTAGTGGGGGGGAAAAGGGGGGGGGGGGGTTTTTTTTAATTTTTGGGGGGTTGGGGGGGGGGGGTTAAGGGGGGGGGGGGTTTTTTGGGGGGGGGTTTAGTAGGGGGTTTTTTAGGGGGTTTTAAGGGGGGAAAAGGGAAGGGGGGGGGGTTTTGGGGGGTTTTTTTTGGGGGGGGGGGAAATTTGGGTTTGGGGGAAGGGGTTCCCTTTTGGGGGGGGGGGGGGGGGGGGGGGGGGAAAAGGGGGTTAGGGGGTTTTGGTGGGGGGGGGGGTTTTTTAATTTGGGGGGGGGGGGTTTTGGGGGGGGGGGTTTTTTTTAAGGGGGGGGGGGGGGTTTTTTTAAAAAAGGGGGGGGGGGTTTTAAAAAAGGGGGGTGGGGGGGGTTTTTTTGGGGGGGGGGGGGGAAGGGGTTTAAAAAAGGGGGGAAATTTTTTTTTTTTTTTGGGGGGGGGGGGGGCCCCCAAAGGGGGGGGGGGGGAAAAAAAAATTTTTTTTTTAAAGGATTTTTTAAACCGGGAAAAAAGGGGGGGGGTTTTTTAAAAGGGGAAAAAAGGGGGGTTTAGGGGGGGTTTTTTAAAGGTTTTTTAAAAAATTAAAAAGGGGTTTTTTAAAAAATTTTTTTTTTTTTGGGGGGGTTTTTTTTTGGGGGGGGGGGGGGGTTTTTTAAGGGGGGTTTTAAAAAAAGGGGGGGGGGTTTTGGGAAGGGGTTGGGGGGGGTTTGGGGGGTTTTTAAAGGGGGGGGAAAAAAAATTTTTTAAAAAAGGGGGGGGGGTTGGGGGGGATTGGGAAGGGGGGGGGGGGGTTTTTTGGGGGGGGGTTTTTAAAAGGTTTTGGAAGGGTGGGTTAGGGGAAGTTGGGTTAGTGGGGAAAGGGGGTTTTAGAAAAAATGGTTTTAGTGGGAAAAGGGGGTGATTTTGGGAAGGTTGGTTTAATGGGAAAGGGGTTGGGTTAGTGGGAAAGGTGGGTTAGTGGGAAATGGGGGTTAGGGAAAGGGGGTTAGTGGGGGAAAGGGGGGGGTTATTTGGAAGAGGGGGGGTTAGTAGAAAAAGGGGGGGTTAAAGTAGGAAGGTGGGGGTGTGGAAGGGGGGTTTATATTGGGAAGGTGGGTTGTGGGAAGGGGGGGGTTTTTTGTGGGAAAGGTGGGTTTGAAGGGGTGAGTTAGTAAAAAAGGTGGGGAAAGGTGGGAAAGGGGTTTTTTGTGGGAAAGGGGGGTTTTATTTGGGAAGGGGGTTTGTAGGATGGGGGGTTTGTAGGGGGGGGTTTTATTTGGAAAGGGGGTTTTTGGTTAGGGGGGGTTATGAGGAAGGGGTTAGGAGGGGGTTTGGGGTTGGGAGGAAGGTGGGTTGTGGAAAGGGGGGGTTTAAATGGGAAGGGGGTGTTTTTTGGGGGGGGGTTTAGTGGAAAGGGGGTTTTAAATGGGAAAGGTGGGTTAGTAAAGGGATGGTTTGGGGGAAAAGGTTAGTGGGAAAGGGGGGGTTTTGGGTTAGGGGGGTTAGGAAGGTGGGTTTGGGGGGGAAAGGTGGGTTAGTGGGAAGGTGGGTTATTTGAAAAGGGGTTATGGAAATTTTAAGGTGGGTTATTTGGGCGGGGGGGAAGGTTGGGGTTTTATTAGGGAAGGGGGGTTAGTAAAAAAGGTGGGGTTGAGTGGAAGGGGTTGAGTTGTAAAGGGTTTTTTGGGTTTGGGTGGGAAAGGGGGAAAGGGGGGTTGGTAGGAAGGGGGGGGTTGGGAAAAAAGGGATGGGGGGTTAGTGGGAAAGGGTTTGGGTTAGTGGAGGTGGGTTATTTAGAAAGGGGGGTTTTTTGTAGGAAAGGGGGTTTTTGTTAAAAAGGTGGGTTTTGGGGTAAAGGTGGGTTAGTGGGGGAAAAAAAAGGGTTTTTGGGTTTGGGAAGGGGGTGGGTTATTTGGGAAAGGGGGGTTGGGGGTTTGGGTTGGGGAAGGGGGTTTTTTTGTGGGTGGGTTAGTGAAAGGTGGTTAGTGGGAAAAGGGGGTTAGTGGGAAAGGTGGGTTTAATTTTGGAAGGGGGGTTTTAGTGGAAAGGGGGTTTAAATTGGGAAAAGGGGGGTTAGAAAAAAAGGGGGGTTTTTGTGGGGAAAGGGGGGTTATGGGGTATGGGTTTTTTAGAAAGGTTTTTAGGGGGTTGGGTTTGAAAGGGGGGGTTTAGTAGGAAGGGGGGGTTAAATGGGAAAGGGGGGGGTTTTAGTGGGAAGGGTTTGGGTTAGTGGGAAATAGGGGTTTTAGTAGAAAAGGGGGGGTTTTTGGAAGGGGGGGGTTTTTTTTTGGGAAAGGTTGGGTTGTGGGAAAGGTGGGTTTATTTGGGGAAGGGGGGGGTTAGTGGGAAAGGTGGGTTTGGGAAAGGGGGGTTTTTTTTAAGGAAGGGGGGTTTTAGTAGGAATTGGGTTAGTAGGAATTGTTGGTTAAAGTAGGAAGGGGGGTTAGATGAAGGGGGGTTTGGAGGGAAAGGGTGGGGGGTAATGGGGAAAGGTGGGGTTAGTAGGAAGGGGGTTTTTAGTGGGAAGGGGGGTTTTGTAGGAAGAGGGTTTTGGAGGAAGGGGGGGTTGAGTGGGGGAAGGGGAAGGGGGTTTAAAATAGGAAGGGGGGTTGGGTTTAAGGGGGGAAGGGGTGGGTTAGTGGGGAAGATGGGTTATTTGGAAGGGGGGTTTTATTTGGAAGGTGGGTTTAGTAGGGTAGGGGGGTTTTGTAGGAAGGGGGTTTTTAGAAAGGGGGGAAGGTGGGGGGTTTATTTAGTAAGGGGGGTTTTGTGGGAAAGGGGGGTTAGTGGGAAGGTGGGTTAGTAAAAGGGGGGGTTGTAGGAAGGGGGGGTTAGGGGTTGGATTTTGGGGGGGTTTAGTAGGAAGGTGGGTTTTAAGAAGGAAGGTGGGTTATTTAGGAAGGTGGGGTTAGTAGGGGTGGGTTAGTGGGAGGGTTGGGGTTAGTGGGAAAGGGGGGGAATGGGGGTTTTTAATGGGAAGGGGGGGTTTTAGTGGGGAGGGGTTGGGGGGTTAGTAGGAAGGGGGGTTAGTGGGGAGGGGGGTTTTATGGGAAAGGGGGTTAGTGGGGAAGGTGGGTTTTGTGGGGAAGGGGGTTTTAAAAGGAAGGTGGGTTTTTTGGATTTTGTGGGGGTTTTGGGGAAAAGGGATGGGTTAGTAGGAAAGGGGGGGTTTTTAAAAAGGTTGTTGGGTTGGAAGGTGGGGTAGTGGGAAGGGGTTTGGTTGTTGTAAAAAGGGGGGTTTAGTGGGAGGGGGTTTTAGTAGGGGGGAAGGGGTTAGTAAAAAGGGTGGGTTAGTAGAAAGATGGGTTTAAAGGGTTTGTGGGAAAGGGTTTGGGTTAGTAGGAAAGGGGGGTTTAGTGGAAAGGTGGGTTAGGGGAAAGGGGGGGTTTATTTGGGAGGGGGTTTTGGTTATTTGGGAAAGGTTTTTGGTTATTGGAAGGGGGTTTTATTGGGGAAGGGGGTTATTAGGGGGGGGGGGTTTATTAGGAAGGGGGGTTTTTAGGAAAGGGTTTGGGTTTAGTAGGAAGGTTTGGGGTAAAGGGAAAAAGGTGGGTTATTAGGAAGGGGGGTTTTGTGGAAGGTGGTTTATTAGGAAGGGGGGGTTAAACGGGAAAAGGGGTGGGTTTGGGTAGGAAGTGGGTTAATGGGAAAGGTTGGGATTTTAGTGGGAAAGGGTTTGGTTTAGTAGGAAGGGGGGGTTAGTGGGAAAAAATTTGTTAGTAGGAAGGTGGGGTTTAGTGGGAAAGGTGGGTTTTTTGGGTGGTGGGTTAGGGGGGAAGGAGGTTTGAGAAAAAAAGGGGGGTGGGTTTTTTGGGGGGGGTTTTTTGGAAAGGGGGGGGTTAGTAGGAAGGGGGGTTTTTGTTGGAGGGGGGGTTTTGTAGGAAGGTGGGTTTAGGGGGGTTTAAAGGGAATGGGTTAGAAATTAAAGGGGGGGTTTGTAGGAAGGGAGGGTTGGGGAGGTTTAAAAGTGAAAGATTGGGGGTTAAAAAAGGAAGGGGTTTTTTGGATAGGGGGTTTTTGGTAGGAAGGTGGGTTTTTTGGAAAGGGGGTTTGGGAAAGGATTGTGGAAAGGTTTTGGGAGGAGGGGTTTATTTGGAAAGGTGGGTTAGAAAAAAAGGTTGGTTTTTTGAAAGATGGGTTTTTAGGAAGGTTTTGGGTTTTGTAGGAAGGGGGGTTTGGGGAGAAGGGGGTTTAGTGGGAAGGGGGGTTGTGGGAAAAGGGGGGTTTTAGTGGAGGGGGTTATTTGGGAAGGGGGGTTTAGAAAAAAAGGGTGGGTTAGAAAGGGAAGGGTTTTGGGGTTTAGTGGGAAAAGGGGGGTTTTAGTGGGAAGGTGTTAGAAGAAGGGGGGGGAAAGTGGGAAAGGTTGGGTTTAGGGGGAAAGGGGGGTTGTTATTAAAAGGGTTTGGGTTTTGGAAGGGGGGTTTAAATTAGGAAGGGGGGTTTCAGGAGGGGGTTAGGGGGGAAGGGTTTGGGTTTAAAGTAGGAAGGTTTTTTAGGGGAAAAGGGGGGTTATTGGGGGAAAGGGGGTTTTGGGGTTAAGAAAGGGGGTTGGGAAAAAAGGTGGGTTATTGGGAAAGGTGGGTTGTGGAAGATGGTTTTTTGGAAAGGTGGGTTTTTTGGGAAAAGGGGGGGTTTTTTTTGGGGAAAGTTTGGGTTAGTGGGAAAGGGGGGGGTTTAAATTGGAAAAGGTGGTTAGTGGGAAAGGGTTGGGTTTAGAAGGGAAGGGGATTTGGGATGGTTTTTTGGGGGTTGGGGTTTTAGTGGGGAAAGGGGGGGGAAGGGGTAGTTGGAAAGGGGGGTTTATTTAAGGAAGGGGGGTTAAAAATTAAGGGTTAAAAAAAAAGGGGGGGTTGTGGGTTTTGGGGGTTTGGAAATTGTGGGTAGGGGGGGGTAGTGGGAATGGGGGTTAGAGGTTGAGGGGTTTTTGGGGTTGGTAAAAGGGGGGGTTAGTAGGGAATTGGGTTAGTAGAAAGAGGGGGGATTTTGGAAAGGGGGGTTTAAGTTGGGGGTTGGTTTAGTGGGATGGGTTATTAAAAAGGTGGGTTGTGGGAAAAGGGGGGTTTAGTGGGTTTGGGGTTTGGAAATTTTAGTAAAAAAGGGTTGGGGGTTTGGGGTTTTAGAAAGGAGGGGGGGGTTATTGGGAAAGGGTTTGGGTTAGGGGGGAGGTGGGTTATTTGAAAAAGTGGGTTATTGGGAAAGGGGGGGGTTTAGTGGGAAAGGGGGTTTAAGAAAAAAAGGTTTGGGTTGTGGGAAAGGGGGGTTTGTGGGAAAGGGGGGTTTTAGGAAGGTGGGTTTAGTGGAAGGTGGGTTAGGGGAAGGGGGGGGGTTTTGTGGGTTAGGGGAAAGGGTTGGGTTATTTGGAAGGTGGTGTTAGAAAGGAAAGGGGGGGGGGGGGTAGGAAGGTGGGTTGTGGGAAAGGGGTATTTAGTAAAGTTGGGTTTGGGGGGGGGTTTAGGTGGGGGGGGTTATAAGAGGGTTGGGAAGGTGGAAAAGGAAAAGGTTGGGGTTTTAGGAAGGGGGGGTTTTAGAAAGGTGGGTTATTTAGGAAGGGGGGGGTTTGGGGGGGGTTTAGTGGGAAGGTGGGTTGAAAGAAGGGGGTTAGTTTTTTTGGGTTGGGTGGGTTAGGGGAAACGGGGTTAGAAGGAAGGGGGGTTTTAGTGGGAAAGGGTTGGGTTATTTTGGAAAGGGGGGTTAGAAAAAAAGGGGGGGTTAGTGGGAAAGGTGGGTTTGTTGGAAAGGTGGGTTTTAGGAAAGTTGGGTTGGTAGAAAGGGGGGTTAGTGGGAAAGGGGTTTGTAAGGAAAGGTTTGGGGAAGGGTGGGAGGAAGGTGGGGAATTGGGAAGGGGGGTTATTTGGGGAAGGTGGTTAGTGGGAAAAGGGGGGGGGGGGGTTTTAGAAGGAAGGTGGGTTAGTGGAAAGGTTTGGGTTAGAAAAAAAGGGATGGGTTTGTGGGTTTTAGGGAAAGGGGTTAGAAGGGAAGGTGGGGGTTTTTGGAAAGGGGTTTTTTAGAAAGGGTGGGTATTTGGGAAAGGTTTGGGTTTATAAAAAGGGATGGGTTGTGGGAAGGTTTTTTAGAAAGGAAAAGGGGGTTTAGTGGGAAAGGGGGTTGGGGAAGGGTTTGGGTTAAAAGAAGGGGGTTTAGTGGGAAGGGGTTGGGTTTTAAAAAAAGGGTTGGGTTATAGGAAGGGGGGTTTAAGTGGGAAAGGGTTTGGGTTAGTGGGGAAGGGGGGTTTAGTGGGAAAGGGGGTTTTTTGGAAGGGGGGGTTAGGGGAAGGTGGGTGTGGGAAGGTTGGGTTATTTAGGAAGGGGTTAGTGGGAAAAGGTGGTTTTTTTGGGAAGGGGGAATTAGTAGGAAGGTGGGTTAGTTAAAAAGGTGGGTTAAGGAAGGGGGGTTATGAAGGGGGGTTAGTGGGAAAAAGGTGCTTAATTTGGGGAAGGGTTGGGTAGTGGGAAAAGGGGGGTTTTTTTGGAAGGGGGGTTGGGATTAAAGGTTTGCGTTAGTTAAAAGGGGGTTAGTGGGAAAGGGTTTGGGTTTAAATAAAAGGGTGGGTTAGTAGAAAAATGGGTTAGTGGAAAGGGGAAAGGTTTGAAGGAGGGGTGGGTTGTGGAAATTTGGGTTTAAATGAAAGAGGGTTTGGTTATAGGAAGGGGGGTTTTTAAAAGGAAGGGGGGTTGGGGGAAAAAAGGGGGGTTTAGTAGGAAGGGGGGGTTGTAAAATGTGGGTTACGGTGGTTTGGGTTTTTTTTGGAAGGGGGTTTTAGAAGGGGGGTTATTTAGAAGGGGGTTATTTGGAAGGTGGGTTGGGAAGGTTTAAAGTGGAAAAGGGGGGTAGGGTTATTTGGGGGGTTTTAGTGGGAAGGTGGGTTAGTTAGAAGGTGGGTTAGTGAAAGGTGGGTTTTGTAGGAATGGGTTTTAGTAGAAAGGTGGGTTTATTTGGAAAAGGGGGGTTTAGTAGGAAAGGGGGGTTTTGTAAAAAAAGGGGGGTTAAAGGGAAGGGGGGTTTAGTTAGAAAGGGGGTTAGTAGGAATGGGGTTGAAGGAAGGTGGGGTTAGTGGGGAAGGTGGGTTATTTTGGAAGGTGGGTTAGTGGGAAGATTTAAATTAGGGGGAAAGGGGTTTTTTTTGGAAGGGGGGTTTAAATAAAAAGGTGGGTTAGTAAAAAAATTTGGGTTAGTGGGAAAAGGTTTGGGGAATTTTTAGTGGGGAAAGGGTGGGTTGGGGAAAAAAGAGGGGTTTAAAGTGGGAAAGGTGGGTTTGAAGGAAGGTGGTTTGTGGGAAAAAATGGGTTGTAGGAAGGGGGGGAAAAAAAGGGGGTTTAAATGGGAAAGGGGGGGTTAGTGGGAAAGGTGGGTTTTTAGGAAGGGGGGGGGGTTTTTTTGGGAAAGGGTGATTAGTAGGAAGGTGGGTTGGGTTGGGAAGATGGGGGTTAGTAGAAAGGTGGGTTATAAAAAGGGTTGGGTTAGTGGGAAGGTGGGTTAGTAGGAAGTTTGGGTTATTTAAAAAAGGTGGGTTAGTAGGAAGGTTTTGGGGGTGGGGAAGGGAAGGGGGTTAAATTTGGGAAAGGTGGGTTAGTGGGAAGGGGGGTTTAGTAGGAAGGGGGGGAAAATTAGTAGGAAGCGGGGTTGGGGGGGAAAAGGGGGGAAATGTGGGTTTAGGAAAGGAATTTGGGGGGGAATTTGGAATTTGGGTTATTTGGAAAGGGGGAGTTAGTAGTAAGGTGGGAAAATGGAAGGTGGGAAGTGGGAAGGGGGGTTTTAAATGGGAAAGGGTGGGTTAGTAAAAGGGGGTTTAGGGGAAAGGTTGGGTTTTTGGGAAAAGGTGGGTTAGTAGGAAGGGGGGTTTAAATGGGGAAGGTGGGTTAGAAAAAAAAAGGGGGGGTTAGTGGGAAAGGGTTTGGGTTTAAATGGGAAGGGTGGAAATAGTGGGAAAGGGGGGTTAAATTTGGTAGGGGGTTATTTGGGAAAGGGGGGTTATTTAAAAAGGTGGGTTTATTTAGGAGGTGGGTTAGTGGAAGGGGTTAGTAGAAGGGTTTGGGTTGGTGGGAAAGGGGGGGTTAGTAGGAAGGGGGGGTTTTAAAAGGGGAAGGGGGGGTTAGTGGGAAAGGGGTGGGTTAGTGGGAAAGGGGGTTAGTAGGAAGGGGGGTTAGGGGTTGGGGGGTTTATTTGGAAGGTGGTTATGGGAAAATTTGGGTTAGTAGGAAGGGGGTTTTTTTAAGGGGGGAAAAATGGTTAGTAGGAAGGGGGGTTTAAATTGGGAAAGGGGGTTATGGGGAAGGGGGTTTAGATGGTGGGTTAGTAGGGGGGGGTTTTAGTAGGAAGGGGGGGTTAGTGGGAAAGGGGGGTTTTTTTAAAAGGGGGTTATTTGGGGAAAGGGGGGTTTGAGTGGGGAAGGGGGGTTAGTAAAGGGGGTTAGTGGGAAGGTGGGTTGTGGGAAGGTTTGGTTAGTAAAAAGGGTTTGGGGTTATTTGGGAAAGGGGGGTTTTTATTTGGGGAAGGGGGGTTTTGTAGTAAAAAGGGGGGTTTTATTTAGGAAGGGGGGAAGTGGGAAAATGGGTTGAGGAAGGGGGGTTTGTAGGAAGGGGGTTGGGTAGGAAGGGGGGGTTTTTAAAATTTTAGGAAGGGGGGTTAGTGGGAAATTGGGGGTTTTAAGTGGGGGAAGGTGGGGGGGTTATTAGGAAGGGGGGTTAGTTGGAAAATTGGGTTAGTGGGAAATGGGGTTATGGGAAAGGGGGGTTTTAGAAATGGGGGGTTTTTGGGGGGTTAGTAGGAAGGGGGTTTTTAAATAGGGGGGGGGGTTTTGTGGAAAAGGGGGTTTGGTTAGTGGGAAAGGGTGGGTTAGTGGGGAAAGGGGTGGGTTGGGAAGGTGGGTTATAGGAAGGGGGGTTTGTGGGAAAGGGGGTTAGAAAGGAAGGTGGTTTTAGTGGGGTGGGTTAGTGGGAAAGGGGGTTTGAAAAAAAGGGTTTGGGTTTGTGGGAAAAGGGGGGTTTAAATGGGAAAAAGGGGGGTTTTTGTGGGAAAGGGGGGGTTTAAAGGGGAAATTTGGGTTTTTGGGAAGGTGGGTTAGTGGGAAAGGGGGGGGTTAAATTGGGGAAGGGTTTGGGTTAGGGGAAAGGGTGGGTTTTTTGGAAGTGGGGGTTAGTGGGAAATTGGGGGTTAGTGGGAAAGGGTTGGGTTTTTTTGGAAGGGGGGGGGGGTTGGGTTAGTAGAAATTTGGGTTTAGTGGGAAAGGGGTTTAAATAGGAAGGTGGGTTTTTTGGGGGGGGGGTTAGTAGGAAGGGGGGTTAGTGGGAAGGGGGTTTTAGGGGAAGGGGGGTTTTGAGGAAGGGGGGTTTAGTGGGAAAGGGGGGTTAGTAGGTGGTGGGGTTAGTAGTGGGGGGGTTGGGGGAAGGGGGTTAGTAGGAAGGGGGGGTTAGTAAGGGGGGTTTTTTTTAGGGGGGTTAGTGGGAAGGGGTTAGAGGGGGGGGGTTAAAGGAATTGGGGTTATAGGAAGGTGGGTTTAAATGGGAAGGGTGGGTTAGTGGGAAAAGGGGGTTTTTTTTTGGAAAGGGTGGGTTAGTAGGAAGGGGGTTTTGAAAGGAAGAGGGTTTTGTTGGAAGGGGGGTTTAAAGTAGGAAGGTGGGTTATTTGGAAGGGTGGGGTTTAAAGTAGGAAGGGGGTTTTTGAAAGGAGGTTTGTGGGAAAGGGGGGTTAGTAGGAAGGGGGTTGGGTTGGGAAGGGGGTTAGTAAAAAGGGGGTTGGGGGTTTTAGAGGTTTTGGGGGGGTTATTTAAAAAAAGGGGGGTTTTGAAAGGAAAGGGTGGGTTAGTAGAAGGGGGTTTAGTAGGAAGTGGGTTGTAAGGGGGGTTTTAATTGGGAAAGGTGGGTTAGTGGGAAAGGGGGGTTTTTTTTAGGAAGGTGGGTTGTAGGAATTTTGGGTTATTGGAAGGTGTTTTAAATGGGAAGGGGGGGTTTGTAGGAAGGGGGGTTTAGTGGGAAGTGGGTTGGGAAAGGTAGGTGTTTTTTTAGGAAGGGGGTTAGTAGGAAAAGGGGTTTGTGGAAGGGGGGGTTTTATTTGGGAAGGTGGGTTAGTAGGGGGGGGGTTTTGTGGGAAAGGTGGTTAGTTGGAAGGTGGGTTGTGGGAAAGGGGGGTTTAAATAGGAAGGGTTTTTAAAAAGGTTGGGGAAGGGGGGTTTTAAAAAAAAAGGGTTTGAGGGGGGTTATTTGGAAGGGGGGTTAGTAGGAAGGTGGGTTTTTTTGGGGGGTGGGGAATGGAGGGGGGAGTAGGAAGATGGGTTTTTTGGAAAGGGGTGGGTTAGTGGGAAAGGGGGGGTTTTGTGGGAAAGGGTTGTGTTTTGGAAAAGGTTTGGGTTAGTAGGAAGGTGGGTTAGAAAGGAAGATGGGTTAGAAAGGAAGGGGGTTAGTAGGAAGGGGGGTTTTAGTAGGAAAAGGGTTTTTTGGAAGGGGTTTTTTAAATAGGAAGGTGGGTTAGTAGGGGGGGGTTAGGGGAAAGGGGGGGGTTTGTTGGAAAGGGGGGTTTTATTTTAGGAAAGGGGGGGTTAATGGGGGAAGGTGGGTTATTTAAAAGGGGGTTGGGTTATTTTAAGGAAGGGGGGGGGTTTTAGTGGGAAGGGGGGTTAGTGGGAAAGGGGTTATTTAGTAAGGGGGGTTTATTAGGAAGGGGTTTTAGAAAGGAAGTGGGTTAGTAGGAAAGGGGGGTTTTTTTAGGAAGGGGGGGTTTTAGTGGGGAAAGGGGGTTTTGTGGGAAGGGGGTTAGTGGGAAAGGGGGGGGGTTAGGGGAAAGGGGTGGGTTAGTAGGAAGGTGGGTTTAGTAGGAAAGGGGGTTTAAATTGGAAAAGGTGGGTAGTGGGAAGGGGGTTAGTAAAAAGGGGGTTGTAGGAAGTGGGTTAGGGGAAGGGGGTTAGTGGGGAAAGGTGGGTTAGTGGGAAAGGGTTTTGGGGCAGTAAAAAGGGTTTGGGTTTTGGAAGGGGGGTTAGTGGGGAAAGGGGGTTAGAGTAAGGTGGGTTAGTGGGAAGGGGGAAGTAAAAGGGGTTTTAAAGTAGGAAGGTGGGTTAGTGGGAAAGGGTGGGTTAGAAAAAAAGGGGGGGGTTTTTATAGGAAGGGGGTTGTGGGAAGGGGGGTTTTAGGGGAAGGGGGTTTTGTGGAAGGTGGGTTTTAAAGTAGGAAGGGGGTTTAGTGGGAAAGGGGGGGTTTCCCGTGGGAAGGTGGGTTAGTAGGAAGGGGTTAGTGGGAAGGTGGGTTAGGGAAAGGGGGTTAGTAGGAAGGGGGTTGAGGAAGGGGGGGAGTAGGAAGGTGGGGTTTAATGGGAAAGGGTGGGTTAGTAGAAGGGGGTTTTGAGTGGGGGGGGTTTTAGTGGGGAAGTGGTTAATTGTAAGGGGGGTTTTTGTGGGAAGGGGGGTTATGGGAAAGGTGGGTTAGTGGGAAGGGGGGTTTTAGTGGGAATGGGGTTAAAAAAAAAGGGGGTTGGGTTTGGGGTTAGTAGGGGGTTTTAGAAAAAAAAGGGGGTTTATTTGGAAGGTGGGTTAGTGGGAAAGGGTTTGGTTTTGGGGGGATGGGGGGTTAGTAGGAAGGTGGGTTTAAGTAGGAAGGTGGGTTTTGTAGGAGGTGGGTTAGTAGGAAGGGGGGTTTAGAAAGAAAGGTGGTATAGAAAGAAAGGGGGGTTAGTAGGAAGGGTTTTTTTGGGGGGTTTGGGAAAAGGGGTTTAGTGGGAAGGGGTGGGGTTAGTAGGAAGGGGGTTAGTGGGAAATGGGGGGTTTTTATAGGAAGGTGGGTTTTGGGAAGGTGGGTTAGTAGGAAGGGGGTTAGTGGGGAAGGGGGTGTTTTTTAGGAAGGGGGGTTATTTGGAAGGTGGGTTATTAGGAGGGGGGGTTAGTAGGAAGGGGGGTTTTTAGGGAAGGTGGGTTGGGTGGGAAATGATGGAAAAAGGGGGGTTGTAGGAAGGTGGGTTGGTGGGAAAATTTGGGTTAGTAGGGGGGGGGTTTTGTGGGAAAGGGGGGGGTTTTAGTGGGAAAGGTTGGGTTGTGGGGAAGGTGGTTTTTAGGAAGGGGGGGTTAGTAGGAAGGGGGTTAGAGTGGGGGGGGTTTTAAATGGGAAAAGGTGGGTTAGAGGTTGGGGGTTTTAGTAGGAAGTTTGGGTTAGTAGGAAGATGGGGTTATTGGGGAAGGGGGGTTAGTGGGAAAGGGTGGTTTTAAAAAAGGGGTTTTTGTGGGAAAGGGTTTGGGTTTGTAGGGGGGGTGGGTTAGTGGGAAGTTGGGGTTTGTGGGAAAGGGGTTATTTGGAAGGGGGGTTTAAATGGGAAAGGGGGGTTAGTGGGGAAGGGGGGTTTAAAAGGGGAAAGGTGGGTTTTTATTTAGGAAGGGGGTTAGAAGGAATGGGGGGGGTTTAGTAGGGATGGGTTAGTAGGAGGGGGGGTTATTGGGAAGGGTGGGTTGTGGGAAATTTGGTTTATTTAAAAAGGTGGGTTTTAGTTAGGGGGGTTTTATGTAAAAAAGGGGGTTATTTGTAAGGGGGGTTTTGTAGGAAGGGGGTTAGTGGGAAGGTGGTTTAGTAGGAAGGGGTTTAGTGGGGAAGGGGGGTTTTAAATGGGAAGGGTGGGTTAGTAGGAAGGGGGGTTAGTAGGGGGGTAGGGGGGTTAGCGGGAAGGTGGGTTAGTAGGAAAGGGGGTGGGGTTAGTGGGGAGGGGGGGTTAGTAGGAAGGGGGGTTTTGTAGAAAGGGGGGTTATTTGGAAAGGGGGTTATTTGGAAGGGTGGGTTAGGGGAAAGGGTTTGGGTTAGTGGGAAGGTGGGTTAGGGGAAAGGGTTTGGGTTTGTGGGAAGGGGGGTTTTATTTAGTAAGGGGGTTTTGTGGGAAAGGGGGGTTTAAATGGGAAGGGGGGTTTTAGAGAAGGGAGGGGTTAGTAGGAAGGTGGGTTTTTGGAAGGTGGGTTTGGGTTTATTTAGGAATGGGGTTATAGGAATGGGGTTTGTAGTAAGGTGGGTTAGGGAAGGGGGGTTAGTTGGAAGGTGGGTTGTAGGAAGGGGTTTTTTGTGGGAAAGGGGGGTTGTGGGAAGGTTTTTTTAGTAGGAAGGATGGGTTATTTAAAGGTGGGTTATTTGGAAGGGGGTTTTGTGGGAAAGGGGGTTAGTGGGGAAAGGTGGGTTGTGGGAAAGGGGGGGTTATAGGAAGGTGGGTTGTGGGAAGGGGGCGTTAGTAAAAAGGGGGTTTAAAAAGGGTGGGTTAGAAAAAAAATGGGGTTTTAGGAAGGGGGTTTTAAGTGGGAGGTGGGTTGTAGGAAGGTGGGTTAGTAGGAAGGGGGGTTTAGTGGGAAAGGTGGGTTTAAAAAAAAGGGGGGTTTAAAGTAGGAAGGTTTGGGTTAGTGGGAAAGGTGGGTTATTTGGAAAGGGGGGTTTAGTAGGAAGGGGGGTTTAGTTAAAAGGTTTGGGGAAAAAGGGGGAAGGGTGGGTTAGTAGGAAAAAAGGGGGGTTTTTAGTAAAAGGGGGGTTGTGGGAAAAGGGGGGTTTTGTGGGGAAAGGGTTGGGTTGTGGGAAAGGTGGGTTTTAGTGGAAGGTTGGGTTAGTGGGGAAGGGGGTTTATTTTGGGAAAAGGGGGTTGGGTTAGTGGGAAAAGGGGGGTTTTTGTGGAAAAGGGGGGTTTAAATTGGGAAAAAGGGGGGTTTATAGGAGGGGGTTTGCAGTAGGGGGTTTAGTGGGGAAGGGGGTTTTAGGGGGAAAAGGGTGGGTTATTTGGAAGGGGGGTTTTTGTGGGAAAGGTTTGGGTTGTAGGAAGGTGGGTTAGTAGTAAGGGGGGTTTAGAAAAAAAGGGGGGTTTAGTGGGAAGGGGGGTTAGTGGAAAGGTGGGTAGAAAAAAAGGGGGGGTTTAAATAGGAAGGTGGGTTTTGGGAAAGGGGGTTTGGGTGGGGGGTTTAAGGGGGGGTTTAGTAGGAAGGGGGTTTTTATTTAGGAAGGTGGGTTTTGCAGGAAGGGGGTTTTGTAGGAAGGTGGGTTATTTAAGGGGGGTTCCCGTTATAGTAAGGTGGGTTTTTTGGAAGGGGGTTGTAGGGGGGTTTCCCGTTATGGGAAAGGTGGGTTATTGGGGAAGGGGGGTTTTTAGGAAGGTGGGTTAGTAGGAAGGGGGTTATTTGGAATTTTTGGGGTTTACGGAAGGGGGGGTTATTTGGATGGTGGGTTGTGGGAAAAAGGGGGGTTTATGGGAAAGGGGGGTTAGTTGGGAAGGGGGAAGGGGTTTTTGGGAAGGGGGGTTTTAGTGGGGAAGGGGGGTTAGAAAATTTATGGGGGGGTTTGGGTTTTGGGTTTGGTAGGTTGGGGTTTATTGGAAGGGGGGTTTTGTAAAAAAGGGTTTGGGTTAGAAAAAAAGGGGGGGTTTTGGGTTGGGAAGGTGGGTTAGTTGGTGGGAAGGGGTTGGGGGAAAGTGGGTTGGAATTGGGGGGGTTATTTGGAGGTGGGTTTTTTGGAAGGGGGGGGTAGGGTGGGATTGGGGGGTTTAAAGTGGGAAAGGGTTTGGGGTTTTTGGAAAGGTGGGTTATTTAGGGGGGGTGGGGTATTTAAAAAGGTGGGTTAGTAGGAAGGTGGGGATTTGGGAAGGGGGGGTTTTTAGGAAAAGGGGGGTTAGTAGGAGGTGGGTTTGGAAAGGGGGATGGAGGGGTTGGGATAGGAGGGGGGGGTTGTAGGGGGTGGGTTGGGGGAAAGGGGGTTGGGGTTTGGTGGGTTAGTTGGGGGGGGGTTAGTTGAAGATGGGTTGTGGGGAAGGTTGGGTTTTGTAGGAAAGGGGGTTAGTGGGGGGGTTTGTAGGAAGGGGGGGGTTTTTGGAAAGGGGGGGTTTGTTGGTTATTTGGAAAGGGGGGGTTTTGGGTGGAATGGTGGGTTTTTAGGGAGGGTTTTTTTTAGGAAGGTGGGTTAGTGGAAAGGGTTGGGGGGTGGTTTGGAAGGGGGGGAGGGGAAGGTGTGTTTTTTGGGGGGGGGGGTTGGTGGAAGTTGGGGGGGGTGGGGTTGGGGTGGGGGGGGAGGGTTGTGGAAGGGGGGTTGGGGGGGGTTTTGGTGGAAAGGTGGGGTGGTAAAAGGGGGTGGTGGGAGGGGGGTTTTTTGGGGAAAGGATTTTTTGGGGGGTTGTGGAAGATGGGTTTTTGGTTGGGTTTTGGGGTGGGTTGGGAAGGTGGTTTTTGGAAAGGGGGGGTTGGTGGAAGGGGGGTGGGAAGGGGAGTTGTAGGAAGGTTTGGGTTACAAGAAGGTGGTAATTTATTTGGAATAGGGGGTTCCGGGGTTTTGGGGGGGGTCCTCAGTGGTAGGTGGTTTTCCTCGGGGGTAGGTGGGTTTCCCTCAGGGGGGAGGGGGGGTCCTCAGTTTTTTGGTGGGTCCCCCGGGGAAGGTGGGGTTTCATGTGGGTAGGTGGGTTAAAAGTGGTTGGTGGGTTCTAGTGGTGGTGGGTCTAAGTGGGGGGTTTGGATCCTCGTGGTAGGGGGGGCCCTCAGTGGTAGGGGGGGGTTCTTAGTGGTAGGTGGGGTTCTCAGTAGTAGGGGGTTTTTTCAGGGGTTTAGATGGGGCCCTCGTGGTAAGGGGAGTACCCAGGGGTTTGGGGGGGGTTTTCTCTTTGGGGTCCGTTTTTCTGTAGTGGGGTTTTGGGTTTCCCAGTGGAAGGTGGGTCTTCCCAGTGGTTGGTGGATCCTTAAAGGTAGTGGGTCCTCAGTAGTAGTGGGGCCCTAAGTTTTTAGGGGGTTTTTCCCCTCGTGGTATTTGGGGAGCCTAATGGTAGGTGGGTTCTCGGGGTTTGGGGTGGATTTCAGTGGTGGGGGGAAATCCTCAGTAGAAAGGTGGGGTTCTCCCCTGTTTGGTGGGTTGTGAGTAGTCCCGGGGGTTTTCCCGTGAAGGTTGGGCCGTAAAAGGGGTAGGTAAATTTCTTATTTTTTGGGTGGACCCCCTCAGTAGTGGGTGGGTTCTAAGTGAAAAGGGGGGTTGTCGGGGGGTGGGTTTCGGGTTTGTCGTGGTAGGTGGGGGTCCAAAGGGGGGTTGTTTGTCCCTTTACATCAAAAAACAAGTGAGAGACTATTTAACTCCTCTGTATTGTCCACTACACGTTTTGTGACAGTAAATTCCCAAAGGCACTGAAAGGAAGGTGTGGCGCGGGGGTGTGGTGGCACAGGTGAGAGGGGAATGGGGGTTTGGGTGCCCTTCAGTCAGGACCCTTCTTATAAACCTGACCCCCGCCCCGCCCTGCGGTGCGTTACCGGTACTAACTTTACTGATGATATAACTAGTCTTTGCAATATAGTAAGTAAAGTCTGTTGATGCAAGTTATTGCTATATTGGTAATAAAATTACTTGCACAAGCCATTTTAGTTCTGCAACCATCATATTGCATTCCATGTGGATTTTGTATTGATATCATATTACTGAATGAGTTTAGCAGATATGGCAGTCTTGTGTTTCTCACCAGGAAAGACCTACGCTGTAGGGGAGGTGATGCGGAGTAAGTGCCAGGAATGCAAGTGCCTGCAACGAGGCACTTTCACCTGCAAACGCCTGGGAGAGGAAAAGTATTTCAGGAAGGAATTTCGAGAGTTGACGCCTACGGAGATGCGGCGTTATCAAGGTGCCATTAGGAAGTTAGTGGAAGTTAGGAAGGCGGGGTGGCATTACCTCACTCGTATGTACACACAGCATTTGCCTAACTTCGCTGGCACTGATCGTTTCCTTCCCTGGCATCGTTACCTCTTGTGGCTGGTAGATGTTCTTCTTCAAGAGGATGGTTCCTGCGATCTTTCCGTTCCTTACTTCGACTGGACTCTTGACGTTGGCGACATAAGCACATCAGCAGCGTGGCAAGCCAATTACTTTGGTGGTGATGGTGACCGCAAGACACTCTGTGTGACCCATCACCCATTCAGGTCACCTGGTCACGATGACTGGGCTCCCTGTCTCATGAGAAGCTTCAACCGTTCAGTCTGGTTACCTGACGCAGTTGGAATCGCACATCTGATAAACAACGCTAACTACAGGCAATTCAGACTACACATGGAAGCCATATCTGGGCTCTTTCAGCTGTTCGTTGGAGGTCACTCACTCACGCACGAGAGACTTTACGATCCCGTATTCCTCTCACATGTGGCGTTTCTTGACAAGATATTTGACAGCTGGCTGAGGAAGCATGGACAAACTGGTGCTCTTTTTCTGACAGAGATGAATTCTGGCTTGCTAGAGCCCTTTGGTGTCACCCCTCACGACTCTCTCGAGGCTGTGCTCCAGCACGGTGTCACCTACAGTGTCCTATCCAAGGGTGCTCCGTGTTTGAAAGAGGTCGTAGAGGAATCCGAAACACATAGGCATAGTGGCGAAAATGTCGCAAACGAGAGATGGACGCAGACTGAGAGTGCAGACGCCTACGACGAGGATGGCTACAATGAGCGCGGCTACACTAGTGAGGGCTACGACTCACTGGGTTACGACAGACGAGGCTACAACAAAGACACTTTTAACCGGGACGGCTACAACCTCGCCGGGTTTAACAGAGACGGCTTTAATCGCTACGGCTTTAAAAAGGACGGTTGCACGTCACTTGGTCCTCCATTCTGCCGCTCGACGATCAACAGCACGACGACAGCACCTCCATTCGACACTTACGGCTACACGAAAGAAGGCTACAACATTCTTGGTCTCGACCGTGATGGCTTTGATGTCTATGGCTTCAACATGGAAGGCTACGACAGGCTGAAGTGTAACTACTACAATAACGGACCATTCTACATGCTGACGAAGGCCCGACTGGAGGAGGAACTTTATCATGTTACTGACGATGCAAAGTTACTGAACATAGAGAGGACGTGTAGCCAGGTGACGAGGGTACCAGACTGGTGGCTCATGCACAACCTCTTCTCTCTGGTAATATATATATATATATATATATATATATATATATATATATATATATATATATATATATATATATATATATATATATATATATATATATATATATATATATATATATATATATATATATATATATATATATATATATATATATATATCACAGTTTGTAATATTAGTTAACAATCCTCTTAATTTTCTCGTATTTCTCTGTTATTAAACATCATATTCTGCAGGAAGACATCAGTGAACTGAGGCAACAAGAAGCAACAGCTATTGCACTTCGCCCTATACTCAGCCTCCCTCATAAGAACATTGGTGTCAGCACCTCGCAGCAACCGTACCTGCCACCAGCACCTCAGGACAGGTGAGTGCTGTAGATATACACACCTTGTTTGATAAATTTCCTTCTAGAGATTTTGCACTGGATTAAAGAGAAGTGTGGTTCTTGTGGTCCGTCAAGTTGTGTGTTTTCACTGGCACTGTTGTTAGAGTCAGTGCTGCTGGCTGGTGGAGACTTACGGGTAGGTCACCTAACATCTGCTGCCCCTATTCACTTTGGTGTTAATTGCTTGTTGTGGGTGGCATCCTGGGGGTGGTTAGTATACCTTAGAGAGGGCTTTGACATGACCTGACGTAGGATAACGTTCTAAGGATGTAGAAGAGCTGCTAGGGTAAGATAACAGAATTTACCTTGTAAATAATCTGAGGTTAGAATATCAGCTCTTACTTTGTAAATTTAACGATGCAACCTGACGCCAGTATATAAACGCCAGCCTTCTTGCCTGTGCCCCAGATTCTTCATGACTACGGTGCTATTCACACCAGCTCCAAGGCTGAGGGACTGATTACCTCATCTCTGTATATAGTTGTACTGTCTTCCAATTATGTCCTTGAATTTGTATTGATAAAGCCACTGGATGACGAAACGTCTACATAAAAAAAAACCAGATGTCAGACATGTGATGTACATGTACAGGATGTGTGTCAACCTGCGGGTGTACAGCGGGTGTTCGCTCACAGCTCACGTCGTGCACTGTGACGAGGATGAAGTGTGTGATGGAGGTGCACACTCAGCAGCAAAGTGTGTGGGTCACAGCAACGTTGTGTGTCGGGCCAGAGGCTGCGACGGTGTCTGCACACCAACGCTGATTGACGGTCTCACTGGTCAAGAACTTACCTGTTACGGTAACGTTGTCACAGGTTAATTAACGTCTTGCAGACAGGTGTGAATATCATTATTCCACCACTGAGATTTTATAGCTGATTTATGATTTATTTCGTTATTAGATTTTTTTTCAGTCAGTATGTCAAGTAATTTCCAAATAACGTGGCTGATATTTTGACAGACTGTGTGGACGAGGGTGGAGCCGTCCACGAGGAGGGGTCGTTGTGGGAGGTGGAGGGGACGTGTGAGGTGTGCAGGTGCAGGGGGGGACAGGTGCTATGTGCCAACATCACCTGTCCTCAGGTACCCTGCCTTCACCCTGTCCTGCCTCAAGATTCCTGCTGTCCTTCCTGCAAGCTAGGTATGTTCTCTCTCTTTCTACTTTATCCTCGAAATGAGAGGGAGAAGACCATTGATGCTCTAGATCCAAAGACTTGGAGATACCCTTTTCATGCTGATACTGAGGATGATGTAAAGCTGAACTCTTCTCCAGGCTGAGGGACTGACCACCACATATACTTTCCTCCAAGGTTAATAGACTAATTACATCATCTTCATTTCACTATTACACCTGCTGCCTCTGTATCTGACTGAAGAGGTTTACTGTGTATGCGAAACGTTCAAACGGGTTTAGCACTTCCCCTTGAGTTAAATAATGTTATGGTGTGACAAGAGATACAGACCCAAGCATTAGTCGCCATTGTGTTGACAAGTAAGACACGTTTATTCCGAAACGTTTCGCCTACACAGCAGGCTTCTTCAGTCGAGTATAGAGGAGGCAGCAGGAGGAGTAGAGATGTAAAGACCGTGTAATCAGTCCATCACCCTCGAAGACGCAGTTTGGAGTGGTCAGTCCCTCAGCCTAAAGAGGAGTGGGAAAAAATGATATAAGGTGATTTTATTGTGTTTTTCGACGCTTCGAAGCATTTTCTGACACTCCAGTTTTTAGCTGAAATATGTAAATTCTCATGATAGTCATTAAGTCTGCTGCCACAACCGTATTTCTTGGCAGACATTAACTAAAATTGTATTATTTTATTCGAAGCAATTATCCTTAACAATTGTTGTATTGTTGATATGCATATTTCAGCTAAATATATATATATATATATATATATATATATATATATATATATATATGGTTCGGACATGTAGAGAGAATGGAGCGAAACAGAATGACTTCAAGAGTGTATCAGTCTGTAGTGGAAGGAAGGCGGGGTAGGGGTCGGCCTAGGAAGGGTTGGAGGGAGGGGGTAAAGGAGGTTTTGTGTGCGAGGGGCTTGGACTTCCAGCAGGCATGCGTGAGCGTGTTTGATAGGAGTGAATGGAGACAAATGGTTTTTAATACTTGACGTGCTGTTGGAGTGTGAGCAAAGTAACATTTATGAAGGGGTTCAGGGAAACCGGCAGGCCGGACTTGAGTCCTGGAGATGGGAAGTACAGCGCCTGCACTCTGAAGGAGGGGTGTTAATGTTGCAGTTTAAAAACTGTAGTGAAAAGCACCCTTCTGGCAAGACAGTGATGGAGTGAATGATGGTGAAAGTTTTTCTTTTTCGGGCCACCCTGCCTCGGTGGGCCACCCTGCCTTGGTGGGCCACCCTGCCTTGGTGGGCCACCCTGCCTCGGTGGGCCACCCTGCCTCGGTGGGCCACCCTGCCTTGGTGGGCCACCCTGCCTTGGTGGGCCACCCTGCCTCGGTGGGCCACCCTGCCTTGGTGGGCCACCCTGCCTTGGTGGGAATCGGCCGGTGTGATAATATAATATAAAATATATATATATATATATATATATATATATATTATATATATATATATATATATATGGCATTTATGGATTTGGAAAAGGCGTATGACAGGGTGGATAGGGGGGCAATGTGGCAGATGTTGCAGGTGTATGGTGTAGGAGGTAGGTTACTGAAAGCAGTGAAGAGTTTTTACGAGGATAGTGAGGCTCAAGTTAGAGTATGTAGGAAAGAGGGAAATTATTTCCCAGTAAAAGTAGGCCTTAGACAAGGATGTGTGATGTCACCATGGTTGTTTAATATATTTATAGATGGGGTTGTAAGAGAAGTAAATGCGAGGGTCTTGACAAGAGGCGTGGAGTTAAAAGTTAAAGAATCACACATAAAGTGGGAGTTGTCACAGCTGCTCTTTGCTGATGACACTGTGCTCTTGGGAGATTCTGAAGAGAAGTTGCAGAGATTGGTGGATGAATTTGGTAGGGTGTGCAAAAGAAGAAAATTAAAAGTGAATACAGGAAAGAGTAAGGTTATGAGGATAACAAAAAGATTAGGTGATGAAAGATTGGATATCAGATTGGAGGGAGAGAGTATGGAGGAGGTGAACGTATTCAGATATTTGGGAGTGGACGTGTCAGCGGATGGGTCTATGAAGGATGAGGTGAATCACAGAATTGATGAGGGGAAAAGAGTGAGTGGTGCACTTAGGAGTCTGTGGAGACAAAGAACTTTGTCCTTGTAGGCAAAGAGGGGAATGTATGAGAGTATAGTTTTACCAACGCTCTTATATGGGTGTGAAGCATGAGTTGTGAATGTTGCAGCGAGGAGAAGGCTGGAGGCAGTGGAGATGTCATGTCTGAGGGCAATGTGTGGTGTGAATATAATGCAGAGAATTCGTAGTTTGGAAGTTAGGAGGAGGTGCGGGATTACCAAAACTGTTGTCCAGAGGGCTGAGGAAGGGTTGTTGAGGTGGTTCGGACATGTAGAGAGAATGGAGCGAAAGAGAGTGACTTCAAGAGTGTATCAGTCTGTAGTGGAAGGAAGGCGGGGTAGGGGTCGGCCTAGGAAAGGCTGGAGGGAGGGGGTAAAGGAGGTTTTCTGTGCGAGGGGCTTGGACTTCCAGCAGGCGTGCGTGAGCGTGTTTGATAGGAGTGAATGGAGACGAATGGTTTTTAATACTTGACGTGCTGATGGAGTGTGAGCAAAGTAACATTTATGAAGGGGCTCAGGGAAACCGGCAGGCCGGACATGAGTCCTGGAGATGGGAAGTACAGTGCCTGCACTCTGAAGGAGGGGTGTTAATGTTGCAGTTTAAAAACTGTAGTGTAAAGCACCCTTCTGGCAAGACAGTGATGGCGTGAATGATGGTGAAAGTTTTTATTTTTCGGGCCACCCTGCCTTGGTGGGAATCGGCCAGTGTGATAATAATAATAATAAATATATATATATATATATATATTATATATATATATATTATATATATATATATATATAATATATATATATATATGTATATATATATATATATATATATATATGTATATACATATATATATATATATATATATATAT
>NC_069402.1:18928967-18943967 GCF_026875155.1 Cherax quadricarinatus
TAATCCCAAATAAAAATTTTTCCCCCCAAAAACCCCTACCACAATTTAACATCCCCACCCCCAAAACCCCCCAAAAAAAACAACACCTAAAAAATCACAAACAACCCCACCCCCCTTTCACCCCCCCACCCAAACCCCATTTACCACCCACCCACCCCAAAACCCCCCCTCCCACCCCAAAACCCCCCAAACACCCCTCACCACAAACCCCCCTTAACCCACCAAAACCCCCCACACCCCACCCAAAACCCCCCCACTTTCCACCCACCACACCCAAAAACCCTTAAAACCCAACCCCACCCCCCCCAAACACCACACCCCCCACACACCCACCCACAAAAACCCCCACCCCCTTAAACCCACACACACCCCCCAACACCCACCCCCCAACCCACCACCACCACCACCCCACCCCACCCACCCCCCACACCACCCACACCCACCCACTTCACCCCAAAAACCTACCACCATTATAACTCTATCTTTTAAAAATTTTTTTTTAATATGAAAATGAAAAATTAAAAAAATTTTGAAGGGGGGAAAAACATTTTTTTATTTTTATTTTTTTTTTTTTTTGGGGAAAAAAAAAAATATATATTTTTCCTTTTTTTTTTTTTGGGGTTTTTATGATGATGATGATGATTATAAAATAAAAAAAAAATTTATAATAAAAAATAATAAAAAAAATAAAATAATAATAATAAAAAAAAAAATTAAAAAATAATAATAATATTAAATTTTTTTTATGAATGAAAAAATTGGTGTCCGGGCCCCAAAAAAAAAAAAGGGGGGGGGGGGTTTTTGGGGGGGGGGAAATAAATGGGATTAAATCTGGAGTATCTGAGAGAGTTTAGAGAAAGGAAGGGGGAAATTTGGGTTTTTGGAAGGGAGAAAAAAAGAAGGAAAAAGAATTATGTGTTAAATTAAAAATTGGGGAAAAAAATTTATAATAATTAAAAATATAGAAGGGGAAATGAAGGGGTTTTTGGGGATGGGAAAAGAAGGGCCAAAAAGGAGAGAGGGGGAGGGGGATGAATGTAAATTTTAAAAATTTTAAGGGGGGTTTGGGGAAAGGGGGGGCCGGTGTAAAGAAAAGGGACCCTTTGAGGGCTTTTTAAAAAGGGGGTTTGTTTTAATCTTTTTAAGAAAAAGGGAAAAAAAAAGGGATTAAATGTAAAAGGTATTTTTAGGATTTTTTTTAGAAAAAGAGTTATAGATTCAGGATTTTTTTAAAAGGGGAACAGATATTGATATTTTTTGGTAGTAAAATTTTGGAGTAAAAGGAGAGGGGATACAAAAAAAAAGATCAAAAGGGGAATTTTATAAATAAAAGGGAGGGGGGAAATAAAAAGGGGGGGATAGAGGGTAAGGGAAACCCCAATGGGGGAAAATTGGGGTAAAAAAAAAATGGGGAAGTGGAATGGGGTACGAAAGGGGTGGGGGAGGGAAAGGGAAAAATTTTTAAAAATGTGGGAAAAAATTAAAAAGAAAAGTTTTTCGGGGAAAAGGAGAAAGGGGGAAGAATAAAAAAAAAGAAAAGGGGTTAAGGGGGTGAAAAAAAAAGAAGAAAAATAAAGTGGGTGATTTAAACAAATTTTTTGAAAAAAAAAAAATTTTTGGAGTGGAAAAAAAAAAGAAAGGGAAAAATTTGATTTTTTATTAAAAATGGAGGGATTTAAAATGGGATTTAGATAAAGTGGAGGGTATTTGAGGAAAAATTTTAGAAAAAAGGGGGTTTTTTCATGTATAAAGGAGGAAAAATTTGGAGGGGGAAAGGATTGGGTTTTGGGGGGTTGGAGAAGGGAAAAAAAAAAAGGAGGAAAGGGGATAAAAAAAAAAAAGGGTTTAAAAGCAGGGGGTTTTTTGGAGTTTTGGGGAAATTTTTAAAAAAATGGGAAGGGTTGGGCCGGGGTTTTTGGGGAAAAGATGAATTTTTGAGGAAAGGGGTTTATTTTTTGAATTAAAAAATGTGGAGAGTTAAGAAGGGAAAATTAAGAGTAAGCAAAAGGAAGGAGAAAAGGGGTTTAAAAAAGGTAGGGGGGGGGAAATTTTGTTTTAAGTAAACAAATGGAAAATTTAAAAGGAAAAAGGGTTTTTGTGGCAAGGATTTGAAACTAAATAAGGGGGGAAGGGGGGGGATTTTAGGTTTTTAATTTTTAAAAAATTGAAAGGTTTAGGGAAAGGGGCCCCCAGTTTGGGGTTTTGGGAAAAATTTTCCCCAAAGTAAAAGGGGTTAAAAAAAGGTTTGGTGAGCCCTTTTTTAAGTTTTTTAAGGGGGGGTTTTAAAAAGTAAAGGGGGTTTTAAAGGGGGTGGGGGATTGTCACTTGTTTTTTGATAATTGGGTTTTGGGAGAAAAAAATTTCGAGAGGGGGGTGTTTTTGGGTGGGGTTGCAAAAAAGAAAAAAAAAGTGTAAAAAAGGTTTAAGGTTAGGGGATAAAAAAAATTGGTGAAAAAAAAAAAAAAGGAAAAAAATAAGGGGGGAGGAGGGGGGAATTTAAAACAAAGGGAGTAGGGGAGGGATGGGTTATAAAATGGGAAAATTTGTTTTGAGAGGGAAAAAGTTATGGATTGGAGTCCGGGGGGAAAAAAATTTTTTAAAAAGGGGGAATGAGGGGTTTTTAAAAGTTTTAAAAGGGTTTGGGGAAATAAGTTGCGCGGGGAAAAGGTACAGGGAATTTTTTCTGGGAAGTGGTGTAAAATAAAGCGAGAAAAAAGGGGAAAGAGGAGGAGGGCGGTTCCAATTTTTGTAAAAGGGCGAGAAGGGTTTTTTTGGGGGTTGGAAGTGGGGGAAACCAAAACTGTTTAAGGGTTTAAAGTTTGTTGGAAGGGGGGGGGTAGGGGGGCCGAAAAGGTTGGAGGGGGGGGAAAGGTTTTGGGGGAGGGGTTGGCCCCGCAGGGGTGAGGGGGTTTAAGGAGTTGGCAAAAGGTTTTTTTTACTTCCCCGGTTTTTTGGGTGGGAAAAAAAATTTTAAAGGTTTTTGGAAAACCCGGGGGGACGATTTTGGAGTGGGGGAAGTCCCATTGAAGGGGTTTTAAAGGCGAAAAAAAACTGAGAAAAAACCCCCCTTTCCCGACTTGGGAGGGTAATGGTAAATTTTTTTTTTGGGCACCCTCCCCCCCCTTGGTGGAATGGGGGGTTTTTTTAAAAAAAAAAAATTTTTTAAAATTTTAAAAATTATTAAAAAAAAAAAATTTAAAAAAAAAAATATAATAAAAATAAAATAATAATAATAATAATATTAATTATTAATAATAATAATAATAATAATAATAATATAATAATAATAATAATAATAATAATAGTAATACTAAAAATAATAATAATAATAATAATAATAATAATAAATAATAATAATAATAATAATAATAATAATAATAATAATAATAATAATTCATAATAATAATAATAATAATAATAATAATAAAAATAATTTATATTTCTACAAGTACTTGATACAACGTGTACAGACCATAGCTGACATCAGTGACATACTATATAGAAAGCCCCTTGTTAGGCAGTAAGTAGGTACGCCCAAATGTTTCCACCCGTACCGGGGATCGAATCATGGACCTCAATGCGTGAGCTGAATGCGCTACCAACTGAGCTAGGGGACAGTCAGTTTAAACTGCCTGAAATCGAGGCCTGTCTAGTGTACTGGCTGTTTAAATGATGCTGTTTCTTGTGTGAGTGTTGGTGAACTGGTCGCTGGAGGGAGACAGAGAGAGACAGAGACAGAGAGAGACAGAGAAGACGCTTCCTAGGCTGCTGTTGTTCTACTAGTCACTTTGTTACTAGTATTGTAGGTACCACGGGATGACTCCGGTCAGACCAGTCATGTCCTGGTTACTGGTAAACAATATTCACACACATGTGACCCCGTTTTATGGTACTCTCACACACCTGTGACCCCGTGTTATGATACTCTCACACACCACTGTGACCCCGTGTTATGGTACTCTCACACACCTGTGACCCCGTGTTATGATACTCTCACACACCTGTGACCCCGTGTTATGATACTCTCACACACCACTGTGACCCCGTGTTATGGTACTCTCACACACCTGTGACCCCGTGTTATGATACTCTCACACACCTGTGACCCCGTGTTATGATACTCTCACACACCACTGTGACCCCGTATTATGGTACTCTCACACACCTGTGACCCCGTGTTATGATACTCTCACACACCTGTGACCCCGTGTTATGATACTCTCACACACCACTGTGACCCCGTGTTATGGTACTCTCACACACCTGTGACCCCGTGTTATGATACTCTCACACACCTGTGACCCCGTGTTATGATACTCTCACACACCACTGTGACCCCGTGTTATGGTACTCTCACACACCTGTGACCCCGTGTTATGATACTCTCACACACCTGTGACCCCGTGTTATGATACTCTCACACACCTGTGACCCCTGTTATGGTACTCTAACACACCTGTAACCCCGTGTTGTGATACTCTCACACACCTGTGACCCCGTGTTATGATACTCTCACACACCTGTGACCCCGTGTTATGATACTCTCACACACCTGTGACCCCGTGTTATGATACTCTCACACACCTGTGACCCCGTGTTATGATACTCTCACACACCTGTGACCCCGTGTTATGATACTCTCACACACCTGTGACCCCGTGTTATGATACTCTCACACACCTGTGACCCCGTGTTATGATACTCTCACACACCTGTGACCCCGTGTTATGATACTCTCACACACCTGTGACCCCGTGTTATGGTACTCTCACACACCTGTGACCCGTGTTATGGTACTCTCACACACCTGTGACCCCGTGTTATGGTACTCTCACACACCTGTGACCCCGTGTTATGATACTCTCACAAACCTGTGACCCCGTGTTATGATACTCTCACACACCTGTGACCCCGTGTTATGATACTCTCACACACCTGTGACCCCGTGTTATGATACTCTCACACACCTGTGACCCCGTGTTATGATACTCTCACACACCTGTGACCCCGTGTTATGATACTCTCACACACCAGTGACCCTGCGTTATTATACTCTCTCACACACCTGTGAACCCGTGTTATGATACTCTCACACACCTGTGACCCCGTGTTATGGTACTCTCACACACCACTGTGACCCCGTGTTATGGTACTCTCACACACCACTGTGACCCCGTGTTATGGTACTCTCACACACCTGTGACCCCGTGTTATGATACTCTCACACACCTGTGACCCCGTGTTATGATACTCTCATACACCTGTGACCCTGTGTTATGATACTCTCACACACCTGTGACCCTGCGTTATTATACTCTCTCACACACCTGTGACCCCGTGTTATGATACTCTCACACACCTGTGACCCCGTGTTATGGTACTCTCACACACCACTGTGACCCCGTGTTATGATACTCTCACACACCTGTGACCCCGTGTTATGGTACTCTCACACACCACTGTGACCCCGTGTTATGATACTCTCACACACCTGTGACCCCGTGTTATGGTACTCTCACACACCACTGTGACCCCGTGTTATGATACTCTCACACACCTGTGACCCGTGGTATGGTACTCTCACACACCTGTGACCCGTGTTATGATACTCTCACACACCTGTGACCCCGTGTTATGATACTCTCACACACCTGTGACCCTGTGTTATGATACTCTCACACACCTGTGACCCCGTTTATGATACTCTCACACACCTGTGACCCCGTGTTATGATACTCTCACACACCTGTGACCCCGTGTTATGATACTCTCACACACCTGTGACCCTGTGTTATTATACTCTCACACACCTGTGACCCCGTGTTATGAGACTCTCACACACCTGTGACCCTGTGTTATTATACTCTCACACACCTGTGACCCCGTGTTATGATACTCTCACACACCTGTGACCCTGTGTTATGATACTCTCACACACCTGTGACCCTGTGTTATTATACTCTCACACACCTGTGACCCCGTGTTATGATACTCTCACACACCTGTGACCCTGTGTTATTATAATCTCACACACCTGTGACCCCGTGTTATGGTACTCTCACACACCTGTGACCCTGTGTTATCATACTCTCACACACCTGTGACCCCGTGTTATGGTACTCTCACACACCTGTGACCCCGTGTTATGATACTCTCTCACACACCTGTGACCCCGTGTTATGGTACTCTCACACACCTGTGACCCCGTGTTATGGTACTCACACACCTGTGACCCCGTGTTATGGTACTCTCACACACCTGTGACCCCGTGTTACGATACTCTCACACACCTGTGACCCCGTGTTATGGTACTCTCACACACCTGTGACCCCGTGTTATGATACTCTCACACACCTGTGACCCCGTGTTATGATACTCTTACACACCTGTGACCCCGCGTTATAGTACTCTCACACACCTGTGACCCCGTGTTATGATACTCTCACACACCTGTGACCCCGTGTTATGATACTCTCACACACCTGTGACCCCGTGTTATGGTACTCTCACACACCTGTGATCCCGTGTTATGATACTCTCACGCACCTGTGACCCCGTGTTATGATACTCTCACACACCTGTGACCCCGTGTTATGATACTCTAACACACCTGTGACCCCGTGTTATGGTACTCTCACACACCTGTGACCCCGTGTTATGGTACTCTCACACACCTGTGACCCCGTGTTATGGTACTCTCACACACCTGTGACCCCGTGTTATGGTACTCTCACACACCACTGTGACCCCGTGTTATGGTACTCTCACACACCTGTGACCCCGTGTTATGGTACTCTCACACACCTGTGACCCCGTGTTATGATACTCTCACACACCTGTGACCCCGTGTTATGATACTCTCACACACCTGTGACCCCGTGTTATGATACTCTCACACACCTGTGACCCTGCGTTATTATACTCTCTCACACACCTGTGACCCAGTGTTATGATACTCTCACACACCTGTGACCCCGTGTTATGGTACTCTCACACACCACTGTGACCCCGTGTTATGATACTCTCACACACCTGTGACCCCGTGTTATGGTACTCTCACACACCACTGTGACCCCGTGTTATGATACTCTCACACACCTGTGACCCCGTGTTATGGTACTCTCACACACCTGTGACCCCGTGTTATGATACTCTCACACACCTGTGACCCCGTGTTATGATACTCTCACACACCTGTGACCCTGTGTTATGATACTCTCACACACCTGTGACCCCGTTTTTGATACTCTCACACACCTGTGACCCCGTGTTATGATACTCTCACACACCTGTGACCCCGTGTTATGATACTCTTACACACCTGTGACCCTGTGTTATTATACTCTCACACACCTGTGACCCCGTGTTATGATACTCTCACACACCAGTGACCCTGTGTTATTATACTCTCACACACCTGTGACCCCGTGTTATGATACTCTCACACACCTGTGACCCTGTGTTATGATACTCTCACACACCTGTGACCCTGTGTTATTATACTCTCACACACCTGTGACCCCGTGTTATGATACTCTCACACACCTGTGACCCTGTGTTATTATAATCTCACACATCTGTGACCCCGTGTTATGGTACTCTCACACACCTGTGACCCTGTGTTATCATACTCTCACACACCTGTGACCCCGTGTTATGATACTCTCACACACCCGTGACCCCGTGTTATGATACTCTCACACCCCTGTGACCCCGTGTTATGGTACTCTCACACACCTGTGACCCCGTGTTATGATACTCTCACACACCTTTGACCCCGTGTTATGATACTCTCACACACCTGTGGCCCCGTGTTATGATACTCTCACACACCTGTGACCCCTGTTATGATACTCTCACACACCTGTGACCCCGTGTTATGGTACTCTCTCACACCTGTGACCCCGTGTTATGATACTCTCTCACACACCTGTGACCCCGTGTTATGGTACTCTCACACACCTGTGACCCCGTGTTATGGTACTCACACCCCTGTGACCCCGTGTTATGGTACTCTCACACACCTGTGACCCCGTGTTATGATACTCTCACACACCTTTGACCCCGTGTTATGATACTCTCACACACCTGTGGCCCCGTGTTATGATACTCTCACACACCTGTGACCCCTGTTATGATACTCTCACACACCTGTGACCCCGTGTTATGGTACTCTCTCACACCTGTGACCCCGTGTTATGATACTCTCTCACACACCTGTGACCCCGTGTTATGGTACTCTCACACACCTGTGACCCCGTGTTATGGTACTCACACACCTGTGACCCCGTGTTATGGTACTCTCACACACCTGTGACCCCGTGTTATGATACTCTCACACACCTGTGACCCCGTGTTATGGTACTCTCACACACCTGTGACCCCGTGTTATGATACTCTTACACACCTGTGACCCCGTGTTATGATACTCTCACACACCTGTGACCCCGCGTTATAGTACTCTCACACACCTGTGACCCCGTGTTATGATACTCTCACACACCTGTGACCCCGTGTTATGATACTCTCACACACCTGTGACCCCGTGTTATGGTACTCTCACACACCTGTGATCCCGTGTTATGATACTCTAACACACCTGTGACCCCGTGTTATGATACTCTCACACACCTGTGACCCCGTGTTATGATACTCTCACACACCTGTTACCCCGTGTTATGGTACTCTCACACACCTGTGACCCCGTGTTATGATACTCTCACACACCTGTGACCCCGTGTTATGGTACTCTCACACACCTGTTACCCCGTGTTATGATACTCTCACACACCTGTGACCCCGTGCTATGATACTCTCACACACCTGTGACCCCGTGTTATGATACTCTCACACCCCTGTGACCCCGTGGTATGATACTCTCACACACCTGTGACCCCGTGTTATGGTACTCTCACAAACCTGTGACCCCGTGTTATGATACTTTCACACACCTGTGACCCCGTGTTATGATACTCTCACACACCTGTGGCCCCGTTTTATGATACTCTCACACACCTGTGACCCCGTGCTATGATACTTTCACACACCTGTGACCCCGTGTTATGGTACTCTCACACACCTGTGACCCCCTGTTATGATACTCTCACCCACCTGTGACCCCGTGTTATGGTACTCTCACAAACCTGTGACCGTGTGTTATAGTACTCTAACACACACCTGTGACCCTGTGTCATGATACTCTCTCACACACCTGTGACCCTGTGTTATTATACTCTCTCACACACCTGTGACCCTGTGTTATGATACTCTCACACACCTGTGACCCTGTGTTATGATACTCTCACACACCTGTGATCCTGTGTTATTATACTCTCATGCACCTGTGACCCCGTGTTATTATACTCTCACACACACCTGTGACCCTGTGTTAAGATACTCTCAAACACCTGCGACCCTGTGTTATGATACTCTCACACACACCTGTGACCCTCTGTTATGATACTCTCACACACCTGTGATCCTGTGTTATTATACTCTCATGCACCTGTGACCCCGTGTTATTATACTCTCACACACACCTGTGACCCTGTGTTATGATACTCTCACACACCTGCGACCCTGTGTTATGATACTCTCACACAACTGTGACCCTGTGTTATTATACTCTCACACACACCTGTGACCCTGTGTTATGATACTCTCACACACCTGTGACCCCGTGTTATGATAATCACACACACCTGCGACTCTGTTTTATGATACTGTCACACACCTGTTACCCCGTGTTATGATACTCTCTCACACACCTGCGAC
Source organism: Cherax quadricarinatus (assembly GCF_026875155.1). Taxonomy (NCBI): domain Eukaryota; kingdom Metazoa; phylum Arthropoda; class Malacostraca; order Decapoda; family Parastacidae; genus Cherax; species Cherax quadricarinatus. The sequence continues at coordinate 18,938,742 of NC_069402.1, forward strand.
TCTGTGTTATGATACTGTCACACACCTGTGACCCCGTGTTATGATACTCTCGCACACACCTGTGACCCTGTGTTATGATACTGTCACACACACCTGTGACCCCGTGTTATGATACTGTCACACACACCTGTGACCCCGTGTTATGGTACTCTCACGCACACCTGTGACCCTGTGCTATGGTACTCTCACACACACCTGTGACCCTGTGTCATGATGCTCTCACACACCTGTTACCCTGTGTTATGGTACTCTCACACACATCTGTGACCCTGTGTCATGATACTCTCACACACCTGTGACCCTGTGTTATGATATTCTCACACACACCTGTGCCCCTGTGTTATGATACTGTCACACACCTGTGACTCTGTGTTATGATACTGTCTCACACTCCTGTGACCCTGTGTTATGATACTGTCTCACACTCCTGTGACCCTGTGTTATGATACTGTCTCACACACCTGTGACCCTGTGTTTTGATACTCTCTCACACACCTGTGACCCTGTGTTATGATACTGTCACACACACCTGTGCCCTTTTGTTATGATACTGTCACACACACCTGTGACTGTGTGTTATGATACTGTCACACACACCTGTGCCCCTGTGTTATGATACTGTCACACACACCTGTGACCCCGTGTTATATTGTCACACACACCTGTGACCCCGTGTTATGATACTGTCACACACACCTGTGCCCTTGTGTTATGATACTGTCACACACACCTGTGACTCTGTGTTATGATACTGTCACACACACCTGTGCCCCTGTGTTATGATACTCTCACACACACCTGTGACTCTGTGTTATGATACTGTCACACACACCTGTGCCCCTGTGTTATGATACTGTCAAACACACCTGTGACTCTGTGTTATGATACTGTCACACACACCTGTGCCCCTGTGTTACGATACTGTCACACACACCTGTGCCTTTGTGTTATGATACTGTCACACACACCTGTGACCCTGTGTTATGATACTGTCACACACACCTGTGCCCTTGTGTTATGATACTGTCACACACACCTGTGACTCTGTGTTATGATACTGTCACACACACCTGTGCCCCTGTGTTACGATACTGTCACACACACCTGTGCCCTTGTGTTATGATACTGTCAAACACACCTGTGACTCTGTGTTATGATACTGTCACACACACTGTGCCCCTGTGTTACGATACTGTCACACACACCTGTGCCCTTGTGTTATGATACTGTCAAACACACCTGTGACTCTGTGTTATGATACTGTCACACACACCTGTGCCCCTGTGTTACGATACTGTCACACACACCTGTGCCCTTGTGTTATGATACTGTCAAACACACCTGTGACTCTGTGTTATGATACTGTCACACACACCTGTGCCCCTGTGTTACGATACTGTCACACACACCTGTGCCCTTGTGTTATGATACTGTCAAACACACCTGTGACTCTGTGTTATGATACTGTCACACACACCTGTGCCCCTGTATTACGATACTGTCACACACACCTGTGCCCTTGTGTTATGATACTGTCAAACACACCTGTGACTCTGTGTTATGATACTGTCACACACACCTGTGCCCTTGTGTTATGATATTGTCACACACACCTGTGACTCTGTGTTATGATACTGTCACACACACCTGTGCCCCTGTGTTATGATACTGTCACACACACCTGTGACCCCGTGTTATATTGTCACACACACCTGTGACCCCGTGTTATGATACTGTCACACACACCTGTGCCCCTGTGTTATGATACTGTCACACACACCTGTGACCCCGTGTTATATTGTCACACACACCTGTGACCCCGTGTTATGCTCTTGAGTTAACATAGATGATCTTCGCTCTGTCATAGTCGAGGTTACGATATTACTGATCCTAGTCTCAATTACTGGGACTTTTCTGGCTACACTGTGGACTCCCGCCTCATGTTGACTGACAAGTTAATTTAGTCTGCATGAGCTGACGTCTGCTGTCTGCTGCATTCTGCTGTTGCTGGAACTGACTGATGTCTGCTTACTGCAGCAGTGCTGCTGCTGTACAATGTGTACACTTTGGGTTTTAATATTCAGTAATAGTAACACGTACACTGACCTGCGTTCTGCCCTACAGTCTGGCACTGTGACCTGCGTGACGGAGGTGTGCCCCCAGCCTTCCTGTGATGACCCGAGGGTAGTGCCAGGGCACTGCTGCCCCTCCTGCCCAGATCAGTGCCACTACGATGATCGCACCTTCAGCTCTGGACAGGTCTTCACTCCCTCCTTCAACCCGTGCCTCAACTGCTCCTGTCAGGTAACCTCACACGTCCTTGCCGTACCTCAACCTGCAGCTGCGTGGCTCTTGTGCAATAAGATGACAATAACTAATTCCTCTCTTATGATCTCTGTCTCTGCGTCTGTCTGTATAATTCTTTCTTTTTCTGTTTCTCTATCTCTTTCTGTCTATCTGTCTGTCTCTCTCTTTCTCTCTCTCTCTCTCTCTCTCTCTCTCTCTCTCTCTCTCTCTCTCTCTCTCTCTCTCTCTCTCTCTCTCTGTTTTGCACCAACAATAACAACATGGTCACTGTTGTCTTGGTACCCTGGCAGGAAGGCAACGTCAAGTGCCATGCCCTGGAGTGTGTGGCACCCGCGTGTCCAGGTGCCACGACAGTGCCAGGAGAATGCTGTCCCACCCACTGCCCTGATGCCCCACCCTGCACTGACGCCTCAGGGCACCTACGTGCCCACGGGGACTCCTGGACCCAAGGGCACGCTCACTGCCAAGTAGGTATAAGTTGTAGACTGGTATCAGCAAGCCGTATTTTGGTATCAGTAAGTTTTAGGCTGGTATCAGTAAGTTATAGGCAGGTATAGGTAAGTTGTAGACTGGTATCAGTAACCTGCACGCTGGTATCAGTAAGCTTTAGGTTGATATCAGCAAGATGTATTTTGGTATCAGTAAGCTGCAAGCTGGTATCAGTAAGATGTAGGTTGGTATCAGCAAGCTGCGAGCTGGTAACAGTAAGTTGTATTTTGGTATAAGTAAGTTGTAGGCTGGTATCAGTAAGTTGTAGGCTGGTATAAGTAAGTTGTAGGCTGGTATCAGTAAGCTGTAGGCTGGTATAAGTAAGTTGTAGGCTGGTATAAGTAAGTTGTAGGCTGGTATCAGTAAGCTGTAGGCTGGTATAAGTAAGTTGTAGGCTGGTATCAGTAAGTTGTAGGCTGGTATAAGTAAGTTGTAGGCTGGTATCAGTAAGTTGTAGGCTGGTATAAGTAAGTTGTAGGCTGGTATCAGTAAGTTGTAGGCTGGTATAAGTAAGTTGTAGGCTGGTATAAGTAAGTTGTAGGCTGGTATAAGTAAGTTGTAGGCTGGTATCAGTTTTAGACATTGCCAGACACTGTACCTCAAGGGAGTGACCGTGCTAGACACTGTACCTCAAGGGAGTGACCGTGCCAGACACTGTACCTGATGGGAGTGACCGTGCCAGACACTGTACCTCAAGGGAGTGACCGTGCCAGACACTGTACGTCAAGGGAGTGACAGTGCCAGACACTGTACGTCAAGGGAGTGACCGTGCCAGACACTGTACGTCAAGGGAGTGACAGTGCCAGACACTGTACCTCAGGGAGTGCCAGTGCTAGACACTGTACCTCAAGGGTGTGACAGTGCTAGACACTGTACCTCAGGGGAGTGACAGTGCCAGACACTGTACCTCAAGGGTGTGACAGTGCTAGACACTGTACCTCAAGGGTGTGACAGTGCTAGACACTGTACCTCAAGGGTGTGACAGTGCTAGACACTGTACCTCAGGGGAGTGACAGTGCCAGATACTGTACCTCAAGGGTGTGACAGTGTCAGACACTGTACCTCAGGGGAGTGACAGTGTCAGACACTATACCTCAAGGGTGTGACAGTGCTAGACACTGTACCTCAAGGGTTTGACAGTGCCAGACACTGTACCTCATGGGAGTGGCAGTGCCAGACACTGTACCTCAAGGGAGTGACAGTGCTAGACACTGTACCTCGAGGGTGTGACAGTGCTAGACACTGTACCTCAGGGGAGTGACAGTGACAGACACTGTACCTCAAAGGTGTGACAGTGCTAGACACTGTACCTCAAGGGTGTGACAGTGCTAGACACTGTACCTCAAGGGTGTGACAGTGCCAGACACTGTACCTCAGGGGAGTGACAGTGCCAGACACTGTACCTCAAGGGTGTTACAGTGCCAGACACTGTACCTCAGGGGAGTGACAGTGCCAGGCACTGTACCTCAAGAGAGTGACAGTGCTAGACACTGTACCTCAGGGGAGTGACAGTGCCAGATACTGTAACTCAGGGGAGTGACAGTGCCAGACACTGTCCCTCAGGGGAGTGACAGTGCCAGACACTGTCCCTCAGGGGAGTGACAGTGCCAGACACTGTCCCTCAGGGGAGTGCCAGTGCCAGACACTGTACCTCAGGGGAGTGACAGTGCCAGATACTGTACCTCAGGGGAGTGACAGTGCCAGACACTGTCCCTCAGGGGAGTGGCAGTGCCAGATACTGTCCCTCAGGGGAGTGCCAGTGCCAGATACTGTACCTCAGGGGAGTGACAGTGCCAGACACTGTACCTCAAGGGTGTGACAGTGCCAGACACTGTACCTCAAGGGTGTGACAGTGCCAGACACTGTACCTCAAGGGTGTGACAGTGCCAGACACTGTACCACAAGTGAGGGGTCAGTGTGGCTCTTACGTAGAGTTTGATACGAGAAGTTTGATGGATCCTCACTTTCCTTGGATCAAATCGGATCACCTCCCATGCACCGAGTACTGTAAGAGACATACAGGTTTAGAGCTTTCCCATATACGGTATAATAATAATAATAATAATAATAATAATAATAATAATAATAATAATAATAATAATAATAATATATTGAGTGGTGTACTGACAGGAGTGCCGGTGTGAGGCTGGTGTTGCACAGTGCCAGGATCGTGGGCAGTGCCCACACTGCCCAGACGGTGTGCTGGATGCCCACTCTTGCTGCCCAGATTGTTCACGCTGCCAGGACGGCACCAGTGTCTACCAGAGCGGCGTCAGTAACTGACGTTCTTGTGACGTAGCCTTGCATGCCTCTTAACGTTCTTGTGACGTACCCTTGCTTGCCTCTTAACGTTCTTGTGACGTACCCTTGCTTGCCTCTTAACGTTCTTGTGACGTACTCTTGCTTGCCTCCTGACGTTCTTGTGACGTA
>NC_069402.1:18946467-19023967 GCF_026875155.1 Cherax quadricarinatus
TGACTCATTTGTGTCTTCAACTTCCAATTGTGTCCTCTTGTTTCTGTGTCCCTCCCTGGAACATCCTGTCTTTGTCCACCTTGTCTATTCCACGCAGTATTTTATATGTCGTTATCATGTCTCCCCTGACCCTCCTGTCCCTCAGTGGTCGTCAGGCCGATTTTCCCTTAATCTTTCTTCATAGGACATTCCCCTTAGCTCTGGAACTAACCTTGTCGCAAACCTTTGTACTTTCTCTAGTTTCTTGACGTGCTTTATCAAGTGCGGGTTCCAAACAGGTGCTGCATACTCCAGTATGGGCCTGACATACACGGTGTACAGTGTCTTGAATGATTCCTTACTAAGGCATCGGAATGCTGTTCTCAGGTTTGCCAGGCGCCCATATGCTGCAGCAGTTATCTGGTTGATGTGTGCTTCCGGAGACATGCTCGGTGTTATACTCACCCCAAGATCTTTCTCCTTGAGTGAGGTTTGCAGTCTTTGGCCACCTAGCCTATACTCTGTCTGTGGTCTTCTGTGCCCTTCCCCTATCTTCATGACTTTGCATTTGCTGGACCAGGTGTCCAGTCTGTCCAGGTCTCTTTGAAGTCCTGCCTGGTCCTCATCAGATTTAATTCTCCTCATTAACTTCACATCATCTGTGTGTTTGTGTATGTGTGTGTGTACTCACCTAGTTGAGGTTGCGGGGGTCGAGTCCGAGCTCCTGGCCCCGCCTCTTTACTGATCGCTACTAGGTCACTCTCCCTGAGCTGTGAGCTTTATCATACCTCTGCTTAAAGTTATGTATGGATCCTGCCTCCACTACATCGCTTCCCAAACTATTCCACTTCCTGACTACATGCGGCTGAAGAAATACTTCCTAACATCCCTGTGATTCATCTGTGTCTTCAACTTCCAACTGTGTCCCCTTGTTGCTGTGTCCAATCTCTGGACCATCCTGTCTTTTTCCACCTTGTCAATTCCTCTCAGTATTTTGTATGTCGTTATCATGTCCTCCTATCTCTCCTGTCCTCCAATGTCGTCAGGTTGATTTCCCTTAACCTCTCCTAGTATGACATACCTCTTAGCTCTGGGTCTAGTCTTGTTACAAATCTTTGCACTTTCTCTAGTTTCTTCACGTGCTTGGCTAGGTGTGGGTTCCAAACTGGTGCCGCATACTCCAATATGGGCCTAACGTACACGGTGTACAGGGTCCTGAATGATTCCTTATTAAGATGTCGGAATGCTGTTCTGAGGTTTGCTAAGCGCCCATATGCTGCAGCAGTTATTTGGTTGATGTGCGCTTCAGGAGATGTGCCTGGTGTTATAGTCACCCCAAGATCTTTTTCCTTGAGTGATGTTTGTAGTCTCTGGCCCTCTAGACTGTACTCCGTCTGCGGTCTTCTTAGCCCTTCCCCAATCTTCATGACTTTGCACTTGGTGGGGTTGAACTCCAGGAGCCAATTGCTGGACCAGGTCTGCAGCGTGTCCAGATCCCTTAGTAGTTCTGCCTGGTCTTCGACCGAATGAATTCTTCTCATCAACTTCACGTCATCTGCAAACAGGGACACTTCAGAGTCTATTCCTTCCGTCATGTCGTTCACAAATACCAGAAACAGCACTGGTCCTAGGACTGACCCCTGTGGGACCCCGCTGCTCACAAGCGCCCACTTTGATACCTCGCTACGTACCATGACTCGTTGCTGTCTTCCTGACAAGTATTCCCTGATCCATTGTAATACCTTCCCTGTTATCCCTGCCTGGTCCTTCAGTTTTTGCACTAATCTCTTGTGTGGAACTGTGTCAAACGCCTTCATCCAGTTCAAGAAAATGCAATCTACCCACCCCTTTCTCTCTTGTCTTACTGCTGTTGTCAGCATAGTTGCTGATCCTCCTTTACATGTATTGTATGCATAGATTAGTTGAGTATCATAGTACCATCCATGTGTTTGTATAGAAGATCCCTTAGGCCTGTGACTGTATGACGTCACGGGGTACAGCTTGAGGCAGTGAGACGAGCTGCCTCGCTCTCAGTCGACGTATAGACATCCAGGCAGTGACATGGCAGGCTGGGCTCATCCTTTCCTTACTACAGTCTGACAATATATATATCGTTACCATCCAACAAGTGTGTCTACCTTCAACCCTCGTTATCTCCTTGAGAACCCCATACGACACTGTCACCCTGTCATAGAATTCCAGTAGGTTTGTGACACAGGATTTCCCGTCCCTGAATCCATGTTGGCTGTTGTTGATGAGATCATTCCTTTCTAGGTGTTCCATCACTCTTCTGATAATCTTCTCCATGACTTTGCATACTATACATGTCAGTGACACTGGTCTGTAGTTTAGTGCCTCATGTCTGTCTCCTTTTTTAAAAATTGGGACTACATTTGCTGTCTTCCATGCCTTAGGCAATCTCTCTGTTTCGATAGAAGTATTGAATATTGTTGTTAGGGGTACACATAGCGCCTCTGCTCCCTCTCTCAGGACCCACGGAGAAATGTTATCCGGCCCCATTGCCTTTGAGGTATCTAGCTCCCTCAGAAGCCTCTTCACTTCTTCCTCGGTTGTGTGTACTGTGTCCAGCACTTGGTGGTGTACCCCACCTCTCCGTCTTTCTGGAGTCCCTTCTGTCTCCTCTGTGAGCACTTCTTTGAATTTCATGTTGAGTTCCTCACATACTTCACGGTCGTTTCTTGTTGTCTCTCCTCCTTCCTTCCTTAGCCTGATTACCTGGTCCTTGACTGTTGTTTTCCTCCTAATGTGGTTGTATAACAGTTTCGGGTCAGATTTGGCTTTCGCTGCTATGTAGTTTTCATATTGACGTTGCGCCTCCCTTCTTATCTGTGCATATTCATTTCTGGCTCTACGACTGCTCTCCTTATTCTCCTGGGTCCTTTGCCTTCTATATTTCTTCCATTCCCTAGCACACTTGGTTTTTGCCTTCCTACACCTTTGGGTGAACCATGGGCTCATCTGGTTTTTTCATTATTCCTGTTACCCTTGGGTACAAACCTCTCCTCAGCCTCCTTGCACATTGTTGCTACATATTCCATCATCTCATTACCTGGCTTCCCTGCCAGTTCTCTGTCCCACTGAACCCCGTTCAGGAAGTTCCTCATTCCCGTGTAGTCCCCTTTCTTGTAGTTTGGCTTCATTCGTCCTGGCCTTCCTGCTTCCCCCTCCACTTGTAGCTCTACTGTGCATTCGAAGCTTAAAACCACATGATCGCTGGCCCCAAGGGGTCTTTCATATGTGATGTCCTCAATATCTGCACCACTCAAGGTGAATACTAGGTCCAGTCTTGCTGGTTCATCCTCTCCTCTCTCTCTTGTAGTGTCCCTTACGTGTTGGTACATGAAGTTTTGCAGTATCACCTCCATCATCTTAGCCCTCCATGTATCTTGGCCCCCATGTGGCTCCAAGTTCTCCCAGTCGATCTCCTTGTGGTTAAAGTCACCCATGATCAGTAGCTTTGCCCTGCATGCATGAGCTCTTCTGGCCACTGCAGCCAGTGTCAACCATCGCTCTATTGCTCTCATCATACTCTTGCCTTGGCCTCCTGCTGTTCTGTGGTGGGTTATACATCACTGCAATTACCACCATGTGTGTGTGTGTGTGTGTGTGTGTGTGTGTGTGTGTGTGTGTGTGTGTGTGTGTGTGTGTGTGTGTGTGATGCTAGAATACTGACCAAATGCCACATTCACAGACATGGTTCAACCGTGATGGTGACCCATGTGTACAGTGCCAGTGCCTGGAGGGTCAGGTCATGTGTGTGCCAAGACTCGTCTGTCCCAAGTTGACCTGTGTTGCTCAACACCTTCCTGTGGGTGCCTGCTGTCCTAGCTGTACTGGTGAGTACCTGTGTTTGTGTGTGTTTGTGTGTGTTTGTGTGTGTGTGTGTGTGTGTGTGTGTGTGTGTGTGTGTGTGTGTGTGTTTTGTGTGTGTTTGTGTGTGTGTGTGTGTGTGTGTGTTTGTGTGTGTGTGTGTGTGTGTGTGTGTGTGTGTGTGTGTGTGTGTGTGTGTGTGTATGTGTGTGTGTGTGTGTGTATGTGTGTGTGTGTGTGTGTGTGTGTGTGTGTGTGTGTGTGTGTGTGTGTGTGTGTATGTGTGTGTGTGTGTGTGTGTGTGTGTGTGTGTACTCTGCCTGTTTCCCTGTTCTAGTAAGCATCATTTCTAAAATCAAGCTGTTCCAGGGTGTTCCAGGGTGTTCCGGGGTGTTCCGGGGTGTTCCAGGGTGTTCCGGGGTGTTCCGGGGTGTTCCAGGGTGTTCCGGGGTGTTCCGGGGCGTTCTGGGGTGTTCTGTGGTGTTCTGGGGTATTCTCGGGTGTTCCGGGGTGTTCCAGGGTGTTCCGGGGTGTTCTGTGGTGTTCTGGGGTGTTCTCGGGTGTTCCGGGGTGTTCCGGGGTGTTCCGGGGTGTTCTGTGGTGTTCTGGGGTATTCTCGGGTGTTCCGGGGGTCAACGCCCCCGCAGCACGGTCCGTGACGTGCCTCGTCTTGACACTGTGTATTGTGTAACTTATAATACAGCCTCTTGACAGTTTGTCAACAAAACATCAATACATTAAGTCTCTTCCTTCACAATCAGCCAAAAACACAAGTAACGTGAAAAATCACTGCAGAGACCTGATAAACAGTGAAATGTTTGACCACTGGCAGTGAATTCTCCCTGGACCTGTCTGCAGATAGTCAAGTGCTGTTTCCTTTATTTAACTACCTGTTGAGGGTCTGTTGACCTGCCTGTGCTATCAGCACGCATTCTGACGCACCACAGCCTGCTTGATCAACATCTGTCACGAGGAAACTCTGAGTGCCTAGAATGCTTCTTATTTTCAGAGTGCCAGGATGAGGATGGTGGTGCCTGGGAGGAGGGTGCCACCTGGACGCCCCCTCGTGACCCCTGCCAGCAGTGCCACTGTCACAAGGGCCACATCAGGTGCCAACGGACACAGTGTCAGGTCAGAAAGTTTACAAAATAATTTAGAAGTTACCCAGTATGTGACCCAGTTGTGACCCAGTTGTGACCCACGTGTGGTTCAGGTGTGACCCAGGTGTGACCCAGGTGTGACCCAGGTGTGACCCAGTTGTGACCCACGTGTGGTTCAGGTGTGGTTCAGGTGTGACCCAGGTGTGACCCAGGTGTGACCTGCGTGTGGCCCACGTGTGACCCAGGTGTTGTCCACGTGTGACCCACGTGTGGTCCAGGTGTGACCCAGGTGTGGCCCACGTGTGGCCCAGGTGTGATCCATGTGTGACCCACATGTGACCCAGATGTGGCCCAGGTGTAACCCACGTGTGGCCCAGGTGTGACTCATGTGTGACCAAGGTGTGGCATAAGTGTGACCTGTGTGTGACCAAGATTTGATCCACGTGTGACCTAGCATAATCCAAAAGTGACTAAATGTAACAGTGACCCAGCGTGACCAAAGTGTGGCCCATGAGTGACTTATTGTAACAGTGTGACCTAGTGACGCAGGCGTGAGCCAGGTGTGATTCAGTGTGACCTAGATGTGACCTACATGTGATCAATTGTAACAGTGTGAAACAGTGACACACGCGTGACCCAGATGTGACCTAGTGTGATTCAGGTGTGACCTAGTGTGACTCAGGTGTAACCTAGTGTAACTCAGGTGTGATCTATCTTCCGCAGGTGAACTGCACTCACCCAGTGCCAGCACCACCCACCTCCTGCTGCCCTGGGTGCCACGCCTGCCTCTACCACCAGAAAGTGTATGCCCATACCCACAGCGTGCCCACGCCAGACCCATGCAACACCTGCACTTGCAACCACGGTACGTAGCTACTTAAAAAAAAGTATCTATCTAAAATGCATATATACAGTGAATATATACAGTGAATATTCACTGCTGGGATATCAAGTATATCTCTGACGTATCTACGTCCATCTTCAGAAACTAAAAATCATATCATAACTTGGTTATCCGTTGAAAGTTATCTCTGTGGCTCATAAGCCCAGCCCTCTCTACCCCTGGTCAGGCAAAAGGAATAGTGCAGAGTGGTGATAATTCAAAACAGAAAAATGTATGTATGAAAGTGGACTTGTATGTATGTGCGTGTGTGCTTGGAGGGACGCATGTATTCGTGTACGTACAGCATTTGTGTATATGTATGCATATGTATATATGTATTGTGTGCATGTCTGTATTTCCGTATGTAAAGTATTGAGAATGTATACATTACGGGTGTTTACTCGTACCAGTGTATGTAAATGTACATTATATTACACACACACAAACACACACACACACACACACACACACACACACACACACACACACACACACACACACACACACACACACACACACACACACACACACACTTAACCACCGTGAGACAGTGTTAGTAGTGGTGACCTAACCACCGTGAGACAGTGTTAGTAGTGGTGACTTAACCACCGTGAGACAGTGTTAGTAGTGGTGACTTAACCACCGTGAGACAGTGCTAGTAGTGGTGACTTAACCACCGTGAGACAGTGCTAGTAGTGGTGACTTAACCTCCGTGGGGACAGTGTTAGTAGTGGTGACTTAACCACCGTGAGACAGTGTTAGTAGTGGTGACTTAACCACCGTGAGACAGTGTTAGTAGTGGTGACTTAACCACCGTGAGACAGTGTTAGTAGTGGTGACTTAACCACCGTGAGACAGTGCTAGTAGTGGTGACTTAACCTCCGTGAGACAGTGTTAGTAGTGGTGACTTAACCACCGTGAGACAGTGTTAGTAGTGGTGACTTAACCACCGTGAGACAGTGTTAGTAGTGGTGACTTAACCTCCGTGAGACAGTGCTAGTAGTGGTGACTTAACCACCGTGAGACAGTGTTAGTAGTGGTGACTTAACCACCGTGAGACAGTGTTAGTACTGGTGACTTAACCACCGTGAGACAGTGTTAGTAGTGGTGACTTAACCACCGTGAGGCAGTGTTAGTACTGGTGACTTAACCACCGTGAGACAGTGTTAGTAGTGGTGACTTAACCACCGTGAGACAGTGTTAGTAGTGGTGACTTAACCACCGTGAGACAGTGTTAGTACTGGTGACTTAACCACCGTGAGACAGTGTTAGTAGTGGTGACTTAACCACCGTGAGACAGTGTTAGTAGTGGTGACTTAACCACCGTGAGACAGTGTTAGTAGTGGTGACTTAACCACCGTGAGGCAGTGTTAGTAGTGGTGACTTAACCACCGAGAGACAGTGTTAGTACTGGTGACTTAACCACCGAGAGACAGTGTTAGTACTGGTGACTTAACCTCCGTGAGACAGTGTTAGTAGCGGTGACTTAACCACCGTGAGACAGTGTTAGTACTGGTGACTTAACCTCCGTAAGACAGTGTTAGTAGTGGTGACTTAACCACCGTGAGACAGTGTTAGTAGTGGTGACTTAACAACCGTGAGACCGTGTTAGTAGTGGTGACTTAACCACCGTGAGACAGTGTTAGTAGTGGTGACTTAACCTCCGTGAGACAGTGTTAGTAGTGGTGACTTAACCACCGTGAGACAGTGTTAGTAGTGGTGACTTAACAACCGTGAGACAGTGTTAGTAGTGGTGACTTAACCACCGTGAGACAGTGTTAGTAGTGGTGACTTAACAACCGTGAGACCGTGTTAGTAGTGGTGACTTAACCACCGTGAGACAGTGTTAGTAGCGGTGACTTAACCTCCGTGAGACAGTGTTAGTAGTGGTGACTTAACCTCCGTGAGACAGTGTTAGTAGTGGTGACTTAACCTCCGTGAGACAGTGTTAGTAGTGGTGACTTAACGACCGTGAGACAGTGTTAGTAGTGGTGACTTAACCACCGTGAGACAGTGTTAGTAGTGGTGACTTAACCTCCGTGAGACAGTGTTAGTAGTGGTGAATTAACCACCGTGAGGCAGTGTTAGTAGTGGTGACTTAACCACCGTGAGACAATGTTAGTAGTGGTGACTTAACCACCGTGAGACAGTGTTCGTAATGATGACTTAACCTCCGTGAGGCAGTGTTAGTACTGGTGACTTAACCACAGTGAGACAGTGTTAGTAGTGGTGACTTAACCACCGTGAGGCAGTGTTAGTAGTGGTGACTTAACCACAGTGAGGCAGTGTTAGTAATGATGACTTAACCTCCATGAGACAGTGTTAGTAGTGGTGACTTAACCAACGAGGGACAGTGTTAGTAGTGGTGACTTAACCACCGTGAGACAGTGTTAGTAGTGGTGACTTAACCTCCGTGAGACAGTGTTAGTAGTGGTGACTTAACCACCGTGAGACAGTGTTAGTATTGATGACTTAACCACCGAGAGACAGTGTTAGTAGTGGTGACTTAACCTCCGTGAGACAGTGTTACTAGTGGTGACTTAACCACCGTGAGACAGTGTTAGTAGTGGTGACTTAACCACCGTGAGACAGTGTTACTAGTGGTGACTTAACCACCGAGAGACAGTGTTAGTAGTGGTGACTTAACCACCGTGAGACAGTGTTACTAGTGGTGACTTAACCACCGTGAGACAGTGTTAGTAGTGGTGACTTAACCACCGAGAGACAGTGTTAGTAGTGGTGACTTAACCACCGTGAGACAGTGTTAGTAGTGGTGACTTAACCACCGTGAGACAGTGTTAGTAGTGGTGACTTAACCACCGTGAGACAGTGTTAGTAGTGGTGACTTAACCACCGTGAGACAGTGTTAGTAGTGGTGACTTAACCTCCGTAAGACAGTGTTAGTAGTGGTGACTTAACCACCGTGAGACAGTGCTAGTAGTGGTGACTTAACCACCGTGAGACAGTGTTAGTACTGGTGACTTAACCACCGTGAGACAGTGTTAGTAGTGGTGACTTAACCTCCGTAAGACAGTGTTAGTAGTGGTGACTTAACCTCCGTAAGACAGTGTTAGTAGTGGTGACTTAACCACCGTGAGACAGTGTTAGTAGTGGTGACTTAACCACAGTGAGACAGATGTAGTAGTGGTGACTTAACCTCCGTAAGACAGTGTTAGTAGTGGTGACTTAACCACCGTGAGACAGTGTTAGTAGTGGTGACTTAACCTCCGTAAGACAGTGTTAGTAGTGGTGACTTAACCACCGTGAGACAGTGTTAGTAGTGGTGACTTAACCACCGTGAGACAGTGTTAGTACTGGTGACTTAACCACCGTGAGACAGTGTTAGTAGTGGTGACTTAACCTCCGTGAGACAGTGTTAGTACTGGTGACTTAACCACCGTGAGACAGTGTTAGTAGTGGTGACTTAACCACCGTGAGACAGTGTTAGTACTGGTGACTTAACCACCGTGAGACAGTGTTAGTAGTGGTGACTTAACCACCGTGAGACAGTGTTAGTACTGGTGACTTAACCACCGTGAGACAGTGTTAGTAGTGGTGACTTAACCACCGTGAGACAGTGTTAGTAGTGGTGACTTAACCACCGTGAGACAGTGTTAGTAATGGTGACTTAACCACCGAGACAGCGTTAGTACTGGTGACTTAACCACCGTGAGACAGTGTTAGTAATGGTGACTTAACCACCGAGACAGCGCTAGTACTGGTGACTTAACCACCGTGAGACAGTGTTAGTAGTGGTGACTTAACCACCGAGACAGCGTTAGTACTGGTGACTTAACCACCGTGAGACAGTGTTAGTAATGGTGACTTAACCACCGAGACAGCGCTAGTACTGGTGACTCAACAACCGTGAGACAGTGTTAGTAGTGGTGACTTAACCACCGAGACAGCGTTAGTACTGGTGACTTAACCACCGTGAGACAGTGTTAGTAATGGTGACTTAACCACCGAGACAGCGCTAGTACTGGTGACTTAACCACCGTGAGACAGTGTTAGTAATGGTGACTTAACCACCGTGAGACAGTGTTAGTAATGGTGACTTAACCACCGTGAGACAGTGTTAGTAGTGGTGACTTAACCACCGAGACAGCGTTAGTACTGGTGACTTAACCACCGTGAGACAGTGTTAGTAATGGTGACTTAACCACCGAGACAGCGCTAGTACTGGTGACTTAACCACCGTGAGACAGTGTTAGTAATGGTGACTTAACCACCGTGAGACAGTGTTAGTAGTGGTGACTTAACCTCCGTGAGACAGTGTTAGTAATGGTGACTTAACCACCGTGAGGCAGTGTTAGTACTGGTGACCTAACCACCGTGAGACAGTGCTAGTAGTGGTGACTTAACCACCGTGAGGCAGTGTTAGTAGTGGTGACTTAACCACCGTGAGACAGTGTTAGTATTGGTGACTTAACCTCCGTGAGACAGTGTTAGTAGTGGTGACTTAACCTAAGTGAGGCAGTGTTAGTACTGGTGACTTAACCTACGTGAGACAGTGTTAGTAGTGGTGACTTAACCACCGTGAGGCAGTGTTAGTAGTGGTGACTTAACCATCGTGAGACAGTGTTAATAGTGGTGACTTAACCACCGTGAGGCAGTGTTAGTACTGGTGACTTAACCACCGTGAGGCAGTGTTAGTACTGGTGACCTAACCACCGTGAGACAGTGTTAGTACTGGTGACCTAACCACCGTGAGGCAGTGTTAGTAATGATGACTTAACCACCGTGAGGCAGTGTTAGTACTGGTGACCTAACCACCGTGAGACAGTGTTAGTACTGGTGACCTAACCACCGTGAGGCAGTGTTAGTACTGGTGACCTAACCACCGTGAGGCAGTGTTAGTAATGATGACTTAACCACCGTGAGGCAGTGTTAGTATTGGTGACTTAACCACCGTGAGACAGTGTTAGTAGTGGTGACTTAACCACCGTGAGACAGTGTTAGTAGTGGTGACTTAACCACCGTGAAACAGTGTTAGTAGTGGTGACTTAACCACCGTGAGGCAGTGTTAGTACTGGTGACTTAACCACTGTGAGACAGTGTTAGTACTGGTGACTTAACCACCGTGAGACAGTGTTAGTAGTGGTGACTTAACCACCGTGAGGCAGTGTTAGTACTGGTGACTTAACCACCGTGAGACAGTATTAGTAGTAGTGACTTAACCACCGTGAGACAGTGTTAGTCGTGGTGACTTAACCTCCGTGAGACAGTGTTAGTAGTGGTGACTTAACCACCGTGAGGCAGTGTTAGTACTGGTGACTTAACCACTGTGAGACAGTGTTAGTACTGGTGACTTAACCACCGTGAGACAGTGTTAGTAATGATGACTTAACCACCGTGAGGCAGTGTTAGTATTGGTGACTTAACCACCGTGAGACAGTGTTAGTAGTGGTGACTTAACCACCGTGAGACAGTGTTAGTAGTGGTGACTTAACCACCGTGAGACAGTGTTAGTAGTGGTGAGCTAACCACCGTGAGACAGTGTTAGTACTGGTGACCTAACCACCGTGAGGCAGTGTTACTAGTGGTGACTTAACCACCGTGAGACAGTGTTAGTAGTGGTGACCTAACCACCGTGAGACAGTGTTAGTAATGTGTGGGTGTTGTTACAGGTA
The DNA here is from genome assembly GCF_026875155.1 of Cherax quadricarinatus. NCBI lineage: Eukaryota > Metazoa > Arthropoda > Malacostraca > Decapoda > Parastacidae > Cherax > Cherax quadricarinatus. The sequence goes on from NC_069402.1 coordinate 18,957,894, forward strand.
GTGTTGTGTGTGACGCCGTGCGATGATCTGATATAACACTGTGTGGGTGTTGTTACTGGTAGTGTTGTGTGTGACACCGTGCGATGCCCTGAGATAACACTGTGTGGGTGTTGTTACTGGTAGTGTTGTGTGTGACACCGTGCGATGCCCTGAGATACAGTGTGTGGGTGTTGTTACAGATAGTGCTGTGTGTGACACCGTGCGATGCCGTGAGATAACACTGTGTGGGTGTTGTTACAGGTAGTGTTGTGTGTGACCCCGTGCGATGATCTGATATAACACTGTGTTTGTGTTGTTACAGGTAGTGTTGTGTGTGACACCGTGCAATACCCTGAGGTAACACTGTGTGGGTATTGTTACAGGTAGTGCTGTGTGTGACACCGTGCGATACTCTGAGATATACTATGTGGGTGGGTGTTTTTACGCATACTGTTGTGTGTGACACCGTGCGATGCCCTGAGATACTCTGTGTGGGTATTGTTACATGTAGTGTTGTGTGCGACACCGTGCGATGACCTGGGATACACTGTGTGGGTGTTGTAACAGGTAGTGCTGTGTGTGACATAGTGCGATGCCCTGAGATACACTGTGTGGGTGTTGTAACAGGTAGTGTTGTATGTGACACCGTGCGATGATCTGATATAACACTGTGTGGGTGTTGTTACTGGTAGTGTTGTGTGTGACACCGTGCGATGCCCTGCGATACACTGTGTGGGTGTTGTAACAGGTAGTGTTGTGTGTGACACCGTGCGATGCCCTCAAACATTTCTGTGTGACACCGTGCGGTGCCCTCAGATAACACTGTGTGCGTGTTGGTACAGGTAGTGTTTTGTGTGACACGGTGCGATGCCCTGAGATACACTGTGTGGGTGTTGTAACAAGTAGTGCTGTGTGTGACACCGTGCGATGCCCTGATATAACACTGAGTGGATGTTGTTACAGACAGTGTTATGTCTGACACCGTGCGATGCCGTGAGATAACACTGAGTGGATGTTGTTACTGGTAGTGTTGTGTGTGACACCGTGCGATGCCCTGCGATACACTGTGTGGGTGTTGTAACAGGTAGTGTTGTGTGTGACACCGTGCGATGCCCTCAAACATTTCTGTGTGACACCGTGCGGTGCCCTCAGATAACACTGTGTGGGTGTTGTAACAGGTAGTGTTGTGTGTGACACCGTGCGATGCCCTCAAATACTACTGTGTGGCACCGTGCGGTGCCCTCAGATAACACTGTATGGGTGTTGTAACAGGTAGTGTTGTGTGTGACACCGTGCGATGCCCTCAAATATTTCTGTGTGGCACCGTGCGGTGCCCTCAGATAACACTGTATGGGTGTTGTAACAGGTAGTGTTGTGTGTGACACCGTGCGATGCCCTCAAATATTTCTGTGTGACACCGTGCGGTGCCTTCAGATAACACTGTGTGGGTGTTGTAACAGGTAGTGTTGTGTGTGACACCGTGCGATGCCCTTAAATATTACTGTGTGACACCGTGCGGTGCCTTCAGATAACACTGTGTGGGTGTTGTAACAGGTAGTGTTGTGTGTGACACCGTGCGATGCCCTCAAATATTACTGTGTGGCACCGTGTGGTGCCCTCAGATAACGCTGTGTGGGTGTTGTAACAGGTATTGTTGTGTGTGACACCGTGCGATGCCCTCAAATATTACTGTGTGGCACCGTTTGGTGCCCTCAGATAACACTGTGTGGGTGTTGTTACAGGTAGTGTTGTGTGTGACACCGTGCGATGCCCTGAGATACACTGTGTGGATGCCCACCTGCTGCCCGACCACTGTTGTCCCACCTGCACCCACTGTCACCACCTGGGAACCACCTACCAGTAAGTACCATCAACAGAACGACTCCTAGACTGCTGCAGTGACTCACAGTAACAGTGGTACTAGCAGTTAGTAGTAGTTAATGGTAGTAGTAGTGGTAGTAATGTAAATAGTAGCACTGACAGTATTGATATATTAATGTTCAGCGTTAAACCCGTGTGGGCTGAAGATACGTAACTCAACATTCAGACTCACCCTCCTTAACATCAGCTGTTTTCAACCCAGGTGAGTCAAAAGAAAGAAGCAGAATATTCACCATCGCTTAGTCAACAGCTGTCTTGTAAGATGGATACCATATATATATAAATATATATATATATATATATATATATATATATATATATATATATATATATATATATATATATATATATATATATATATATGGTTGGTGAGGTGTGTGTGGTTCTGAGTGTTGTATATCAGCCATATCTGTGCATCAGGGCTGCGTCTGAGTGATGTACATCCATCAGATCCGGCTCTGAGTGGTGGCTGGAGGAAGATCCTTGTGTTAAGTGCCGGTGTGAGTCCGGTTCCGTCACCTGCGTCTCCCAGGCCGGCTACTGCAACCCACAGTGCCCACATCCGGCTACACCAGCTGGCCACTGCTGCCCACTCTGTGACGGCTGCCTCTACCACAATATCCACTACCATAACAACCACAACTTCACTCTCTCTCACCAGAACCATTGTCTGGAGTGCCATTGCTTGGTAAAGTGTTTATTAATCTTAGAAGTAATTTTGAAACACTTAGAAGTAACTTTGAAACACTTAGAAGCTTCAGTAGTTAGTTTAACAGTAACATACTTTAACAGACTAACACAATATGTTAGTCTAACAGAGAACTCACTGTGTCATTCTAATTATCCTCCTTTAATTCACACTTCTGTTTGGTTTACTTGGCAGAATGGGCATGTACACTGCCAGGAGGCAGTGTGTGCTGAGGTGGTGTGTGAGAAACCACTGCTGGAGGAAGGTACCTGCTGCCCTACGTGCCCTCACACTGCTGCTACTACTGCCTCTCCTCACACTGCTGCTACTACTGCCTCTCCTCACACTGCTGTTGCTGCTGCCTACCGTTCAAGCTACCACTCAGCATCCTCCTATCTATCAGCACCATCTATTCTTCCACATACACCACATTTTCACCTCTATTCAGAATTACTTTCACGTTCTGCAGCCTCCAGCACCTCTCCGGCAGCCACTACATCGCCCCCTACACCCACTCCTACATTACCTATTTCTACACTATCTCTATCGCCAACCCCCTCTTCGTTACCACATTTACCCACTGTGCTCTTCCCTATTGCTTCACCCCCTTCGTTTTCCTCATCTCTCTCACCCACATATCCTCCCTTCTCCCCACCTGCCTCTCCTCCTCCTCCTCCTCCTCCGGATCTTCCTTCCTCATCTTCGTGTCCTTTTTGCCGTTTTTCGTCGTGTCTAGTGGAGGGGACTGTGTACCAGCTGGGAGTGACCTTCCAGCATCCAGCTCACCCTTGTGTCCAGTGCTCCTGTACGGTAAGGCGGACCTTACCAACTTAATCTCTCATTTCTGTCTCTCTGGGTTGAGGTTTAAGACGTGTCCAATAATGTCTTCATATCGGTAATTAAGATACCCGAGTGTTGCACACGTGTCTTACTCATTAACTTGACCTTACTGCTCGTTATTGTTTGCTTGTCTCAGACGTGGTAAACAGAGACACATGTTGCTTGTAACACTGACTTTGTTTAACCTCAAATAGCAACAGTGATTCATTAGAAACACAAATATGTATTTTCACTCTTAAACAATCTTTGCTTCAATTTATAATTTATATATATATATATATATATATATATATATATATATATATATATATATATATATATATATATATATATATATATATATATATATATATATGTATATATATATATATATATATATATATATATATATATATATATATATATATATATATATATATATATATATTTATATAGGTGTGACCCACATCTCTTCCTTCCTACCTTATCTCAGGGCACTGGATTGACGTGTGGGTCGGTGCCCTGCCCCACAGTGCCCTGTACCCACCCAGCGATGCCCTCAGACGGCTGCTGCCCAGTCTGCCATGACTGCCTCTTCACCCTCAGGGTCTTCCCTGACGGTGACAGCTTCATCCACGAGCACGACCCTTGCCAGGAGTGCCAGTGCCAGGTGAGAGGTAACAGCTGTGCCACTGCCAAGTGGTGGGTGAGGTTTCAACACTTTTACACGCGAGTGACCTCTTCACCATCAGTCATGAATATATTAATATCTGGAATATACACCTCAGAGTATAATATACTCGGAAAAACTTACACTTCTCATCGCATGTATGACTATCTATACCTCCGAGTATAACTAAATTAAGTTTCAGACATAGATACTGGTGCCACAAAGAAACACTTGACTGCTGTCAGACATCTTTCTGGGGTTCCAATTGTCAACATTGTCAACAAATTGAAGTACCTACCTGATTCCCTAGAGATTTAAACAGCTACCTGTTTGTGGGTAGACGTGAGAAGAGAGGTAAAAAATGTGGATAGACAGGTAGAGAAGAAAGCTTGGGTAGACAGGAAGATTGTGAGTAGAAAGGAAGACAGAGGAGAAAGAGTAAGTGATTTTAACACTGGTTTGCTATCTCCCCCAGGCTGGCACTGTGCGGTGTGACACTGTGCGCTGCCCCTCCCCACAGTGTGCCCAACCCCAGGTCCTGAAGGGGGTGTGCTGCCCCTTCTGTCTCACTACCCACCAGTGTAACTTCCATGATAACCACTATGATAACCACGAGGTCTTCCTGCACCCCCACGACCACTGTCAGGAGTGCAGGTGGGTGACACAATTGTCAGCAGTGCAGGTGGGTGACACCACTGTCAGCAGTGCAGATGGGTGACACCACTGTCAGCAGTGAAGGTGGGTGACACTACTATCAGCAGTGCACGTGGGTGACACCATTGTCAGGAGTGCAGGTGGGTGACACCAATGTCAGCAGTGCAGGTGTTGTACACCACTGTCAGCAGTGCAGATGTTGTACACCACTGTCAGCAGTGCAGGTGTTGTACACCACTGTCAGCAGTGCAGATGTTGTACACCACTGTCAGCAGTGCAGGTGTTGTACACCACTGTCAGCAGTGCAGGTGTTGTACACCACTGTCAGCAGTGCAGGTGTTGTACACCACTTTCAGCAGTGCAGGTGTTGTACAACACTGTCAGCAGTGCAGGTGTTGTACACCAATGTCAGCAGTGCAGGTGTTATACACCACTGTCAGCAGTACAGGTGTTGTACACCACTGTCAGCAGTGCAGATGTTGTACACAACTGTCAGCACTGCAGGTGTTGTACACCACTGTCAGCAGTGCAAGTATTGCACACCAATGTCAGCAGGCAGATGTTGTACACCACTGTCAGCAGTACAGGTGTTGTACACCAATGTCAGCAGTGCAGGTGTTGTACACCACTGTCAGCAGTGCAGGTGTTGTACACCACTGTCAGCAGTACAGGTGTTGTACACCACTGTCAGCAGTGCAGGTGTTGTACACCACTGTCAGCAGTGCAGGTGTTGTACACCACTGTCAGCAGTACAGGTGTTGCACACCACTGTCAGCAGTGCAGGTGTTGCACACCACTGTCAGCAGTGCAGGTGTTGAACACAACTGTTAGCAGTGCAGGTGTTGCACACCACTGTCAGCAGTGCAGGTGTTGTACATCACTGTCAGCAGTGCAGGTGTTGCACATCACTGTCAGCAGTGCAGGTGTTATACACCAATGTCAGCAGTACAGGTGTTGTACACCACTGTCAGCAGTGCAGGTGTTGTACATCACTGTCAGCAGTACAGGTGTTGCACACCACTGTCAGCAGTGCAGGTGTTGCACATCACTGTCAGCAGTACAGGTGTTGTACATCACTGTCAGCAGTACAGGTGTTGCACACCACTGTCAGCAGTGCAGGTGTTGCACACCACTGTCAGCAGTGCAGGTGTTGTACATCACTGTCAGCAGTACAGGTGTTGCACACCACTGTCAGCAGTGCAGGTGTTGCACATCACTGTCAGCAGTACAGCTGTTGTACACCACTGTCAGCAGTGCAGGTGTTGTACACCACTGTCAGCATTACAGGTGTTGTACACCAATGTCAGCAGTGCAGGTGTTGAACACAACTGTTAGCAGTGCAGGTGTTGTACACCACTGTCAGCAGTACAGGTGTTGTACACCAATGTCAGCAGTGCAGGTGTTGAACACAACTGTTAGCAGTGCAGGTGTTGCACACCACTGTCAGCAGTGCAGGTGTTGTACATCACTGTCAGCAGTACAGGTGTTGCACATCACTGTCAGCAGTGCAGGTGTTGCACATCACTGTCAGCAGTGCAGGTGTTGCACACCACTGTCAGCAGTGCAGGTGTTGTACATCACTGTCAGCAGTACAGGTGTTGCACACCACTGTCAGCAGTGCAGGTGTTGCACATCACTGTCAGCAGTACAGGTGTTGCACATCACTGTCAGCAGTACAGGTGTTGTACACCACTGTCAGCAGTGCAGGTGTTGTACATCACTGTCAGCAGTGCAGGTGTTGCACACCACTGTCAGCAGTGCAGGTGTTGCACATCACTGTCAGCAGTACAGGTGTTGCACATCACTGTCAGCAGTACAGGTGTTGCACACCACTGTCAGCAGTGCAGGTGTTGCACATCACTGTCAGCAGTACAGTTGTTGTACACCACTGTCAGCAGTACAGGTGTTGTACACCACTGTCAGCAGTACAGGTGTTGCACACCACTGTCAGCAGTGCAGGTGTTGCACATCACTGTCAGCAGTACAGGTGTTGTACACCACTGTCAGCAGTACAGGTGTTGTAAACCAATGTCAGCAGTGCAGGTGTTGAACACAACTGTTAGCAGTGCAGGTGTTGCACACCACTGTCAGCAGTGCAGGTGTTGCACATCACTGTCAGCAGTGCAGGTGTTGTACATCACTGTCAGCAGTGCAGGTGTTGCACATCACTGTCAGCAGTGCAGGTGTTGCACATCACTGTCAGCAGTGCAGGTGTTGTACAGTTTGTCCTGGACTGTTCTTTCTGTTGTATATCCTGTAGTACTTTTTGTGCCTTCATGATGTACATCACTGTGTGTTTCAAGTGTACACTGTGTGTTTCAAGTGTACACTGTGTGTTTCAAGTGTACACTGTGTGTTTCAAGTGTACACTGTGTGTTTCAAGTGTACACTGTGTGTTTCAAGTGTACACTGTGTGTTTCAAGTGTACACTGTGTGTTTCAAGAGTACACTGTGTGTTTCAAGTGTACACTGTGTGTTTCAAGTGTACACTGTGTGTTTCAAGTGTACACTGTGTGTTTCAAGTGTACACTGTGTGTTTTAAGTGTACACTGCGTTTTTCAAGTGTGCACTGTGAGTTTCAAGTGTACACTGTGTGTTTCAAGTGTACACTGAGTGTTTCAAGTGTACACTGTGTGTTTCAAGTGTACACTGTGTTTTAAGCGTACACTGTGTGTTTCAAGTGTACACTGTGTGTTTCAAGTGTACACTGTGTGTTTCAAGTGTACACTGTGTGTTTCAAGTGTTCACTGTGTGTTTCAAGTGTACACTGTGTGTTTCAAGTGTACACTGTGTTTCAAGTGTACACTGTGTGTGTTTCAAGTGTACACTGTGTGTTTTAAGTGTACACTGTGTGTTTCAAGTGTACACTGTGTGTATCAAGTGTACACTGTGTTTCAAGTGTACACTGTGTGTGTTTCAAGTGTACACTGTGTGTTTTAAGTGTACACTGTGTGTTTCAAGTGTACACTGTGGGTTTTAAGTGTACACTGTGTGTTTCAAGTGTACACTTTGTTTTTCAGGTGTACACTGTGTTTTTCAAGTGTACACTGTGTGTTTCAGGTGGACACTGTGTGTTTCAGGTGTACACTGTGTGTTTCAAGTGTACACAGTGTGTTTCAGGAGTACACTGTGTTTCAGGTGTAAACTGTGTTTCAAGTGTACACTGTGTGTTTCAGATGTACACTGTGTGTTTCAGGTGCACACGGTGTGTTTCAAGTGTACACTGTGTGTTTCAAGTGTATACTGTGTGTTTCAGGTGTACACTGTGTGTTTCAGGTGTACACTGTGTGTTTTAGGTGTACACTGTGTGTTTCAAGTGAACACTGTGTGTTTCAGGTGTACACTGTGTGTTTCAAGTGAACACTGTGTGTTTCAGGTGTACACTGTGTGTTTCAAGTGTACACTGTGTGTTTCAGGTGTACACTGTGTGTTTCAAGTGTACACTGTGTGTTTCAGGTGTACACTGTGTGTTTCAAGTGTACACTGTGTGTTTCAAGTGTACACTATGTGTTTCAAGTATACACTGTGTTTTTCAAGTGTACACTGTGTTTTTCAAGTGTACACTGTGTTTTTCAAGTGAACACTGTGTTTTTCAAGTGTACAATTGGTGTTTCAATTGTACACTGTGTGTTTCAAGTGTACACCGTGTGTTTCAAGTGTACACTGTGTGCTTCAAGAGTACACTGTGTGTTTCAAGTGTACACTGTATGTTTCAATTGTACACTGAGTGTTTCAAGTGTACACTGTGTGTTTCAAGTGTACACTGTGTGTTTCAAGTATACACTGTGTTTTTCAAGTGTACACTGTGTTTTTCAAGTGTACACTGTGTTTTTCAAGTGTACACTGTGTTTTTCAAGTGTACACTTGGTGTTTCAATTGTACACTGTGTGTTTCAAGTGTACATCGTGTGTTTCAAATGTACACTGTGTTAAAAGTGTACACTGTATGTTTCAAGTATACACTGTGTGTTTCAATTGTACACTGTGTTTTTCCAGTGTACACTGTGTGTTTCAAGTGTACACTGTGTGTTTCAAGTGTTCACTGTGTGTTTCAAGTGTACACTGTGTGTTTCAAGTGTACACTGTGTTTTTCAAGTGTACACTGTGTGTTTCAGGTGTACACTGTGTGTTTCAAGTGTACACTGTGTGTTTCAGGTGTACACTGTGTGTTTCAAGTGTACACTGTGTGTTTCAAGTGTACACTGTGTGTTTCAAGTGTTCACTTTGTGGTTCAAGTGTACACTGTGTGTTTCAAGTGTACACTGTGTGTTTCAAGTGTACACTGTGGTTTTCAAGTGTACACTGTGTTTTTCAAGTGTACACTGTGTGTTTCAAGTGTACACTCTGTGTTTCAAGTGTACACTGTGTTTTTCAAGTACACTGTGTGTTTTAAGTGTACACTGTGTGTTTCAATTGCACACTATGGGTTTTAAGTGTTCACTGTGTGTTTCAAGTGTACACTGTGTGTTTCAGGTGTACACTGTGTGTTTCAAGTGTACACTGTGTGTTTCAAGTGCACACTGTGTGTTTCAGGTGTAAACTGTGTGTTTCAAGTGTACACTTTGTGTTTCAGGTGTACTCTGTGTGTTTCAAGTGTACACTGTGTGTTTCAGGTGTACACTATGTGTTTCAAGTGTACACTGTGTGTTTCAGGTGCAAACTGTGTGTTTCAAGTGTACACTGTGTGTTTCAGGTGTACTCTGTGTGCTTCAAGTGTACACTGTGTGTTTCAGGTGTACACTATGTGTTTCAAGTGTACACTGTGTGTTTCAAGTGTACACTGTGTGTTTCAGGTGTAAACTGTGTGTTTCAAGTGTACACTGTGTGTTTCAGGTGTACTCTGTGTGTTTCAAGTGTACACTGTGTGTTTCAGGTGTACACTATGTGTTTCAAGTGTACACTGTGTGTTTCAAGTGTACACTGTGTGTTTCAAGTGTACACTGTTTCAAGTGTACACTGTGTGTTTCAATTGTACACTGTGTGTTTCAATTGTACACTGTGTTTTTTAAGTGTACACTGTGTTTTCCAAGTGTACACTGTGTGTTTCAAGTGTACACTGTGTGTTTCAAGTGTACACTGTGTGTTACAAGTGTACACTGTGTGTTTCAATCCTACACTGTGTGTTTTAGGTGTACACTGTGTGTTTCAGATGTACACTGTGTGTTTCAGGTGTACACTGTGTGTTTCAAGTGTACACTGTGTGTTTCAAGTGTCCACTGCGTGTTTCAAGTGTTCGCTGTGTGTTTCAAGTGTACACTGTGTGTTTCAAGTGTACACTGTGTTTTTCAATTGTACACTGTGTGTTTCAAGTGTACACTGTGTGTTTCAAGTGTACACTGTGTTTTTCAAGTGTACACTGTGTGTTTCAAGTGTACACTGTGTGTTTCAAGTGTACACTGTGTGTTTCAAGTGTTCACTGTGTGTTTCAGGTGTACTCTGTGTGTTTCAAGTGTACACTGTGTGTTTCAGGTGTACACTATGTGTTTCAAGTGTACACTGTGTGTTTCAATTGTACACTGTGTGTTTCAATTGTACACTGTGTTTTTTAAGTGTACACTGTGTTTTCCAAGTGTACACTCTGTGTTTCAAGTGTACACTGTGTGTTTCAAGTGTACACTGTGTGTTTCAATCCTACACTGTGTGTTTTAGGTGTACACTGTGTGTTTCAGATGTACACTGTGTGTTTCAGTTGTACCCTGTGTGTTTCAAGTGTACACTGTGTGTTTCAAGTGTACACTGCGTGTTTCAAGTGTTCACTGTGTGTTTCAAGTGTACACTGTGTGTTTCAAGTGTACACTGTGTTTTTCAATTGTACACTGTGTGTTTCAAGTGTACACTGTGTGTTTCAAGTGTACACTGTGTTTTTCAAGTGTACACTGTGTGTTTCAAGTGTACACTGTGTGTTTAAAGTGTACACTGTGTGTTTCAAGTGTACACTGTGTTTTTCAAGTGTACACTGTGTTTTTCAAGTTTACACTGTGTGTTTCAAGTGTACACTGTGTGTTTCAAGTGTACACTGTGTGTTTCAAGTGTACACTGTGTGTTTCAAGCGTACACTGTGTGTTTTAGGTGTACACTGTGTGTTTCATATACACACTGTGTGTTTCATATACACACTGTGTGTTTCAGGTGTACACTGTGTGTTTCAGATATACACTGTGTTTTTCAGTTGTACACTGTGTGTTTCAGATCTACACTGTGTGCTTCAGGTGTACACTGTGTGTTTCAGATGTACACTGTGTGTTTCAGGTGTACACTGTGTGTTTCAGGTGTACAATGTGTGTTTCAGGTGTACACTGTGTGTTTCAGGTGTACACTGTGTGTTTCAGAGGTACACTGTGTGTTTCAGATGTACAGTGTATGTTTCAGGTGTACACTGTGTGTTTCACATGTACACTGTATGTTTCAGATGAACACTGTGTGTTTCAGGTGTACACTTTGTGTTTCAGATGTACTCTGTGTGTTTCAGTTGTACACTGTGTGTTTCCGATATACACTGTGTGTTTCAGGTGTACACTGTGTGTTTCAGGTGTACACTGTGTGTTTCAGATGTACACTGTGTGTTTCAGGTGTACACTGTGGGTTTTAGGTGTACACTGTGTGTTTCAGATGTGCACTTTGTGTTTCAGGTGCACACTGTGTGTTTCAGTTGTGCGCTGAGTGTTTCCGAAATACACTGTGTGTTTCAGGTGTACACTGTGTGTTTCAGGTGTACACTCTGTGTTTCAGATGTACATTGTGTGTTTCAGGTGTACACTGTGGGTTTCAGGTGTACAATGTGTGTGTTTCAGATGTACACTGTGTGTTTCAGGTGTACACTGTGTGTTTCGTGTGTACACTGTGTGTTTCAGGTGTACACTGTGTGTGTTTCAGGTGCACACTGTGTGTTTCAAGTGTACACTGTGTGTTTCACGTATACACTGTCTTTCAGGTGTACACTGTGTGTGTTTCAGATGTTCACTGTGTGTTTCAGGTTTACACTGTGTGTTTGAGGTGTACACTCTGTGTGTTTCAGGTGTACACTCTGTGTTTCAGGTGTACACTGTGTGTGATTCAGGTGTGCACTGTGGGTTTCAGGTGTACACTGTGTGTGTTTCAGATGTACACTGTGTGTTTCAAGTGTACACTGTGTGTTTCAGGTGTACACTGTGTGTTTCAGGTGTACACTTTGTGTTCCAGATGTACACTGTGTGTTTCAGTTGTACACTGTGTGTTTCAGATATACACTGTGTGTTTCAGGTGTACACTGTGTGTTTCAGGTGTACAATGTGTGTTTCAGATGTACAATGTATATTTCTGGTGTACACTGTGGGATTCAGGTGCACACTGTGTGAGTTTCAGATGTACAGTGTGTGTTTCAAGTGTACACTGTGTGTTTCAGGTGTACATTGTGTGTTTCAGGTGTACACTGTGTGTTTCAGGTGTACACTGTGTGTGTTGCAGATGTACACTGTGTATTTCAGGTGTACACTGTGTGTTTCAGGTGTACACTGTGTGTTTCAGGTTTACACTGTGTGTGTTTCAGATATACACTGTGTGTTTCAGGTGTACACTGTGTGTGTTTCAGGTGTACACTGTGTGTTTCACGTGTACACTGTGTGTTTCACGTATACACTGTGTGTTTCAGGTGTACACTGTGTGTGTTTCAGATGTACACTGTGTGTTTCAGGTGTACACTGTGTGTTTGAGGTGTACACTTTGTGTGTTTCAGGTGTACACTCTGTGTTTCAGGTGTACACTGTGTGTGTTTCAGGTGTACACTGTGTGTGTTTCAGGTGTACACTGTGGGTTTCGGGTGTACACTGTGTGTGTTTCAGGTGTACACTGTGTGTTTCAGGTGTACACTGTGTGTTTCAGGTGTACACTGTGTGTTTCAGGTGTACACTTTGCGTTCCAGATGTACACTGTGTGTTTCAGTTGTACACTGTGTGTTTCAGATATACACTGTGTGTTTCAGGTGTACACTGTGTGTTTCAGGTGTACAATGTGTGTTTCAGATGTACACTGTGTGTTTCAGGTGTACACTTTGCGTTCCAGATGTACACTGTGTGTTTCAGTTGTACACTGTGTGTTTCAGATATACACTGTGTGTTTCAAGTGTACACTGTGTGTTTCAGGTGTACACTGTGTGTTTCAGGTGTACACTGTGTGTGTTGCAGATGTTCACTATGTATTTCTGGTGTACGCTGTGTGTTTCATGTGTACACTGTGTGTTTCAGGTGTACACTCTGTGTGTTTCAGGTATACACTGTGTGTTTCAGGTGTACACTGTATTTTAGGTGTACACTGTGTGTTTCAGGTATACAATGCGTGTTTCAGATGCACAATGTGTGTTTCTGGTATACACTATGGGATTCAGGTGTACACTGTGTGTGTTTCAGATGTACAGTGTGTATTTCAGGTGTACACTATGTGTTTCAGGTGTACACTGTGTGTTTCAGATGTACACTGTGTGTATTTCAGATGTACACTGTGCGTTTCAGGTGTACACTGTGTGTTTCAGGTGTACACTGTGTGTTTCAGGTGTACACTGTGTGTTTCAGGTGTGCACTGTGTGTTTCAGATGTACACTGTGTGTTTCAGGTGTACACTGTGTGTGTTTCAGATGTACACTGTGTGTTTCAGGTGTACACTGTGTGTTTCAGGTGTACACTGTGTGTTTCAGGTGTACACTGTGTGTTTCAGGTGTGCACTGTGTGTTTCAGATGTACACTGTGTGTTTCAGGTGTACACTGTGTGTGTTTCAGATGTACACTGTGTGTTTCAGGTGTACACTGTGTGTTTCAGGTGTACACTGTGTGTGTTTCAGATGTACACTGTGTGTTTCAGGTGTACACTGTGTGTTTCAGGTGTACACTGTGTGTTTCAGGTGTACACTGTGTGTGTTTCAGATGTACACTGTGTGTTTCAGGTGTACACTGTGTGTTTCAGGTGTACACTGTGTGTGTTTCAGATGTACACTGTGTGTTTCAGGTGTACACTGTGTGTTTCAGGTGTACACTGTGTGTTTCAGGTGTTCACTGTGTGTGTTTCAGATGTACACTGTGTGTTTCAGGTGTACACTCTGTGTTTCAGGTGTACAGAGGGCGTTGTGAGGTGTCGTGAAAAGCCCTGTTTACCGTATGCCTGTCCCTCGCCCCGTCTAGTAGACTGCTGCCTCCAATGTGACGGTAAATATATGTATATATATATATATTATATATATATATATATATATATATATATATATATATATATATATATATATATATATAAATCCATTTTAAAGTTGTTTGTTTTTTTTGCTATATTACTGAGAAAATTTGAATATTTAATATATCTCGCTTCATATGTAAAGTTAGTATCAGTTACGTTAGTAACAAGTGCTGCCCCCAGGGTGTACCTACGGAGGTAAGAGCATTGTTGACGGAGCAGTGTTCCCGGATCCCCTGGACCAGTGCAGGTCGTGCACCTGCCTGCAGGGTCGTGTAGGGTGCGTGCCCGTACCCTGCCCTCCAGTACCATGCTCCAGGCCCCTAACACCACCTGGGACCTGCTGCCCTCTCTGTACAGGTCACTCTCATCACTTCTTACTACTTATAATATTAAAGACATAATGAAATATTAATAATAATTATAATATCAGTAGTATGTAACACACTGATGTAGCTTTCATTGATACACACACACACATATATGTATATATATATATATATATATATATATATATATATATATATATATATATATATATATATAAATATATATATGCAATAAGATCACAGTAAACAGGTGATTTCAAAATATGCAAAACAACCACTCTCCTTGATAATGTGAGTAGTCACGAAAGCGCTTGGAATTTCTCTATTCTTTCAGAGTGGTTGTTTTGCATATATATATATATATATATATATATATATATATATATATATATATATATATATATATATATAAATATATATATATATATATCAATAACAACACTGCACTAGCCGAGGAGTCGAACCCATGCTGTTTTGGCCCTCCTCGTGGTGAGAGAAAACGCATGACGCTTTAGACCACTAGACTACACAATCCTTAACAATGGCGCATCCAGCCAAGCTAGATGTTGTACCCGCAATCGATGGGCATATGGTGGTGTGGACGCCTCTGAGATGATTTCATTCTACTCCCTGTTTGTGTACTAGTTAACAACCAGTTTAGCATGCGTCCACACCACCGTATGTCCTTCGATGTCGGGTACAACATCTAGCATGGCTGGATGCGTCATTGTAAAAGACTGTTTGGTCTAGTGGTCTAAAGCGTCATGCGTTTTCTCTCACCACGAGGCGGACCAAAACAGCATGGGTTCGACTCCTTGGCTAGTGCAGTGTTGTTATTGATCAATACCATTCGTTTCGTGGGTACAATAATATATATATATCAATACACCACGCAGAAACAACCGGGTATATGCAGAGAAAGATCACAGTCAGCAGGACTCGATACTGCTACTGGGGGAGGACAAGATTCCCAGGCAACACTTTTATCCACTCAGTTACAAATGCCACATAAGTTTGGCAGCCAGGTTCACAAGCCATGCTTCTTTCCCAGCCTGGGCACGTCAGTGAGCCTTGTTGCTGCCTGGTGCACTGATATAAAAGTAGTTTGAGAGGTGAGAACATACAGGAGGAGACTGTTGTAGCTTGAAGTCCATGTTTATATTACAGAATGTGAACATGAGGGAGAGATGTACCTTGACGGTGAGGTGTTTGAGTCCCACTTTGACGAGTGCACTCAGTGTCGCTGTGACTACCCTGATGTGACCTGCTACCCCCGGGTGTGTGCACCAGCCCACTGCACCTACCCAGCCCTCGACCAGACTGGCTGCTGTGCCCTCTGTAAGGACTGTCACTTTGAGGGCAACACTTACTACAATGGTCAGCACTTCCCGGAACCCAGCGACCCTTGCTCACAGTGTTCATGTAGGGTATGTTGTTCATTGTTCATGTACATGTAGGGTATGTTGTTCTTTGTTCATGTAGGGTATGTTGTTCAGTGTTCATGTAGGGTATATTGTTCATTGTTCATGTAGGGTATATTGTTCCATGTTCATGCAGGGTATGTTGTTCCATGTTCATGTAATGTATGTAGTTCATTGTCCATGTAGGCACTGTTGTTCATTGTTCATGTATGGTATGTTGTCCAGTGTTCATGTAGTGTATGTTGTTCAGTGTTCATGTAGTTCATATTGTTCAGTGTTCATGTAGTTCATATTGTTCAGTGTTCATGTAGAGTATGTTGTTCACTGTTCATATCACTGTTCACGTCAATGTCATAAAATCAGCATTAACATGATGAACAAGACATATGTGAAATACTGTACCACATTGTACCACACTGTACCGTACTGTACCACATTGTACCACACTGTACCGTACTGTACCACATTGTACCACACTGTACCGTACTGTACCACATTGTACCACACTGTACCGTACTGTACCACATTGTACCACACTGTACCGTACTGTACCACATTGTACCACACTGTACCGTACTGTACCACATTCTACCACACTGTACCGTACTGTACCACATTGTACCACACTGTACCGTACTGTACCACATTGTACCACACTGTACCGTACTGTACCACCTTGTACCACACTGTACCGTACTGTACCACATTGTACCACACTGTACCACACTGTACCGTACTGTATCACATTGTACCACACTGTACCGTACTGTACCACATTATACCACACTGTACCGTACTGTACCACATTGTACCACACTGTACCGTACTGTACCACATTGTACCACACTGTACCGTACTGTACCACATTCTACCACACTGTACCGTACTGTACCACATTGTACCACACTGTACCGTACTGTACCACATTGTACCACACTGTACCGTACTGTACCACCTTGTACCACACTGTACCGTACTGTACCACATTGTACCACACTGTACCGTACTGTATCACATTGTACCACACTGTACCGTACTGTACCACATTATACCACACTGTACCGTACTGTACCACATTGTACCACACTGTACCGTACTGTACCACATTATACCACACTGTACCGTACTGTACCACATTGTACCACACTGTACCGTCCTTGATCGTGTGTTATGCTGCAGATGGGCGAGATACAGTGCACCGTGATACCCTGTGGTCGTCCAGCCTGCCCGTACCCCGTGCCAGGGAACTGCTGCCCAGAGTGTGGCACTGGGTGCCAGTACGACGGTGTCATCATCCCAGATGGCGGCACCTTCCCCAGCAGCATGGCCACCTGTCAAGAGTGCCAGTGCCATGGTGGGCACGTCACCTGCATGCCCAGGACCTGCCCACATGTCACCTGTACCCACCCTACCATTGCTGACTGCTGCCCACGATGCCAAGGTGATGATGGGTAATAACTGAGTCACCTGTAACATGTGGGTGATGTTCATGAGTCACCCATGTGTTCCCTACACTCACCCATATGTTCCCTTCCCTCCCCCATATGTTCCCTTCCCTCACCCACATGTTATCTTCACTCACCCATATGTTACCTTCACTCACCCACATGTTCCTTTCCCTCACCCATATGCTCTCTTCATTCACCCATATGTTCCCTTCCCTCCCCATATGTTCCCTTCACTCCCCCATATGTTCCCTTCAATCACCCATATGTTCCCTTCACTCACCCACATGTTCTCTTCAATCGCCCATACATTCCCTTCACTCACCCATATATTCCCTTCTCCTGAAGACTGCTACTTTGAGGAACGAGAGATCGAGTCAGGGCAGGTCTTCTCCCACCCACGACACCCATGCCAGGAGTGCCAGTGCCAGGCTGGCTCAGTCACCTGTCACCCACTCCAGGTGAGTCACCTGTCACCCACTCCAGGTGAATCACCTGTAACCCACTCCAGGTGATTCTTACTGTCACCCACACCAGGTGAGTCACCTGTCACCCACTCCAGGTGAGTCATCTGTCACCCACTCCAAGTGAGTCATCTGTCACGCACTCCAGGTGAATCTTACTGTCACCCACACCAGGTGAGTCACCTGTCACCCACTCAAGGTGAGTCACCTGTCACCCACACCAGGTGAGTCACCTGTCACCCACTCAAGGTGAGTCACCTGTCACCCACTCCAGCTGATTCACCTGTCACCCACTCCAGTTATCTTCAGTATTCACCAAAGAGTGTTGTGTGTAGTAATGGTAACACTGTCACTGCAGTGCCCAGCAGTGAGAAGTTGTGTAGTAATGGTAACACTGTCACTGCAGTGCCCAACAGTGAGAAGTTGTGTAGTAATGGTAACACTGTCACTGCAGTGCCCAGCAGTGAGAAGTTGTGTAGTAATGGTAACACTGTCACTGCAGTGCCAGCAGTGAGAGTTGTGTAGTAATGGTAACACTGTCACTGCAGTGCCCAGCAGTGAGAAGTTGTGTAGTAATGGTAACACTGTCACTGCAGTGCCCAGCAGTGAGAAGTTGTGTAGTAATGGTAACACTGTCACTGCAGTGCCCAGCAGTGAGAAGTTGTGTAGTAATGGTAACACTGTCACGGCAGCGCCCAGCAGTGAGAAGTTCTGTAGTAATGGTAACACTGTCACTGCAGTACCCAGCAGTGACAAGATGTGTAGTAATGGTAAGACTCACTGTCTTTGCAGTGCCCAGCAGTGCAATGTTCTCACCCACGTGTGGTGAACTGCTGTGCTTCCTGCAGTGTTGGCTGCAGGTTCCAGAACTTACTACTGGAGGAAGGTGACACACTTGGACTCACTATACTTACACCTGCCTGAACCTGTGTCTGCAGGTTATGCACCTACCTTTCCTCAGCATCACCACCTTCACTACCCCACTGTGTCTCGGAAAGCCTCACCTTCATCCTAGCCCACCTGCCTGTCTCAGGCAGCCTCACCTTCACCTACCCGCCTGCCTGTCTAGGCAACCTCCCTTCACCTACACACCTGCCTGTCTCAGGCAGCCTCACCTTCACCTACCCCACCTGCCTGTCTCAGGCAACCTCACCTTCACCTACCCACCTGCCTGTCTCAGGCAGCCTCACCTTCACCTACCCCGCCTGCCTGTCTCAGGCAACCTCACCTTCACCTACCCCACCTGCCTGCCTCAGGCAACCTCACCTTCACCTACCCCACCTGCTTCTCTCAGGCAGCCTTACCTTCACCTACCCCACCTGCCTGTCTCAGGCAGCCTCACCTTCACCTACCCCTCCTGCCTCTCTCAGGCAGCCTCACCTTCACCTACCCCACCTGCTTCTCTCAGGCAGCCTCACCTTCACCTACCCCACCTGCCTGTCTCAGGCAACCTCACCTTCACCTACCCCACCTGCCTGTCTCAGGCAACCTCACCTTCACCTACCCCACCTGCCTGTCTCAGGCAGCCTCACCTTCACCTACCCCACCTGCCTGTCTCAGGCAACCTCACCTTCACCTACCCCACCTGCCTGTCTCAGGCAGCCTCACCTTCACCTACCCCACCTGCCTGTCTCAGGCAGCCTCACCTTCAACTACCCCACCTGCCTCTCTCAGGCAGCCTCACCTTCACCTACCCCACCTGCCTGTCTCAGGCAACCTCACCTTCACCTACCCCACCTGCCTCTCTCAGGCAGCCTCACCTTCACCTACCCCACCTGCTTCTCAGGCAGCCTCACTTCACTACCCCACCTGCCTGTCTCAGGCAACGTCACCTTCACCTACCCCACCTGCCTGTCACAGGCAACCTCACCTTCACCTACCCCACCTGCCTGTCTCAGGCAACCTCACCTTCACCTACCCCACCTGCCTGTCTCAGGCAACCTCACTCCACCTACCCCACCTGCCTGTCTCAGGCAACTCACCTTCACCTACCCCACCTGCCTGTCCAGGCAACCTCACCTTCACCTACCCCACCTGCCTGTCTCAGGCACCTCACCTTCACCTACCCCTCCTGCCTGCTCTCAGGCAGCCTCACCTTCACCTACCCCACCTGCTTCTCTCAGGCAGCCTCACCTTCACCTACCCCACCTGCCTGTCTCAGGCAACCTCACCTTCACCTACCCCACCTGCCTGTCTCAGGCAACCTCACCTTCACCTACCCCACCTGCCTGTCTCAGGCAGCCTCACCTTCACCTACCCCACCTGCCTGTCTCAGGCACCTCACCTTCACCTACCCCACCTGCCTGTCTCAGGCAAGCCTCACCTTCACCTACCCCACCTGCCTGTCTCAGGCAACCTCACCTTCAATACCCCACCTGCCTCTCTCAGGCAGCCTCACCTTCACCTACCCCACCTGCCTGTCTCAGGCAACCTCACCTTCACCTACCCACCTGCCTCTCTCAGGCAGCCTCACCTTCACCTACCCCACCTGCTCTCTCAGGCAGCCTCAACCTTCAACCTACCCCACCTGCCTGTCTCAGGCAACGTCACCTTCACCTACCCCACCTGCCTGTCACAGGCAACCTCACCTTCACCTACCCCACCTGCCTGTCTCAGGCAACCTCACCTTCACCTACCCCACCTGCTGTCTCAGGCAACCTCACCTCCACCTACCCCACCTGCCTGTCTCAGGCAACCTCACCTTCACCTACCCCACCTGCCTGTCTCAGGCAACCTCACCTTCACCTACCCCACCTGCCTGTCTCAGGCAACCTCACCTTCACCTACCCCACCTGCCTGTCTCAGGCAACCTCACCTTCCACCTACCCCACCTGCCTGTCTCAGGCAACCTCACCTTCACCTACCCCACCTGCCTGTCTCAGGCAACCTCACCTTCACCTACCCCACCTGCCTGTCTCAGGCAACCTCACCTTCACCTACCCCACCTGCCTGTTCAGGCAACCTCACCTTCACCTACCCCACCTGCCTGTCTCAGGCAACCTCACCTTCACCTACCCTACCTGCCTGTCTCAGGCAACCTCACCTTCACCTACCCCACCTGCCTGTCTCAGCAACCTCACCTTCACCTACCCCACCTGCCTGTCTCAGGCAACCTCACCTTACCTACCCCACCTGCCTGTCTCAAGCAACCTCACCTTCACCTACCCTACCTGCCTGTCTCAGGCAACCTCACCTTCACCTACCCTACCTGCCTGTCTCAGGCAACGTCACCTTCACCTACCCCACCTGCCTGTCTCAGGCAACCTCACCTTCACCTACCCCACCTGCCTGTCTCAGGCAACCTCACCTTTACCTACCCTACACCGCCTGTCTCAGCAACCTCACCTTCACCTACCCTACCTGCCTGTCTCAGGCAAGCCTCACTGTCACCTACCCCACCTGCCTGTCTCAGGCAACCTCACCTTCACCTACCCCACCTGCCTGTCTCAGGCAACCTCACCTTCACCTACCCTACCGCCTGTCTCAGGCAACCTCACCTTCACCTACCCACCTGCCTGTCTCAGGCAACCTCACTTCAGCTACCCCACCTGCCTGTCTCAGGCAACCTCACCTCACCTACCCCACCTGCCTGTCTCAGGCAACCTCACCTTCACCTACCCCACCTGCCTGTCTCAGGCAACCTCACCTTCACCTACCCCACCTGCCTGTCTCAGGCAACCTCACCTTCACCTACCCCACCTGCCTGTCTCAGGCAACCTCACCTTCTCCTACCCCACCTGCCTGTCTCAGGCAACCTCACCTTCACCTACCCCACCTGCCTGTCTCAGGCAACCTCACCTTCACCTACCCCACCTGCCTGTCTCAGGCAACTCACCTTCACCTACCCCACCTGCCTGTCTCAGGCAACCTCACCTTCACCTACGCCACCTGCCTGTCTCAGGCAACCTCACCTTCACCTACCCCACCTGCCTGTCTCAGGCAACCTCACCTTCACCTACCCCACCTGCCTCTCTCAGGCAACTCTCACCTTCACCTACCCCACCTGCCTCTCTCAGGCAACCTCACCTTCACCTACCCACCTGCCTGTCTCAGGCAACCTCACCTTCACCTACCCCACCTGCCTGTCTCAGGTAACCTCACCTTCACCTACCTACCTCCCTACCCACCTGCCTCTCTCAGGCAACCTCACCTTCACCTACCCCACCTGCCTCTCTCAGGCAACGTCACCTTCACCTACCCCACCTGCCTGTCTCAGGCAACCTCACCTTCACCTACCCCACCTGCCTCTCTCATTTAAACCTCACCTTCACCTACCCCACCTGCCTGTCTCAGGCAACCTCACCTTCACCTACCCCACCTGCCAGCCCTCAGGTAACTCACCTTCACCTACCCCACCTGCCTGTCTCAGGTAACCTCACCTTCACCTACCCCACCTGTCTCTCTCAGCAACCTCACCTTCACCTACCCCACCTGCCTGTCTCAGGCAACCTCACCTTTACCTACCCCACCTGCCGTCTCAGGCAACCTCACCTTCACCTACCCCACCTGCCTGTCTCAGGCAACCTCACCTTCACCTACCCCACCTGCCTGTCTCAGGCAACCTCACCTTCACCTACGCCACCTGCCTGTCTCAGGCAACCTCACCTTCACCTACGCCACCTGCCTGTCTCAGGCAACCTCACCTTCACCTACGCCCACCTGCCTGTCTCAGGCAACCTCACTTCACCTACCCACTGCCTGTCTCAGGCAACCTCACCTTCACCTACGCCACCTGCCTGTCTCAGGCAACCTCACCTTCACTTACCCACCTGCCTGTCTCAGGCAACCTCACCTTCACCTACCCATCTGCCTATCTCAGGCAACCTCACCTTCACCTACCCACCTGCCTGTCTCAGGCAACCTCACCTTCACCTACCCCACCTGCCTGTCTCAGGCAACCTCACCTTCACCTACCCCACTGCCTGTCTCAGGCAACCTCACCTTCACCTACCCCACCTGCCTGTCTCAGGCAACCTCACCTTCACCTACCCCACCTGCCTGTCTCAGGCAACCTCACCTTCACCTACCCCACCTGCCTGTCTCAGGCAACCTCACCTTCACCTACCCCACCTGCCTGTCTCAGGCAACCTCACCTTCACCTACCCCACCTGCCTGTCTCAGGCAACCTCACCTTCACCTACCCCACCTGCCTGTCTCAGGCAACCTCACCTTCACCTACCCCACCTGCCTGTCTCAGGCAGCCTCACCTTCACCTACCCCACCTGCCTGTCTCAGGCAACCTCACCTTCACCTACCCCACCTGCCTCTCTCAGGCAGCCTCACCTTCACCTACCCCACCTGCTTCTCTCAGGCAGCCTCAACTTCACCTACCCCACCTGCCTGTCTCAGGCAACGTCACCTTCACCTACCCCACCTGCCTGTCACAGGCAACCTCACCTTCACCTACCCCACCTGCTGTCTCAGGCACCTCACCTTCACCTACCCCACCTGCCTGTCTCAGGCAACTCACCTCACCTACCCCACCTGCCTGTCTCAGGCAACCTCACCTTCACCTACCCCACCTGCCTGTCTCAGGCAACCTCACCTTCACCTACCCCACCTGCCTGTCTCAGGCAGCCTCACCTTCACCTACCCCTCCTGCCTCTCTCAGGCAGCCTCACCTTCACCTACCCCACCTGCTTCTCTCAGGCAGCCTCACCTTCACCTACCCCACCTGCCTGTCTCAGGCAACCTCACCTTCACCTACCCCACCTGCCTGTCTCAGGCAACCTCACCTTCACCTACCCCACCTGCCTGTCTCAGGCAGCCTCACCTTCACCTACCCCACCTGCCTGTCTCAGATGGCAACCTCACCCTTCACCTACCCCCACCTGCCTGTCTCAGGCAGCCTCACCTTCACCTACCCCACCTGCCTGTCTCAGGCAGCCTCACCTTCAACTACCCCACCTGCCTCTCTCAGGCAGCCTCACCTTCACCTACCCCACCTGCCTGTCTCAGGCACCTCACCTTCACTACCCCACCTGCCTCTCTCAGGCAGCCTCACCTTCACCTACCCCACCTGCCTTCTCAGGCAACCTCAACTTCACCTACCCCACCTGCCTGTCTCAGGCAACGTCACCTTCACCTACCCCACCTGCTGTCACAGGCAACCTCACCTTCACCTACCCCACCTGCCTGTCTCAGGCAACCTCACCTTCACCTACCCCACCTGCCTGTCTCAGGCAACCTCACCTCCACCTACCCCACCTGCCTGTCTCAGGCAACCTCACCTTCACCTACCCCACCTGCCTGTCTCAGGCAACCTCACCTTCACCTACCCCACCTGCCTGTCTCAGGCAACCTCACCTTCACCTACCCCACCTGCCTGTCTCAGGCAACCTCACCTTCACCTACCCCACCTGCCTGTCTCAGGCAAACCTCACCTTCACCTACCCCACCTGCCTGTCTCAGGCAACCTCACCTTCACCTACCCCACCTGCCTGTCTCAGGCAACCTCACCTTCACCTACCCCACCTGCCTGTCTCAGGCAACCTCACCTTCACCTACCCCACCTGCCTGTCTCAGGCAACCTCACCTTCACCTACCCTACCTGCCTGTCTCAGGCAACCTCACCTTCACCTACCCCACCTGCCTGTCTCAAGCAACCTCACCTTCACCTACCCCACCTGCCTGTCTCAGGCAACCTCACCTTCACCTACCCTACCTGCCTGTCTCAGGCAACCTCACCTTCACCTACCCCACCTGCCTGTCTCAAGCAACCTCACCTTCACCTACCCACCTGCCTGTCTCAGGCAACCTCACCTTTACCTACCCCACCTGCCTGTCTCAAGCAACCTCACCTTCACCTACCCTACCTGCCTGTCTCAGGCAACCTCACCTTCACCTACCCTACCTGCCTGTCTCAGGCAACGTCACCTTCACCTACCCCACCTGCCTGTCTCAGGCAACCTCACCTTCACCTACCCCACCTGCCTGTCTCAGGCAACCTCACTTTACCTACCCCACCAGCCTGTCTCAAGCAACCTCACCTTCACCTACCCTACCTGCCTGTCTCAGGCAGCCTCACTGTCACCTACCCCACCTGCCTGTCTCAGGCAACCTCACCTTCACCTACCCCACCTGCCTGTCTCAGGCAACCTCACCTTCACCTACCCTACCTGCCTGTCTCAGGCAACCTCACCTTCACCTACCCCACCTGCCTGTCTCAGGCAACCTCACCTTCAGCTACCCCACCTGCCTGTCTCAGGCAAACCTCACCTCCACCTACCCCACCTGCCTGTCTCAGGCAACCTCACCTTCACCTACCCCACCTGCCTGTCTCAGGCAACCTCACCTTCACCTACCCCACCTGCCTGTCTCAGGCAACCTCACCTTCACCTACCCCACTGCCTGTCTCAGGCAACCTCACCTTCTCCTACCCCACCTGCCTGTCTCAGGCAACCTCACCTTCACCTACCCCACCTGCCTGTCTCAGGCAACCTCACCTTCACCTACCCCACCTGCCTGTCTCAGGCAATCTCACCTTCACCTACCCCACCTGCCTGTCTCAGGCAACCTCACCTTCACCTACGCCACCTGCCTGTCTCAGGCAACCTCACCTTCACCTACCCCACCTGCCTGTCTCAGGCAACCTCACCTTCACCTACCCCACCTGCCTCTCTCAGGCAACCTCACCTTCACCTACCCCACCTGCCTCTCTCAGGCAACCTCACCTTCACCTACCCCACCTGCCTGTCTCAGGCAACCTCACCTTCACCTACCCCACCTGCCTGTCTCAGGTAACCTCACCTTCACCTACCTCACCTTCACCTACCCCACCTGCCTCTCTCAGGCAACCTCACCTTCACCTACCCCACCTGCCTCTCTCAGGCAACGTCACCTTCACCTACCCCACCTGCCTGTCTCAGGCAACCTCACCTTCACCTACCCCACCTGCCTCTCTCATTTAACCTCACCTTCACCTACCCCACCTGCCTGTCTCAGGCAACCTCACCTTCACCTACCCCACCTGCCAGTCTCAGGTAACCTCACCTTCACCTACCCCACCTGCCTGTCTCAGGTAACCTCACCTTCACCTACCCCACCTGTCTCTCTCAGGCAACCTCACCTTCACCTACCCCACCTGCCTGTCTCAGGCAACCTCACCTTTACCTACCCCACCTGCCTGTCTCAGGCAACCTCACCTTCACCTACCCCACCTGCCTGTCTCAGGCAACCTCACCTTCACCTACCCCACCTGCCTGTCTCAGGCAACCTCACCTTCACCTACGCCACCTGCCTGTCTCAGGCAACCTCACCTTCACCTACGCCACCTGCCTGTCTCAGGCAACCTCACCTTCACCTACGCCACCTGCCTGTCTCAGGCAACCTCATCTTCACCTACGCCACCTGCCTGTCTCAGGCAACCTCACCTTCACCTACGCCACCTGCCTGTCTCAGGCAACCTCACCTTCACTTACCTCACCTGCCTGTCTCAGGCAACCTCACCTTCACCTACCCCATCTGCCTATCTCAGGCAACCTCACCTTCACCTACCCCACCTGCCTGTCTCAGGCAACCTCACCTTCACCTACCCCACCTGCCTGTCTCAGGCAACCTCACCTTCACCTACCCCACCTGCCTGTCTCAGGCAACCTCACCTTCACCTACCCCACCTGCCTCTCTCAGGCAGCCTCACCTTCACCTACCCCACCTGCTTCTCTCAGGCAGCCTCAACTTCACCTACCCCACCTGCCTGTCTCAGGCAACGTCACCTTCACCTACCCCACCTGCCTGTCACAGGCAACCTCACCTTCACCTACCCCACCTGCCTGTCTCAGGCAACCTCACCTTCACCTACCCCACCTGCCTGTCTCAGGCAACCTCACCTCCACCTACCCCACCTGCCTGTCTCAGGCAACCTCACCTTCACCTACCCCACCTGCCTGTCTCAGGCAACCTCACCTTCACCTACCCCACCTGCCTGTCTCAGGCAACCTCACCTTCACCTACCCCACCTGCCTGTCTCAGGCAACCTCACCTTCACCTACCCCACCTGCCTGTCTCAGGCAACCTCACCTTCACCTACCCCACTGCCTGTCTCAGGCAACCTCACCTTCACCTACCCCACCTGCCTGTCTCAGGCAACCTCACCTTCACCTACCCCACCTGCCTGTCTCAGGCAACCTCACCTTCACCTACCCCACCTGCCTGTCTCAGGCAACCTCACCTTCACCTACCCTACCTGCCTGTCTCAGGCAACCTCACCTTCACCTACCCCACCTGCCTGTCTCAAGCAACCTCACCTTCACCTACCCCACCTGCCTGTCTCAGGCAACCTCACCTTCACCTACCCTACCTGCCTGTCTCAGGCAACCTCACCTTCACCTACCCCACCTGCCTGTCTCAAGCAACCTCACCTTCACCTACCCCACCTGCCTGTCTCAGGCAACCTCACCTTTACCTACCCCACCTGCCTGTCTCAAGCAACCTCACCTTCACCTACCCTACCTGCCTGTCTCAGGCAACCTCACCTTCACCTACCCTACCTGCCTGTCTCAGGCAACGTCACCTTCACCTACCCCACCTGCCTGTCTCAGGCAACCTCACCTTCACCTACCCCACCTGCCTGTCTCAGGCAACCTCACTTTACCTACCCCACCAGCCTGTCTCAAGCAACCTCACCTTCACCTACCCTACCTGCCTGTCTCAGGCAGCCTCACTGTCACCTACCCCACCTGCCTGTCTCAGGCAACCTCACCTTCACCTACCCCACCTGCCTGTCTCAGGCAACCTCACCTT
This sequence comes from Cherax quadricarinatus, assembly GCF_026875155.1. Lineage (NCBI taxonomy): Eukaryota > Metazoa > Arthropoda > Malacostraca > Decapoda > Parastacidae > Cherax > Cherax quadricarinatus. The sequence continues at coordinate 18,985,176 of NC_069402.1, forward strand.
CACCTACCCTACCTGCCTGTCTCAGGCAACCTCACCTTCACCTACCCCACCTGCCTGTCTCAGGCAACCTCACCTTCAGCTACCCCACCTGCCTGTCTCAGGCAACCTCACCTCCACCTACCCCACCTGCCTGTCTCAGGCAACCTCACCTTCACCTACCCCACCTGCCTGTCTCAGGCAACCTCACCTTCACCTACCCCACCTGCCTGTCTCAGGCAACCTCACCTTCACCTACCCCACCTGCCTGTCTCAGGCAACCTCACCTTCTCCTACCCCACCTGCCTGTCTCAGGCAACCTCACCTTCACCTACCCCACCTGCCTGTCTCAGGCAACCTCACCTTCACCTACCCCACCTGCCTGTCTCAGGCAATCTCACCTTCACCTACCCCACCTGCCTGTCTCAGGCAACCTCACCTTCACCTACGCCACCTACCTGTCTCAGGCAACCTCACCTTCACCTACCCCACCTGCCTGTCTCAGGCAACCTCACCTTCACCTACCCCACTGCCTCTCTCAGGCAACCTCACCTTCACCTACCCCACCTGCCTCTCTCAGGCAACCTCACCTTCACCTACCCCACCTGCCTGTCTCAGGCAACCTCACCTTCACCTACCCCACCTGCCTGTCTCAGGTAACCTCACCTTCACCTACCTCACCTTCACCTACCCCACCTGCCTCTCTCAGGCAACCTCACCTTCACCTACCCCACCTGCCTCTCTCAGGCAACGTCACCTTCACCTACCCCACCTGCCTGTCTCAGGCAACCTCACCTTCACCTACCCCACCTGCCTCTCTCATTTAACCTCACCTTCACCTACCCCACCTGCCTGTCTCAGGCAACCTCACCTTCACCTACCCCACCTGCCAGTCTCAGGTAACCTCACCTTCACCTACCCCACCTGCCTGTCTCAGGTAACCTCACCTTCACCTACCCCACCTGTCTCTCTCAGGCAACCTCACCTTCACCTACCCCACCTGCCTGTCTCAGGCAACCTCACCTTTACCTACCCCACCTGCCTGTCTCAGGCAACCTCACCTTCACCTACCCCACCTGCCTGTCTCAGGCAACCTCACCTTCACCTACCCCACCTGCCTGTCTCAGGCAACCTCACCTTCACCTACGCCACCTGCCTGTCTCAGGCAACCTCACCTTCACCTACGCCACCTGCCTGTCTCAGGCAACCTCACCTTCACCTACGCCACCTGCCTGTCTCAGGCAACCTCATCTTCACCTACGCCACCTGCCTGTCTCAGGCAACCTCACCTTCACCTACGCCACCTGCCTGTCTCAGGCAACCTCACCTTCACTTACCTCACCTGCCTGTCTCAGGCAACCTCACCTTCACCTACCCCATCTGCCTATCTCAGGCAACCTCACCTTCACCTACCCCACCTGCCTGTCTCAGGCAACCTCACCTTCACCTACCCCACCTGCCTGTCTCAGGCAACCTCACCTTCACCTACCCCACCTGCCTGTCTCAGGCAACCTCACCTTCACCTACCCCACCTGCCTGTCTCAGGCAACCTCACCTTCACCTACCCCACCTGCCTGTCTCAGGCAACCTCACCTTCACCTACCCCACCTGCCTGTCTCAGGCAACCTCACCTTCACCTACCCCACCTGCCTGTCTCAGGCAACCTCACCTTCACCTACCCCACCTGCCTGTCTCAGGCAACCTCACCTTCACCTACCCCACCTGCCTGTCTCAGGCAACCTCACCTTCACCTACCCCACCTGCCTGTCTCAGGCAACCTCACCTTCACCTACCTCACCTTCACCTACCTTCTAAAGTATATTAACCAATTTATGTAAGTAACAACCTAAAATTTATATTAAGTTAAATGACACGATATTTCCTGTCAGCCCAAGATAACTGTTCTCCAACAAAGAACATAACAACAGCACTGCAGTAGGCCTATTGACGAGGTTACAGTCTTATCAAAGATTGCAGTAGGCTAATAAAAATTATTCACACTGGTTCACAAAGTCACACCCCAGCCTGACACATTGTTCTCTCCGTGGACTGGTGTGGGTCGCATCCTGGGTGTTAGTGAACTGGTGTGGGTCGCATCCTGGGTGTTAGCGAACTGGTGTGGGTCGCATCCTGGGTATTAGCGAACTGGTGTGGGTCGCACCTTGGGACAAAACTGACCTAATTTGCGGGAAATGGTCAGCATAACAAGTGACTTTCTATATAGTTGTATGTTATTGATGTCAGTTTTGGTCTGTATACCTTGTACATGTACTTGTAAAAATAAAGATATTATTATTATTATTATTATTATTATTATTATTATTATTATTATTATTATTATTATTATTATTATTATTATTATTATTATTATTATTATTAATGCCAATTCATTTATTTTTAATCAATAACAATCTTACACTTACGTTTCTTAATAATTTTCTTGTTTTGTGGCCTCGCTTCTTATTTCATCTGAGTTTCATCATCCTCTTCTAGGATCGTCTCTCTCTCTAGTTGTTATTGCTGGCTTGTTTACCCTCGTTACCAACAACCACACACCAGTCATTCTTACACTTGTCCTTAACTAAACGAATTTAACATTTCTAGTTCTCCTCCTTGAGAATTACAGACTCATTGTTTACCACTCTTAACTCTGCTCCTGCAACACTGCTTCTTAATCATTATTTACCACTCTTAACTCTGCTCCTGCAACACAGCTTCTTAATCATTGTTTACCACTCTTAACTCTGCTCCTGCAACACAGCTTCTTAATCATTGTTTACCACTCTTAACTCTGCTCCTGCAACACAGCTTCTTAATCATTGTTTACCACTCTTAACTCTGATCCTGCAACACAGCTTCTTAATCATTGTTTACGACTCTTAACTCTGCTCCTGCAACACAGCCTCTTAATCAAGCCTCGTTAGTACACTATAATATATCTCATATATTGCGTAAGTAATTACTGAGGAACAGGTCGAGTGGATAACCTACCTTGACCACCACCCTTGATCACCAACCTTGACCACCAACCTTGATCACCAACCTTGACCACCAATCTTGATCACCAACCTTGATCACCAACCTTGACCACCAACCTTGACCACCAACCTCGACCACCAACCTTGACAGCCAACCTTGATCACCAACCTTGATCACCAACCTTGATCACCAACCTTGACCACCAACCTTGACCACCAGCCTTGACCACCAACCTTGACCACCAACCTTGACCACCAGCCTTGACCACCAACCTTGACCACCAACCTTAACCACCAACCTTGACCACCAACCTTGACCACCAACCTTGACCACCAACCTTGACCACCAGCCTTGACCACCAACCTTGACCACCAACCTTAGCCACCAACCTTGACCACCAACCTTAACCACCAACCTTGACCATCAACCTTAACCACCAACCTTGACCACCAACCTTGACCACCAACCTTGACCACCAACCTTGACCACCAACCTTGAAGATCAACCTTGACCACCAACCTTGACCACCAACCTTGACCACCAACCTTAACCACCAACCTTGACCACCAACCTTGACCACCAACCTTGATCACCAACCTTAAACACCAACCTTGACCACCAACCTTAACCACAAACCTTGACCACCAACCTTGAACACCAGCCTTGACCAACAACCTTGACCACCAACCTTGACCACCAACCTTGACCACCAACCTTGATCACCAACCTTGGCCACCAACCTTGACCACCAACCTTGACCACCAACCTTGACCACCAACCTTGACCACCAACCTTGACCACCAACCTTGACCACCAACCTTAACCACCAACCTTGACCACCAACCTTAACCACCAACCTTGACCACCAACCTTGACTACCAACCTTGATCACCAACCTTGACCACCAACCTTGACCACCAACCTTGACCACCAACCTTGACCAACAACCTTGACCAACAACCTTAACCACCAACCTTGACCACCAACCTTGACCACCAACCTTGACCACCAACCTTGACCAACAACCTTAACCACCAACCTTGACCACCAACCTTAACCACCAACCTTGACCATCAACCTTAACTAGCAACCTTGACCACCAACCTTGACCACCAACCTTGAAGACCAGCCTTGACCACCAACCTTGACCACCAACCTTGACCACCAACCCTGAGCACCAACCTTGTCCACCAACCTTGACCACCAACCTTGACCACCAACCTTGACCACCAACCTTGATCACCAACCTTAAACACCAACCTTGACCACCAACCTTAACCACCAACCTTGACCACCAACCTTGAACACCAGCCTTGACCACCAACCTTGACCACCAACCTTAACCACCACTATATATTGCATAAGTAATTACTGAGGAACAGGTCGAGTGGATAACCTACCTTGACCACCAACCTTGATCACCAACCTTGACCACCAACCTTGATCACCAACCTTGACCACCAATCTTGATCACCAACCTTGATCACCAACCTTGATCACCAACCTTGACCACCAACCTTGACCACCAATCTTGATCACCAACCTTGATCACCAACCTTGACCACCAACCTTGACCACCAACCTTGACCACCAACCTTGACCACCAACCTTGATCACCAACCTTAAACACCAACCTTGACCACCAACCTTAACCACCAACCTTGACCACCAACCTTGAACACCAGCCTTGACCACCAACCTTCACCACCAACCTTAACCACCACTATATATTGCGTAAGTAATTACTGAGGAACAGGTCGAGTGGATAACCTACCTTGACCACCAACCTTGATCACCAACCTTGACCACCAACCTTGATCACCAACCTTGACCACCAACCTTGATCACCAACCTTGACCACCAACCTTGACCACCAACCTTGATCACCAACCTTGGCCACCAACCTTGACCACCAACCTTGACCACCAACCTTGACCACCAACCTTGACCACCAACCTTGACCATCAACCTTGACCACCAACCTTGACCACCAACCTTAACCACCACTATATATTGCAAAAGTAATTACTGAGGAACAGGTCGAGTGGATAACCTACCTTGACCACCAACCTTGATCACCAACCTTGACCACCAACCTTGATCACCAACCTTGACCACCAACCTTGATCACCAACCTTGACCACCAACCTTGACCACCAACCTTGACCATCAACCTTGACCACCAACCTTGACCACCAACCTTAACCACCACTATATATTGCGTAAGTAATTACTGAGGAACAGGTCGAGTGGATAACCTACCTTGACCACCAACCTTGATCACCAACCTTGACCACCAACCTTGATCACCAACCTTGACCACCAACCTTGATCACCAACCTTGACCACCAACCTTGACCACCAACCTTGATCACCAACCTTGGCCACCAACCTTGACCACCAACCTTGACCACCAACCTTGACCACCAACCTTGACCACCAACCTTGACCACCAACCTTAACCACCACTATATATTGCGTAAGTAATTACTGAGGAACAGGTCGAGTGGATAACCTACCTTGACCACCAACCTTGATCACCAACCTTGACCACCAACCTTGATCACCAACCTTGACCACCAACCTTGATCACCAACCTTGACCACCAACCTTGACCACCAACCTTGATCACCAACCTTGGCCACCAACCTTGACCACCAACCTTGACCACCAACCTTGACCACCAACCTTGACCACCAACCTTGACCACCAACCTTGACCATCAACCTTGACCACCAACCTTAACCACCACTATATATTGCGTAAGTAATTACTGAGGAACAGGTCGAGTGGATAACCTACCTTGACCACCAACCTTGATCACCAACCTTGACCACCAACCTTGATCACCAACCTTGACCACCAATCTTGATCACCAACCTTGACCACCAACCTTGATCACCAACCTTGACCACCAACCTTGACCACCAATCTTGATCACCAACCTTGATCACCAACCTTGACCACCAACCTTGACCACCAACCTTGACCACCAACCTTGACCACCAACCTTGATCACCAACCTTAAACACCAACCTTGACCACCATCCTTAACCACCAACCTTGACCACCAACCTTGAACACCAGCCTTGACCACCAACCTTGACCACCAACCTTAACCACCACTATATATTGCGTAAGTAATTACTGAGGAACAGGTCGAGTGGATAACCTACCTTGACCACCAACCTTGATCACCAACCTTGACCACCAACCTTGATCACCAACCTTGACCACCAACCTTGATCACCAACCTTGACCACCAACCTTGACCACCAACCTTGATCACCAACCTTGGCCACCAACCTTGACCACCAACCTTGACCACCAACCTTGACCACCAACCTTGACCACCAACCTTGACCACCAACCTTGACCACCAACCTTAACCACCACTATATATTGCGTAAGTAATTACTGAGGAACAGGTCGAGTGGATAACCTACCTTGACCACCAACCTTGATCACCATCCTTGACCACCAACCTTGATCACCAACCTTGACCACCAACCTTGATCACCAACCTTGACCACCAACCTTGACCACCAACCTTGATCACCAACCTTGGCCACCAACCTTGACCACCAACCTTGACCACCAACCTTGACCACCAACCTTGACCATCAACCTTGACCACCAACCTTGACCACCAACCTTGACCACCAACCTTGTCCACCAACCTTGTCCACCAACCTTGTCCACCAACCTTGTCCACCAACCTTGACCACCAACCTTGTCCACCAACCTTGACCACCAACCTTGACCACCAACCTTATCCACCAACCTTATCCACCAACCTTGTCCACCAACCTTGTCCACCAACCTTGGCCATCAACCTTGACCACCAACCTTGTCCACCAACCTTGACCACCAACCTTGACCACCAACCTTGTCCACCAACCTTGACCACCAACCTTGTCCACCAACCTTGACCACCAACCTTGACCACCAACCTTGTCCACCAACCTTGACCACCAACCTTGACCACCAACCTTGTCCACCAACCTTGGCCACCAACCTTGACCACCAACCTTGTCCACCAACCTTGACCACCAACCTTGACCACCAACCTTGTCCACCAACCTTGACCACCAACCTTGTCCACCAACCTTGACCACCAACCTTGTCCACCAACCTTGTCCACCAACCTTGTCCACCAACCTTGACCACCAACCTTATCCACCAACCTTGACCACCAACCTTGTCCACCAACCTTGTCCACCAACCTTGGCCACCAACCTTGACCACCAACCTTGTCCACCAACCTTGACCACCAACCTTGACCACCAACCTTGTCCACCAACATTGACCACCAACCTTGTCCACCAACCTTGACCACCAACCTTGACCACCAACCTTGTCCACCAACCTTGACCACCAACCTTGACCACCAACCTTGTCCACCAACCTTGGCCACCAACCTTGACCACCAACCTTGTCCACCAACCTTGACCACCAACCTTGACCACCAACCTTGTCCACCAACCTTGACCACCAACCTTGTCCACCAACCTTGACCACCAACCTTGACCACCAACCTTGTCCACCAACCTTGACCACCAACCTTGACCACCAACCTTGGCCACCAACCTTGACCACCAACCTTGTCCACCAACCTTGACCACCAACCTTGACCACCAACCTTGTCCACCAACCTTGACCACCAACCTTGTCCACCAACCTTGTCCACCAACCTTGACCACCAACCTTGACCACCAACCTTATCCACCAACCTTGACCACCAACCTTATCCACCAACCTTGACCACCAACCTTGTCCACCAACCTTGTCCACCAACCTTGGCCACCAACCTTGACCACCAACCTTGTCCACCAACCTTGACCACCAACCTTGACCACCAACCTTGTCCACCAACCTTGACCACCAACCTTGTCCACCAACCTTGACCACCAACCTTGACCACCAACCTTGTCCACCAACCTTGACCACCAACCTTGTCCACCAACCTTGGCCACCAACCTTGACCACCAACCTTGACCACCAACCTTGACCATCAACCTTGTCCACCAACCTTGACCACCAACATTGACCACCAACCTTGACCACCAACCTCGGCCACCAACCTTGACCACCAACCTTGTCCACCAACCTTGACCACCAACCTTGACCACCAACCTTGACCACCAACCTTGTCCACCAACCTTGACCACCAACCTTGACCACCAACCTTGACCACCAACCTTGTCCACCAACCTTGGCCACCAACCTTGACCACCAACCTTGGCCACCAACCTTGACCACCAACCTTGACCACCAACCTTGTCCACCAACCTTGGCCACCAACCTTGACCACCAACCTTGTCCACCAACCTTGGCCACCAACCTTGACCACCAACCTTGACCACCAACCTTGACCACCAACCTTGACCACCAACCTTGACCACCAACCTTGACCACCAACCTTGACCACCAACCTTGTCCACCAACCTTGACCACCAACCTTGACCACCAACCTTGACCACCAACCTTGACCACCAACCTTGACCACCAACCTTGACCACCAACCTTGACCACCAACCTTGACCACCAGCCTTGACCACCAACCTTGACCACCAACCTTGACCACTAACCTTGACCACCAACCTTGACCACCAACCTTGACCACCAACCTTGACCACCAACCTTGACCACCAACCTTGTCCACCAACCTTGACCACCAACCTTGACCACCAACCTTGACCACCAACCTTGACCACCAACCTTGACCACCAACCTTGACCACCAACCTTGACCACTATTACAACCTAGGATTTCAAATGGCCTGTTATCCCAGGTGTAATGGGAGCAAATAAACACAGTAGAAAAAGTTTAGACTTATATTATCCTTCACCAATTATAACAGCAATATGTACACTATGTACAGTGATAAATATAGTGCACTCCACGGTAAGCAAGGCAGAAATAGAAGCCACAAGATAGCAGACCGTGCTTCAACCAGCTCTAGAGTGGGAATGACAAGGGCAGACAGGAGAGCGGTATCCACATAACCTCTGCGATTGTCAATCCCACCTTCTTATTGGCTAGAACCTGGTCACTAGTTGAACGATGGGGCCCCATCATCAACTCTTAGCAACCTGGTTCGCTGGTTGGGGGAGATAGCCTGTAAATGAGGGTGTGTCCATGCGCCGAATAAAGGTTACGTACTCTTTGCATGTCACACCCCCACCCCCGAGAAGGCTCAGGATTAGGCTGCCACCTCCCAGTGGTAACCGTGCCGCCATGGCACAAAATAATGGGACCGCCTATCCTCTCCACCATCCAACTCTTAGATAGAGCTCAGCTTTCCTAGTGCCTGAAAGCCAAACCCTAAACTCAGAGTGAGACAGCAGTCAGATAAGCCAACATAGGTCCAAGATACAAGCGGACGGTAGCCCGTATCCCCTCACTAAAAAAAAACCCCACATCAGGGGATAAAAAAAAGAGCTTGAAAGGGGGGTTACCACAAATACATCCTAACCTAAATAAAATATTAAACTAGACTCTTGACAAAGAGTCTGCCAACACATTTTCTTTGCCGGCAATATATTTAATAAAAATATTGTAGGGCTGCAGCCTGAGAGTCCAACGCATAAGCCTTGTGTTGTGATTCTTCATGGCTTGGAGATAGACTAACGGGTTGTGATCACTGTAGACTGTGACCACCTGCGATGTTTGGCCCACATAAACATCGAAATGCTCCAAAGCCATTACCAGCGCGAGGGCTTCTTTTTCAATGGTAGAGTAAGCTCTCTGATGTGGCTGGAACTTGGCTGAAAAGTATGCGATTGGCTGCAGCTCCTTGTTCCCGATTTGTAATAGTACCGCCCCAACCCCAGACTCACAAGCATCAACCTGTAATGAAAAAGGTTTGGAGAAGTCTGGAGACAAAAGAATGGGTGCAGAGCACAATAATCTTTTTGCTTTATTAAAAGCAGTGTTACAATCTGACGTCCAATTAAAGGGAACTTTATGACTGGTAAGAGAGGTAAGAGGGGCTACAATATCTGAGAAATTCTTACAGAATCTTCTGTAAAATCCTATCATGCCTAGGAAACGTTGAAGAGATTTCCTATCATGAGGAACTGGATATTCTTTAATCGAAAGAACTTTAGCAAGTTTAGGTGCAACTTTACCACTACCTACTTCATGGCCTAGAAAAGTGACAGTGGCCTGGCCAAAGGAAGATTTAGACAAATTAACTGTTAATTGGGAATTCTTAAAGGTCTCAAACAGAGCTTTAAGTCTAAGTAGGTGTTGATCCCAAGTATCAACACCACAACAATATCATCTAGGTATGCTGCCGTGCCTTCAAGTCCTTTAATAGCCTGATGGACGAGTTTCTGGAATGAAGAGGGGGAATTTTTCATTCCGAAGGGGGTAACTGTATACTGATAATGACCTCCTGGAATCACGAAGGCAGAGATTTCCTTCGCCTTATCTGTCAAAGGTACCTGATAGTAACCTTTAAGGAGATCTAATTTGGACACAAAAGTAGCCTTACCCACAAAGTCAATTACGTCATCCAGACGAGGAAGAGGGTAAGCATCTGTAATTGTGACCTCGTTCACTTTACGGTAGTCTGTGCACATACGAAACCCTCCATCAGCCTTTTTTACTAGGATGCACGGTGAAGCCCATGGACTAGACGACTCCTCCACTAAACCATGTTCTAACAAGAAGTCTACTTCCTGCTGAAGTAACCTTTGCTTTTCAGGATTAGCTCTGTAGGGGGAGAGTTTAATTGGTTTAGATTTTCCCACATCTACATCATGGTAACCTAACGTACATTTTTTCGGCACATCCGAAAAAATTAGGATATGACTGTAGAAGCTCAGTTAAATTGGTTGCTTGTATTTCAGATAATCCATCCATTAACGGGCTAGGATCCTTGAGGAGGACAGAATTTGAAAGTTTAGTATTAATTTCAGAGATAGAGTGCAAAGAGTCAGAGTCGTCCTCAGAGGTAGAGGCAGAGTCATTACTGGGACTTTATCGGGTGTAATGAAAGGCCCTTGATTTGATTTATGTGGTAAGTTTTTTTTTTGAGGTCTTATCAATGGGAGCTACCACATAATTTAAATCAGAAAATCTACTTACTATCTGCATGGGTCCCGTAAATCTAGTTTTCCCAAGGTGTGGCCAGGTATAGGTTCCTGCACCAACACCTTGTCCCCTGGATGGAAGGAGGGGAAATTTGGGTGCACTTCTGTCATACCTCTGTTTCATCTTACTTTGAGCTGTCTTTAGCTTAGCCGTGGCTAACTCACGTGCCACCTGCAACCTTGAAGACGGGTTGTAGAGTGCTGAGCTTACGTCTTCTCCCATCCATCCTTCTTTGAGCACCCAAAAGAGGACCTCGTACATTGTGCCCAAAGATCAGCTCAAACGGACTATACCCTGTAGACTCTTGCACCTTTCTCTCGTACTGAGAACAGCAAAAATGGTAGAGATTCATCCCAATCTTTCGGAAAAGTGCATGCAAAACTTCTCATCATTGTTTTTAATGTTTGGTGGAATCTTTCCAAGGCCCCCTTGGGACTGAGGTGATGGGCCCAGGGGATAAGTTGTGAATTATCCCTAACCTAGTTAATATTTCCCCCTAAATGCTTTGGCATGAAGTTAGTACCTTGATAAACTTTGTATAGTTTTAGGAATGCCAAAAAAAGGGAAATAAATTTTTGTTAAAGCTTTGAGAATAGCTTTAGAAATTGATCTACGCATTGGGACCCGCTTCAGGATATCTGGTTACTTATCATAATTGTAAAAAAAATACTGATTTCCAGACTTTGACTTAGGTAGTGACCAACACAATCTATAATTAAATCTGCAAAAGGGTTCTCCATCAGCAGGTAGGGGTTTGGGGAGAGGTGGGGTTTAATAGAATGTCCAGGTTTTTCAACTTGCTGACATTCTGGCAACACCTAATATGATTCTTCACATCTTTCTTAATGTTGGCCAATAAATTCTTTTGTGATTCTATAAAAGGGTTTTTTTGTAATTCCTAAGGGGCCCTCCTGATGACGTATTATGAGCTATATTTAATATCTGAGGTCTATATTTGGGTTTGGGAAACCCACTAACCTGTCGTATAATTGCCGGCCCTCTGTCTCCTTCCAGTCTAAAGTGCATACCAAATAATCTTTTTTAAAAACTTCATACTTGACTGGATGCCCCAAAGGGATTTACCCATGGCTGCCTCAAAAGCGAATTTTAACGAAGGGTCCTTCTTGTTCTCCCGGAAGGACAGTCCCTCGGGCATGGAAAACAGAGACATCTGGCAATCCTGCAACCTGGGAATAGGAAGGCTTGATCGGGGTCGTTCACTTGATTTACGAGACTCCGGCCGGTGTGTCTCATAAAACAACCGTGGCTATTCCGAGATCGGAGTCGCCCCAAGGATAGGTCAACATTTCCCCAGACAGCCCTTGGGATGTTGCCCGAGTTATGGCCAACCACTGGAAAAGCATTAATCATTATAGGTTCAGGACACGAAGTAACAGTAGTAATGTTATTACCCAGTAATAACATGGCATTTTTCAGGGGAAATCCTTTTGAGATACCTACAGTTCAAGTACCGTGTAATATTTGCACTGTACATAAATTTTTATGCAAAGGAACAGAATATATAGTTCCTCCATGGCTTCCAATAAAACTGATGAATTCAAGGAAGTATTCTCTGAAAGGGGTAATATTCCTTCTCTGACAAGGGGAGGCAATATGCTCCAGTATCTCTAAAGGTATTTACTTTAGTTTTGGGTTTTGAGTTTTCCTGAAGGGAAATAAGACTTTCGCAATAAAAAGGGGCCAAAACCTTTTTTTTACTTCTCTAGGGGACATGTTTCTAGGGATATTTAAGGGTTTTCCCGATGGGTTGAGGTTTTTGGGGCAGTTGGAAAATGATATGACCTACTTTATTACACCTTTAAGCAGACGACAGGCTTGACCTTTACTCCCTGATGACGTTGCAAGTGGTGTCGTTCTGGCTGGTGCCCTCTCTGGATATTGTTGTCGAGATGCTCCAAAGTATTTGCCTCTCCGCAGGGGGACCATATGTTGAGAAGCGTGGCTCACCAGGTGACTTGGTTGGATGTCGTAGAACCCCTCTCCCCTCCGGCTGGCACTTCATTCTCCATGTTGTCGATCTCTGCTTTACGCCAGACTGTTGAAAAGAGAGACGGGCCCCTCGGACAAGGAGCGGTTCGTTTTTGAAGGTATCAGCCAACCTGGCCGCCTCCAATGCAGTGGTTTTAAATCACGATCCTGCAGAAAGACACGAACCTCTGGTCCCACAGACTCCAGCAGGTTATCAATCAGAATAAGCTGCACAGCTCCTCAAAGTTAGAGACACCACTCGCTTTATACCAGCTGGTAAAAGCTTTGGTTTGGTGTCTCACAAGTCCACCAGGGATTGACCAAGCTGCCCCCCCTGTTCAATTTGAAGGTCTTACGATATTTAGCTGGGATACATGTATATGCTCCCAACACTGTGGTCTTCACTACTTGATAATCAGAGAATTCAGCGTCAGTTAATACCGACGTAAATTTCCCGTGCCTTACCCAAAAATGCTGTATGAACCAACGCTGCCCAGTGCCTGTTTTCCCGGGCCCCCTCAAGGCTCGAGCCTGATTTTCGAAGCTTTCGAAAAATTGCTCTGGTTCGGCCTTTAAATTTAAGCGGGGAACAAGCTGTACTGCTTTTTTGTAAAAATGAAATCGTTTACAGAATGCGAAAACTGCCCCTTTCTCTTTCCCTATCAATTCTTCCCTTGCGAATGCTCTCTGTTTTCCCCAGTTTTTCTCAAGATTGATTTTTGCCAGCTGAAGGGGCCAACGACGCTGATTCACCCTGAGACAACCCAGCTGCACCCATACTGACCATTTTGCTCCGTAGGTGTATCATCTTCCCCCCTGCGAGAACAATAGTAGTTTTTTTCCCAGCTCCCGTAAAGGGAGGAAATTTTTATGTGCCATCTCTTCTTCAATAAGTATGTCGCAAAAAGTGAACGCAGTTGCGCAGGGTGTGAGAGTGCGTTTATAGGGAATGCCAATGGAACGAGCAATTTTCCAACAACGCTGTAGGGGCAATTTAGGTAGGTTATTTCAAGTATATGCCGACACCAGGCGTCCCGACTCGTCTAGGTGGCATAAGTTATTCGCTATGCACAGTAAAGAATACCCCAACGTAACACGTTAATTTGCAGAACAAAGCTTAGCTATGCACAGTACGATTGCAGAATACGCATACAAGCAAAGCCGACTGCACACAAGATTGACCGTAGCGAAGCGAGCACACTGAACAAGCTAGTAGCGAGCTGTTGAAACGATCACACAATAGCAAGGCTGATCATAAGCAACTGACACGCAAAATTTTGTAAAGCGAAGCGAAACAGCAAGCTACACAATGTTCCTGCTACAAGCTTCACCCTAAGCCCAACCGTTTCTCTAAGTCCAGCTCTCGGACAGGCTACCCATATTTACAACCTAGGATTTCAAATGGCCTGTTATCCCAGGTGTAATGGGAGCAAATAAACACAGTAGAAAAAGTTTAGACTTATATTATCCTTCACCAATTATAACAGCAATATGTACACTATGTACAGGTGATAAATATAGTGCACTCCACGGTAAGCAAGGCAGAAATAGAAGCCACAAGATAGCAGACCGTGCTTTTTAACAGCTCTAGGTGGGAATGACAAGGGCAGACAGGAGAGCGGTATCCAATAACCTCTGCGATTGTCAATCCCACCTTCTTATTGGCTAGAACCTGGTCACTAGTTGAACGATGGGGCCCCCATCATCAACTCTTAGCAACCTGGTTGCTGGTTGGGGGAGATAGCCTGTAAATGAGGGTGTGTCCATGCGCCGAATAAAAGGTTACGTACTCTTTGCATCCCACAACCCCCAACCTTGTCCACCAACCTGACCCCAAACCTTGACCACCAACCTTGACCCCCAAACCTTGCCCCCAAACCCTGTCCACCAACCTTGACCCCCAACCCTTGACCCCAAACCCTTACCCCCAAACCCTTGACCCCCCAAACCCTTTGCCCACCAACCTTGCCACCAACCCTTTGACCCCCAACCCTTTGCCCACCAACCTTGACCACCAACCCGTCCACCAACCTTGACCCCCAAACCTTCCCCAACCTTGACCCCCAAACCCTTGTCCCCCAAATTGTCCACCAACCTTGGCCCCCAACCTTGACCCCCAACCTGTCCCAAACCTTGACCCCCAAACCTTGACCACCCCCCCTTGTCCACCAACCTTGTCCCCAACCTTACCCCCAACCTTGCCCCCCCCCAATTTTGCCCCCAAACCTTGACCCCCAAACCCCTTGCCCACCAACCTTGTCCCCAAACCTTGGCCCCCCAACCTTGACCCCAACCTTGTCCCCCCAACCTTGACCACAACCCTTTGGGCCACCAACCTTGACCCCCAAACCCTTGTCCACCAACCTTGCCCCCAACCCTTTGGCCCCCAACCTTGTCCCCAAACCCTTTGCCCACCAACCTTGCCCCCCCTTGATCACCAAACCTTGTCCACCAACCTTGGCCCCAAACCTTGACCCCAACCTTGTCCCCCAACCTTGACCCCCAACCTTGTCCACAACCTTGCCACCAACCTTGCCCCCAACCTACCACCAACCTTGCCCAAACCCCCTTGCCCACCAACTTGCCCCCAAAAACTTGACCCCAAACCCGCCCACCAACCTTGCCCACCAACCTTACCCCAACCTTGTCCACCAACCTTGACCCCCAATTTTCCCACCCCCCTTGACCACCAACCGTCCCCCAACCTTGACCACCAACCCTTTCCACCAACCTTGACCACCAACCTTGTCCCCCAACCTTGTCCCAACCCTTTGGCCCCCAAACCTTGACCCCCAACCTTGTTCCCCCAAACCCTTTGACCCCAAACCTTGACACCAACCTTGTCCCCCAACCTTGTCCCCCAACCTTTGACCCCCAAAACCTTGACCAAAAACCTTGCCCACCAACCTTACCCAAACCCTTTGCCCACCAAACCCTTTTCCCACCAACCTTTGGCCCCCAAACCTTGACCCCCAAACCTTGTCCACCAACCTTGCCCCCAAACCCTTGGCCACCAAACCCTTGCCCCCAAACCCTTGTCCCCCAACCTTCCCCCCAACCTTTGACCACCAACCTTGTCACCAACCTTGCCCCACCAACCTTGACCCCCAACCCTTATCCCCAAACCTTGCCCCAAACCCTTTGGCCCCCAACCCTTGACCCCCAACCTTTCCCCCAAACCCTTGACCCCCCAAACCTTGTCCACCAACCTTGGCCCACCAACTTGACCACCAACCTTGCCCAAAAACTTGCCAAAAACCTTGTCCCCCAAACCCTTGACCCCCCAAACCCTTTGACCCCCAAACCCTTGACCCCCAAAACCTTGACCACAACCCTTGTCCACCAACCCTTGGCCCCCAAACCCTTACCCCCAACCTTGTCCACAACCTTGACCACCAACCTTGTCCACAACCTTGACCACCAACCTTGACCCCCAACTTGTCCACCAAACCTGACCACCAACCTTAAACCCCAACCTTGACCCCCAACCTTGTCCCCAACCTTGTCCACCAACCTTGGCCACAACCTTGACCCCCAACCTTTGGCCCCCAAACCCTTTGACCCCCAAACCCTTGTCCCCCAAACCCTTGCCCACCAACCTTGCCCCCAAACCTTGGCCCCCAAACCCTTGACCACCAACCTGCCCCCAAACCCTTTGGCCCCCAACTTGGCCCCCAAACCTTGACCCCAAAACCTTGGCCCCAAACCTTGACCCCCAAACCTTGCCCCCAAACCCCTTGGCCACCAACCTTGACCACCAACCTTGTCCCCCAAAACCTTGGGCCCCCAAACCCTTGGCCACCAATTTGACCCCCAAACCTTGACCACCAACCTGACACCAACCTTGACACCAACCTTGCCAAAAACCGACCCCCAAACCTTGACCCCCAACCTTGTCAAAACCCTTTGCCCACAACCTTGTCCACCAATTGACCCCCAACCCTTTGGCCACCAACCCTTTGACCCCCAACCTTGACCACCAACCTTGCCCCAAAACCTTGACCCCCAACCCTTGCCCCCAAACCTTGACCCCCAAACCCTTTGTCCCCCAACCTTGACCCCCAACCTTGGCCCCCACCTTGACCCCAACCTTGCCCACCAACCTTGCCCACCAACCCTTTGCCACCAACCTTGACCCAAACCCTTGACCACCAACCTTTTTCCCCCAAACCTTGCCCACCAACCTTGGCCACCAACCTTGACCCCCAAACCCTTGTCCCCAACCTGACCCCCAAACCCTTTGACCACCAACCTTGTCCCCAACCCTTTGTCCAAACCTTGGCACCAACCTTGCCACCATCCTTGCCCCAAACCCTTGCCCCCAACCTTGTCCACCAATTTGGCCACAACCTTGACCCCAACCCTTTTGTCCCAACCTTGACCCCCCAAACCTTGGGCCCCCAAACCTTTGACCCCAAACCTCCCACCAACCTTGACCACCAACTTGTCCCCCAACCTTGGCCCCCAAAACTTGCCCCCAAACCTGTCCCCCAACCCTTTGACCCCCAACCCTTGACCCCCAAACCTTGGCCACCAACCTTGCCCACCAACCTTGACCCCCAAACCTTGACCACCAACCTTGACCACAACCTTGCCCCCCCAACCCTTGACCCCCAAACCCTTGTCCACCAACCTTGACCCCCAAACCTTGATCACCAACCTTGACCCCAAAACCTTGACCCCCAACCTTGACCCCCCAAACCTTTGTCACCAACCTTGACCCAACCTTGTCCCAACCCCTTGCCACCAACCGGGGCCCCCAAACCTTGACCACCAACTTGACCACCAACCTTGACCACAACCCTTGCCCACCAACCTTGACCCCCAAACCTTTGCCACCAACCTTGTCCACCAACTTGACCACCAACCTTGGCCCCAACCCCTTACCCCCAACCTTGACCACAACCCTTGCCACCAAACCTTGACCACCAACCCTTTGACCCCCAACCTTGACCACCAAACCTTGACCACCAACCTTTCCCCCAAACCCTTTGACCACCAACCTTGTCCCCCAACCCTTGACCCCCAAACCCTTGTCCCCAAACCCTTTGACCACCCCCTTGGGCCCCCCAACCTTTCCCCCAACCCTTGCCCACCAAAACCTTGACCCCCAAACCCTTACCCCAACCTTGCCACCAACCTTGACCCCAACTTGACCCCCAACCTTGACCCCCAAACCTTGTCCCCCAAACCCCTTGACCCCCAAACCTTGGGACCCCCAAAAACCTTGCCCACCAACCTTGACACCACCTTGCCCCCAACCTTGCCCACCAACTTGACCCCCAACTTGTCCCCCAACCTTTGCCCACCTTGCCCACCAACCTTTGCCACCCCCTTGACCCCCAAACCTTGAACCTTCTGCCCCTATGGTTAACCCTTCCTTTAATATTACATTGGGTTATTTCCTTTAATACAAAATTGGAAATGAACGCCCGTTTTTAAGACTAATTTTATTAAAAATTATTAAAATTTATTAACAGGCCCATGATAAGTTTTTTGGGGGTAAGTAACCTCCTGCCCCCCTTTTGTCCCGGTGTATTTGCGTGATGTTGATGGTTATACCCCCCCCCCCCCCCCCTTCCCCCCCCCCCCCCTTTTTCCCCCCCCCTTTTTTGTTCAATACCTACTGATGTTGGGGATCACTCCCGTGACCCCCTTTACTGTATGCTCAAGGTTTAGGGACGGCAGTGAAGAAGTAGCAGCCAACGGAACACTCCTCTCGTCTCTGGGAATTTGGCCAAGGTTTTTTAGCCGGCCTGGACATATTCGTTTTATTCTGACTGCTTCAATTGGGAACAAGACTTTTACATTAAAATAAACTCCATTTTATTTGTTATATTAGGATCTCCTCCTAATGTCTTTTTGAAAGCCTTAGATATGTGGATACTATAGAAGAAAAATGTATTCTTAATTATATACGATAATTCGTATATTTTAAGGGTTTTTAATTAGAAAATTTCTTAATTTAAAAATTTGGCATTCCGGGGGGTCATTATTATACCCTAACCTCTTGACCAAATTGTTAGCCTAAAAAGGGAATGTTTTACAAAACTTGGAGGTAACAACCACCAAAACCTTGCCAAACCTTGACCACCAAAAATTGCCACCAACCTTGACCACCAACCTTGACCACCAAAACCTTTTACCCCCAACCCTTTACCCCAACCTTGTCCCCAACCCCTTACCACAACCTTGTCCACCCAACCCTTTACCACCAAACCTTGACCCCAACCTTGCCCCCAAACCCTTTTCCCCAACCTTGACCCCCAACCTTGACCCCCAAAACCCTTTTCCACCCCAACCCTTTTCCACCAACCCCGACCCCCAACCTTGACCCCAACCTTTACCACCAACCCCCGACCCCCAACCTTGACCACCAAACCGACCCCCACTTGTCCACCAACCTTGACCACCAACCTTGACCCCAACCTTGCCACCAAACCCTTTGGGCCCAACCCTTTACCCCCAACTTGACCACCAACCGACCACAAACCTTTCCCCCCAACCTTTGACCACCCTTTTCCCCCAAACCCTTTCACCAACCCTTGGGCCCCCAACCTTGGGACCCAATTGGCCCCCAACCTTGACCCCCACCTTTTCCCCCCAACCTTGTCCCCCAACCTTTTCCCCAACCGCCCCCAACCCGCCACCAACTTTTCCCCAAAAATTTGGGCCCCCAACCGACCCCCAACCTTGGCCCCCAAAATTGGCCACCAAACCCTTTACCACCAACCCTTTTCCACCAACCTTGTCCACCACCTTTACCCCAACCCTTGTCCCCCAACTTGACCACAACCTTGGCCACCAACCTTGGCCACCCAACCTTTGGCCCCCAACCTTGGCCACCAACCTTGGCCACCAACCTTGGCCACCAAAACCCTTTTCCCCCAACCTGTCCAAAAAAACTTGGCCACCAACCTTTACCCCCACCTTTGGCCCCCAACCTTTGGGCCCCCAACCCTTTACCCCAACCTTGTCCCCAACCTTGTCCCCCAAACCTTTCCACCAACCTTTGGGACCAACTTGACCACCAACCTTTACCCAACCTTGCCCCCAACCTGGGCCACCCCTTGTCCCCCATCTCACATTTTTTATGGACTAAGAAAACTCTTACCCCCCCCACCCCCCCCTTCCATTTTTTCAATTTTATTAAACAAGTCTGTGAACTGACTGAAATGTAATATTTACATTACATCACAAAGGGGGGGCGGTGAGTTTTTTCACCTAAAACGTGCCCAGCCCTGCCCGCCCTACCCCCAACAGGGGCCCGGGGGGGTGCTGCCCTTCTGCTCTTGGGGGCAGGTGTTACCGGGGGAGGTGTTGCTGCACGGGCCTCCTACACTGACAACACCACCTGCACACACGCCCTCCAGGTCAGTTCTTCCTGGTCAGTGAATGAGTCGTCAGGATAAAGGATACAGCCCGTTAAGGTTTCGTGGAGTGGAGATAGGTGACGTTATCACTAGAAGGAAAAGTGTAAATAGTAGGGGATGTCGCAGAGATAACTCATCTGGGATAATCCATCTGGGATAACCCATCTGGGATAACTCATCTGGGACAACCTACCTGGGATAACTCATCTGGGACAACCTACCTGGGATAACCCACCTGGGATAACCCAGCTGTTGAGTCACTTGGAATGAGGTTCAGCAGCTACGTGACTGGTCGAGTCAGACACCAATGGTAGCAAGAATAATGTTCCAATAAATACTAAAAAATACATAGATCATCGTTGGTGTGTGTATGATCTTACACCTAATACAGTCATGTTTATTTCTCGTTGTTGTTGTATCCTACGGGTTTATCACATCCCCAGATATAATTATGCTGTTGCTGTATCCTAAAGACTTTGTGATATTACAGTAACTTTGTATCTCTTATTTGCTTAAATAAAGGGGATATTTACCCATTAGTAAAAAATTGACCCCCAGACAAGTTTAGTTTTTTAATCAATTAAAATTAATCTAATGTCGCTGTTTTGTCAGTTCATCTTTGAGATATTCAATATTTTGAACGTTACTGTTTTAAAGCACACAACAGTAAACAACAGTTAGATAAGGTATCTGCAGACGGAGGATCGAGCCTTCATTATGTAGAGTCTGACGTAAATAATATGAAATGTTATGTTAAATAATATCTTACATGACTGAATCCCTGGAGTCTCTGTTGTCACATATATATACATATGTGTTGTCACATATATATACATATGTGTTGTCACATATACATGTGACCCTAATACAAGAAGTGTTTGTAAGGAAGAGATATATAATGCACACAGTATATACTGCTTTTATTCTTAATTCTGAAAGTTCTCTGAAGAAACTGTTGCATTATCTTCCTTGTTGATGATTGTGCAATGTTTGTTGCAGAATAACGACAGAGAACAATTAATGACATGGTGTTGAGTCCTTTAGTTCGGCAACATTTTGAAACCGGAACCTTAACAGGATTCTTGTATTAATGTTGGTGGAATTACCCACAATAATTTAGGTAGAAGGACACAGGTGCAACTACTGTGACATTTTACTGTGGCAACGTTTCGCTCTCCAGGAGCTCTATTCAAATTCAGTTCAAATTCAAAGTTTATTCTCTATAAGGATTACAATGCTGAGTTTACAGAAATTTGGTTATTGTGTGGTTTACATGTAGTAAAATAGTGATTACAGAGTGTACCACTAGAACACCTAGCATGGCTAGGCATTTCGGGCAGACTTAGTTTTATTCTTAATTTTAAAATATTACAAATTATGAGGTAAGTTGGTATTATGGCTAAGTGACTAAATACTAGTTTGTGAGTTTAGCAATGTGAATGCTTTTGTTTTGGCACAGTACATAGTTTCAGTATTGGAGTATCACAGGATTTATTATTTTAAGATTGAGATTAATATTTCTGTTTATGGTCAAATGGGTGAGTGAGTGTAAGTGTGAACCACCAGGTGGTATTCGTGTAGTTAGTTGACGGGGTGTATCAGGGAGATAAGATGTTTTCTAATAGTAGTTTTGAAGGTGATGAATGTGTCTGCAGTTCTAGAGTTCTCAGGTAGGGTATTCCAGATTTTAGGGCCTTTGACATACATTGAATTTTTGTAAAGGTTTAGTCGGACACGGGGAATGTCGTAGAGATGTTTGTGTCTGGTGTTATGCCTGTGGGTTCTGTCACAACTATCAAGAAAGCGTTTTAGGTCAAGGTTGATATTAGAGTTTAAGGTCCTGTAGATGTAGATTGCACAGTAGTAAGTGTGGATGTACTGAACAGGGAGTAAGTTTAGGTCTAAGAAGAGTGGGGGGGGGTGTGTTGCCAGGGATGGGATTTAGTGATTATTCTTACTGCAGCTTTTTGTTGGGTTATTATTGGCTTTAGGTGTGTTGCTGCAGTTGATCCCCAAGCACAAATAGCATAGGTGAGGTATGGATAAATAAGTGAGTGGTATAGTGTGAGAAGGGCATTTTGCGGCACGTAGTATCGTATCTTGGAGAGGATCCCAACCGTTTTGGATACTTTTTTGGTTATATGCTGGATATGGGTGCTGAAAGGATTCTTGCTGATAGAACTAAGTGGTACAGATATGTGGATGACGTTGTATGTTTGACGCCCCAAGAGTATAGATGTAAACTGCTTCCTACTTGAGTTAGACTTTTGGGGAAACGTTCATTAAGTTTATTGTTGATTTTGATAGAAATAACTCATTGCTATATTTAGATGTTTTATTTATTAAAAGAAACCAAGAAATTAAATTAAAAATATGCAGAAAACCAATAAATATCAGCCCATGTGTTCATTTTCATTCTGACATCATGACAGAGTTCAATGTTCTATGTTCACTTCCATGTTCTTGTGAGTTCTGCGTATTTGCTGCCCAGAGTTCATTGATCAGGAAATATTATATATTTAAATAGGGCAAATAATCTAAAACATCAGAAAACTTTCATTGCAGATCTTGTGTTTAAAAATTTTGATATAATAAAACAGTTTGGTTAAGAACTTACTCAAAATATTGACGTGTCTATAAGATTCCCTGTGGAAAAAATACACTAATTTTTATTACAGTCAAACAGGAAAAGTCTTGAATTAAGAATACAACAATATATATATATATATATATATATATATATATATATATATATATATATATATATATATATATATATATATATATATATATATATATACATCATTTGATATAATTAAAACTTTAATGCTCTGTTTATTCACGTGAGAGATTTTAACCACACAGTTGATTTTCAAAAGGCCGAAAAGTTGCGTCAAACAACAAAATATAAAAGAATCAAATTCCATGACAAAAACAGTACCGATTATAATTTGAATATAAGTCCATGATTGTACAAACTAGATTAATTTATGAAGAATAGAATGTGTGAGGACTATAAGTCAATGTTGACACAGTTCCTCTGCCTGAAGTGTCACTCTCTTAAATTTTACCTGACATGTGACCTGACTAAAAACTTCACAAGAGTGGAAGTGTACCTCCCACGCTCGGTGAGTTAAGTCACATGTAAGGTCATATCCCTGTTTTATACGACTTCTGTTGTACCCAGCAGCACTGTTTCACGAATCTCTAAATCCGTTATTAGGTAAGATTCGACAAGAAACAAAACAAGTGTCTCCTGACGCGGATCTTAGTCATATGATGGCCCGCCGGTGGAGCTTTGGTCATCTGAACGAGGCCTTCTGCTGGCTTACCCCTCCACCCTTTCAAAAGTAAAGATTATATACCTTCTATATGGGTTAGTGATGGTGGCTGTGGCTTCCTCTAACAGTGACACAGCCATTGTCTAATTGAGTTGTTAATGCTTGTCACAGTGCTTCTCCTCCTTTACAGGACGGTGAGATGAGGTGTCAGGCACTGTCGTGCCCCTCACCCAACTGCAGCCACCCTGAGCCAACACCTGGCACTGACTGCTGCAACCTGAGGTGCCAGGGATGTGCCTTCCAGGGTCAGGTGTTTAAGAACGACCAGGTCTTCAAACACAACTGCTCGACCTGTGTTTGTCAGGTCAGTGATGCTGTCTACGTCATCTACCTGTGTTTGTCAGGTCAGTGATGCTGTCTACGTCATCTACCTGTGTTTGTCAGGTCAGTGATGCTGTCTACTTCATCTACCTGTGTTTGTCAGGTCAGTGATGCTGTCTACGTCATCTACCTGTGTTTGTCAGGTCAGTGATGCTGTCTACGTCATCTACCTGTGTTTGTCAGGTCAGTGATGCTGTCTACGTCATCTACCTGTGTTTGTCAGGTCAGTGATGCTGTCTACGTCATCTACCTGTGTTTGTCAGGTCAGTGATGCTGTCTACGTCATCTACCTGTGTTTGTCAGAGTCAGTGATGCTGTCTACGTCATCTACCTGTGTTTGTCAGGTCAGTGATGCTGTCTACGTCATCTACCTGTGTTTGTCAGGTCAATGATGCTGTCTACGTCATCTACCTGTGTTTGTCAGGTCAGTGATGCTGTCTACGTCATCTACCTGTGTTTGTCAGGTCAGTGATGCTGTCTACGTCATCTACCTGTGTTTGTCAGGTCAGTGATGCTGTCTACGTCATCTACCTGTGTTTGTCAGGTCAGTGATGCTGTCTACGTCATCTACCCGTGTTTGTCAGGTCAGTGATGCTGTCTACGTCATCTACCTTTTTTGTCAGGTCAGTGACTGTCTACGTCATCTACCGTGTTTGTCAGGTCTGATGCTGTTACGTCATCTACCGTGTTTGTCAGGTCAGTGATGCTGTCTACGTCATCTACCTGTGTTTGTCAGGTCAGTGATGCTGTCTACGTCATCTACCCGTGTTTGTCAGGTCAGTGATGCTGTCTACGTCATCTACCTGTGTTTGTCAGGTCAGTGATGCTGTCTACGTCATCTACCCTGTGTTTGCAGTCAGTGATGCGTCTAGTATCATTCTACCGTGTCTTGTCAGGTCGAGTGATGCTGTCTACGTTTCACCGTTTTGTCAGGTCAGTGAATGCTGTCTACGTCATCTACCGTGTTTGTCAGGTCAGTGATCTGTCACGTCATCTACCCGTGTGTTGTCGAGGTCAGTGATGCTGTCTACGTCATCACCGTGAGGAGTTTAATGTCAAGGTCTAGTGACATGCCTACTCATCTAGCCACTGTTTGTACTCAGGAATCTAGTTGTGCGTCAGTGCATCACTGGAGGTCAGAATCTTGCTTAACTCACAGTCTGTGATAAAGCAGTAGATGAAGCTGTAGTAAACAGTGCCATTAGTTGTGTGTCGTGTTGTGTGGCTGCTCAGTTCTACTCTGAGAAGTTACTCAAAGTGACTTCTGTTACGTGACAGTATCTCTAGTTGGAACTCAACAGAGTCTGATCTCACTGGATACATGTATGATGAGAGCTACGTCAAAAGTCACGTTTGTAGGAGTCAAGTGATTCTATCAGTCGGACAACACGGCTAATGTCCCCTGATCCAGGCTAAACCATTTCACTGGAGATAACAGCTTGTTGTCCGGTACAATCTACAGAATTTAGTCCTTTGAGCACAGAGTTAGCGAATCAAGTAATCTTGACACTGTGTACAGGTGACAAGTCAGTGGACCTCATTGAGAATTTAGACTGAGAACTGTAATCATCTGTGAGTAGCGTTTATTGATCGACAGTTGACGATTTTCTTATTTTACGAGTTGGCATATTAGACTCTGTTGATTGCTGTGGCAACTGTACTCAGTTCGAGTCCTCATCAGTGATCACTACCGAGGGCAACAACACTCTTCACCTCTGACCCGCAAGTAAACATCTTCATTCTGGAAGCATAAACAAAAATCTTGTTTCAGCTGGGCATGACAGATGGTGGAAATTTACTGAGAGCTAACTTTAAAACGAGTTTTAGGTATCAAAGTATTCCTGACAGATGGTGTACAGGTGACATGCAGTGTTAATGACCCTCGTGTAGTAGATAGGCTTTAAACCCCATTAATCAACCAGCCAGAGATAGACGTTATTTTGTTCGACTATATTACAGAGTTTTTGTTTTGTCAGCGTTGTTGAGCGGATTACTTCTCTGGTCCCCCAGGAAGGTAACGTTACCTGTGAGGCCGTGGAGTGCCCAGACGTACCCTGCAGCCTGCCCACTCTGAAGGAGGGCACTTGCTGCCCCACCTGCCCACCCTGTCAACATCTGGGCATCATCCTGCCCCCTGAGTACCGCTTTATTGATCCTGATCGTCCCTGCACTCTGTGTGTCTGTCATGTTAGTTACTGTACTGTGTGTGTCATGTTAGTTACTGTACTGTGTGTGTCATGTTAGTTACTGTACTGTGTGTGTCATGTTAGTTATTGTACTCTGTGTCTGTCATGTTAGTTACTGTATTCTGTGTGTGTCTGTCATGTTAGTTACTGCACTCTGTGTGTGTCTGTCATGTTAGTTACTGTACTGTGTGTGTCATGTTAGTTACTGTAGTCTCTGTGTCTGTCACGTTAGTTATCGTACTCTCTGTGTCTGTCACGTTAGTTACTGTACTCTATGTGTGTCATGTTAGTTACTGTACTCTGTGTGTGTCATGTTAGCTACTGTACTCTGTTTGTGTGTGTCGTGTTAGTTACTGTACTCTGTGTGTGTCATGTTAGTTACTGCACTCTGACGGTCAGGAGGTGGAGTGATACGAGTCTCAACGGGAAGTTGTAACAGGTACGACTCGGACATATCATCTACGAACTGCGATCATGAAAGCTTTCTGTATATAGGGGCTCAGACACTGGTAATCTAACTCCTAGACTGACTAATGTCAGCTGTCAACGGTCACAATGGGTGACATGTAACACAAGGGTGTTACCAATAGTCTGGGCTCAGACCACACTGTGGTCTACACACATTTTGGCTCAGAGACCAAACATCAGGACACACGGAAAACTTACACACACCCACACTTCACATCGTGTAGTGTTGTGTAGTGCTAGTGCAAGCAATGTTGTAACTGCATGTCTTGCACTAGCACTACACAACTCAGCACTACACAACACTACACGATGCAGCACTACACAACACAGTACAACAGAGCACTACACAACACTACATGATACAGTACTACACAACACATCTCTACACAACACATCTCTACACAACACATCTCTACACAACACAGCACTACAAAACACTATATGATGCAGCACTACACAACACAGTACAACACAGCACTACACAACAAACTCTGCACAACACAACAGAGCACTACACAACACAGCACTGCACAACACAATGCAGCACTACAAAACACAGCACTACACAGCACAGCACTACACAACACAGCACTACACTACACTTCACAACACAGCACTACACTACACAACACAGAACTACATGTGGGAGCATGACTCATGAAATCATAATGACACGATTGCAAACAAACCATACCATGGACGGAGACGGAACCCGTGATCGGTCTGGAGTTTTGAGACTCTCTGATCGTGGGTTCCATCCCCGTCCGTGGTATGGTTTGCTTACATGTGGGAAATTAGGGAAATTATCCGATTTCCCAACCATTAGATCCTCAGTAAGGGAAAAAAGATGGGGTGATTGAGGTAACATGGGTGGTGATGTGCACCCAGGTACTCCCACTCAACGTTCCAATATTTCTGCATCCACTCTTAATTTGTAAGACTATATAATGAAGCCTCCATAGGTTAATATACTAATCTTGTAAGTATTTAAGCTAAGCTAGTCGTAGAGTAATTTAGCTTTGTACCTATGATTACCTTTCACAGTCTACACAGTTGTGAACAGTGGGCACTTTTTGCAGCCAGCCATCAGTGCCCATTACCCACACACAGTGACCCACACCTGACACCCAGACCTCAGTCACAAAAAAACTGTTTGCGAGTGTACAGACTTCGCTAATTAAGCCGAAATAGCAATTACCTGTTTAAAGTGCCATTTACCCTACACTAGGCCAGTACAGTGAAGTAGTCTGATATTTGTTAACACATTACACCATGAATTAGATATCATTTCACGTCAATAACTTGCTTCCTCGCTGTTACAAAGCTGTTGCAGATTGTGATTCATACAAACTATCTCAGGGCTTGAGCAACATAGATCCCCCACACTTCACGATGGTAAATATCTGCTAACAGTGTCATTAAATGCGCATTTCTTGTACGTAGTGGAGGTGACCAGTGTGAAGGGTGTTACCACAGCCTCCAGCTCACCAGAGATGCACCTGTCACAGGAGTATACTGCCTTGGTGTAGTGTACAGGGTGAGTTTCGGTTTCAGAAATGGGACAGCAGGTTTTTGGGCTGAATTCCTTATTTTTTTTATTGGATCAGCTAATTAGACATACACCCTCTATTATACACAACACTGTACTACACAACTTGGCACTACACTATACAACACAGCAGTACACATTATAGCATTACACAACAATACAGTACAACAAAACACAGCAAAAAACACTACAGTTGTGGGTCAAAGGCCGTTCAGTATTTTTGTATTAGTGGATTTGACTATGTTGTAGTTCATCTCTATGTTGTGGTTCGTTTCTATGTTGTGGTTCATCCCTATGTTTTGGTTCGTCCCTATGTTGTGGTTCGTTACCATGTAGAGAATCTCTTTGCCTGATGAGATTGATGAGAGATGTTTTGTTTCAGGATGGAGATGTGAGATGTTTCCCAGAACCATGCCCTGTGTTGCACTGCCTACCTGGCCAGCACCTGGTCACCAACACGGGGTCTTGTTGCCCTGTCTGTGCCACCACACCTGCTGCTGACACCATGGCACCTCTTTCGCACCACTCTGCCTACCAGGACACTCAGCTGCATACTGTCACTCAGAGCACTGTGTCTCACACTACATCTCAGACGACTGTGTCTCACCCTCCCACTCCGAACACTGTGTCTCACACAACAATTCAGGATGTTTACACTCAAGCAGCAGGTCATGTTGACCTTCAAAACATTGCTAGCCCTCAAGATCACACAAATCCTCAAGAAACAACAGCTGGTTCGTACGTGGAACGTCTCCAGACAGATGAACAAACTACCCAATTCCCCTCATTACTACAGTCTCTGAATGACTCTGTCTTCACTGACAGCCTTGCAAAACAGTCCCCTACAAGACAAGCTACTGAAGACCTCGTCAACACTGAGACTACAACCTTTTATACACCGACTACACTAGATCCAGAAGTCA
The DNA here is from genome assembly GCF_026875155.1 of Cherax quadricarinatus. Classification (NCBI taxonomy): domain Eukaryota; kingdom Metazoa; phylum Arthropoda; class Malacostraca; order Decapoda; family Parastacidae; genus Cherax; species Cherax quadricarinatus. The sequence goes on from NC_069402.1 coordinate 19,014,384, forward strand.
CTGTAGACTCCATCAACACTGAGACTACAACTTTATTTACACTGACTACAGCAGTTCCGGAAGTCTTTTGGCGTAACATTACATTTGCTGACGAAATCTACGACAGGAAGGCAATGTTTGATTCTGAGAGAGAATTCAATACAGCGGAACTTATAGCTAGGGAGCCGGCGATAGTTTCAAAGAAGAGGATGTTAGCTAACTCCTCCTCGAGTGTGTATGTTGAGAAAAATGTACTAGAGAGCACTGCTGGAGTTCCAGTGGAAGCATCTCAAGCCTTCAACACCTCAGACAAGATAGCAGAGTTCACCCTCAATAACGCAAACCAGTTTTCTTCTTCGGCTTCAAGTTCAGCGGTAACTCAGGTTTCTGATAAATCTGAAGGCACTGTGCCAAGTATTGTCACAGATGTTGAGGGTGATGACGCTGTGCCAAGTGTTGTCACTGATGTTGAGGGTGAAGGCACTGTGCCAAGTGTTGCTATAGATGTGAAAGATGAAGGCACTGTGCCAAGTGTTGTCACAGACGTGGAGGATGATGGCACTGTGCCAAGTGTTGCCAAAGACGTGAAGGATGATGCCACTGTCCCAAGTGTCGTCACAGACGTGAAGGATGATAGCACTGTGCCAAGTGTTGCTACAGACGTGAAGGATGATGGCACTGTGCCAAGTGTTGCTACAGACGTGAAGGATGATGGCACTGTGCCAAGTGTTGCTACAGACGTGAAGGATGATGGCATTGTGCCAAGTGTTGCTACAGACGTGAAGGATGATGGCATAGTGCCAAGTGTTGCTACATACGTGAAGGATGATGGCACTGTGCCAAGTGTTTCTACAGACGTGAAGGATGATGGCACTGTGCCAAGTGTTGCTACATACGTGAAGGATGATGGCACTGTGCCAAGTATTGCTACAGACGTGAAGGATGGCACTGTGCCAAGTATTGCTACAGACGTGAAGGATGATGGCACTGTGCCAAGTGTTGCTACATACGTGAAGGATGATGGCACTGTGCCAAGTGTTGCTACAGACGTGAAGGATGATGGCACTGTGCCAAGTGTTGCTACAGACGTGAAGGATGATGGCACTGTGCCAAGTGTTGCTACAGACGTGAAGGATGATGGCACTGTGCCAAGTGTTGCTGCATACGTGAAGGAGGATGGCATTGTGCCAAGTGTTGCTACATACGTGAAGGATGATGGCACTATGCCAAGTGTTTCTACAGACGTAAAGGATGATGGCACTGTGCCAAGTGTTGCTACAGACGTGAAGGATGATAGCACTGTGCCAAGTATTGCTACAGACGTGAAGGATGATGGCGCTGTGCCAAGTATTGCTACAGACGTGAAGGATGATGGCACTGTGCCAAGTATTGCTACAGACGTGAAGGATGATGGCACTGTGCCAAGTGTTGCTACAGACGTGAAGGATGATGGCACTGTGCCAAGTGTTGCTACAGACGTGAAGGATGATGGCACTGTGCCAAGTATTGTTACAGACGTGAAGGATGATGGCACTGTGCCAAGTATTGCTACAGACGTGAAGGATGATGGCACTGTGCCAAGTGTTGCTACAGACGTGAAGGATGATGGCACTGTGCCAAGTGTTGCTACAGACGTGAAGGATGATGGCACTGTGCCAAGTATTGCTACAGACGTGAAGGATGATGGCACTGTGCCAAGTGTTGCTACAGACGTGAAGGATGATGGCACTGTGCCAAGTATTGCTACAGACGTGAAGGATGATGGCACTGTGCCAAGTGTTGCTACAGACGTGAAGGATGATGGCACTGTGCCAAGTATTGCTACAGACGTGAAGGATGATGGCACTGTGCCAAGTATTGCTACAGACGTGAAGGATGATGGCACTGTGCCAAGTGTTGCTACAGACGTGAAGGATGATGGCACTGTGCCAAGTGTTGGTACAGACGTGAAGGATGATCCAGCAGTCTCCAGCAAGACAGTACAGTCATCCAGCCAACATTGTTTACTTGATAAAATTAATAAACTGAGAGCATCAAAAACAAGAATTAGATACAAAGTTACCATCAAGAAGTCAAGACGAGAGAACTCTACTGAGGAGAAATATACTGCAGACAGTGAGACAGCCACTGTAGACAGTGGAACAGTCGAAGCAGACAGAGACAGTGAAATAGTCACAGCAGACAGAGACAGTGAAACAGTCACAGCAGACAGAGACAGTGAAACAGTCACAGCAGACATAGACAGTGAAACAGTCACAGCAGATAGAGACAGTGAAACAGTCACAGCAGACAAAAACAGTGAAACTGTCACAGCAGACACCAATAAGAGAGAGACACAGAGTGACACACCCGTACACAGAAGACAAGAGAACACGGCTCCAGGTTCCTTCACTCTCACTGTTCTTCCTTCTACCAGTGAAACCTTGAACACCAGAGAACAAACCTCAGTTTCCTTCCCGACAGCAGACTCGAGGTTCTCACCGGGTGTAACCCGACGACTGCAGTACCTCGACAGTTATCCTGACATCAAGGAGCTCCTTCTTGACGGAACAATAGAGATAAGTGGCAATGATGCCAAAGTCTTACAGAGATCAGTGGCGTCAGTAACAGCCAAGGAACGCAGTGGAACAAATGAAGTTCCTCAGCCAATACAAATAACCAAAGGAGCTCAAGATATAACAACTCAAGAACCAATGTTGTGGCTTCACTCTTCACTAGATGCAGCTCTGGTGCCACCAGCTTCTCTCCCTGTGAAGTCAATATTATCATCTAAAGAGCGTTTTCTACTGCTGACTGAGAGTCACAGTGAAGGTAGAGAGCTGGATCAGTTTGCTCCTTCAGCTGCTGCTACAGTGCTAACCACGACGATTTCACCTCCAACCTGGACAAGTTACGCCGATGCTGCTGATTCACTTGGCTATGTAGAAATTGTAGACTCCACTACTGGTGGACCTGTCTCGTCATTCTTCATTTCACCTGCCTCTTTAGAGAACCGGAAACCCATGCTTGTTTCTGCGGGGGTTTTCAACGTTAAGGCAGTTCCTGTGACAGGGATAGCTGGTACCGCAAGTGTTCCCACTACTGACCTACTGCCAACACAAGACACTACTACACCTCCTGTGGCTGTGGTGGCACCTTCTGCCACAAAAATTCCCTCTACCGTGGTGCTGCCAACCCCTGACTCCACACACATCGCAGCTACAGTCACACCCTCGTCACAGCTGACGACAGATCGTCCCACAGGGTCATCTGATATTTCTTTGGTGACACAAGCATTACCTTCATCTGATAGTTTTTCTCTGAAGCTTTCCTTAGACACAACCTTAAGCTCTTCCAGTATTGGAAAGACTGATTCCATACGTCGAATAATAGGTCTTAACGAATTTGAAAATACTGAATACCGCAATGAAGAGAGGAACATAATACCTACTTTAATAACTTATTCACATGTCCCGTCTGTGCCCAGTTCTCAGCAGTACACTTTGTTTGTCAGTACTGAGCAATCTGAGGCCTCGACTGAACCAGCTTTACCACAAGAACCCGACTCAGAACTGCACTCAGAACTTGTTCACGAAAACAAAAGTAGGAAGATGACACACATACCAGGCACAACACCGTCAGTACCTTCGTCTGTCCAGGAGCTTGATGTCAGCGCGGCGTCAGTCGCTGGTGAAGCGGATCATCGCAGCTTGAAGACGACTTATAATATAAGGTTCTATAAGGAGGACACTTCAAATTATCACTTAATACCTAACCTGACGACACACAGGACCACGACAACCCCACATACGATGACTGACACAGTGACTTCAACATACCCACAGCCTCAAACAACGACACATTCAGCGATAACTTTGCCAGTACCTTCGATAACTGTCTCCCCAGACACTACTACTACGACTACCACCTCTCCCATTACCCTTCAGAGTCCCACAACGACAACACTGCCTGCAACAACGACCACTAGCTCCTCACCTGCTACTAGTACGACCTTTACTGGTACCTTACATGGGTCGTGTGAGCCGGAGGAGATAGGCAAGACCTTCACCCAACCTGAGGACCCTTGTACCGCCTGTACATGTTCGGTAGGATATATATATATATATATATATATATATATATATATATATATATATATATATATATATATATATATATATATATATATATATATATAACAGATTTATTTTCTGTAATAATGTTAATGAATACAATGTAAATATTATATCCTGGCTTCCAGGAACGGAGGCTCAAGCCTCTATTACTTACTGAATGACCCATACGGGTTTACCTGTTCTGTAATAATGTTAATGAATACAATGTAAATATTATATCCTGGCTTCCAGGAACGGAGGCTCAAGCCTCTATTACTTACTGAATGACCCATACGGGTTTACCTGTTCAATTACAACGTGTTAATGTTGTTGTCGTGCCAGCAGAGCGAGCAACAGTGGGAGTGTGTGAAGACAGTGTGTGAGGACCTTGACTGTCCCTCAGAGGAGCTCCACCTGGAAGAAGGACAATGTTGTCCTGCCTGTAAAGGTCAGTATTACGCCCAGAACAGTGTTGTCCTTCACGTAAAGGTCAGTATTACGTCTAGAACAGTGTGTTCATAGCTGTAAAGGCCAGTACCTCAGCTAGACAGTCCTGAGACACCTGGTATACCACACAGACAACTTGATGAGTCAAGACACATGCGAGGGATTTGTGTATCTTTCTTATTGAAACGTAAAGCCCACGCAACTGTCTTCAACACTGCAGACAGAAGTAGTAGTAGTAGTTAGCAGCAGTAGTAGTAGTAGCAGACAGCAGTAGTAGTAGTAGTTAGCAGCAGTGGTAGTAGTAGTAGACAGCAGTAGTAGTAGTAGTAGCAGCAGACAGCAGTAGTAGTAGTAGTAGTAGTAGCAGACAGCAGTAGTAGTAGTAGTTAGCAGCAGTAGTAGTAGACAGCAGTAGTAGTAAACAGCAGTAGTAGTAGTAGTAGACAGCAGTAGTAGAAGTACTCGCAGACAGCAGTAGTAGTAGTAGCAGAGAGCAATAGTAGTAGTAGTAGTAGACAGCAGTAGTAGTAGTAGTTAGCAGTAGTAGTAATAGTAGTAGTAGACAGCAGCAATAGTAGTAGTAGTAGCAGACAGCAGTAGTAGTAGTAGCAGACAGCAGTAGTAGTAGTAGTTAGCAGCAGTAGTAGTAGTAGCAGACAGCAGTAGTAGTAGTAGAAAGCAGTAGTAGTAGTAGTTAGCAGCAGCAGCAGTAGTAGTAGTAGTAGTAGTAGTAGACAGCAGTAGTAGTAGTAGTTAGCAGCAGTAGTAGTAGTAGTAGACAGCAGCAGTAGTAGTAGTAGCAGACAGCAGTAGTAGTAGCAGTAGAAAGCAGTAGTAGTAGTTAGCAGTAGTAGTAGTAGTAGTAGTAGTTAGCAGTAGTAGTAGTAGTTAGCAGTAGTAGTAGTAGACAGCAGCAGTAGTAGTAGTAGTAGTAGCAGACAGCAGTAGTAGTAGTAGTAGGCAGCAGTAGTAGTAGTAGTTAGCAGCAGTAGTAGTAGTTAGCAGCAGTAGTAGTAGTAGTAGTAGTAGACAGCAGTAGTAGTAGTAGTTAGCAGCAGTAGTAGTAGTAGTATACAGCAGTAGTAGTAGTAGTAGCAGACAGCAGTAGTAGTAGTAGCAGACAGCAGTAGTAGTAGTAGTCGTAGTAGCAGACAGCAGTAGTAGTAGAAAGCAGTAGTAGTAGTAGTAGTAGAAAGCAGTAGTAGTAGTAGTTAGCAGTAGTAGTAGTAGTAGTAGTAGACAGCAGCAGTAGTAGTAGTAGTAGTAGCAGACAGCAGTAGTAGTAGTAGTAGTAGACAGCAGTAGTAGTAGTAGCAGACAGCAGTAGTAGTAGTAGTAGACAGCAGTAGTAGTAGTAGTTAGCAGTAGTAGTAGTAGACAGCAGCAGTAGTAGTAGTAGTAGCAGACAGCAGTAGTAGTAGTAGTAGGCAGCAGTAGTAGTAGTAGTTAGCAGCAGTAGTAGTAGTTAGCAGCAGTAGTAGTAGTAGTAGTAGTAGACAGCAGTAGTAGTAGTAGTTAGCAGCAGTAGTAGTAGTAGTATACAGCAGTAGTAGTAGTAGTAGCAGACAGCAGTAGTAGTAGTAGCAGACAGCAGTAGTAGTAGTAGTAGTAGTAGCAGACAGCAGTAGTAGTAGAAAGCAGTAGTAGTAGTAGTAGTAGTAGAAAGCAGTAGTAGTAGTAGTTAGCAGTAGTAGTAGTAGTAGTAGTAGTAGACAGCAGCAGTAGTAGTAGTAGTAGTAGTAGCAGACAGCAGTGAAAGGTAGTGGGGTAGTAGTAGTAGCAGACAGCAGTAGTAGTAGTAGTAGTAGACAGCAGTAGTAGTAGTAGTTAGCAGTAGTAGTAGTAGCAGACAGCAGTAGTAGTAGTAGAAAGCAGTAGTAGTAGTTAGCAGCAGTAGTAGTAGTAGTAGTAGACAGCAGTAGTAGTAGTAGTTAGCAGCAGTAGTAGTAGTAGTAGCAGACAGCAGTAGTAGTAGTAGTTAGCAGCAGTAGTAGTAGTAGCAGACAGCAGTAGTAGTAGTAGAAAGCAGTAGTAGTAGTAGTAGTAGTAGTAGACAGCAGTAGTAGTAGTAGTAGTTAGCAGCAGTAGTAGTAGTAGTAGTATACAGCAGTAGTAGTAGCAGACAGCAGTAGTAGTAGTAGACAGCAGTAGTAGTTATAGACAGCAGTAGTAGTAGTAGTAGCAGACAGCAGTAGTAGTAGTAGTAGCAGACAGCAGCAGTAGTAGTAGTAGACAGCAGTAGTAGTAGTAGCAGACAGCAGCAGTAGTAGTAGTAGTAGCAGACAGCAGTAGTAGTAGTAGCAGACAGCAGTAGTAGTAGTAGAAAGCAGTAGTAGTAGTAGTTAGCAGCAGTAGTAGTAGTAGTAGTAGTAGACAGCAGTAGTAGTAGTAGTTAGCAGCAGTAGTAGAAGTAGTATACAGCAGTAGTAGTAGTAGTAGCAGACAGCAGTAGTAGTAGTAGACAGCAGTAGTAGTAGTAGACAGCAGTAGTAGTAGTAGTAGTAGTAGTAGTAGCAGACAGCAGTAGTAGTAGTAGTAGCAGACAGCAGTAGCAGTAGTAGTAGTAGCAGACAGCAGTAGTAGTAGTAGACAGTAGTAGTAGTAGCAGACAGCAGTAGTAGTAGTAGTAGCAGACAGCAGCTGTAGTAGTAGTAGTATCACACAGCAGTAGTAGTAGTAGACAGCAGTAGTAGTAGCAGACAGCAGTAGTAGTAGTAGCAGACAGCAGTAGTAGTAGTAGACAGCAGTAGTAGTAGTAGACAGCAGTAGTAGTAGTAGTAGTAGTAGCAGACAGCAGTAGTTGTAGTAGTAGCAGACAGCAGCAGTAGTAGTAGTAGTAGACAGCAGTAGTAGTAGTAGTAGCAGACAGCAGTAGTAGTAGTAGTAGTAGACAGCAGTAGTAGTAGTAGTACTTAGCAGCAGCAGTAGTAGTAGACAGCAGTAGTAGTAGTAGTAGTAGTAGCAGACAGCAGTAGTAGTAGTAGTTACCAGCAGTAGTAGTAGTAGCAGACAGCAGTAGTAGTAGTAGTAGTAGACAGCAGTAGTAGTAGTAGTAGTAGCAGACAGCAGTAGTAGTAGTAGCAGACAGCAGTAGTAGTAGTAGCAGACAGCAGTAGTAGTAGTAGCAGACAGCAGTAGTAGTAGTAGTAGTAGACAGCAGTAGTAGTAGTAGTAGTTAGCAGGAGTAGTAGTAGTAGTAGTAGTTAGCAGCAGCAGCAGTAGTAGTAGACAGCAGTAGTAGTAGTAGTAGACAGCAGTAGTAGTAGTAGTAGTAGTAGTAGCAGACAGCAGTAGTAGTAGTAGTTACCAGCAGTAGTAGTAGTAGCAGACAGCAGTAGTAGTAGTAGTAGTAGACAGCAGTAGTAGTAGTAGTAGTAGCAGACAGCAGTAGTAGTAGTAGCAGACAGCAGTAGTAGTAGTAGTAGTAGTAGTAGACAGCAGTAGTATTAGTAGTTAGCAGCAGTAGTAGTAGTAGTAGACAGCAGTAGTAGTAGTAGACAGCAGTAGTAGTAGTAGCAGACAGCAGTAGTAGTAGTAGACAGCAGTAGTAGTAGTAGTAGCAGACAGCAGTAGTAGTAGTAGCAGACAGCAGTAGTAGTTGTAGTAGACAGTAGTAGTAGTAGTAGTACCAGACAGCAGTAGTAGTAGTAGTAGCAGACAGCAGTAGTAGTAGTAGTAGTAGTAGCAGACAGTAGTAGTAGTAGACAGCAGTAGTAGTAGTAGTAGACAGCAGTAGTATTAGTAGACAGCAGTAGTAGTAGTTGACAGAAGTAGTAGTAGTAGACAGCATTAGTAGTAGTTGACAGCAGTAGTAGTAGTGTTGAGGTGACCTGCTGCTACCACGGTGGACTGACTGATCATGTCAACACAGCTTCTGGTGTCTCCAGTGTTCTACTGAAGAAGCTTGTTGTCGAGGCGGAACCTCCAGCTGGTATGAGACACCTGCCCGTTGACCTCTGTTTCGTCTGTGAATTAGATTATCATTAGTAATATTATTATTATTATTATTATTATTATTATTATTATTATTATTATTATTATTATTTTATGATATGTGTTACCTTTATATATATATATATATATATAAAGGTAAGCCAGGGTGAAGGTCTTAGTTATGTGACCAAAAGCCTGGCTATGTCATCGTATTGGTGACACCAACGTCGGGAGAAACATCTCGCCAGGTGTTCACCTTGTTTTAGTGATATAGCATTTTTGACAGCCTGTGAGGTACAAGTGGGCCCAGAGCTACGTCAGTACGGCGAGGGCCAGAGCTGGCACCCTCCTTCCCAGCCTTGCACACTCTGCGTGTGCCACAGAGGCGTGCCCACCTGCGAGCCCACCCTCTGCCCACCCCAGCAACAGTACCCACCACCAGTCGTCACCCCAGGACGCTGCAGGGGAGTCAGATGCTTCAGGAGACTGTGTTTCCCTGGTCAGGAGGAGAGGCTGCCCCCAGGCTCCTGCTGTCCAGTCTGTGCCCCAGGTGAGTCTATGCTTCCCTCGGATCAAACCTTCCATGCCTCATACTAACATTGATTTATAATTATGACTTGGACCTGCCTAGCATGGGCCAGTAGGCCTCCTGCAGTGCTCCTTCTATCTTATGTTCTTATGAAAAAAAGTGTTAAAATATATATGTATCATATTCTCTTGTTCCTGTGTTCCACAGAGACACATATGTATCATACAGAGAATGGATATATAACACTGACAGATATATACACTAAGGTGTATCTCAGTGTATATACACTGAAAGTAATGACTGATGGTGGCTAGGTAACAGGCTGCCTTAAAGACTCTCACGTAGTAGATAGGTTTTAAACCCAGTTAGCCAGTTTAATAATTTGGTTAAACACAGCTGAGTTTCTTTATAAATATATGGCTCCAAATGTAGGCTGCTCTAAGATTTCCGGCATCTGACTTAGTGCAATGATCAGTGTATTGTTGCAGACGTGTGACCATTGTTGCAGACATGTAGTCATTGTTGCAAACCTCTGGCCATTGTTGCAAACGTGTAGCTACTGTTGCAGACGTGTGGCCATTGTTGCAGACAGGTAGTCATTG
>NC_069402.1:19028967-19048646 GCF_026875155.1 Cherax quadricarinatus
TTATATATATATATAATATATATAAAATATATAAAATATATATATATAATAATATATATTATATATATATATATATATAAATATATATAATATAAAATATATTATGTGTGTGTGTGTGTGTGTGTGAAATAAAAACCCACTGCACTAGCCAAGGACTCGAACCCATGTTGTACTGGCCTGCCTCATGGAGAGCTAGAACCACATGACGCCTTAACCCATAGGACAACCCAATCACAATAATATATATTTCCATCACGTCGGCCGTCTCCCACCGAGGCAGGGTGACCCAAACAGAAACACTTTCACCATCATTCACACAATATCACCGTCTTTGCAGAGGCACCCAGATACGACAGTTTAGATGTCACTTCAAACAGTAAATAATCCAAACCTCTCGTTTGAAGTGTAGGCATTGTTCATCCCACCTCCAGGGCTAAAATCCAGCTAACCGGTTTCCCTGAATCTCTTTCCTAAATATTACCCTGCTCACACTCTAACAGCTCGTCAGGCCCCAAATGCCATTCGTTTCCATTCACTCTTATATAACACGCTCACACACGCCTGCTGCATGTCCAGGCCCCTCGCACACAAAACCTCTTTTACCCCCTCCCTCCAACCTTTCCTAGAACGACCCCTACCCCGTCCTCCCCTCCAATACAGATTTATACATCCTCTAAGTCATTCTAGTTTGTTCCAACCTCTCTACATGGCCAAACCACCTCAACAACCCCTCTTCACCTCTCTAATACTTTTAGTAACTCTACACCTTCTCCTAATTTCCACACTACGAATTCTCTACGAACTTTTGATTAAGTGGAAAGAGTGATGCGTACATTGCGCCGTTCTCACAGGGCTGGGTGTGGTAATGCAGGACTGAATCCTGGCTAGCCGCTATTCTGATAGTGATATATATGACATAATTGTTTCTACTTCTGGAACGGGGTGCCACTTCCGTGAGTGTCACCAGCTAGTGCCACCTGAGCCATACATCAGAGCCTGCAGGAGGGAGCTGTGCGCGTGTCCTGGAGACATGATGACATGCCTGTGTCCCACACTACAACTGTACTCTACCATGTGCACCAGAGCTGGTGTCGTCCTCTCATGGCGCACTTCAGTACTCTGTGGTAGTCGGTGTCCTGTGTGCAGGGGTGTCCGTGTGGGTGGGGTCTGTGGAGGTGTCCATGTGTGGTGTCCTGCGTGTGTTGGGTGTTCTGTGTGTATGGGGGTCCTGAGTGTTGGGGTTTTCCTGTTTTGGGGTGTCCTGTGGGGGGTGTCCTGGGTGGGGTGTCCTGTGTGTAGGGGTGTCCTGTGTGTATGGGTATCCTGTGGGTATCCTGTGTGTGTCCTGTGTGTGGGTATCCTGTGTGTGTGTCCCGTGTGTGTGGGAGTGTTCTGTGTGTGGGGTGTCCGTGTCTGGGGAATGTCAGTGTCTGGGGTTCTTCCGTGTGGTGGGGGGGTCCGTGTATATGGTTGTCGTTTAGGGTGTCCTTGTGTGTGGGGTAGTGTCCGTGTTTTGGGGTAGTGTCCTGTGTGTGGGGCAGTGTCCTGTGTGTGGGGGAGTGTCCTTTGTGTGGGGGTCCTGGTGTGAGGTGTCCTGTGTGTGGGGGTACCAATGTGTTGTGGGGAAAGTCCTGTGTGTAGGGGTGTCTTGTTTGAGACAGGGTCTGTGTGTAGGGGTATCCTGTGTGTGATAGGGTCTGTGTGTAGGGGTGTCCTGTGTGTGACAGGGTCTGTGTAGAGGTGCCCTGTGTGTGACAGGGTCTGCGTGTAGGGATGTCCTGTGTGAGACAGGGTCTGTAGGGGTGTCCTGTGTGTGACAGGGTCTGTGTGTAGGGGTGTCCTGTGTGTGACAGGGTGTGCGCGCAGGGGTGTCCTGTGTGTGACAGGGTCTGTGTGTAGGAGTGTCCTGTGTGTGGGGGTCTGTGTGAGGGTGTCCTGCGTGTGGTGTCCTGCGTGTGTTGGTGTTCCTGAGTGTATGGGGATGTCCTGTGTGTAGGGTGTTCCTGAGTGTTGGGGATATCCAAAGTGGGGGTGTCCTGTGTGGGTTGTCCTGTGTGTGGGAGGTTTGTGTGGGGGTTCCGTGTCTGGGGATGTCCGCTGGTTTTGGGGGTTTCCCGATGTGTGGTGGGGGTTTTGTATATTTTGGGTGTCCGTGTTTTGGGTGTCTTGTGTGTGGGGTAGTGTCCTATGTGTGGGGGGGGTTGTGTGTGTGGGGGTGTCCTGTGTGTGGGGGTGTCCTGTGTGTGTGGAGTGTCCTGTGTGTGTGGGGGGGGTTTCCTGTGTGTGGGGGGTGTCCTGTGTGTGGGGCGTCCGTGTGTTTGGGGGGTCCTGTGTGTGGGGGTTGTCCTGTGTGTGGGGTCTGTGTGAGGTGTCCTGTGTGTGGTGTCCTGCGTGTGTTGGGGGGTTCTGTGTGTATGGGGGGGTCCTGAGTGTTGGGGGATGTCCTGTGTTTGGGGTTCCTAGTGGGGGTGTCCTGTGTGGGGGTGTCCTGTGTGTAGGGGTGTCCTGTGTGTGTGGGTATCCTTTTGTGTGGGTATCCTGTGTGTGTGTCCTGTGTGTGTGTCCTGTGTTGTGGGATGTTGTGTGTTTTGGGGTGTCCGTGTCTGGGGGATGTCCAGTGTCTGGGGGTTCTTCCGTGGGGTGGGGGTGGGGTCCCTGTGTTTAAAGGGTGTCCGTGTTAGGTGTCTTGTGTTGGGGGGAGTGTCCTGTGTGTGGGGTAGTGTCCGTGTGGGGGCAGTGTCCTGTTGGGGTGGGGCAGTGTCCTGTTTGTGGGGCAGTGTCCTGTGTGTGGGCATGTCCTGTGTGTGGGGTGTCCTGTGGTGGGGTGTCCGTGTTGGGGGGTGTCCTGTGTGTAGGGGTGTCTTGTTTGAGACAGGGTCTGTGTGAAGGGGTGTCGTGTGTGTGACAGGTTCTGTATGTAGGGGTGTCCTGTGTGTGACAGGGTATATCTGTAGGGGTGTCCTGTGTGTGACAGGGTCTGTGTGTAGGGGGGTCCGTAGGTGACAGGGGCTGTGTGTAGGGTGTCCTGTGGTTTTGACAGGGTCTTGTGTAGGGTGTCCTGTGTGTGACAGGGTCTGTGTAGAGGTGCCCTGTGTGTGACAGGGTGTGTAGGATTGTCCTGTGTGTGACTGTAGGATTGTCCTTTGTGTGACGGTCTGTGTAGGGGTGTCCTGTGTGTGACAGGGTCTGTGTGTAGGATTTTCCTGTGTGGGGGGTCTGTGTGAGGGTGTCCTGCGTGTGTTGGGGTGCCTGGGGTATGGGAAAGTCCTGTGTGTGGGGTGTCCTTAGTGTTGGGGGATGTCCTATGTGGGGTGTCCTGGGGTGGGTGTGTCCCCGTGTTGGGGGGGTGTCCTGTGTGTTTTGGGGGTGTTGTGTGGGAGTGTTGTGTGTGGGGTGTCCGTGTCTGGGGGGTGTCCCCGTGTCTGGGGGGGTTTTCCCGTATGTGTGGTGGGGTTCTGTGTATATGGGTGTCCGTTTTAGGGTTTGTTTTTGTGTGTGGGTATGGCCTGTGTGTGTGTGGGGGGTCCTGTGTTGGGGGGTGGTCCTGGGGTTTGGGGGGGTGTCTGTGTGTGTGGGGGGTGTCCCCGTGTGTGTGGGGGTGTCCTGTGTGTGTGGGGGTGTCCTGTGTGTGGGGGGGTTCCTGTGTGTGTGGGTGTCCTGTGTGGAAGTGTCCTTGTGTTGGGGGTGTCCTGTGTGTGGGGTGTCCTGTGTGTGGGGGTGTCCTGTTTGGGGGGTGTCCTGTAGGTGACAGGGCCTGTGTGTAGGGGTGTCCTGTGTGTGACAGGGTCTGTATGTAGGGGTGCCCTGTGTGTAGGGGTGTCCTGTGTGTGACAGGGTCTGTGTAGGGGTACCCTGTGTGTGACAGGTGTGTGCAGGGGTGTCCTTTGTGTGACAGGGTCTGTGTGAAAGGGTGTCCTGTGTGTGACAGGATGTGTGTGTAGAGGTGTCCTGTGTGTGACAGGGTGTGCGCGCAGGGGTGTACTGTGTGTGTGACAGGATCTGTGTGTAGAGGTGTCTTGTGTGTGACAGGGTCTGTGTGTAGGAGTGCCCTGTGTGTAGGGGTGTCCTGTGTGTGACAGGATCTGTGTGTAGGGGTGTCCTGTGTGTGACAGGGTCTGTGTGTAGGAATGTCCTGTGTGTGACAGGGTCTGTGTGTAAGGGTGTCCTGTGTGTGACAGGGTCTGTGTGTAGGAATGTCCTGTGTGTGACATGGTCTGTGTGTAGGAGTGTCCTGTGTGTGGCAGGGTATGTGTGTAGGGGAATCCTGTGTGTGACAGGGTCTGTGTAGGGGTACCCTGTGTGTGACAGGTGTGTGCAGGGGTGTCCTGTGTGTGTGACAGGGTCTGTGTGTAGGGGTGTCCTGTGTGTGACAGGGTCCCGTGTTAGGGGTGTCCTGTGTGTGACAGGGTCTGTGTAGGGGTGTCCTGTGTGTGACAGGATGTGTGTGTAGGGGTGTCCTGTGTGTGACAGGATCTGTGTGTAGGGGTGTCCTGTGTGTGACAGGGTCTGTGTGTAGGAGTGTCCTGTGTGTGACAGGGTCTGTGTAGGGGTGTCCTGTGTGTGAGAGGGTCTGTGCGAAGGAGTGTCCTGTGTGTGACAGGGTCTGTGTAGGGGTGTCCTGTGTGTGACAGGGTGTGTAGGATTGGCCTGTGTGTGACTGTAGGATTGTCCTTTGTGTGACGGTCTGTGTAGGGGTGTCCTGTGTGTGACAGGGTCTGCGTAAGGGTGTCCTGTGTGTGACAGGGTCTGTATAGGAGTGTCCTGTGTGAGACAGGGTCTGTGTGTAGGGGTGTCCTGTGTGTGACAGGGTCTGTGTAGGAGTGTCCTGTGTGTGACAGGTTCTGTGTAGGGGTGTCCTGTGTGTGACAGGGTCTGTGTATGGGTGTCCTGTGTGTGACAGGGTCTGTGTAGGGGGTGTCTTCTGTGTGATAGGGTTTGTGTGTAGGAGTGTCCTGTGTGTGACAGGGTCTGTGTGTAGGAGTGTCCTGTGTGTGATAGGGTCTGTGTGTAGGAGTGTCCTGTGTGTGACAGGGCCTGTGTGTAGGGGTGTCCTGTGTGTGACGGTGTGTGTGTGTAGGAGTGTCCTGTGTGTGACAGGGTCTGTGTAGGGGTGTCCTGTGTGTGACAGGGTCTGTGTAGGTGTCCTGTGTGTGACAGGGTCTGTGTAGGATTGTCCTGTGTGACTGTAGGATTGTCCTGTGCGTGACTGTAGGATTGTCCTTTGTGTGACGGTCTGTGTGTAGGATTTTCCCGTGACTAGGGTTGTCCTTTGTGTGACGGTCTGTGTACGAGTGTCCTGTGTGACAGGGTCTGCGTAAGGGTGTCCTGTGTGTGACAGGGTCTGTAGGGGTGTCCTGTGTGTGACGGTGTGTAGGAGTTTCCTGTGTGACAGGGTCTGTGTGTAAGGGTGTCCTGTGTGTAGGGGTGTCTTGTTTGAGACAGGGTCTGTGTGTAGGGGTGTCGTGTGTGTGACAGGGTCTGTGTATGGGTGTCCTCTGTGTAGGGGTGTCCTGTGTGTGACAGGGTGTGTGTGTCCTGTGTGTGACAGGGTCTGTAGGCGTGTTCCGTGTGTGACAGGGTCTGTAGGCGTGTTCCGTGTGTGACAGGGTCTGTAGGCGTGTTCCGTGTGTGACAGGGGCTGTAGGCGTGTTCCGTGTGAGACAGGGTCTGTAGGCGTGTTCCGTGTGAGACAGGGTCTGTAGGCGTGTTCCGTGTGAGACAGGGTCTGTAGGAGTGTTCCGTGTGAGACAGGGTCTGTAAACGTGTTCCGTGTGAGACAGGGTCTGTAGGCGTGTTCCGTGTGAGACAGGGTCTGTAGGCGTGTTCCGTGTGTGACGGTCTGTAGGCGTTCCGTGTGAGACGGGGTCTGTAGGCGTGTTCCGTGTGAGACAGGGTCTGTAGGCGTGTTCCGTGTGAGACAGGGTCTGTAGGCGTGTTCCGTGTGAGACAGGGTCTGTAGGCGTGTTCCGTGTGAGACAGGGTCTGTAGGCGTGTTCCGTGTGAGACAGGGTCTGTAGGCGTGTTTCCGTGTGAGACAGGGTCTGTAGGCGTTGTTCCGTGTGAGACAGGGTCTGTAGGCGTGTTCCGTGTGTGACAGGGTCTGTAGGCGTGTTCCGTGTGTGACAGGGTCTGTAGGCGTGTTCCGTGTGTGACAGGGTCTGTAGGCGTGTTCCGTGTGTGACAGGGTCTGTAGGCGTGTTCCGTGTGTGACAGGGTCTGTAGGCGTGTTCCGTGTGTGACAGGGTCTGTAGGCGTGTTCCGTGTGTGACAGGGTCTGTAGGCGTGTTCCATGTGTGACAGGGTCTGTAGGCGTGTTCCGTGTGTGACAGGGTCTGTAGGCGTGTTCCGTGTGTGACAGGGTCTGTAGGCGTGTTCCGTGTGTGACAGGGTCTGTAGGCGTGTTCCGTGTGTGACAGGGTCTGTAGGCGTGTTCCGTGTGTGACAGGGTCTGTAGGCGTGTTTCCGTGTGTGACAGGGTCTGTAGCGTGGTTCCGTGTGTGACAGGGTCTGTAGGCGTGTTCCGTGTATGACAGGGTATGTAGGCGTGTTCCGTGTGTGACAGGGTCTGTAGGCGTGTTCCGTGTGTGACAGGGTCTGTAGGCGTGTTCCGTGTGTGACGGTGTGTATGTAGGGGTGTCCTGTGTGTGTCTGTATGTAGGGGTGTCCTGTGTGTAAGGGTGTCCTGTGTGTAAGGGTGTCCTGTGTGTAAGGGTCTGTGTGTAGGGGTGTCCTGTGTGACTGTGCACGCAGGAGTGTCCTGTGTGTAGGAGAGTCCTTTGTGTGACAGGGTCTGTAGTGGTGTCCTGTGTGTGGGGTCTGTGTGTGAGGGTGTCCTGTGTGAGGGTGTCCTGTGTGAGGGTGTCCTGTGTGAGGGTTTTCCTGTGTGAGGGTGTCCTGTTTGAGGGCGTCCTGTGTGGCGGGCGTCCTGTGTGGCGGGCGTCCTGAATGTTGGGGGTGTCCTGTGTGTGTGTTTGTGTGTGTGTGTGTGTGTGTGTGTGTGTGTGTGTGTGTGTGTTGTGTGTGTGGGTGTGTGTGTGTGTGTGTGTGTGTGTGTGGTGTTGTACTGTCCTTTTCTACTGATCTAGTCTTCTTTTAACTTAGTTTCTTAAAAGGGCAAACGGTTACGTTTTTTAAATTTTGTTTTTACAAAAAAAACTCTAACTCACAAGAGCATTACTTTAAATTCAAGGGGAAGCGTTAAACCCTAGGGTTTATACAGCTCCTGGGGGGCTTGGGGGGATGGAAGGCATTCTGGCTTAACTCGATCGTTCCCTAATCAAGGCCCGTCACCATAAAAGGGAACCCCCACAAGGGGGTTTTGGGGGGGGGGTTTTACTGGTATTAAACATCAAATGTTTACATTGCATTAGCTAGAGAAGGATTGCGAATGAAAATTTTAACCTTGGATATTCTGGTCCTTTTATTAACAAAAGGGCGCAAAACCCAAAATGATCATCGGGTTGGGGGCCCTTTTAGTCTCTTTTTTAAGGGTCCGGCGAGGCCTTTTAAAATTGTTTAGTAGTGTATAGATTTTTTTTTAAAATTAAATAAAAGTTAAACATCCGGGATGGCTTAAAATAAAATCATTAGATAATAAGTTGGATTTTTTTGGGTTTGCAGATGCGATTCCACGGGGGGGTATGGCCGAGTGTGTTGCACCGTGGACCCCCGACTTGGGTCCAACCCACATCAGACCTCCAGCATCCTGTTATCTCAGTGTTGTTCCACCTCTCTCTCCCTGGACACGCGTTGCCCCTGGCCCTGTTCCCCGGCTGTACCGCCCCCCGGGGGCACGTCTTTAAGGATTCCTCTTGTATACTACACGAGTGTCCCCTGACCGTTTACTTAGGGGGAAGCCCTAAATCTTAGGGATTATGGTGTCCAGGAGAAAAAAATCGGGTTTGAAAAACTAACTCAAATATCTGTCAACCCTTTCCCTTTCAAGGCCCTTTTAATATGCAATATAAAAATTTTTTCAATTTTTAGGGAGGGGCGCAAAACCCCATGGGGATTTACACGCCTGTTCAGAGTTAAGTATTTTTTCCAAATTTAAAGTTCCCCCTCTTTATCTTTTTACTTAAATTTGAAAATTCAGGTACCTTTTTTCCCAAAGTCACCGGAGGTGAATTCCGGGACAGTAGTGATTAAACAGGGGCGAAATCCTTATCAGGGAAACGAAGTACGGGAAATAACGTGGCTTTAGTGATCAGTCTAATCAAAAATTTTTTTTAAACAATTTAGCCCTTTTTGGGGCGTAGGGAAAAAAGGGGTTTATGGCGTTCTGGAGCCAAAAACCCGGACGTGACTGCCAAGTTATAAGTCAGTGATTTCCCAAATATTTGATGGGAGAACAAAGGAAGGTCCTTGATAGCGGTGGGATAATGGTGGCAAAGCCCAAACCTGGGGAAAAAACCTTGACAGGGAAAAAAAAGAAATTTAAATTTTAATTTTTTAAAGATTACAATAGGGGGGGGGGGGGGGGTTACAAAAAATATTACAAGACACTGCTCGCCTAGGCATTTCTGCGGGTTGCCCCCAAAGGGCCCAAGCAGGGGCCCAAGATATCCCCCAAAAATTTTTGGGGGAGCTTAGTAAACGTGTGGGGATTAAAATTTATTATTCTTATAAGGATTCAATGCTGAGTTTACAGAAATTTGGTTTATTGTTTGGTTAATGTAGTAAAATTGTGATTACAAGTGACCACTAGAACGTTAGCAGGGCTAGGCATTTGGGGCATATTTATTTTTTATTCTTAATTGTAAAAATTCAAATTTAGGTAAGTTGGTTTTGGGGCTAAGTGACTAAATACTATTTGGGGGTTTTCAGTGTGATGCTTTTTTTTTGGAAAGTACATATTTCAGTATTGGGTATCCAGGATTCTTTTTTTTAAGACTGAGATTAATATTCCGTTTATGATCAAATGAGGAGTGAGGTAAGTGTAAACCCACCAGGGGGTATTCGTGTAGTTATTTGAGGGGGTATCGGGGAGAAAAGATTTTTTTTAAATGGTATTTTTGAAGTGATAAAATTGTCTGCAGTTCTAAGTTCTCGGGTAGGGTATTCCAATTTTAGGGCCTTTACATACATTAAATTTTTTTGAAAAGGTTTATCGGACAGGGAATGTCGTAGAGTGTTTGTGTCTGGTTTAGCCTGGGGTTCTGTCACAACTATCAAGAAACGTTTTAGGTCAGGTTTTGGATATTAAGTTAAGGCCTGTGATATAGATTGCACGTATAATGTGGGTACTGAACTGGGAGCAATTTTAGATCTATGAAGAGTGGGGGGGTGGTTGCCAGGGAGGGGGATTTAGTGATTATTCTTACTGCAGCTTTTTTTTGGGTTATTATTGGCTTTTTTATGTGTTGCTGCAGTTGATCCCCAAGCACAAATAGCTGGTGAGGTAGGATAATAAGTGAGGGGTATAGTGTGAGAGGGCATTTTGCGGCACGTAGTATCGTATCTGGGAGGACCCAATCTTTTTTGGATACTTTTTTGGCTTATGCGGTAGGGGTCTGAAATTCGGTTGTTGCAAGTATAACCTAGGAATTTTCCCCATTATTTCTGGAAATTTAGAGTGTTGTAAATCTTAATGTTAATTTGTGCATCTCCTGCCCTGCCACCAAATTAAATATAGAGGTTTTGTCAGATTAAGCGTAATTTTTGGGCTGTCACCAATCGATTTTTAATCAGCTCCCTTCACAAGGGGTTTTGGGGGTGGCAAAAATTGGGTAGGCTAAGTCGTGTCATAAAAGAGAAGGGGTTTCGGGTGTTGGGGATTTTTGGGAAGGTCTTGTTATATGGGGAAGAGCGGGGGGACCAAGGACACTTCCCTGCGGAACTCCAGTATAAAGGGCCGTGTTGCTGATGGCAAGGGGCGTATGATACCTATTTAAGTAAGATTTGAAAAAAGAAAGGCAGGGCCCTTTTTATACGTAGTGATCAAGTTTGTGGAGGGGGATTCGGGGTCTACTGTGTAAAAAGCTTTTTTGGTCAATAAAAATTCCTTGGTATTCCTTATTTTCCCAATGCTGTGTAAAGCAGATTAGCTTTTTAGATTGCATCATTAGTGCTTTTTTTTTTCCTAAACCCAAAACGGGCGGGGGTTTATATTTTTTGAGCCGTTTAAATGAATAAGTCTCCGGCACCAGTTCTCAAGATTTTGGATAGAATGGTAAGTTTTGATTTGGCCTATGTTGTTTAATCTAAGGGGCACCACCTTTTTTGTATTGGTGAACCCCTTGCCACTTGAGTAGTTTCGGGAAGGTGTAGTCTCTATTGACTTAAAAAATAATGAAATAGCTGCGAAAGGGCATGGGGCCCCTCGCTTGACATATGGTGGACATGGACAGATTCCCAGTTAATTTTTAAGTACTTTTATTTCCCAAAGACTTCCAAAGGGGGGCAGTTGGTGCAAAAATGAAGGAATAGGGATTTTTTTTTATAATCAAAAAAACGCTAAGCCCAAGGGTATACGCGCTGCGGGTAGGGGAAAGGGAAGCAAGGGAATTGGATGGGAGAAGGGAGGGGGGTGACAGCGGGGGACAGAAAACAGCGGGGCGGGGGTTTAAAAGGGGGGGAGAGGGGAGCAAGAGATACAAGTAAAAGGGCTGAAAGTACAGAAAATTTTTAAGTAATCATCGTTTTCAAAAAATCCCAAAGAGAGAGTCCGGAGAAAGGTGGGGCCATCACGAGAAGGGAAGGTAAAGAGAAGCAGCGGGGCGAAGACGAACAGAGGTAAATTCTGCGTGCTCGTTGAAAAGTGGGCATTCCAACAGAATGTGGGGTGACTGAAATGGGGTTGGCAATTCTACAGAGAGGAGCAAGCGCCTCTCCATGAATATCCAGAGTAAAACAGTATGGCCAATGCGAAACGGGAGAAAAGTATTTTTCCCCAAACCCGACCCTGGGGATAAAAGACGGCCATAACCATACTCGGTTTAATAGACTGAAGTTTGTTGCCGGGGCTAGTAGACCAACGTTGTTGCCAACGGGGGTTTAAGGTGGAAGATATTACAGCAAAAAAATCCGTAATGGAATACCCCTATAAGAAACTGGTAGTCATGTACTGCTGACCGCGCCCGGTTTTTGCCTTGTTTTGCCCTGTACTAACAGACCCGGACCCCAAAAAAAAAACAATATCTTTTTGCTTAGTAAAAATGCGGCGTACCAAAGTTGGATACGGGGACTAAGGGGGGGAGGGGTTAAATTTTTGTATAAACCGTAAAACACTAAGGGAGTCTGAGACAACCCCAAATGATGACACAGCATAGAGCAATAGGTAAGTGCTGAAGGATGGCATATAATTCAGCCCGTAAAAATATGCTGAAATAGAAATGCCCCCGTCGACGCTGCCGGAAACACTGTGCAATCCACCCTCAGAAAAACTTAGAGCCATCTGGTAACAGCAAAGGCTGAGAATGAGAGTGAAGTGGTCGAAAAGGAGCGGGAAACGACCGTAGACAGTTGGGCTTTTGAGCAAGGGGGGGAGAAAGAACAGACTCCCCAAACTGGAAATTCCCAGGGGGGTAGGGAAAAATGAATGTCATGTACATGAAAGGTGGTAGTTAAGAGAAGACAAAAGCGAATGAAGGGGAAGGGAAGGGGCGGAGTAAGCAGGGGGCGGGAACAAATAAAAATTCTATAATATCAGTGACCATTTTATAAATGGAAGGATTGCGGAGATCTGAAGCTAATAGTACGCAGGCAATGGGCATCACGGCGATCGGTAAATGGAACGTTCGCTTCGCATAAGGCTTTCGACAGGGGGAAAAGCGAAAAAAACACCAAGGCATAAAAAGTAATCCTTGGGGAGAATGGGTTTAAAGGCTAGAGAGAGTGAGGAGATGCCACTGAATAGATTGGTCACCCTAATCAAGTTTTTGATAAAATAAGGGGGGGAATGAGGTGAAGGGGGTTCGACGATAGCTCCCCCGAAAAGATGAGCAAGGGTTTTAAGAAGGTTCAGCGGCTGGACAAGTTGCCTTCAAAGGTAATTGAGGTTTCCCCGGAAACCTACGATCAAAAAAGGGGGCCCAGAAAACTTGACTGTATCACTTCAGGGATCGTAGCCATAAGGGCAAAGGGTATCAAGATACAGAGCGCAGTGAAAAGGTTTGGGGGGTTTTAGGCTGGAAAAATTTTAAACCCCATGTGTGGGGGGCCCCAAATTTGGAAAAACGGGCGACGCATGCGGGGAGAAAATTAAGGGGGGACCCCCTGCCTGCACAGGCAATAGCAAATCATCAAATAGAGTGATGACCAAAAATTTGATGGGAAAATAGAGGCCCAAAACATTAATAGCAAGGAGAAAAAGTGTTGTGCTCAGAACCCCCTGGGGGGAAACCCTTTATTGGACAAAATCCGGGGGGGAGCACATTATTAACCCGAACATGGGAAAAGCTGTCATTAAAAAGTTCTTAAAGGGAAGATGGTAGATTGCCTCGAAGGGGGTAAGGAGTGGACTGGCTAAAATATTATACCCCAATTTTGTCTTGCCTTTCAAGGTAAAAAAATGGCAATAACTGAGTGGTTATTCCAAAGGGGATTCGAACTACGTATCCCAAACGCAGTAAGGGTCTATGGGAGAAAGTCCCTTTCAAAACCATATTGACATGGAGGGGGAATGTTGTTGTCTCTAAATACCCCTAAAAGTTATTTATAGACGTTCCATTATTTTCAAACGCACTGGGAAGAGCAATGGGACGTAGTGGGAGGGGTTTTATGCCCGTAGGCCTGGTTTGCGGAAAGGGAGAAAAAAAGGGGGATTTCCCCTGTGGAAGAACTCCTTGTGACCCAAAAAAATTGTAAAGGCAATAGGACTGCAAGGGGTGACTGATTAAATGTTGAGCATACGAATAGAATTCGTCGGGCCCAGTGCCGATGATCGACAAGCTGAGAGTTTTGGGCCTCCAGTTCTTGAAGTGTAAAAGGCACATTATACTGTTCTTCTCTGGGAGAAGAAAAGTCCAAGGGGTTTGCAAACTCTCTGGCAGACTTGAGGAAAGAAATGAGGGGCATAGATGGAGCCCCTGAAAAAATTACGGACCAGATGATTGCCAATTTCATTGGCAACATCTAGTGGGTTTGCAATATCAACCCCGGCAACTCGCAGAACAGGAGCCGGGTCAGGAGAATATTTACCACTCAGTTTTTCGTACTTTTTTTCCAGACTGCACTCATAGAGGAAGCAGAGGTGATGGTGGAGACAAATCTCGCCACAAGTGCGTTTAGCGTCACGGATGACACGGCGAGCGATCGCACGCTTCTTTTTAAATAAAGGAGTCGCTCTGTGGTTCTATTGTACCGGTACCTGCCCTGCAGCGCGTTTCAACGTACTGCACGAGCACAAGCAGGGACCACCAAGGCACGCATTTCTGAGAATGCCTGCCCGAAGTTTGGGGTATAGAATGAGAAGCTGCGGTGAAACGGAGGACGAGAAGAGGTGGTAAAAGCTCATCGATGGAGGACGAAGAAGGAACCTCTTTAAAAACAGTCAGGTTGAGTAAAGGTTCCAATTTGCCCGATTAAATTGCCAGCGTGGGGTGCGAAGAGGGGCGAATATGAAGGGGAAGAAAGAATGATTGGGAAATGATCACTGTCATGTAAGTCCGGGAGAACAGACCAAGTAAAGTCTAATGCGGCGGAGGAAGAGCAAACTGAGAGATCGATGCAAGAGAGAGTATGAGTCCGAGGATCAAAATGGGTTTTGAGTACCTGTATTTAAAACATGGAGGGGGTGGGTGGCAAGAAAGCCTCTAACTGAATTCCACGGGAATCACAGTGAGACCCTCCCCAGAGGAAATGGTGGGCATTAAAATCACCAAGTAACAGAATCGGTGGCGGTAATGACGAAACAAGGAAGGCAAAATCCGGAATAGATAATCCCCGAGAAGGAGAGAGATATAAAGAACAGAGCGTATACCACCTATGTAAGTGGATACGGGCTGCTGTGTAATGCAGCGAAGTATGAATAAATAGTTGATGGTACGGAATATCAGTGCGGAGAAGAAGGGCACTTTCATTAAAGGTCCCATCAGGAAAAGGATCTGAAGAATACAACAAATTATAGCCTGAGATGTGAGAAATAACAGCAGAGTGTAATTTTGGTTCCTGTAAGCAAACACCAACAGGGGCAAACTGGGAGAGTAACATCTGAAGCTCACCCCGATTACCCCTGAGGCCGCGTATATTCCACTGTAAAAAGGCCATGATTGGCAATGATAAAGATACTTGAAATCCGCAGGTAAGGGTTCCTACGGACTAGAAGGGTTAGAAAAGTCCACATGCAGAGGCAGTGGAAAAATGTTCAAGCAGCGAAGGAAACGGTGCGCTGTGAAGAAAGGAGTTGCGCAGATGGAGCAGAGGAGAGAGAAAGAGCGGAAGGTGGATCAGTGTCCATTGATGGTTTGGTCTCTGCAATATATTCAGAGATTGCTTCAAGTGTTTCGGAATTCAGAGATGTCGTATGGGGACAATATTGGGAATGGTAGGGGGAGGATGAGTAAAGATTGGAACTGTATTGGACTGTACCAAGGTAGGGGGGGGCGAAAGGGTGGAGGGAACTGGAGAAGCGTGGCAGGGGACAGAAGAGACAGGAACCTGGGAGGTGGCAGAAGAGGAAGAAACTTGGGAGGGAACAGGGGAGGAAGGTACATTACGAGGAGGAGGGTGAACCTCTGCACTTGTAACCGAGCCAGTGAGAGGGGAAGAACTAGGGACAAGGGCAGGGAGGGTAAAATGAGGAGGTGGAAGATGGGTAGGAGGTGTTACCGGACCTTTTTTGACTTTTGAGAAGTAGAGGGACGATTGGGAAGAGGTGTCGTACGAGGTCTCGTCGATACTGAGCTTGTAAGAGAGAAATCGAAAAGCAAGATTAGACTTTGCGTGCTTAATCGGACGTCTGATCCGAGGACACGAAAAGGATTAGATACAGAGTGATTAGCGGGGAGAGGTTAACCACAGAGTTGGTGTAGAAAGATGGGATAACCAAAGTGGGGGACTTTTGAAACACGGAATAAGAAACACGTGGAGTCTCCCATGGAAGCGGAAATGATGAAACTGCCATGGCATAAGGAGACTCGTTTTTCCCCCCCCCTGTCTCTTTGAGTTAACGATTTCCGCCGCTCGTTTAAATAAACCTGACACACGGCGAAGTACGAAGGGTGAGCCTCATGACAGTTAAGCAAGAGGAGATCATTCAAGACTATAAGATGGTCATCGGCACCACAGACTGGGCATTCGCGATAGATCTGCAATATTTTCTCTGATGGCCAAATCGCCAGCAGAATTTCAACAACTGTTGTGTGTAGGATCACCTTTCGAACTTCGTAACCGCTTTCCTGCTACATAAAGCGTAGGATGGAGTTTCTCGTGCTGTCCAAAAGTTAAACGAAGCCACATTGCTAGGGAATCGACACCCCGCCCCCGCACTGGCAGAAGAACGAAAGTGTCTACCTTGAGATTGGGGAGATCTTGGAGTTCCCTGTACGAGAATGTCGTGCCACATGTCGGAAATTTTGTTGAACTATGAAGGGCAGAATAACGGTAACCTACTACAAGAATTGAGGAATGATGATTTCAAGGTGACAGGAACAGTATCTATATGGGAAAGACGAGAGAGCTTCTCACGAGCCTGAGCATTCAGTTACGGTAAGAAGCCTACAGCTCTAAAAGCATGAAAAGAATATCTTAACCAACATTGTGAGGAGTGGCCTTGCCATCTATGGTCAGAAAGATAGGCAAGTAAGAAGTTGGTCGTAATGAAGATTTAGTCCACTGTTCAGTCCTGAAACTGAGCCGTGAAAGGTAGTGAAGGACTGTCACAAAATCGTTTCTGATAAAACGAGAAGGTGAAGGTGGAGAAGTAACTACACAGGTAATTGCGTTGACGTATAGGGCGTGGGACCAGAGTTTGTCCCGACGTGGAGACGGGTCCGGGCGATTTGAAAATTGCCTCACCGTAGAGGGAGGAGGCCGGAAGCATATCAGAGTAGAGCGAAGGTCTGATAAATCGAAGGAAGTCAGTCGTAGGCCACATACCTGAAGCGTGTGATGAAACAGCACAGCAATAAGGTACAGAGGCATGAGGAATGTTCTGAAGAGTGGTCCAAAGACGAGGCGGGTCAGAACATGGGTGCGGTATCAAGAAGGCCCGGTGTAACTCTAGAGTTCAAGACTAGGGCTGCCATGGATAGGTTACTTCTTTCTTTTTGTTTTTAAGAAAAAAAAAGAAAGAAAAAACAATAAAATCAAAAAAAAAAGAAAAAAAAAAAAGGGGGGACCCGGGGAGGGATAGTTCCTAGAGGAATGAAAGGGCCAGAAATCTCCCTTCCGCGCCCAATGAGACACGACCCGCTAGTAGCATCAGGAATGCAGCATGGAAACGCCGTGCCCATACTACTCTACCCTTCATGCAGTAAACCAGCATTCTGGGATAGCAACCTCACATCTGCCGAGCTAACGCTCGGTGAACAAAAGAGAGGGCGGCGGATATCCGCCACAAAGCATACCTACTTCAAGCCACCACCCCCGGAATCCGAAAGGTGCTTCCAGAATAACACCCGCCGCCCAAAATACGACCCATACAGCTACTCTGGGATACCGGAGAGGGGATCGGACATCCCTAAGCAATCCTGATTCCACGGCAAACATCCGCACCGCCAAGAAACCTCAACGGAATGGGTGGAACCCCGGTGTCCCTGTGTCTCCCTGCACCTATTAAGGCAAGCTCGCGGGCAGTGGGAGAAATCACGGAAGGCTAAAAAGAGGAGGGCAAAAGGGAGGGGGGTGAGAGGAGGAGAGGAAGGGAAAAAAGGGAGGATGGGAGGATGGGTAGGGAGGGGATAAGGGGTAAGATTAGTTGTCTGAGTAAGAAGACCGACAGGGCTAATTCCTCAGACCAAGAGCCTCTTCACCACGCCAAGGAGCCCCCCTTGAAGAGGAGGAATTAGGGAAATTTCCATCTAGGTAGTCCCCGGCATGGGCGTTGGTATGTGGGATTTTACTGGCGAGATTAGATCCTATGTTTGAGAAGTCATTTATCTTGTTAGCTGTGTCAGTGGGATGTAGTGGTGTTTCATTAGGTTTAGTTAGGACAATATTCTTGGTTTTTCTCAGTTTGTGGGTCCCTAGAATCTGAGTGTGTTTTCCAGGTTTTTTTTTATATCTCCTCTAGTGTCTGAATCTACTGGAGTAGTATAGTTGTTTGGCTTTTTTTATTACTTTGGTGAGAGCTGATGAATAGTGTTTAAGAGTATTTTTGCGTATTAAGCCCTGTCTATATTGCTTTTCATATTGGTGTTTCTTGTCAATGGATTTCAGAATGGTGCTGGTTAGCCATGGGCAACCAAGCCGTTTGTGATCTGTTTTGTTTCTATAGGACAATGTTTGTTGTATAGTCTAAGTAATTTGTTAAGAAAGATGTCTGTCCGGGTCATCAATACCATTGGCCTTTGAGAATTCTGTAGGCCAATCAACAGTCTCTAGGTCAGCTGTGAACTTCCTTACTGAGGCCTCGTCATGGAGTCTAAATGAGACTGTTGTATTCAAGTGGTGGTTTACTAATGTTTGTCAGGAGGAAGGTAGGGTAGTGGTCTGTAGTGCTATGTGATTATCCCTGATTTAAGGGGGGCTAGTATATTGGTCCATATGTGGTCTATTATGGTTGCACTTGTCTCAGTGAGCCTGGTTGGTTTAGTTATTGTTATGAGAAGTGTGTTCATATTGATGAAATCAGTTACAGGCTGATCTAGTAAGCCAAGGTTGATGTTGAAGTCTCCAGCTAAGAGGTGTTTATTCATTTGTCTGTTTGTTATTAGTGACTAATTTCTCACTGAAATTTGGGATGTTTGTGTGAGGTATCCGGTAAATGGCACCGATTGTTATAGGCGTCTTTAGGTTTTTTACAGTAAAATTAGAAAAAATGTATTCCCCATATTCATCACTAAAGCTAGTGGTGCTAAGACAAGATAATTGGTTAGAGTAATAGATTGCAATACCACCCCCAACTTGGTTTGGTCTGCAGTTGTGAATTGCTGTGTATCCTGGTAGAGGGTAGATATCTATTGTGTCCTGCTTAAGCCAGGTCTCAGTAAGAATAATGCAGGAGAAGGGTGTCTTTAGTGATTCAAGGAGTGCCAGGAGGTCATCATAGTGTTTGCTTAAGGACCTGATGTTGTAGTTAAGTACTGATAGACTTTTAGCATTGTTTAGGATAGTGGTGGCTTGTGATGCTGTGTAATAAAGGCAGTTATTAAGTCTAACTACCATGGCATAAACCCTTTTCACCTCAACACAATTTATCTTTCAAGAAAACTTTTTCCAACTGCGAAAGAAAGCAGCATGAGCAACTCTACAATTTAAGTTTACCGTCAAGTGGCTCTGCTTGCTTTGGGAGCAGGATGAATTATTGATATAGCTTTTGAAAGTCAGACCGGACACTGCCACTGACCTGTAGTAATTACGTTACAATGAAGTTTATGAAAATTATTATTATTATAATCAAAAAGAAGCGCTAAGCCACAAGGGCTATACAGCGCTGCAGGGTAGGGAAGGAAGCAAGGGAATTGGATGGCAGAAGGGAGGGGGGATGATCAGCAGGTTACAGAAAACAGCGGGGCAGGGGATAGTACGGGGGTAGAGGGTAGCAAGAGATACAAGTAGAAAGGGCTGAAAGTATCAAAATTTTTGTGGAGTAAGTCAGTCGTTGTCAAAAAGTCAATGAGAGAGTCCGGATGAAAGGTGGGTCCATCAGCGAGAGGAAGGTAAAGAGAGAGCAGCGGGCGAAGACGACGACAGAGGTAAATTCTGCGTGCTCGTTGATAAAGTGGGCAGTCCAACAGAATGTGGCTGGACTGATAATGGAGCTTGGCAATTCTCACAGAGAGGAGCAAGACGCCTCTCCATGAGATATCCCGGGGTAAGCGGTATGGCCAATGCGAAGAGGGAAGAGAGTAGTCTCCCAACCTCGACACTGGTGAAAAAGAAAACGGCCAGTAACCTATACTCGGTTTAATAGACTGAAGTTTGTTGCCGAGCATAGTAGACCAACGTTGTTGCCCAACGGTGGAAGGTGGGAAGATATTACAGCAAAATAGTCCCCTACATGGAATACCTCTATAAGAAACTGGTAGGTCATGTACTGCTGACCCGCGCAGCAGTGTCTGCCTGTTCATTGCCCTGTACGTCAACATGACCAGGACCCAACAAAAAAAAAATATCTTTATGCTTAGTAAAGATGCGGCGTAGCCAAAGTTGGATACGGAGGACTAAGGGGTGAGGTGTATCAAATTTTTGTATAAACCTGTAAAGCACTAAGGGAGTCTGAGACAACCCCAAATGATGACACAGGCATAGATGCAATACGGATAAGTGCTGTAAGGATGGATATAATTCAGCAGTAAAAATACTAGCTGAAGATTATAAATGCCCTTGTACGACGCTGTCCGAAACACTGCTGCGAATCCTACGCCGTCAGAAGACTTAGAGCCCTCTGTGTACACAGCAATGGCATGAGAATGAGAGTGAAAAGTGTCAAGAAAAAGAGAGCGGGAAGCGACCGTAGACAGTTGGGCTTTCGAGCAAGGGAGGGAGAAAGAACAACTCGAACAGCTGGAACTTCCAGGGGGGTAGGGAAAAGTGTGATGCTACATGTACATAGAAAGGTGGTATTAAGAAAGACA
>NC_069402.1:19049146-19111646 GCF_026875155.1 Cherax quadricarinatus
TTTTAAAATTCATTTATTGTTTTATTTGGTTTTGGGTGAGTAGTGATCTTTGAGAAGAGACTTGAATTTATAAACAGGTAGTGTTTCTTTTTATATTTACAGGTAATGAATTCCAGATTTTAGGGCCTTTTATGTGCATTGAGTTTTTGCATAGCATGAGATGGACATGAGGAACATCAAAGAATGATCTGTGCCTTGTGTTATGGTCATGTGTTCTGTTGAGGTTGGCAAGGAGATGTTTGAGGGGAGGGTTAATATCAGAGTTAAGTGTTCTATGTATGTAATAGGTGCAGTAATAAGTATGGATGTTTTGTATGGTGAGTAGGTTTAGTGTATTGAATATTGGTGGAGTGTGCTGCCTGTAGTGAGAATTTGTTACCATTCTAACTGCAGCATTTAAGCATCCCAGAGCGATAAAATGTATATACAGTTCACTCATTACTTACCTTAAAATATTTGTAGTCTTAATGTAGGGTCAGGAGTAAGTAAATGAGATAAAATGAATAAATGAGAGAGAGAAAGAATGAGTACATGAGAGAGGACAGGCGCAGAGTTATGTAAACAAACCAGGCGAACGTAAGTTTTGTAAACAAACGAAGTGTACACGTCTGGTTTGTGTACAAGTTACATTGTGTACAGGTTGTCTCTACATTGATACGGTAGAATAAATAAAGAAGAACACTCCCATTCTCATGTAACATCATTTTGAGGAGAAATGAAGCTCTGAGTGAAGGCAATGGAAATAAGTCACACTGACTTTTTTGGGTTATCCTAGGTTCTCTACACATATGTTGTTATGTATGATAATCTATGTAACTATTTTTGTGTATACCTGAATAAACTTACATACATACGAAAGGAATAATTTTCTACAGTTACCCCCAGTAACACATTTTCTCTTATGTTAGATTAGAGAAAATGTTATTCTTGCCGTCACTTGTACAAGTTATCTGGCTCCCACATCTTATTATTTATGTTTATTTATTCTAATGTGGGGTGTATTTATCATCTTTTATGTTATGTATCGTGTTTATTATATAATTTTGAAAAAAATATCATGGATGGATTAATGAAAATGTGTATATTAACGTAATATACGACATTTAATGAGACTCGGTGAGTATTGTTATTATTATTATTATCACTTCTAATATGGCATCACTTGTGCAAGTCGTCTGCTACCACATCTCACATTTATGTTTATTTATTCTACTGTGGGGTGTATTTATCTTATTTATATGTTATGCATCGTGTTTATTATATAATTTTGAAAAAAATATCATAGATGGATTAATGAAAATGTGTATATTAACGTAATATACGACATTTAAATGACTCGATGATTATTATTATCATTACTAATATGACGTCTGGAGACATAAGACACTTACCGATTTTAATGTGTACCTGCATGCCAGCACAGTATGTAAGTTTATTTAGGTACAGGTATACATAAGTATAATTATCAGAGTACAGGAAGGCCCCGCTTTACGGCGTTTCACTTTACGGCATTCCGCTAATACGGTCATTTCAAATTATGACCAAAACTCGCTATACGGCTCCCCCACCTGACTTTCTAATACGGTCACCGCGCCCCACCTTGTTTGTTTACATTCTTCGTGAGCTCAGTAAGCACTAAGCCTCTCCATTTTGTCTGGAAACTCCAAAATTTCAAATGTTTTTAAAAGTTATTTCATATTTTATATATACTCTGATAATTATACTTATGTATACCTGTACTTAAATAAACTTACATACTGTGCTGGCATGCAGGTACACATTAAAATCAGTAAGAGTGTCTTATGTCTCCAGACGTCATATTAGTAATGATAATAATAATCATCGTCTCATTTAAATGTTGCATATTACGTTAAATACACATTTTCATTAATCCATCTATGATATTTTTTCAAAATTATATAATAAACACGATACATAACATAAAAAGATGATAAATACACCCCACAATAGAATAAATAAACATAAATATGAGATGTGGTAGCAGACGACTTGCACAAGTGACGCCATATTAGAAATGCTAATAATAATAATAATAATCACCGAGTCTTATTAAATGTTGTATATTACGTTAATATACACATTTTCATTAATCCATCCATGATATTTTTTCAAAATTATATAATAAACATGATACATAACATAAAAAGATGATAAATACACCCCACAATAGAATAAATAAACATAAATATGAGATGTGGTAGCAGACGACTTGCACAAGTGACGCCATATTAGAAATGCTAATAATAATAATAATAATAATCACCGAGTCTTATTAAATGTTGTATATTATGTTAATATACACATTTTCATTAATCCATCCATGATATTTTTTCAAAATTATATAATAAACACGATACATAACATAAAAAGATGATAAATACACCCTACAATAGAATAAATAAACATAAATATGAGATGTCGTAGCCAGATAACTTGTACAAGTGATGCCAAGAATAACATTTTCTCTAATCTAACATAAGAGAAAATGTGTTACTGGGGGTAACTGTAGAAAATTATTCCTTTCGTATGTATGTAAGTAAGTTTATTCAGGAATACACAAATACAGTTACATAGATTATCATACATAACAACATATGTGTAGAGAACCTAGGATAACCCAAAAAAGTCAGAGTGACTTATTTCCATTGCCTTCACTCAGAGCATCATTTCTTCTTAAAATGATGTTACATGAGAATGGGAGTGTTCTTCTTTATTTATTCTACCGTATCAATGTAGAGACAACCTGTACACAATGTAACTTGTACACAAACCAGACGCGTACACTTCGTTTACAAAACTTACCTTCGCCTGGTTTTTTTACATAACTCTGCGCCTGTCCCCTCTCATGTACTCATTCTTTCTCTCTCTCATTTATTCGTTTTATCTCATTTACTTACTCCTGACCCTACATTAAGACTACAAATATTTTAAGGTAAGTAATGAGTGAACTGTATATACATTTTATGGCTCTGGGATATATCATGGAATATATGTGTGGGTGGGTTGGCCTGGTATGGTAGCCCGGCTGACTACCATACATACCACACTTGATTTTTTACAATAAATACTACTCATCTCACCCTATATTTTAAGGTAAATAATGAGTGAACTGTATATACATTTTATCGCTCTGGGATGCTTAAATATCATAGAATTGTATGTGTGGGTGGGGTGGCCTGGTATGGTAGCCTGGCTGACTACCATACATACCACACTTGATTTCTTACAATAAATACTACTTGTCTCACCCTAGATTAAGACTATAAATATTTTAAGGTAAGTAATGAGAGGGGCTGGATTTGAGAGGGACCTGACCTCTCAACATCTGAGTTCTTACCTCTCCTAGTGGCCTACGTCTCACCTCTTGGCGCTATAAAAAGCTCCATCCTGTCACTTCTTCTCCATATTGTTTCATACTATGGAACAATGCTCTTCTCCAGACTGAGGGACTGACCACCTCAAAACTTTAAGGGTGATGGACTGATTACATCGTCTTCAAGTATCTTCTGCTTCTATCAACTTTTCTGTACTTGACTGAAGAAGCCTACTGTGTAGGCGAAACGTTTCACAATAAAGATACCTAACTGTTGCATATGTGTCTTACCTAACAGCCTGTCGGTATTTTATACCATTTTAATGTACAATCAAAAGTACCTTGAAATTGAGCTCAAAGTAGCAGTAATGTTCGGTTTTTACCAAAGTTCAAAAGTAAACAAAACATGCCATGCATCCAATACACGTCAACTGGTGAGTCTAATATTCTTTCACAAGTGCGCTGATATTATTTATACCATTTCTACACTAATGCAGTATTCAGTATAGCAGTAAATCTTCTGTTTTTTGTGAGAATAAAAACTCAAAGTGGAAAGCAAAAGGAATGTAAGAGGGGCATGGGGACGTGACTGATGAACAGAGGAAATGTTATTTTAGTGCCAGGAATGTCTGTCTTGTTTATTCTGGACCCTGTCTGGAAAATGGCATCCTTTGAAATTTGTGTGAAATTGGCAAAATTGCTAATTTCTAACCACTTTATTGGATAGTTGAAAATTGGTAAATGGGTGGTTTCTTGTACTCATTCAAGAGAAAAAAATGGAATTCTAGCGAAATTGTTATGATTTTTTGTCGACTAGTACACTGGAATTGGCCAAAAATAGGGCTCAAAGTGGGCAAAATTGCCAATGCGTAAACATCGAGATCACTAACTTCGCGAGAGCATAATTCCGTAAGTTTTCCATCAAATTTCATACTTTTGGTGTCAATTTTGACTGGGAAAAGATTTTCTATCTTTTCATAAGAAAAAATAATTTTTTTTTTTCCGAAAAATTTTTGACCCTGAGAACAAGTTTAGGAGAGGGCCCTCTTGACCCTGAAAGGGTTTAAAATACCCATTTCATGTAGGTTTTGAATCGTTGTCCTAAATGTCATTTTATGTTAAAAATTTTCCTGAGAATGTAATTTATTTATTTATTATTATCATGCTTTATACTACAGTTTTCATCCACTGTGTGTACATATATTTGTTATACAATGTTCTTGATAATAACTTTCACTGGTATTCTTTGTCTGTCCTTTATATTTTTGTATACATTTACAGAATGTGGAATGTTTTTCACGTTTTTTGTTGTTAGCCTTAGGTAAGGACTAAGGTTGTCTAAAATGTTCTACATAACCAGCTTCTTTCTGATTTTGTAAAAACTATGTATTATTTGGAAATAATATATTTATATATTTGACTTCTATATTTTATACATTTATTTATTTATTTGTAGTCTTCAGCTGTCTGGCAGTTGCCCTATCTTTGTCAACTTGTTTTGTATCCTTTCTAAAGGGGTAATACAGGTGCTCTGCACAAGGGGATGAAGTATGTGATCCCACAGCTTTCATTGCATCTAATTTCCTTTGGAGTTCTCTCATTCCATTTGCTATAATCTCTACTAATCTTTGCTAATTGCTTCTTTCACCCCTCCTGGCAGTGTGCTTGGTTGGGTTTACAGAGGTCGATTCATGTTTCCTGGCACAGCCTTTTACCTCCTGTTGACTATTTTCACCAATTCCTGGCTTCCAGGTCTTGATCAAATATTGTCTAGTAACTGTATGTACAGTGGACCCTTGACCAACGATGGCATCGTATAACGTTAAATCCGACTAGCGATACATTTTAATGCAAAAATTTTGCCTCGACTAGTGCTAAAAAACTCGACTAACGCGATTCGTTCCGTTCGAGATGCGTCCACGTGTGGCCTGAGTGCGCCTCACTTGTCCCGTGGGTGCCAGGATTTACAAGCCAGCCACCACGGTCGCATCCAAACATACAATCGGAACATTTCATATTACAGCGTTTTACAATCAGAACATTTCATATTACAGCATTTTTAGTGATTGCACCTGCAATTAAAATAAGTCACCATGGGCCCTGTGATAAAAAGGGTGAGAATTAGTATGGAAATTAAGAAAGATTTTGAAGGGTTTGGGGCTAATCCTGAGATGCCAACGCCAGTTGTGGAATCCATTGTGCCTACTTCAAAGATTAAGGAAATGTGTGCAAAGTGGGTTGAACTGCAAACCTTTATGGATGAAAATCACCCTAACACAGCTATTGCAAGCTGTGCTGGTGACTATTACAATGACAATGTTATGGCCCATTTTAGACAATTCTTAAAGGAACGGTAGGTACGGAGCTCTATGGACAGATATGTTGTTCGACAGAGGTCCAGTGACTCTCAAGCTGGTCCTAGTGGCATTAAAAGAAGAAGGGAAGTAACCCCGGAAAAGGACTTGACACCTCAGGTCCTAATGGAAGGGGATTCCCCTTCTAAACACTAACACCATCCACACACTCCCCTCCTCCCATCCCATCAATCATCACCAGATCTTCAATAAAGGTAAGTGTCATGTAATTGTACATGTCTTCTTCAGTTTGTGTGTATTAAAATTAATATTTCATGTGGTAAATTTTTTTTTTTCAATACTTTGGGGTGTCAGGAACGGATTAATTTGATTTCCATTATTTCTTATGGGGAAAATTAACTTGACTAACACTAATTTCGACTAACGATGAGCTCTCAGGAACGGATTAATATCGTTGGTTGAGGGTCCATTGTATATCATTTGTCTTCACCACCTCTGCATTTGTTCATGATACTGTTCATAACTCTAAAGCTAGAAAAATACTTTGCCTCATCTGTGTTTTTATTTGCCACCTATGTCGCCTGGCTCTCTTCTCACATGTTGCAAAGAGTTTGTTCCTATATGAGAATTTTTCATGTCATGATCATGTTAATCCCAGTGGTCCTCCTCTCTTCTAGTGTTACTAATTTGAGTGTGTGTGTGTGTGTGTGTGTGTGTGTGTGTGTGTGTGTGTGTGTGTTGTGTGTGTGTGTATTCACCTATTTGTGATTGCAGAGGTCAAGTCATAGCTCCTGGCCCTGCCTCTTCAATGGTCACTACTAGGTCCTCTCTCTCCCTGCTCCATCAGCTTAATCATACCTCATCTTAAAACTGTGTATGGTTCCCAACTCCACTACATCACTTTCCAGACTTTTCCACTTCCTGACAACTCTATGACTGAAGAAATACAGTGGACCCCTGGTTTACGATATTTTTTCATTCCAGAAGTATGTTCAGGTGCCAGTACTGACCGAATTTGTTCCCATAAGGAATATTGTGAATTAGATTAGTCCATTTCAGACCCCCAAACATACACGTACAAACGCACTTACATAAATACAGTGGACCCCCGCATAGCGACCTTAATCCGTGCAAGAGGGCTGGTTGTTATGCGAAATGTTCGGTATGCGAATGAATTTTCCCCATAAGAAATAATGGAAATCAAATTAATCCGTGCAAGACACCCAAAAGTATGAAAAAAAAATTTTTACCACATGAAATATACATTTTCCTACACACAAAGAGAAGGATACATGCACAATAGTAGAGTAGTACATGCACAATATATATTGGGGCATGTACTACTCTACTTTAAAGAAAAAATAAATGACACTTTCCTTTATTGAAGATGCAGCAATGACTGATGAGACACTGTGTCCTGGGAGTGCCTTTTCCTCCTGAGTACTGTAGGTCCTGTTTGGCATTTTCTTCCAGAACAGGCCTTATCACACTGTGTATGCCACTACGATTCTTAAATCTCTCAAACCAACCTTTGCTGGCTTTAAATTCACCAATATGAGCACTAGTTCCAGGCATTTTTCCCTGTTCACCTGGGTGTTAGTCGACTGGTGTGGGTTGCATCCTGGGAGACAAGATTAAGGACCCCAATGGAAATAAGTTAGAGTCCTCGATGATGCACTGACTTTCTTGGGTTATCCTGGGTGGCTAACCCTCCGGGGTTAATTGTTTCTCGGTAATTGTTTCATGTTAAGCCACACCAACAACACACTCTCCACATCTTCGAGTAATACAGCTGATGGTGGTGCAGCAACAACAACAGCTGTGGTGCAGCTGACCATGGTGCAGCAGCAGCTGGGTGCAGCTGCAGCTGTGGTGCAGCAGCAGCTGTGGTGCAGCAGCAGCTGACTGATCCAGCAACAGCTGACTGGTCCAGCAACAGCTGACTGATCCAGCAACAGCGATTCTTAAATCTCTCAAACCAACCTTTGCTGGCTTTAAATTCACCAATATGAGCACTAGTTCCAGGCGTTTTTCCCTGTTCACCTGGGTGTTAGTCGACTGGTGTGGGTTGCATCCTGGGAGACAAGATTAAGGACCCCAATGGAAATAAGTTAGACAGTCTTCGATGACACTGACTTTTTTGGGTTATCCTGGGTGGCAAATCCTCTGGGGTTAATTGTTTCTTGGTATTCTCAATAAGCCACACCAACAACGGTGCTACAGCAGCACCAGCAGCTGACGGTGGTACAGCAGCAACAGACGATGCTACAGCAGCAACAGACGATGCTACAGCAGCAGCAGACAATGCTACAGCAGCAGCAGACGATGCTGCAGCAGCAGCAGGACGATTGCTACCACGCATGCAAGCAGATGGCATGCTACAGCAGCAGCAGACGATGCTACAGCAGCAGCAGACGATGCTACAGCAGCAGCAGACGATGCTACAGCAGCAGCAGACGATGCTACAGCAGCAGCAGACGATGCTACAGCAGCAGCAGACGATGCTACAGCAGCAGCAGACGGTACTACAGCAGCAGCAGCAGCTGACGGTGGTACAGCAGCAAACAGACGATGCTACAACAGCAGCAGACGATGCTACAGCAGCAGCAGACGGTACTACAGCAGCAGCAGCTGTACCACCAATAGTAGCGATGGTTGATTGGGGTTTATTATACAACCTGGCCAGCTCGGAGACACGCACTCCACTTTCATACTTATCAATGATCTTTTTCTTCTTTTCTATAGTAATTCTCACCCTTATTGCTGTAGGGTTGGATAGAAGAAAGGACCCCAAGGAAATAAGAGCCGCTTCAACCTGCTTTTTGGGTTATCCTGGGTGGCAAACCCCTCTTTTAAATTTTTCTTTTTCTAATAAGCCACCCCACCCGGGGGAAGGCGGGGGAATGCCGCAGAAGGGCCGCGGGGGGGGGGGAAAAAAGGTCGGGGGCCAGAGTTACGGGGGGGGAAAGAAAGGCGCGGTTAGAGGGGATCAAAGCGG
The DNA here is from genome assembly GCF_026875155.1 of Cherax quadricarinatus. NCBI lineage: Eukaryota > Metazoa > Arthropoda > Malacostraca > Decapoda > Parastacidae > Cherax > Cherax quadricarinatus. Next base: position 19,057,794 of record NC_069402.1, read on the forward strand.
GGTGAAGAGGGCGAGCTGCGAGGGTGCTAAGAGCAGAAGAGGGGACGCGGGGTGTGCAGGCGGTGTCGGGCGGGGCTGAAGGCTTAAAAGGGGCCCGTACTTACGCACAAAAAACATGTAAAACGAACGTTCCAGAGCGGAGTTACGCGACGCTGTAAACAATTGCAGGGGGAAAAAAACCGGCCCCCGGAGAACGCCTCCACCAACAAAATTGTTTTTTTTCTCTCTTATATAAATTTCCATTTGCGGGGTGGCAAGGAAGTTTTTTTGGGGGGTTTTTTTCCCGAAAAAATCAAAAAAAAATTTAATCAAATTTTTCCGTTTATGCGGATGTTACGGAGGCGGGGTAAAACAATCCCCCGCGGAAAGCGGGGGTTCTAGGCCCACATTGGGTTGGACGAAGGGGCGGGGATTTTTTGGGGGCTTCCAAAATTTTTTCGATCAAAGCCCCGGTAGCGGTTTACTTCTTTTTTCTTTTACTTTTTGGGGGGTCCCACTTTTTTTCACTTTAATTTCGCATTTTAGGTGATCTAAAGCGGGGGCCACTTATTCTAAAACCCTTTACCTCGGCCAGCTTCCAGTTGTACCCCCTTTTCGTTTTTTGCATTTGGAAACCCCTTTCCGTCCACCTTTTAATTTCTTCCCAATTTTAAAATTTTTGATAAAACATCAAAAATTTCAAAGGGAGCGGGCAGGCAAAAAATTAACCCTACTTTTTCCAAATTCAACCCCAAATTCCTATGTTTACCATTAAAGAAAACGCACACCCACGTACCCCAAAAAAACAAAATTCAACGGAAAAAAATTAAAAGAAAATAAAAAAATAAAAAAAATAAAAACCAAAAAAAAAAAGTCCAGCCAAAAAAAATTTAAAAGGAAACAAATTCTTTAAAAAAATCCAAAAAAAAACTAAAAAAAAAAAAAAAAACAAAAAAAATAACTATTCAAAAAGTGTAGCCGGAGGACCGGCCCAAAGCAACCACCCCACCACCCCCCTCAAGGCCGACAAACCAAAACAATAACAAAAAACATGGCTGCCACCAGCCCCCTCCCCTTTTTCCCGGGGATTCAACCTACCAAGTGTCTCTCAGGTATAAACCAACGATCCAGATACCCTAAAGACATGTCTCCAACTTAGTTATTGAAAATAGAATTTTCGAGAGACGCTAACAAAAAGACCCAGGATGACACAACTCAAAACAAAATCCTCAGTCTTAACAAAAGTTATCAACACCAGGGAAAAAGACTAACTGTGGACAAGCCATCCAAACGTATAATAGCCATCCCAACAAAAAATATCTTTAATACAAAGGTTGAAGAAGCAGTAAAAGAATGGAAGAAAAAACTTAGAAAACCGTTCAGTGATTTTTTTGCCCCTCCAAAAGATAAAATGAACAAATAAAACTACGGACGCGTAATAGAAAAACGTCCACTTTTTCCAGGGATATGAACCAAAAAAAAGTAAAAAATTATTGCGTCAAAAAGGGACCAAAAACAATGTTATTGTACCAATCAAAAATAAAAAGAACCAGGTTACTAACCCAGGTAAAAAAAAAAGTTTAGCTTAGATTCCCCACATGAAGGAAAAAAACTTAATTTTGCATCTATTAAAGTAAAGAAAGAGGCATAATAAACGGTGTTTTACCAAAAAAACTCAGAACCTCTGTTAGGTCAAAAAAATTTAAAAAGCGGGAAAAATAACGACACAATACCCAATGCTTCACAGGGGATGGGAAAAATTTTGTTAGGAAAACAAATGTAGGTCAACTGTACCAATCACAAACGAGAAGACATCACGATTTCTCAGGGATACTAATCTTACAGAGAATAACTAAAAAAGTCCAGCTTAAAACCTTCGTAGTGTAGTGTATGTTTTGCTCCATTATTGTTCAAATTTCATTGTACAATTCTTGAAATTTAAAATAATCAATACCTCATTTTGTGTTTTTATAGAAAGCAAAATCCCCTTTATGAAATTTTTCTTATTTACTATTGTTTGCTTAAAATTAGCGAATTGATCTTTCTTGTCCATTTTATACCCTTAAAAATTTTTTTTTAAATACTATAAATTTGATATTATTACTAAAATTAAATAATTATCTTTTTACAAAATTTTCAATTTACTTTTAAATTTTTGACATTTAATAACCATTACTTGTCTAATTACCTTTCCCTTTTTTAAAATCCCACTTTTACTATCTTAGAGTACTTTAATTCCCTTGTACTACCATTAACCTCTAGTGAATTTGAATAAAATTTTAAACTTTTCTTTTTCATTTTTTTTGTAATCATTTTTACTTAAAAAAATTTTAAAAACCCCCATTTTTAAATCCCATCAATTTTACTTTTGTCTTAAACATTATTTTATATTTCCCATAACTTTTTATTGCCAAATTTTCAATTTTTGTTTTTAAACCCCAACCTTTTATTACCTTTGTCCCTGTTACCTGTTACCATCTTTTTTTCATTTTAAAAACCCAAGACTTTACCTTTGTTATTTTTTTATTATTTTTTGGTATTTTTAATTGTGAATTTTTTTTTGTCAATTTAAATCTAGTTATACTCTTGACTTGTCAACAACCCATACCAACTAGTGCAATTGCAAGTACCATTTCAATTTTTGTTTTTTTTTTTAAAGTTTTTTTATAATTTTTAAACCCAAGATTTCTTTCATATTTAGTGATTTTTTGTGTGGCAATTGTGTATATTTTAAAATTTTATTTAAATTTTTCAAGGCCCCTTTAAATATCTTTTGCTAACTAGTCCCCCTACCTCTATATTTTTTTTTTTTTTTTTCTACTTTTTTTTTCTTTTGCTACCTTAAAATTGTAATTTTATCTTGTAATTTTAAAATTTTTATACTTAATTTTTAAACAACTTTTATAACACCTTGTGCAATTACAATTTAGGTCTTGTGCCCTTTTTTTTTTATTATTAATTAAAATCGTTGTACTATGTCAATACCAAATTCATTATATTTGACCTATTGCAATTATGTGAGAACTGGGGCTATTTTTAATTTGTATTTTTTAATTATTTTATTAAATTTAGTTGACAAGCTCATTTTGCTCAAAACCAGATCCACAAAAGTCTTTATTGACCTTTAGTGCAATTACAAGTGAGAGTCTTGTTCTTTTTAAATTTGTATTTTTATATTACTAGTTTAACCTAGTTGTACTTTAGTTCATTCCAGCAAAACATAGACAACACAATTCAATATGTTAGTAGTGACTATACTTTATGGCCAAAATACTTTACTATATACTTTTCCCAACTTCCCACCACAAGATATCAGTACTAGAAATCAACACATAAACCCGGATTAAAAAACCCGTAGTAGTAAATAACCCGCAGTAGTAGGTTGGGTTTTGACAGAAACCCCCCAGGGGGTATCCGTCCTGCCAAGTGAGTGTAAAATGAAAACCTGTAATTTTTTTTACATGATGGGAGGATTGCTGGTGTCTTTTGTCGTCTCATAATATGCAAAATTACGGCAGTCTTGTTACTTTATTCATTAGGTCCATAAAATAATGAAGTTTATTTTTACACACTCATCTGAGTTTTCTTTGATTTTTCTTAATAGTTCTTGGTCTTATTACTTTTTTTTTTATACCATGGGGAAGTGGAAAAAAATCTTTCCCCCGTAAGCCCTGCGTGTTGTAAAAGCAACTAAAATGCCGGGAACAATGGGCTGTAACCCCTTTTCCCCTAAAAATTACTAAAAGAATAAGAAGAAGAAAATTTTTCAAAGTGGGAAGTCTGAAGTGCGGGGATTTTTGGCAAAAGATAAAAAGAGATGATTGTGGATGTTATGATGAAAGAAACTGGATGTCCCGGCTTTAAGTGAAACAAAGCTGAAGGGGGGGGGAGAGTTTTTAAAGGGAGGAATAAATGGGGTTAGGTCGGGGGTTTTTAAAAAGAGTTAGAGCTAAAGAAGGGGGTGCAATAATGTTGAAGAAAAAGCTTGCAGGGAAAAGAGGACTACAAATGTAAAAATTCAAGGTTATGTGGAGTAAAATAAAGATTGGATGTGAAAAATGGGTTTAGTAAGGTGTATGCACCTGGAGAAAAGAGAATGTAGAGGGGGAGAGAATTTTGGGAAATGTTTGGGAATGGGGGGGGTTTTAAATAAGTTGGAGGGAAGGCGGTTTTGGGGTTTCAATGCTAAAAATGGGTAAAAAAAGTTAGGAGGGGGGTACTAGGTAAATTTGGGGGGCCAGGGGGAAATGTAAATGGGGAGCTTTAATTGAGCTAGTGTAGAAAGAAAATTTTGGGAATAAGTAATACATATTTTATGAAAAAAAAAGGATAAATAAATTACAAGGGATGTTAGCAGTAATGAAAATTTGTTAGTTTGTATTGTGGGTAAAAAAGGTTGATGGGTAGGCTCCGGTGTACTGTTTATGAGGGGCAACTGATATATCGGATCATTTTTAGTTGTAGCTACAGTTAAGAAGAGGTAGATGGGAAAAGGGGAAGGGGGCAACAACAAGTAAGAGGGAGGTGAAAGGTATAAACTAAGGGAGGAGGAAATTTGGGCAGATATAAGAGATATGGCAGAAGGTGGGTGTGCAAAGATGGTAGTGGGGGGGTTGAAGAGGGTTGGGGTAGTTTTAAAAATCAGTATTAGAAAGTGGGGCAGAAGTTTTTTGGTTTTAGGAGGGGGGGGGGCAGGGGGAAAGAGGAGTGATTGGTAGAATGTGAAGAAAGGGTGGATAAAAAAGAAAAAGGTAGTTACGAGAGGGTTTTTTCAAAGCAGAATGTTATAAGAAGAGCAGAGTATATGGGGAGTAAAAGAAAGGGAAAAGAGTGGTGAAGAGTGAAAAAGGAGAGCAGATGAAAGTGGAGAGGCACTGTCAAGAAATTTTAATGAAAATAAGAAAAAATTTTGGAGTGAGTTAAACAATTAAGAAAGCCTAGGGAAAGTATGGATTTGTCAGTTAAAAAACAGAGTAGGGGAGTTAGTAGATAGGAGAGGGGTTTTAGGTAGATGGCGAGAATTTTTTTGAGGAACTTTTAAATGTTAAGGAAGAAAGGGAGGCGGTAATTTTCATGCACTGGCCAGGGAGGTATACCATCTTTTAGGAGTGAAGAAGAGCAGAATGTAAGTGTGGTGTAGGTACGTGAGGCATTACGTAGAATGAAAGGGGGTAAAGCAGCTGGAACTGATGTTATCATGACAGAAATGTTAAAAGCAGGGGGGATATAGTGTTGGAGTGGTTGGTACTTTTGTTTAATAAATGTATGAAAGAGGGGAAGGTACCTAGGATTGGCGGAGAGCATGTATAGTCCCTTTATATAAAGGGAAAGGGGACAAAAGAGATTGTAAAAATTATAGAGTAATAAGTTTACTGATATACCAGGAAAAGTATACGGTAGGGTTTATAATTGAAAGAATTAGAGGTAAGACAGAATGTAGGATTGCGGATGAGCAGGAGGCTTCAGAGTGGGTAGGGATGTGTAGATCAAGTGTTTACATTGAAGCATATATGTGAACAGTATTTAGATAAAGGTAGGGAAGTTTTTATTGCATTTATGGATTTGGAAAAGGCATATGATAGAGTGGATAGAGGAGCAATGTGGCAGATGTTGCAAGTATATGGAATAGGTGGTAAGTTACTAAATGCTGTAAAGAGTTTTTATGAGGATAGTGAGGCTCAGGTTAGGGTGTGTAGAAGAGAGGGAGAATACTTTCCGGTAAAAGTAGGTCTTAGACAGGGATGTGTAATGTCACCATGGTTGTTTAATATATTTATAGATGGGGTTGTAAAAGAAGTAAATGCTAGGGTGTTCGGGAGAGGGGTGGGATTAAATTATGGGGAATCAAATTCAAAATGGAATTGACACTGTTACTTTTTGCTGATGATACTGTGCTTATGGAGATTCTAAAGAAAAATTGCAAAGGTTAGTGGATGAGTTTTGAGAATGTGTGTAAAGTAGAAAGTTGAAAGTGAACATAGAAAAGAGTAAGGTGATGAGGGTATCAAATGATTTAGATAAAGAAAAATTGGATATCAAATTGGGGAGGAGAGTATGGAAGAAGTGAATGTTTTCAGATACTTGGGAGTTGACGTGTCGGCGGATGGATTTATGAAGGATGAGGTTAATCATAGAATTGATGAGGGAAAAAAGGTGAGTGGTGCGTTGAGGTATATGTGGAGTCAAAAAACGTTATCTATGGAGGCAAAGAAGGGAATGTATGAAAGTATAGTAGTACCAACACTCTTATATGGATGTGAAGCTTGGGTGGTAAATGCAGCAGCGAGGAGATGGTTGGAGGCAGTGGAGATGTCCTGTCTAAGGGCAATGGGTGGTGTAAATATTATGCAGAAATTTCGGAGTGTGGAAATTAGGAGAAGGTGTGGAGTTAATAAAAGCATTAGTCAGAGGGCAGAAGAGGGGTTGTTGAGGTGGTATGGTCATTTAGAGAGAATGGATCAAAGTAGAATGACATGGAAAGCATATAAATCTATAGGGGAAGGAAGGAGGGGTAGGAGTCATCCTCGAAAGGGTTGGAAAGAGGGGGTAAAGGAGGTTTTGTGCATGAGCGTATTAGATAGGAGTGAATGGAGGCGAATGATACTTGGGACCTGACGATCTGTTGGAGTGTGAGCAGGGTAATATTTAGTGAAGGAATTCAGGGAAACCGGTTATTTTCATATAGTCGGACTTGAGTCCTGGAAATGGGAAGTACAATGCCTGCACTTTAAAGGAGGGGTTTGGGATATTGGCAGTTTGGAGGGATATGTTGTGTATCTTTATACGTATATGCTTCTGAACTGTTGTATTCTGAGCACCTCTGCAAAAGCAGTGGATAATGTGTGAGTGTGGTGAAAGTGTTGAATGATGATGAAAGTATTTTCTTTTTGGGGATTTTCTTTCTTTTTTGGGTCACCCTGCCTCGGTGGGAGACGGCCGACTTGTTGAAAAAAAAAAATAAATATTTTTTTATTATTTTTTATTATCACACTGGCCGATTCCCACCAAGGCAGGGTGGCCCGAAAAAGAAAAACTTTCACCATCATTCACTCCATCACTGTCTTGCCAGAAGGGTGCTTTACACTACAGTTTTTAAACTGCACATTAACACCCCTCCTTCAGAGTGCAGGCACTGTACTTCCCATCTCCAGGACTCAAGTCCGGCCTGCCAGTTTCCCTGAACCCCTTCATAAATGTTACTTTGCTCACACTCCAACAGCACGTCAAGTATTAAAAACCATTTGTCTCCATTCACTCCTATCAAACACGCTCATGCATGCCTGCTGGAAGTCCAAGCCCCTCGCACACACAAACCTCCTTACCCCCTCCCTCCAGCCTTTCCTAGGCCGACCCCTACCCCGCCTTCCTTCCACTACAGACTGATACACTCTTGAAGTCATTCTGTTTCGCTCCATTCTCTCTACATGTCCGAAACCACCTCAACAACCCTTCCTCAGCCCTCTGGACAACAGTTTTGGTAATCCCGCACCTCCTCCTAACTTCCAAACTACGAATTCTCTGCATTATATTCACACCCACACATTGCCCTCAGACATGACATCTCCACTGCCTCCAGCCTTCTCCTCGCTGCAACATTCCTCACCCACGCTTCACACCCATATAAGAGCGTTGGTAAAACTATACTCTCATACATTCCCCTCTTTGCCTCCAAGGACAAAGTTCTTTGCCTCCACAGACTCCTAAGTGCACCACTCACTCTTTTTTCCTCATCAATTCTATGATTCACCTCATCTTTCATAGACCCATCCGCTGACACGTCCACTCCCAAATATCTGAATACGTTCACCTCCTCCATACTCTCTCCCTCCAATCTGATATTCAATCTTTCATAACCTAATCTTTTTGTTATCCTCATAACCTTACTCTTTCCTGTATTCACCTTTAATTTTCTTCTTTTGCACACCCTACCAAATTCATCCACCAATCTCTGCAACTTCTCTTCAGAATCTCCCAAGAGCACAGTGTCATCAGCAAAGAGCAGCTGTGACAACTCCCACTTTGTGTGTGATTCTTTATCTTTTAACTCCACGCCTCTTTCCAAGACCCTCGCATTTACTTCTCTTACAACCCCATCTATAAATATATTGATGAGATTAAGACACATGTGCAACATCTGGGTATCTTTATTGTAAACGTTTCGCCATGCAGTGGCTTTATCAATACAAATTCTAGGACATAACTTGAAGACAGTAGAACTATGTACAGAAGATGAGGTAATCAGTCCCTCAACCTAGGAGTAGGTGCAAAGAGCACCATAGTCGTGGAGATTCTGAAGCAGAAGAAAGGAGCCTGGCGCTTATATAGTAACGTCAGGTGTAGCAGACGAGGGCATATTCACTGGTAGGCGGGATTCCCCTACTGTCTTCAAGTTATGTCCTAGAATTTGTATTGATAAAGCCACTGGATGGCGAAACGTTTACAATAAAGATACCCAGATGTTGCACATGTGTCTTAATCTCATCTTGTCGGTATTATATACCTTTCGTACACAACTTGTCAGACACTGCAACATCATGGAATCTTAAGTACACAACTTGTCAGACACTGCAACATCATGGAATCTTAAGTACACAACTTGTCAGACACTGCAACATCATGGAATCTTAATTCTGAGGACATGTACATAACCTTCACGACTACGACAACTACTACTACAACTAACCCATCTCTTTGGGAAGGACCTACTTCAACTGGGGAATCCCGCCTACCAGTGAATATGCCCTCGTCTGCTACACCTGACGTTACTATATAAGCGCCAGGCTCCTTTCTTCTGCTTCAGAATCTCCACGACTATGGTGCTCTTTGCACCTACTCCTAGGTTGAGGGACTGATTACCTCATCTTCTGTACATAGTTCTACTGTCTTCAAGTTATGTCCTAGAATTTGTATTGATAAAGCCACTGGATGGCAAAACGTTTACAATAAAGATACCCAGATGTTGCACATGTGTCTTAATCTCATCTTGTCGGTATTATATACCTTTCGTATATAAATATATTAAACAACCACGGTGACATCACCCATCCTTGTCTAAGGCCTACTTTTACTGGGAAAAAATTTCCCTCTTTCCTACATACTCTAACTTGAGCCTCACTATCCTCGTAAAAACTCTTCACTGCTTTCAGTAACCTACCTCCTACACCATACACTTGCAACATCTGCCACATTGCCCCCCTATCCACCCTGTCATACGCCTTTTCCAAATCCATAAACTCCACAAAGACCTCTTTAGCCTTATCTAAATACTGTTCACTTATATGTTTCACTGTAAACACCTGGTCCACACACCCCCTACCTTCTACCTTTCCTAAAGCCTCCTTGTTCATCTGCTATCCTATTCTCCGTCTTACTCTTAATTCTTTCAATTATAACTCTACCATACACTTTACCAGGTACACTCAACAGACTTATCCCCCTATAATTTTTGCACTCTCTTTTATCCCCTTTGCCTTTATACAAAGGAACTATGCATGCTCTCTGCCAATCCCTAGGTACTTTACCCTCTTCCATACATTTATTAAATAATTGCACCAACCACTCCAAAACTATATCCCCACCTGCTTTTAACATTTCTATCTTTATCCCATCAATCCCGGCTGCCTTACCCCTTTCATTTTTACCTACTGCCTCACGAGCTTCCCCCACACTCACAACGGGCTCTTCCTCACTCCTACAAGATGTTATTCCTCCTTGCCCTATACACGAAATCACAGCTTCCCTATCTTCATCAACATTTAACAATTCCTCAAAATATTCCCTCCATCTTCCCAATTCCTCTAACTCCCCATTTAATAACTCTCCTCTCCTATTTTTAACTGACAAATCCATTTGTTCTCTAGGCTTTCTTAACTTGTTAATCTCACTCCAAAACTTTTTCTTATTTTCAACAAAATTTGTTGATAACATCTCACCCACTCTCTCATTTGCTCTCTTTTTACATTGCTTCACCACTCTCTTATCCTCTCTCTTTTTCTCCATATACTCTTCCCTCCTTGCATCACTTCTACTTTGTAAAAACTTCTCATATGCTAACTTTTTCTCCCTTACTACTCTCTTTACATCATCATTCCACCAATCGCTCCTCTTCCCTCCTGCACCCACTTTCCTGTAACCACAAACTTCTGCTGAACACTCTAACACTACATTTTTAATCCTACCCCATACCTCTTCGACCCCATTGCCTATGCTCTCATTAGCCCATCTATTTCCCAATAGCTGTTTATATCTTACCCTAACTGCCTCCTCTTTTAGTTTATAAACCTTCACCTCTCTCTTCCCTGATGCTTCTATTCTCCTTGTATCCCATCTACCTTTTACTCTCAGTGTAGCTACAACTAGAAAGTGATCTGATATATCTGTGGCCCCTCTATAAACATGTACATCCTGAAGTCTACTCAACAGTCTTTTATCTACCAATACATAATCCAACAAACTACTGTCATTTCGCCCTACATCATATCTTGTATACTTATTTATCCTCTTTTTCTTAAAATATGTATTACCTATAACTAAACCCCTTTCTATACAAAGTTCAATCAAAGGCTCCCATTATCATTTACACCTGGCACCCCAAACTTACCTACCACACCCTCTCTAAAAGTTTCTCCTACTTTAGCATTCAGGTCCCCTACCACAATTACTCTCTCACTTGGTTCAAAGGCTCCTATACATTCACTTAACATCTCCCAAAATCTCTCTCTCTCCTCTGCATTCCTCTCTTCTCCAGGTGCATACACGCTTATTATGACCCACTTCTCGCATCCAACCTTACTTAATCCACATAATTCTTGAATTTACACATTCATATTCTCTTTTCTCCTTCCATAACTGATCATTTAACATTACTGCTACCCCCTTCCTTTGCTCTAACTCTCTCAATACTCCAGATTTAATCCATTTATTTCCCCCCACTGAAACTCTCCTACCCCCTTCAGCTTTGTTTCGCTTAGAGCCAGGACATCCAACTTCTTTTCATTCATAACATCAGCAATCATCTGTTTCTTGTCATCCGCACTACATCCACGCACATTTAAGCATCCCAGTTTTATAAAGTTTTTCTTCTTCTCTTTTTTAGTAAATGTATACAGGAGAAGGGGTTACTAGCCCATTGCTCCCGGCATTTAGTCGCCTCATACGACAACGCATGGCTTACGGAGGAAAGATTCTTTTCCACTTCCCCATGGACAATAGAAGAAATAAAAAAGAACAAGAGGTATTTAGAAAAAGGAGAAAAACCTAGATGTATGTATATATATATATGCATGTGCGTGTCTTTGAAGTGTGACCAAAGTGTAAGTAGGAGTAGCAAGATATCCCTGTTATCTAGCGTGTTTATGAGACAGAAAAAGAAACCAGCAATCCTACCATCATGCAAAACAGTTACAGGTTTTTGTTTCACAGTCATCTGGCAGGACGGTAGTACTTCCCTGGGTGGTTGCTGTCTACCAACCTACTACCTACTAACCATAATTTAAACCTAGAAGATGATTGATCACGTTGACCCTGATCTAAAACTCCATAATCTGACACCCGATCAAAACCTATTGGAAAGTAACTGCCTTTATTACACAGCATCACAAGCCAGCACCATCCTAAACAATTCTAAAAGCCTATCAGTACTTAACTACAACATCAGATCTTTAAGCAAACACTATGATGACCTCCTGGCACTCCTTGAATCACTAAAGACACCCTTCTCCTGCATTATTCTTACTGAGACCTGGCTTAAGCAGGACACAATAGATATCTACCCTCTACCAGGATACACAGCAATTCACAACTGCAGACCAAACCAAGTTGGGGGTGGTATTGCAATCTATTACTCTAACCAATTATCTTGTATTAGCACCACTTGCTTTAGTGATGAATATGGGGAATACATTTTTGCTAATTTTACTGTAAAAACCTTAAGACACCTATAACAATTGGTGCCATTTACCGGATACCTCACACAAACATCCCAAATTTCAGTGAGAAATTAAAGTCACTAATAACAAACAGACAAATGAATAAGCACCACCTTCTCTTAGCTGGAGACTTCAACATCAACCTTGGCTTGCTAGATGATCAGCCTGTAACTGATTTCATCAACAATATAAACAACACACTTCTCATACCAACAATAACTAAACCAACCAGGCTCACTGAGACAAGTGCAACCATAATAGACCACATATGGACCAATATACTAGCCCCCCTTAAATCAGGGATAATCACAGATAGCACTACAGACCACTACCCTACCTTCCTCCTGACAAACATTAATAAACCACCACTTGAATACAACAAAGTCTCATTTAGACTCCATGAAGAGGCCTCAATAAGGAAGTTCACAACTGACCTAGAGATTGTTGACTGGCCTACAGAATTCTCCAAGGCCAATGGTATTGATGACTGGACAGACATTTTTCTTAACAAATTACTTAGACTATACAACAAACATTGTCCTATAAAAACGAAACAGATCACAAACAAACGGCTTGGTTGCCCATGGCTAACCAGCACCATTCTGAAATCCATTGACAAGAAACACCAATATGAAAAGCAATATAGACAGGGCTTAATACACAAAGATATTCTTAAACACTATTCATCAGTTCTCACCTAAGTAATAAAGAAAGCCAAACAACTATACTACTACAGTAGATTCACAGACACTAGAGGAGATATAAAAAAGACCTGGAAAACACTCTCTCAGATTCTAGGGACCTACAAACTGAAAAAAACCAAGAATATTGTCCTAACTAAACCTAATGAAACACCAGTACATCCCACTGACACAGCTAACAAGATAAACAACGACTTCTCAACCATAGGATCTAATCTCGCCAATAAAATCCCACATACTAATGCCCATGCTGGGGACTACCTAGATGGGAATTTCCCAAATTCCTTCTTATCTTGCACCAACTGAGCCCTCGGAAGTCACCAAGATTATAAAGTCACTTAAAAACAACTCAGGGAATCTGTCTAATGTCCCACCATTACTGTACAAGCGAGCGGCCCATATCCTTTCGCATGCTATTTCATTACTTTTTAACAAGTCACTAGAAACTAGCACCTTCCCGAAACTACTCAAGATGGCAAGGGTTATACCAATACATAAAGGTGGTGACCCTACAGACTTAAACAACTATAGGCCAATATCAAACTTACCATTGCTATCCAAAATCTTTGAGAAACTCGTGCACAGGAGACTGTCTTCATTTATAACAGCACAAAACATACTCAACCCCTGCCAATTTGGATTTAGGAAAAATAAAAGCACTAATGATGCAATCATAAAAATGCTAGATCTACTTTACACAGCATTGGAAAATAAGGAATATCCACTAGGAATTTTTATTGACCTAAGTAAAGCTTTTGACACAGTAGACCACGACATCCTACTCCACAAACTTGACCATTACGGTATAAGAGGCCATGCGCTTGCTTATTTCAAATCTTACCTTACTAATAGGTATCAGTATGTTACCATTAAAGACACAGCATCAACAACACGGCCACTTGATACTGGAGTTCCGCAGGGAAGTGTCCTTGGTCCCTTGCTCTTCCTCATATACATCAATGATCTTCCAAACGTATCCCAACACCTGAAACCCATTCTCTTTGCTGACGACACGACTTATGTCATCTCTCACCCTAATCTTGCCACCCTCAACACCATTGTTTAACGAGGAGCTGATCAAAATATGACTTGGATGACAGCCAATAAACTTACGCTTAACACTGACAAAACCTACTATATTATGTTTGGTAGCAGAGCAGGAGATGCACAAATTAGCATTAAGATCGACAACACTCTAATTACCAGACATAATGAGGGCAAATTCCTAGGCCTATACCTTGACAACAACCTGAATTTCAGCACCCATATCCAACACATAACCAAAAAAGTATCCAAAACAGTTGGGATCCTCTCCAAGATATGATACTACGTGCCGCAAAATGCCCTTCTCACACTATACCGCTCACTTATTTATCCATACCTCACCTATGCTATTTGTGCTTGGGGATCAACTGCAGCAACACACCTAAAGCCAATAATAACCCAACAAAAAGCTGCAGTAAGAATAATCACTAAATCCCATCCCTGGCAACACACCCCCCCCACTCCTCATAGATCTAAACTTACTCCCTGTTCAGTACATCCACACTTACTACTGTGCAATCTACATCTACGGGACCTTAAACTCCAATATCAACCTTGACCTAAAACGCTTTCTTGATAGTTGTGACAGAACCCACAGGCATAACACCAGACACAAACATCTCTACGACATTCCCCATGTCCGACTAAACTTTTACAAAAATTCGATGTATGTCAAAGGCCCTAAAATCTGGAACACCCTACCTGAGAACTCTAGAACTGCAGACACATTCATCACCTTCAAAACTACCATTAGAAAACATCTTATCTCCCTGATAAACCCCATCAACTAACTACACGAATACCACCTGGTGGTTCACACTTACACTCACTCACCCATTTGACCATAAACAGAAATATTAATCTCAATCTTAAAATAATGAATCCTATGATACTTCAATACTGAAACTATGTACTGTGCCAAAACAAAAAGCATTCACATTGCTAAACTCACAAACTAGTATTTAGTCACTTAGCCATGATACCAACTTACCTCATAATTTGTAATATTTTAAAATAAAGAATTAAACTAAGTCTGCCTGAAATGCCTAGCCATGCTAGGCGTTCTAGTGGTACACTCTGTAATCATTATTTAACTACATGTAAACCACACAACAACCAAATTCTGTAAATTCAACATTGTAATCATTATAGAGAATAAACTTTGAATTTGAATTGAATCATGTCTCCCCTAACCCTCCTGTCCTCCAGTGTCGTCAGGCCGATTTCCCTTAATCTTTCTTCGTAGGACATTCCCCTTAGCTCTGGGACTAGTCTTGTTGCAAACCTTTGCACTTTCTCTAATTTCATGATGTGCTTGACCAGGTGTGGGTTCCAAACTGGTGCTGCATACTCCAGTATGGGCCTGACATACACGGTGTACAGAGTCTTGAACGATTCCTTACTGAGGTGTTTGAATGTTATTCTTTGGTTTGCCAGGCAACCATATGCTGCACCAGTTATCTGGTTAATGTGCACCTCAGGAGATGTGCTCAGTATTATACTCACACCAGGATCCTTCTTTTTGAGTGAGGTTTGCAGTCTTTGGCCACCTAGCCTATACTCTGTCTGCTGTCTTCTTTGCCATTTCCCGTTCTTCATGGCAGGCTTGCAGCCTGTCCAGATCCCTTTGTAGTCCTGCCTGATCCTCGTCTGATTTAACCCCTAAACGGTCCAAATGTATGTACAGTGGACCCCCGGTTAACGATATTTTTTCACTCCAGAAGTATGTTCAGGTGCCAGTACTGACCGAATTTGTTCCCATAAGGAATATTGTGAAGTAGATTAGTCCATTTCAGACCCCCAAACATACACGTACAAATGCACTTACATAAATACACTTACATAATTGGTCGCATTCGGAGGTGATAGTTATGCGGGGGTCCACTGTATATGTTCTCTCCCCCAGTGCCCTGAATAGTTTGAAAAACAAAAAAATCATTTTTTTTTTATTTTAATAAAGAGAAAAGTGTTATAGGATTAAAATAAAAAAATTAGGGTCAGTACTTACTGAGATAAGAGGCTGCAAAGTTGGCAGTTAATGCTCACCTGACGGCAACATCAAGTCCTGCGGCTTGAGAAAGTGTTGCCGATATACCATTTTTTCTCATTTCTATATTATTTTATATAATTTTTATGTTCTGATAATGACAATTTATTGTAGTTCTTGGCATTTCATAACCAATTTTTGTCCTGCACTAATATTAGGTACTGAAATTGTACTCAAATTGTCACAAACAAATTGACAGGTGGACATTTACTATTGTCTAGGAATATATACAAGTATTTATAGGTCTCAGCAATGTTTTGGATACATGGGAGTATAGAAGAAGAAGAAGAAGGAAGGAGGAGGAGGAAGAAGGAAGAAGTATAATTGTATTTGTGTGTACCTGTGAGACAGATGGACAGAGACGGATGGACAGAGACGGATGGACAGAGACGGATGGACAGAGACGGATGGACAGATACGGATGGACAGATACGGATGGACAGATACGGATGGACAGAGACGGATGGACAGAGACGGATGGACAGAGACGGATGGACAGAGACGGATGGACAGAGACGGACGGACAGAGACAAAGAGACAGAGATAAAGACAGACACAGAGATAAAGACAGACACAGAGATAAAGACAGACACAGAGATAAAGACAGACACAGAGATAAAGACAGACACAGAGATAAAGACAGACACAGAGATAAAGACAGACACAGAGATAAGACAGACACAGAGACAGATAGAGACAGTGATAGACAGACCCTAAACTTGGGGTTAACATAACTTTCCTCTTAAAAGGGGAGTGTTAATATGACATTACATCAGCGAATCCTTGATGTTTGCTGTACTGTTTGCTCGAACTGGCACTCAATTTAACTGGCACTCCCACAAGGTACTAAGTGGTCCCAGATTTTTTTTAATATGGTGCACACTGAGTGTTAAAACCCACTCTATGCTGACCAGGCATCTCAGGCCAGTCGTGCCAAATTTGGAGGCAGGAAAATTAAAACGTATATATACATTTGGGGCGCTAGTGGTAAGAACATATATATATACACCTACCATCCGACTTACGACCTGCTCGACTTACGACCACTCGACTTACAACCGTGTTTTTTATGCCAGATTTCTGGGAAATAAACAACTATTTGTGTTGTACACAGTGTTTATCCTAAACCTTACAGTATAAAATACAGTACTAACAACATAAAAAGTAAAGTAAAACATGAAATACCAAAATAAAGCAATAAAAGTCATTACAAAAATGTTTTGTTGATATTCAGTAGTAAAGTTCGACTTACGACCATTTCGACTTACGACCGGTTTCTCAGAACCGAACTCGGTCGTAAGTCGGATGGTAGGTGTATATGTTTAGACCATTTAGGGGTTAATTCTCCTCATTAACTTCACATCATCTGCAAACAGGGATACTTCTGAGTCTATCCCTTCCATCATGTCATTCATATACCATAAGCAACACTGGTCCTAGGACTGACCACTGTGGAACCCTGCTCATCACACTCACTATGTCGAAGACCTTTTTGCAATCCAAGAAAATGCAGTCTACCCACCCCTCTCTCTCATGTCTTCCATTACTCCTGGTATACTCCAGGTTGCCATAAAACTTTGGTAGATTTGTGACATAGGATTTCCCTTCCCTGAAACCGTGCTGGTTGTCATTTATATGCTTGCTCCTTTCTAGGTGCTCCACCACTCTCCTCCTTATAATCTTTTCCATGACTTTGCATGCTATACCATACTATACTATTCCATGACTTTGCATACTATACACGTCAGTGACACTGGTCTGTAGTTTAATGCCTCATGTCTGTCTCCTTTCTTAACCCTGTCAGTGTTGGTCCAATAATATTATGGCTTGAGAGCTAGTGTCGGTCCCATAATACTACTACTTCAAATCTGGTGGAAGAAAGCTTTTAGGCCTACATATGAAAGAATGGGTCCACGTGGTCAGTGTGCACAGTATAAAAAAAATCCTGCAGCCCGCAGTGCATAATGAGAAAAAAAACCTGACCAAGTTTTTGGTTTAAAACCAACTTTGCAGTGTATTTTCGTATGGTATTTATGGTTGTATTTTTGTTTTCTTGGTCTCGTTTGATAGAATGGAAGTTATATTGCAGAAATGGTGATGATTTTGATTGGTTTCACTATGAAAAGTACCTTGAAATTGAGCTCAAAGTAGTGGAAATGTTCGATTTTTGCCGATGTTCAAGAAGAAACAAATGATGTCACTGGCCAGTCTAACACACAGTCATGAATGGGTTGACATTATTTATACACTTATCATAATGCAGTAGTCTGCATAACAGTAAATCTTCTATTTTTTGTGAGAATAAAAATTCAAAATGGAAAGCAAGAGCAATGTGAGAGGCCTGGAGACGTGACTAATGAACAGAAATTTTTTATTTTAGTGCCAGGAATGTCTGCCTTGTTTATTCTGGACCCTGTTTTGAAGTTGGCATCTTTTGAAATTTGTGTGAAATTGGCCAAATTGCCAATTTCTGACCACTTTATTGGGTAGTTGAAATTGGTAAATGGGCTGTTTCTTGTACTCAATCGATAGAACAAGTGGAGTTCTAGCGAAGTAGCTATGATTTTAGTTGACTGGAACAATGGAATTGGCCAAAAATAGGGCTCAAATTGGGAGAAATCGCTGATGAGTAAATATCCTCGAGATCGCTAACTTCTCGAGTGCATAATTTCGTAAGTTTTCCATCAAATTTCGTACTTTTGGTGTCATTATCATCGGGAAAAGATTTTCTATCATTCATAAGACAAAATAATTTTTTTATAATTTTTCGACACTGAGTTAAGGATCAGGGGTCTTGACACTGAAAGGGTTAAAAATTGAGACTACATTTGCCATCTTCCATATCTTGGGTAGTTGCCCAGTTTCACTGGATGTTTTAAAGATTGTTAATGGCACACACAGCATCTCTGCTCCCTCTCTAAGGACCCATGGAGAGATGTCTGGTCCCACTGCCTTTGATGCATCATGTTCACGTAGCAGCTTCTTCACCTCCTCCTCGGTAGTATTTCATCCAGCGCTTGTTCGTATATCCCTTGTTGGTGGTGTATCCCCATATTCTGACTTTGCGGAGTAATTTTTGTCTTCACTGTAAATACTTCTTTAAATCTCATGTTGAGCTCCTCACATGCTTCTTGGTCGTTTCTTGTGAGCTCCCTACCTTTCTTCCTCAACCTGATTACCTGGTCCTTGACTGTTGGTTTTCCTCCTGATGTGACTATACAACAGCTTCGGGGTGAACATTCATTTCAATGCTATATCATTTTTGTATTGTTGCTGGGCCTCTCCCCTTATCTGTGCATACTCGTTTCTGGCTTTTCGATTATTCTCTGTTTTCCTGGGTCCTTTGTCTTTTGTACTTCTTCCATTCTCAGTTGCACTTAGTTTTTGCCTCCCTACACCTTTTGGTGAACCAAGGGCTCATTCTAGGTTTCCCATTATTTCTGTTGTTTTTGGGAACAAATCTCATCTCTGCTTCCTTGCATTTTGTTGTCACGTAGTCATTTCATTTACTGATTTTCCTACCAGTTCTCTTTCCCGCTGAACCTCTTGCAGGAAGTTCCTTGTGTCTGTGTAGTCCCTCCTTTTGTAATTTGGCTTTTCAAACCCTACTCCTGTTACCCTCTCAACTTGTAACTCTACTATGTATTCAAAGCTCAGAACCACTTGATCACTTTTGTATATCGAGGACATCACATGTGATGTCCTCAATATCCAAACTACTCGAGGTGTATATGAGGTTCAGTCTTGCTGGTTCATCCTCACCCCTCACTGGTAGTGTGTCTAACATGTTGATGCATGAGGTTTTTCAGTACCACTTCCATCATCTTGGCTCTCCATGTTTTGGGACCCCCATGTGGCTCCAGGTTTTCCTAGTCTATCTCCTTGTGATTGAAATCACCCATAACTAGTAACTTTGCTCTACCCATGTGAGCTCTTCTGGCCACCTCAGCTAGTGTGTCCACCATTGCTTTGTTGCTCTCTTCATATTCTTCTCTTGGCCTCCTGCAGTTCTGTACCTCACTGCAATTACCACCTTAGGGCCCCCAGACAGAATTGTTCCTACTATGTAGTTCCTGTCTCCCATTCTGTCCATTCCTTCCGCCGCCTTGAATCCTCACTGGATTTTAGTGAACAGTGCAACTCCTCCTCCCCCTCTGCTCCCTCTATCTTTCCTTAGGATCTGATATCTGGGTGGAAAGATTGTTATCTCTGTGAATTTCGTTTCTGTGAGTGCTGTCATGTCCGGGGACATCTGATTCTTTCATGCCAGTCCTCACATTTATTTGTTATTCCGTCCACATTTGTGCACCAAACCTTCAATTTCTTTTCTAAAACTGTGGTCTGGGGAGTATATTGGGGTTGGGGAATCGGGAGACCTGGCAAGGAACTATGGTGGGTTGCTGTGAAGGTGGAATTTGTAGGGTGGGGGCAGTGGGGGGCACAGTGTGTGGGTTTTGGGTTAGATTGTTTGGTTACATTGGGATTGTCGGGGTTGAGGGCCTTCTGTAGGCGGTCTTGAGGGAAGTTGTATTTGCTCTTCCTCCTGAGTCTGGGTTCTTCCCATCTCCATCTTTGCCTCTCTTTCCTCCTTGCATCTTAGTACCCTCTCTTTCAGTTTCCTGCCTTTTTTCTCATGCACTGTCGCAATCAAGGTACACCCTCCGGTACGCCAATATGTCTCAAGCCGATTCTGCCTTGAAAGTCACTGACTGGCAAACCCCCCATTCTCAGAAAATTGTCAGCTGGGTCATGTCCTCTCCTATTGCTTTCATGATACTTTCAATTGCTTTTTTCTTCCCCTGTCTTCTTGCTTCGTAAGTTTACCCTTCAACTTCCTGGAGCCCATAAACAAAGACTGACCTCTCCCTTTCATTCTCCCACTGCATTTCCCTTTGTATCCCCTGATTCAATTTAATTACCTTCATCACAGCTTTCCTTTCATTTCATTTCCTTTCTGATGTCCCTGTGTCCATTGGTCTGTCATTTTCCCTTCTTAGCTTTTCCTGAGCACCGCTGTGGTCTGTTAGGGCCTCTGCGCAAAGCTTAGTTCTTTTATTTTCTTCAGTGCCTCAAGTTCACTTATAAAATTATGGCTGTCCCCACACTTATGTGGCACAGTGCAAATTGTAAATCACTTCGGGCGTTGTTCACTATCCTGACACACTTAATGACCCCTGCAGTAACCTTGGGTAGCCCGCAAACGTTTAAATTCAATTCACGGAGCACTAAGGTTGTGACTCACGCATGCGTGTCCCTACTGTGTGTGTGTGTGTGTGTGTGTGTGTGTGTGTGTGTGTGTGTGTGTGTGTGTGTGCGCGCGCGCGTGCATGCGCAATCATATACTTGTCCAGTTGTGTTTACTGGAGTCGAGTCCTAGCTCCTGTGTATATGTGTACACCCCAGTAGTCAGTTAAAAATATATTTTTCGTAATGATGTCATGTTTGTCAAGTTTAATAACGTGAGTTTGGGTTCTATTGTTGCAGGAGTGAGGTGTGAGGTGAAGCGTGATGGCATAATGGCGTCAGGCAAGGACCGGAGGGGCTACGAGCACGAGTCTTCCAGTGACACTGATAACCCGGACTCTGATGACCGACGACCCAGGCCTTACAGGAACCGCTTTGGGTATGTCCTTATTGAGTTAGTGTTTTATGTAGCAAACTTGTGTACACCAGCAGTGTGCTGCTTTGTGTATTTGTAAATACTTTGGGGCCACTGTAGTTTATCATGTGATTTGTCACTTCCTGATGCTCTCAGTTCTCCCTTTCAAGCACTCACTATTTATCACTTTTCTGCGCTCTCAGCTGTATGCCAGCTTGCCTGGAGGGTGTTATGAGGGCCAGGGACCCTTCGGCTAGTCCTAGACCAGGCCATCCAGTGGTTCAAGGCCTGATCAACCAGGCTGTTACTGTTGGCCACACACAGTCCAACATATGAACCACAGTCCTGATGATCATTAACTAACTTGCTTTTGAAGAGGGCAAGGGGTTTATGTGATGGGAGGCTGTTGAATCGTCTCGGGCCTCTTACACTTATTGTGTTCTCTCAGCGTATTCACAGCGCCCCTACTGTTTATTCGGGGTATGTTGCACTGCCCATCAAGCCTCTTGATTTTGTGGGGAGTGATTTCAATATGCAGATTTGGGACCAGTGTAAATTATTTTGTATCTCTGTTGCCTGCATTCTAAAGACTATACATATGTCAAAGGACTTCAAACATTCTCAATAATTAAGGTGCTTGACTGAACTTGTATATGCAGAGAAGGTTCTCTGTACATTCTTTAGGTCTGCAGTTTTGCCTGCCTTGAAAGGGGAATCTTAATGTTCAGCATTATTCTGGCCTAGTGAGAATAAATGACTAAAAGAGGATCATCATTGGCTTGGCATTTGTTTTGAAGGTTCTCATTATCCATCCTATAATTTGCCTCGTGGTTGTGAGCATTGAAAGCAAGATCCTTTAACATTATCACTTCTAAACTCTTCACATTAGTTTTTCGCTCTGTTGAATTGTTAGAATTAGATTTATACTTCATTCTAGCTTTGATTTCCGTAAGTTTTCCATAACAGAGTAACTTAAAATCTGCCCTCATTAAACATAATATTTTCTGCGACCCACAGAAAGACTTGATTGATATCTGCTTGGAGATTCACATTGTAGTCAGTGGATGACTCATCCTTGCAAATTCTAGTATCGTTTGCCAAGGATAATTATGGTGCTATGATTTAAATCTCTCTCTATCAGATATAGGGGTAAGAAAGAGGATGTTGCAAGCACTGTGCCCTGAGGAACGAGCTCTTCACTGTGGCAGTATCTGACTTAACTCTGTTTACTATTAGTCTTAGTGTTCTGTTCATTAGATTGTTAAAAATCCATCTGCTCACCTTTTCAGTTATTCCTTTTTGAACGCATTTTGTTCTTTTGGACCATAGTCGCACTAGTCAAAGACTTTACAAAATCTTTGCATACTACATCTGCATCCAAGACCATGTCGGTGTTCTAGTAGTTGGGAAAGGCAGGAGCGACTTGCTCTAAACTCATGCTGCCTGGGTTGTGCAGCTGTTGGGAAGAGGTTAGTGATTTTGCTTCTTTTAACTCCCAGAATTTTTCATAATGTGGGACATTAGAGTTATTGGTCAATAATTTTTTGCTCTTGCGTTGCTGCGACCTTTGTGGGGTGGGGCTATATGCATTGTTTTTAAAGACTCTGCAGTGACCTTCGTGTCTAGGATCCCATTCCATAGAATATTTAAGATCCACACTTACTACTGTGCAATCTACATCTACAGGACCTTAAATTCCAATATTAACCTTGACCTAAAACGCTTTCTTGATGGTTGTGACAGAACCCACAGGCACAACACCAGACACAAACATCTCTATGACATTCCCCGTGTCCGACTAAACCTTTACAAAAATTCAATGTATGTCAAAGGCCCTAAAATCTGGAACACCCTACCTGAAAATTCCAAAACTGCAGACACATTCATCACCTTCAAAACTACCATCAGAAAACATCTTATCTCCCTGATACATCCTGTCAACTAATAATACGAACACCACCTGGTGGTTCACACTTACACTCACTCACCCATTTGACCATAAACAGAAATATCAATCTCAATCTCAAAATAATGAATCTTAACTAGTCAAAAGTTGAACATTAAAATGGTATAAAATACCGACAGATTGTTAGGTAAGACACATATGCAACAGTTAGGTATCTTTATTTCGAAACGTTTCGCCTACACAGTAGGCTTCTTCAGTCGAGTACAGAAAAGTTGATAGAAGCAGAAGATACTTGAAGACGATGTAATCAGTCCATCACCCTTAAAGTTTTGAGGTGGTCAGTCCCTCAGTCTGGAGAAGAGCATTGTTCCGTTGTCTGAAACAATATGAAGTTGAAGTGACAGAATGGGGCCTTATATAGTGCCAGGAGGTGAGACGTAGGTTGCTTTGGGAGGGCAGGTCCATCTCAAACCCAGCCGTTCTCACTAGTAGAGGTTGTCGAAGTTGATGGTCTGTACCAAGATACCCTTGTGTTGCAGTGTCTGACAGAATGAACATTAAAATGGTATAAAATACCGACAGATTGTTAGGTAAGACACATATGCAACAGTAGGCGAAACGTTTCGAAATAAAGATACCTAACTGTTGCATATGTGTCTTACCTAATAGTCAAAAGTTGGCCTGTGATACTCCAATACTGAAACTATGTATAGTGCCAAAACAAAAGCATTCACATTGCTAAACTCACAACTAGTATTTAGTCACTTAGCCATAATACCAAATTATCTGATAATTCTGTAACATTTTAAACCTAAGATTTAATATAAGTCTGCCCGAAATGCCTTTCACATTTCATATAGCCTGGGACCCTTGAAAAGTTATTATATATCGTACCAAATCATCAATATTTGTGAAAATAAAGCAGTTTTTTTTCAGTCTAATTGGCTCTAATATTTACTGGCTTAGAGCGAATTTATTAGTTTCAATAGTTCATTTGTGTGAGAATGTTCCTTTGAGCTGCCTCATGGAATTATCTCTGCTGTTACACGTTTTTGCTAAATTATTCCATTTAATTTTAAATGTCTTATATTGAAATCAAGCAATAAGATATTTGGTACTGGGGTTGAAAGATTTTCCTGTGTTCACTTTTCAATAGTTGTTCATTGAACTGTTGGGAAGTTTTATCTGGCGACTTATATACAACCACGGTGACTAAGTGTTGCTCTTTACTGCCAAAACTTCCACTAAAACATTTGTGGAATTTAGTAACTGTGCAAATGAGCGACTCTGACATATAGGCCCGTTCCCCACCTTGTCTGCTTCCTCAGTAGCATCTAAACAAGTTGTACTAAGATATTACTTTTCATTGTCAAAGTGGTGTTTTGTGTGGGTCTTTGTGCAAGCTGCAAACATTGCATTTGCGAGGAGTCCACTGATAAAAAATATTTTGCTTTTGGTAGATGATTTAAGGCCCTATATGTTTGCAAAGACAAGGGATGTATATATTGTTTGTAGGGGGATTTTTTTATTGGTATTAATGTCTGTGATTCTTGATTAGAGGCCACTGACTGTGCCTTTTTCAAGAATTCACTTAAGTTCAGCCCCTGATATTTCTGCAGATAAAATGCTCTACACTGAGAACTTGGCCACCTTGTTATATATATTAGTTATACAGTAGGAACAAAAGGTGTGTCTGTGTCGTATTACATCACACAGGGTGCGTCATGTACATAGTGTTGAAATAAGGATATATTCAAGTATTCCGTTGAAGGTTCAGCTTCAAGGGTTCCCTTCAAGTAATTCCACTTGGGAATTACCATTTTATAGGATGGCCTATCCCATTCATAGCAGAAATGGAATTTTTATGAAGATATCTCCATAACAGAGCTGGGCAACAAAAATACCTTATGTGACTGCCTGACAGTGAGGGAGGAGTGAGATTGACGGAGAGAGGGAGGGAGAGAGGGAGGGAGGGAGAGAGGGAGGGAGAGAGGGAGGGAGAGAGAGAGGGAGGGAGAGAGAGAGGGAGGGAGAGAGGGAGGGAGAGAGGGAGGGAGAGAGGGAGAGAGGGAGGGAGAGGGAGAGAGAGGAGGGAGGGAGGAGAGAGGGAGGGAGAGAGGAGAGTGAGGGAGGGAGAGAGGGAGGGAGAGAGGGAAGAGAGGGAGGAGGGAGGGAGAGAGGGAAGGAGAGAGAGAGAGAGGGAGGGAGGGGAGAAGAGAGAGAGAGAGAGAGGGAGGGGAGAGGGAGGGAGGGAGAGAGGGAGGAAAGAGGAGGGAGGGAGAGAGAGAGGGAGGGAGAGAGGAGGGAGAGAGAGGAGGGAGAGAGAGAGGGAGGGAGAGAGGGAGGGAGAGAGGAGGGAGGAGAGAGGGAGGGAGAGAGGGAAGGAGGAGAGGGAGGGAGAGAGGGAGGGAGAGAGGGAAGGAGAGAGAGAGAGAGGGAGGGAGGGAGGGAGGAGGGAGGGAGGAGAGAGGGAGGGAAGGAGGAGGGAAGGAAAGAGAGAGGGAGGGAGGGAGAGAGGGAGGGAGAAGAGGGAGGGGGAGGGAGAGAGGGAAGGAAAGAGAGAGGGAAGGAAAGAGAGAGAGAGGGAGAGAGGGAGGGAGAGAGGGAGGGAGAGAGGGAGGGAGGGAGAGAGGGAAGGAGAGAGAGAGGGAAGGAAAAAGAGAGAGGGAGGAGAGAGAGAGAGGGAGGGAGAGAGGGAGGAGAGAGGGAGGGAGAAGGGGGGAGGGAGGGAGGAGAGAGGGAAGGAGAGAGAGGAGAGAGGAGGGAGGGAGGGGGCGGGCATGACGGAATACCTTATGTGACTGCCTGACAGTGGGGGAGGAGTGAGATTGACGGAGAGAGGGAGGGAGAGAGGGGGGGAGGGAGGGAGAGAGGGAGGGAGGGAGAGAGGGAAGGAGAGAGAGAGAGAGAGGGAGGGAGGGAGGGAGGAAGGGAGGGAGGGAGGGGGCGGGCATGACGGAATAAGTGAGAGGGATGGATAGCAAGAGGGAGTGAATGAGGAATGCTCACCTATATGTAGTCGCAAGGGTTGATTCTGAGCTCCTGGCCCCGCCTCTTCGTAGTTACTGCCTTATCATACTTCTTAAAGCTATGTATGGAACATGCCTCTACCATTCCACTGTCCAGATCATTCCATTTTCTGACTATAAAATTGAAAAAAGAAAATTCCTAATATCCTTGTGATTCATCTGTGTTGTCAGTTTTCAGCCGTACCCTCGTGTTCCTGTTTCCCGCCTCTCAAACAATATGTCGCTGTCCACCCTGTGAATTCCTCTCAACATTTTGTATGTTACCATATCTTCCCCTAGTTCCTCTAGTATTATCAGGTTTAGTTCCCGTAACTTCTCATAAGACATACGCCTTAGCTCCTGGGCTAGTCTTGTTACAAACCTCTGCACTTTCACCAGTTTCCTGACATGCTTGACCAGGTGTGGGCTGCATGCTCCAACACGGGGTATGCATGTACAGTATTGTGAATGACTCCTTACTTAGACTTCGTAAAGTTAATCATAGATTTGCCAGACGTGCATTTGCAGCAGCAGTTATTCAGCTGATGTGAGAGAAAGAGGGAATGGATGAGAGCGAGTGGATGAGAGGTGAGTAAGAGGGAGTTGGTGAGAAGTGGTGGATGAGAGGGAGCGGGTGAGAGGGGGGTTGAGACGGTAGGTGAGAGGGGGTGGGTGAGAGTGGATGAGGGGGGGTGATAGTGGATGAGGGGGGTGAGAGTGGATGAGAGGGGGTGGGCGAGAGTGGATGAGAGGGGGTGGGTGAGAGTGGATGAGAGGGGGTGGGTGAGAGTGGATGAGAGGGGGTGGGTGAGAGTGGATGAGAGGGGGGGTGAGATGGTGAGAGGGTGGGTGAGAGTGGATGAGAGGGGGTGGGTGAGAGTGGATGAGAGGGGGTGGGTGAGAGTGGATGAGAGGGGGTGGGTGAGAGTGGAACAGAGGGGGTGGGTGAGAGTGGAACAGAGGGGGTGGGTGAGAGTGGAACAGAGGGGTGGGTGAGAGTGGAAAAAAGGGGGTGGGTGAGAGTGGATGAAAAGGGGGTGGTGTGAGAGTGGATGAGAGGGGGTGGGTGAGAGGGTGAGAGGGGGTGGGTGATGAGAGGGTGAAGTGGGAGAGGGGGTGGGTGAGAGTGGATGAGAGGGGGTGGATGAGATGAGAGAGGGGTGGGTGAGAGGGGATGGGTGAGAGGGGAGTGGATGAGAGGGGGATGGGGGAGTGAGAGGGGGGTGGATGGAGAGGGGATGGGTGAGAGGGGGTGGATGAGAGGGATGGGTGAGAGGGGGTGGATGGAGAGGGGATGGGTGAGAGGGGGGTGATGGTGAGAGGGGTGGTGAGAGAGGGATGGGTGAGAGGGGTGGTGAGAGGGGTGGGTGATGAGGGGGTGGATGACGAGGGGATGGTGAGGGTGGTGGATGAGATGTAGAGATGGATGAGAGGGTGGATTAGATGTGAGGGGGGGATAGGTGATGGATTAATGGATACGAGATCACCACTAGTGTTCAATTTTGGATCTGCACACCATTGTTGCTTTGATTATCATGATCCCTCATACCATGATCCCTCACTACCATGTTCCCTAATTGTACCATGATCCCTCACTACCATGTTCCCTCATTAGTGTTCACTCATGATCCCTGCACTACCATTGTTCCCTTATTATCCATGATCCTCACTACCATGTTCCTCATACATGTCCTCATATTACCATGATCCCTCACTACCATGTTCCCTCAATTACCATGATCCCTCACTACCATGTTCCCTCATTACCATGATCCCTCACTACCATGTTCCCTCATTATTACCATGATCCCTCACTACCATGTTCCCTAATTACCATGATCCCTCACTACCTTGTTCCCTCATTATTGCCATGATCCATCACTGCCATGATCCCTCGCTACCATGTGCCCTCACTACCTTGTTCCCTTTTTATTACCATGATCCTTCACTACCATGTTTCCTCGTTATTATCATGGTCCCTCACTACCATGATACCTCACTACCATGTTCCCTCATTACCGTGATCCCTCACTACCATGTTCCCTCATTACCATGATCCCTCACTACCATGATCCCTCACTACCATGTTCCCTCATATACCATGATCCCTCACTCCATGTTCTACCATGATCCCTCATTACTACCATGTTCCTTCATTACTGTCCTCATACTACATGTCCTCATTACTACCATGTTCCTTCATTACTGCCATGTTCCTTCATTACTACCATGTTCCTTCATTACTACCATGTTCCTTCATTACTACCATGTTCCTTCATTACTACCATGTTCCTTCATTACTACCATGTTCCTTCATTACTACCATGTTCCTTCATTACTACCTTGTTCCCTCATTACTACCATGTTCCTTCATTACTACCATGTTCCTTCATTACTACCATGTTCCTTCATTACTACCATGTTCCCTTCATTACTACCTTGTTCCCTCATTACTACCATGTTCCCTCATTACTACCATGTTCCTTCATTTCTACCATGTTCCTTCATTTCTACCATGTTCCTACATTTCTACAATGTTCCCTCATTATTACCATGTCCGTTTTATTACTACCATGTTCCTTCATTACTACCATGTTCCTTCATTACTACCATGTTCCCTCATTACTACCATGTTCCTTCATTTCTACCATGTTCCTTTTCTACAATGTTCCTTCATTATTACCATGTCCTTTTTATTTACTTACACCATGTTCCTTCATTACTACCATGTTCCCTCATTACTACCATGTTCCTTCATTACTACCTTGTTCCTTCATTATTACCATGTCCGTTTTATTACTACCATGTTCCTTCATTACTACCATGTTCCCTCATTACTACCATGTTCCCTCATTACTACCATGTTCCTTCATTACTACCTTGTTCCTTCATTATTACCATGTCCGTTTTATTACTACCATGTCCGCCTCATCACTACTGTGACCCCTCGTCACTACCATGTGCGCCTCATCACTACCATGTGCGCCTCATCACTATCATGTGCGCCTCATCACTATCATGCCCGCCTCCTCACTACCGTGCCCACCTCATCGCTACCATGCCCGGCTGCTCACTACCATGTCCTCATCACTACCATACCCACCTCATCACTATCATGCCCGCCTCCTCACTACCGTGCCCACCTCATCGCTACCATGCCCGGCTGCTCACTACCATGTCCTCATCACTACCATACCCACCTCATCACTACCGTGCCCGCCTCACCACTACCGTGCCCGGCTGATCACTACCGTGCCCGCCTCATCACTACCATGCCCGCCTCATCACTACCGTGCCTGCCTCATCACTACCGTGCCCGCCTCATCACTACCATGCCCGCCTCATCACTACCGTGCCCGCCTCATCACTACCGTGCCCGCCTCATCACTACCGTGCCCACCTCATCGCTACCATGCCCGGCTGCTCACTACCATGTCCTCATCACTACCATACCCACCTCATCACTATCATGCCCGACTCATCACTACCATGCCTGCCTCCTCACCACCATGCCCGCCTCATCACTACCGTCCCCGCCTTCTCGCTACCATGCCCCCCTTATCACTACCGTGCCCGTCTCATCACTACCGTGCCCGCCTCATCACTACCATGCCCGCCTCATCACTACCGTGCCCGCCTCATCGCTACTGTGCCCCCCTTATCACTACCGTGTCCGCCTCATCACTACCGTGCCCGCCTCCTTATTACCATGCCCGCCTCATCACTACCGTGCCCGCCTCATCACTACCGTGCCCGCTTCATCACTACCGTGCCCGCCTCATCACTACCGTGCCCGCCTCATCACTACCATGCCTGCCTCCTTACTACCATGCCCGCCTCATCACTACCGTGCCCGCCTTCTCACCGCCATGCCCCCCTTATCACTACCGTGCCCGTCTCATAACTACCGTGCCCGCCTCCTCATTACCATGCCCGCCTCATCACTAAATGCCCGCCTCCTCATTACCATACCCACCTCATCACTACCATGCCCGCCTCATTACTACCGTGCCCGCCTCCTTATTACCATAACCGCCTCATCACTACCGTGCCCGCCTCACCACTACCGTGCCCGCCTGATCACTACCGTGCCCGCCTCATCACTACCATGCCCGCCTCATCACTACCGTGCCTGCCTCATCACTACCGTGCCCGCCTCATCACTACCATGCCCGCCTCATCACTACCGTGCCCGCCTCATCACTACCGTGCCCGCCTCATCACTACCGTGCCCGCCTCTTCACTACCATGCCTGCCTCCTCACTACCATGCCCGCCTCATCACTACCATGCCTGCCTCCTCACTACCATGCCCGCTTCCTTATTACCATACCCGCCTCATCACTACCATACCCGCCTCATCACTACCATACCCGCCTCATCACTACCGTGACCGCCTCATCACTACCGTGACCGCCTCATCACTACCCGCTCTCACTACGTGCCCGCCTCATCACTACCGTGCCCGCCTCATCACTACCGTGCCCGCCTCATCACTACCATGACCGCCTCATCACTACCATGACCGCCTCATCACTACCATGCCCGCCTCATCACTACCTCATTTTTTCCAGTTATTTATTTTGCACGCAGTTTGTGAGCTATTGCAGAGGACTTGGAAGTCCACACCAAGGCTGTCTGCCGAGAACTATCTACTTCTACCTAAATGAAGGACTGTTTAAGTGTGAGTCTAGAACAGTGAAGCAGCTTTGCAGTGTGCTGAAGTTGTGCATCAGGCTGTTGCAAAGTCTGTGTGCACAACATCTGAATTTTGTTTGTCTTCCGTGCATTCAAGACCATGTTGTAATCCAGCAGTTGCAAGAGGCAGGAGTGACCTGCTCTAAACTCCTACTGCCCATGGTTTGTGCACTTGTTGTGAATCCATGTATTTAACCTCGCAACAGTTTTTCCGAGACATTACAGTGCCAATAATGTGCCTCTTACATAAATTTGACAAGAACCAGTCACGTGGCAAATTATAGATCGTTTTCATTATTAAAGTTCCGGGAAAAAATCTTACAAACAATTAAGATGGTGAGAGAACCTTGGTGTGGGAAGGTGTGTTATACTTCTGGCAGTACTGTGTCTCCTAGAGAAAGGTAACAGGCTCTGCTGTAGCTGTATATTACTTCATGGGCTCTTGATGCAAGAAATTGTGTGTCGTCCCTTTATATGCATCTAAACGGATTGCTTCCCAATAATAATAATAATAATAATAATAATAATAATAATAATAATGTAACCTTACAGTGTCTCCTGCCTAACGGATTTAGCTCTTTATTGTGCACATAATAACGACGAAACATTCCTTTAAAAAACAGCACATAATTGTCAAACAAAAGCTGGTGCGGTGTTGTGCAGAGAGACATCTCAAAAGCCTTTGGCAACGTATGTTACGTCATCCTCAGCCACAAAATATTACAATTGAACTTACCCAGCATCTTCAAGAAACCTGGATGACTGTCTTGTGACAGGAGGTCAACGAATAATTCCGTTGCTCAGTGGGGCTACTTGTGAACCTGTGTGCTGTCAGGGTTAATGAAAATAATACACCAAACATTTTAAACATCCTAAATTTCTTTCGTAGCAGATAAGTGTAATCTGTTGTAACCAAGGGTATATATACATTTGGTAGCCTTGTGTATTCATATGATCTTGAGCTAGCGTCCACAGGATGGATAAGGATTGCAGGATAAACTAGCTGCGTCATCGGCAACATTCAGGTCTAGGAAAGCAGTTTATCACCAGCATTATATATATACCCTGTACACAAGGTATACTTCATCTCCCAGCTCCGAGGCCGGGGTATTTTGTATGCTGATGATCAAACTTCATATTGTGACTTATGAAGGTGAGTCCAGAAGAATGATGGCTAGCAAGGCCGCTTGGCTCATCGACGCAATAAATAAATACATTATGAAAAAAGAGTTGAAAATCCGAACAAATACTCGGAAATTTCAAGTTGTGGGTATAGCAGCAGCACTTCTTGGTATACCAATAGTTGTGTCCATAGCAGAACTTATTGGTATACCAGTAGTTGTATCCATAGCAGCACTTCTTGGTATACCAATAGTTGTGTCCATACAAACTTTGTATCTAGTTGTGTCCATAGCAGAACTTCTTGGTATACCAATAGTTGTGTCCATAGCAGAACTTCTTGGTATACCAGTAGTTGTGTTCATAACAGCACTTCTTGGTATACCAATAGTTGTATCCATAGCAGAACTTCTTGGTATACCATTAGTTGTATCCATAGCAGAACTTCTTGGTATACCAATAGTTGTGTACATAGCAGCACTTCTTGGTATACCATAGTTGTTAAATTAGACACATGTGCAACACTTGGGTATCTTCAGTAGAGGAAACGTTTCGCCATCAGTCCATACAAAGGAGAATGAAGAACAGGAGGAGTTAGAGGTAATCAGTCCCTCATCCTTGAGTCGATGTAATCAGTCCATCAATCTTGAAAACAATATAGCATATGCGCGAAGTGGCTTATATACTGTAGGCAGGTGAGGTATAGCAGTCGTAGGATCTTAATACAGGTAATTCTTCACTTGCCTAACCTTTAGGCATGACCTACTTCCACATTTGAATTTGTCAAATGTGATACCACCTACGACTGCTGCACCTCTCCTGCCTACACAATATAAGCCATTTCTTCGCACATATGCTGTAGTCTTTTCAAGATTAATGGACTGATTACATCGACTCAAGGCTGAGGGACTGATTACCTCTAACTACTCCTGTTCTTCACCGTTCTCTTTTGTATGGACTGATTGCGAAACGTTTCCTCACTGAAGATACAAAAGTGTTGCACATGTGTCTAATTTATCAACTTGTCGGTTCTCTGAACCATTCATCTACACTAATAATTGTGTTCATAGCAGCACTTCTTGGTATACCAATAGTTGTGTTCATAGCAGCACTTCTTGGTATACCAATAGGTCTGAGCCTTTGGTATACCAATAGTTGTGTTCATAGCAGCACTTCTTGGTATACCAGTACGCAGAGAGATGTTCTTTTGGTAAAATTTCTGGATACATCAGCAATGTGTTGCTGTCTTACACTGTAGAATGAGAACAAAAACTGCCTATATTTCTTCGTCACATTCTGTCACACAGGATGAGTTTCGCACATCTGATAATGAAATCTAGAAGCCTGAGCTGGGAGTCCGACGATTTTGTCAAGTTTTCCACTGTCGCTCGCAAGGAGAACCAAATGTATTTCGGTCTATGCACGATCCTAGAAAGTAATTCCCATATTACATAACCTCAGCCCCCTGTCCGTCTGTGCACGTGATTGGAATAGTGCAGAGTGCGGCTTAAGTCTGTAATGCATTTAAATATTAGTGTTGAAGATCTGAAACTAATTCAGAAGAGGAATTCACAAGTCATCATGTTGATACTAATATCAGATTTCTTCAATAAAAATAGCAAATTAAGATACAGCCTAATTCTAATTCAAATGTACTAATGAGCACCAGCTTTGAAGCTCAAGTAAAAAGGCACTCGCTTGTTATATCAGAGACCAGTGTTCTGTAATACACAAACACATTAAGCTGGAAACCACTAAGAAGTTGCACCATCACATTGTCAGCACTGAAGAGTTCAAGCTAATAGGATGTGAATTAAATGGTTTAAAAAAACATTTATTAACATCCTGTCAGACACAGCAACATCCTGGGATCTTGATGCAAGGAATTCTTCAGTACTTGTCTAACCTACACACACGACCTACTTCCACTAATGGTTTTGTCCTCTGGTGACTTCGTCTACCACTGTTACACCTCATCTGTCATCAGTATATCAGCACCATCTCCGTGAATGTGCTCCACTTTTATCAAGACAGATGGACTGAACACATCGACTCCAGGCTGAGAGACTGATTACCTCAAACTCCTCATCTTCCATCATTCTCTGCATTGGACTGAAGAAGCCACTGGCTGGCGAAGCATTTCAAGAATAAAGATACCCAAATGTTTATGAATCGGATGTGACATTTTGAAATTCATAAAAAGCAATATTTTATTGTTCCCGATTTCTTCCAAAAAGTAAATCGGGGCCTACATAGGCCAAAATCACTCCACTGTTGTCTCAAAGTAAGATTGACCAGCTTTTAAGTAATTAAACAGGAAAGTACATAGGTTTTATTGAAGCTTTGGGAAATCAAGGTAAATAACCGTGGTCCATCTCTTATAGTACTGTTCAGTGTTGACGGCTCCTCTCATGGCAGGAGAGAAATCGAAACTCGAACACATACCAAAAGTGTTTACGGCTCACATAGACCCAGTAAAGCATTTAGAATTAGATTACTGAGAATGCCTCAAAATAGTAAATATGTGCTCATTGGAAAAGTAGAAAGATACATAATTTATATACTTTAAATGTGGACGGTACACTAAGGCCTGGTCACAAACCTGCATACTGCCATAAGAACTTACTAGACTGAAGGATATGGGAGGAAATGTAAAATAAACCCAGTGAAAAGCAAGGGGCGTCATGGGCACAATAGGAGAACTTTGTGTATCAACATCTGTGGACCCAGACTATTAACACTACCAGAAGATATCATAAACACTGTCGGAAGAAGTGTAAAAGATTTCAAGAAAAGTACCTGTGTAAAGTGCCGGATCAATTAGGTTGTAAAGGATATGTAGGCCAGTGGGCCACCAGGAGCAATAGCCTGTGCATGAATGGTATACAGTACCCACAAGAGGAAGAATTAGACACACGTACATCATCCGGGTATCATTATTTGTAGAGATACCCAGATGTGTAGGTAGTAGGTTGGTAGACAGCAGCCGCTCAGGGAGGTACTACCATCCTGCCAAGTGCACTAGTGTAAAACGGAAGCCTGTAATTGTTT
Source organism: Cherax quadricarinatus (assembly GCF_026875155.1). Lineage (NCBI taxonomy): Eukaryota > Metazoa > Arthropoda > Malacostraca > Decapoda > Parastacidae > Cherax > Cherax quadricarinatus. Next base: position 19,092,872 of record NC_069402.1, read on the forward strand.
TACACGATGGTGGGATTGCTGGTGTCTTTTTTTCTTTTTGTTTCATACACAGCCAAGATTTCAGGTATGTCTTGCTACTTCTACTCACACTTAGGTCACACTCCACATACATGTACAAACATTATATATATATATATATATATATATATATATATATATATATATATATATATATATATATATATATATATATATATATATATATATATATATATATATACACCTCTCTGGATTTTCATCTGTTTTCTTACTAGTTCTTGTTTATTTCCTCTTATCTCCATGGGGAAGTGGAACAGAATTCTTCCTCCGTAAGACATGAGTGTCGTAAGAGGCGACTAATATGCTGGGGGCAGGGGGCTAGTAACCGCTTCTTCTGTATAAATTACTAAATTTAAAAAGAGAAGCTTTCGTTTTTCTTTTTGGGGCCATCCTACCTCGGTGGGATACTGCCGGTTTGTTGAAACAAAATGAAGACCCAGATGTTGCACATGTGTTTAATTTTTCAGTAACAGCCTGGTTGACCAGGCAAGCACCAGACAAGCCTGGCCCAGGGCTAGGTTGCGGGAGTAGAAAAACTTGTCCTAGTTACCATACACCAACATCAAAAAGGCGAAGGCGATCGGATGAGGCCTTCTTGTGTTATGAACGAAATAAAAACGAAAAATTGGAGGAGGAAAAAAAAATTCTGGCAGGCACTTGAAGATTGACCTTGGAGGATACCCGATGATAGACTGGATAACTAGAACATTCAAGACGAGAGTTGCTGTGCTAATTTAGATATTCTTTGTTCTGTCCAGCACCTTTCGAGGCATGTGAGATTGTTGAGCTAGAAAACGTACAGATAACTCACTGCTTGTGTACATTCACTCAAGCACCTGAACTTCTGGAAATGCTTGTAGTCTCTTTAACATTACTCCTTAGAATGTAGGCAAGAACGGTACATCATAATTTACACCTGGAAAATCCTGGAGGGGCTGATTCCAAACCTGAACACACAAATCTCTCCGTATTAAAGAGAGACTTGGCAGACGATGCAAAATCTCTCGTCCCCCATCCCTCTCCGTCCCCAGTGACAAGCAGTGGCGCGATGAACACACTGAAAGAAAGCTCGGTAAGTGTCAGAGGCCCCCGATTTTCGGCGCCCTTCTTTCGTGCATAAAGGAAATAAACAACAAACCTCTGGCTATCTTCAAGAGGTAATATATGTTCCTCTTAGCAGTTCCTGGCCAGTCAGGCTGTGGTTCGTACGCTGGATTGTGTGCGGCTAGTTTTAACAGCCTAGTTGATAAATTAGACACATGTGCAAAACTTGGGTATGTTTAATGAGGAAACACTTCGCCAAACAGTGGCTTCATCAGTCCATACAAAGGAGAATCGTGAAGAACAGAGGAGTTTGAGGTAATCAGTCCCTGAGCCTTGAGTCGATGTAATGAGTCCATCAATCTTGAATAGAATACAACATGTGTGCGAAGAAGTGGCTTATATACTGTAGGCAGGTGAGGTATAGCAGTCGTAGGATCTTAATACAGGTAATTCTTCACTTGCCTAACCTTTAGGCATGACCTACTTCCACATTTGAATTTGTTAAACGTGATACCACCTACGACTGCTGCACCTCTCCTGCCTACACAATATAAGCCATTTCTTCGCACATATGCTGTATTCTTTTCAAGATTGATGGACTGATTACATCGACTCAAGGCTGAGGGACTGATTATCTCAAACTACTCCTGTTCTTCACGATTATCCTTTGTATGGACTGATGAAGCCACTGTTTGGCGAAACGTTTCCTCATTAAACATACCCAAGTGTTGCACATGCGTCTAATTTATCAACTTGTCTGTTCTCTGAACCATTCGTCTACAACAGCCAAGTTGATGAAATCTTCACCAGGAGGGCTGATCTGGGACCGGCCCGCGGTGGCGTTGACACATGAAAACATCCTTTAGATATGTTTCAGGCATCCTCCGGGCTCAGTAATTACGGCAGCTTCAAAGGTTTCCTTCCAATAAAGATGGCGTTAATATTTCTAAATAATTACCATATCCCAGGATGGTGTTTCGCACCAAGTGCCCGATAATGCTGTCAGGGTTAAGATACCCACATTGAAGTAAGGTGAGAGGCAAGAAGATTCATGTGTCACCAGAGGCGGATTAAGATTTAATAGACCGTCGGGCTACAGGTACAGTGAGGACTCCCAGTGATATTTTCAAAAGGAAACAAAAAAAATAATCACAACAGTCATCAGTTCATCATATACTACGTGATGTAATATCATATAATTATAAACTTGGAGTAATAACTGAACACTTTTCACTTCATCTCTGGAGGCCCTCCAGCTGGTGGAGGACCCTGGGCTGCAGCCCCTGAAGCCGATGACTTAATCCGGCCCTGCCTTTCACAAGCCGTTGCTGTGATCAAGCAGTAAAACTGAGACATTTGACAGAGAAGATTTAATATTGTGTACAAAGCTGTGGACTGCAGGTGTTGAGCGGGAGGTGCAGGTCTGGTGACCTCAGACTGCAGGTGTTGATGGTTGAGGAGATCTAATGTTCTTAGAGCCTATAGGTGGCGGTGGCGACTGTGGCGGCGGCGGTGGTGGTGGTGGCGGTAGTGGTGGTGGCGGTAGTGGTGGTGACGGTAGTGGTGGTGGCGGTAGTGGTGGTGGCGGTAGTGGTGGTGGCGGTAGTGGTGGTGGCGGTAGTGGTGGTGGCGGTAGTGGTGGTGACGGTAGTGGTGGTGGCGGTAGTGGTGGTGGCGGTAGTGGTGGGGGGGGGAGCAGTTCATGGGAAGGGCAAAACTACGAGGGAGGAGCAGGAGATTTATGGTGGGGATTATCCTAAACTCATCCCTTCGTAATTACTCGAGTTAATGTTCACTGAGACTGTACTAAGCGGGAACCCATTGCCATGCCGTATTTCTTCCTATATAGGTCTTCAAAGGAGAATAAGTTAAAGCTGACACACACTGAGGTGAGGAAGGTCAAAGTTCGTTTGGTTTTACAAGCCCTGGTACAGGCTTGTTTGATGCATTGTCAGCCAGGCTGTTGCTGCTGGCGACTCTGCTTTTCACAAAGTTTACTCTACACTTTCTCCCATATCTCTCTCCAGTATGTTATGGCAGTGTGCAGGTTTGGGACCAGGCCCTGAAGCACTTTCAACACATATATTGTCATTCTCTGTCTCCAGCGAGTACACATTTAGGACCTTCAGGTATTCTTAGTTATTTAAATGTTATTTTTTGGCCCTATGCGAGTCGTAAAAGATCTTTGAAAGTTTTCCAGTTCTGATAACACATTGTCCTGAACGGAACTGTCATTACGAGAGAGAACACAAGCGATTTGAATAGTCTCACCATTTGTACTGCTTCCCTTGGTTTGAAACTTCTTATTGTCTACCCTCGTTATTTTTCTTGTTGTGATATTTACCTTATTGTGTATTTGGAACGAAAGATCAGCCTACATTATTACTCCCAGTGTCCCGTGGCTCGGTTGGTAACGCTGCCGCCTCACACACTGAGTGTCCGTGGTTCAATCTCCGGTACCGGTGGAAACGTTGGGCATGTTTCCTTACATCTGCTGTCCCTGTTCACCAGCAGTAAGTAGGTACCTGGGTATTAGTCGACTGGTGTGAGTCACATCCTGGGGACAAGATTGAAAGACCCCAATGAAAAGAAGACAAAGTCCTCGATGACGCACTGAGTTAAAGATTTGACCAAATCTCATCTTACCTTACGTGTTCCGTTTGTTCAGTCTGGTAATTCTTTTGCGTTTTGTGTACAGTTTCTTTCAAGTTTTTATTTTTATCATATTAGAACTTGTCACCATTGAATATTATTCTCCTGTGTCCACTTAAGATCTTACCTACAACTTCCTGCAGTTGTTCCCGTGTCTTCTACTAAGGTGATTTTCGCTCTTATTTTAGTATGATCGGTCTGCTATGATGATAAACAGTAAAGGTTCCAGGACCGTGCTGGTGATATTGAACTTTTTATTTTAATAATGCTGAATTTTTCTCAGTTTATGTAAATTGTAAAGAGTGGATCTTCAATATATCAGAGGGCCCATTTTTAATTTTTAAAAATTACACGTAAATATAAACAATGTAGAAAAATGAAAAATGATGCAAAATTCAAACAATTTCTTGAATATTTGAACATAATTGAATCAAAACAATTTAAAAATAAAGTGTAAATTATAAAATTGAATGAAAGTTAAGGTAAGTAAATACTTAATAACAGCGTTAATTAAGTATAACAGTGATGGTGACGTTGTAGACTGTGTGATCCACAGTGATGGTGACGTTGTTGACTGTGTGTGATGGTATAAACCTTGGTAATAAATACCGACAAGTTGGTTTAGAAAGACACGTAAGCAAACACTATAACATATTTATTAGAAAACGTTTCGGTCCTGGGACCTTGATCACTTCTAACATACAGAGGTAGAAAGACATTATATATATAGGCGGAGAGTGAGATGTGACGCACGTGACCTGAGGAATGTCATAAGAACATAAGAATGGAGGAACACTGTAGAAGGCCTACTGGCCCATGCGAGGCAGGTCCTTATCAAAACAACCTCTGCCTATGATGAGGACGGGTAGACGATGAAATCATGTGACTCCTGTGTTGTTGGGTTGGTGCTGCTTAAGTATCATGTATGCCAATGTTTTTGAAATTTTGTAGTTTCCAGTGTTGCGTTCTATAGTGTCGGTGACGGTGATTAGTGAGGCTTCTAGGCAGTGAACCAGGCTGGCGGGTTGTCTAGGTGGTGACAAGTGAGTACAGAGAGAGCTCACAGAATGACTCAGGCCGATACCTATGTAGTAGCTTTCCACAAATGATGAAGGCAAAGGTAGGGTAGATTAAATAAAAAAAACTTTTGACATTTTGCAGCCTATGTGATCCTTCGTAGTTCAGCTGGCCCAATCAGACACAAGGATCGTCAGAGTTGGGTATCTAAGTGACTTCTTAACTATGCTTATTACCATATATCACCTTCTTCCCCAGAGAGTAATGAGGCAAGAGGCTGGGAGGCAGTTCTGACGTTTGCATTCCTTTGTGCCATAAGCTTCAGTCATTCAAATGACTCGTAACACAGTGATACATACATGCATACAAACTTTGATACAAATCAACTCTTAGCTCGCAGTTTACTATCACTCTTTGTGTTCTGTCGGAAAGTTGAATATTCATTTGCCTACTTTCCCCATTATACTTATCGTCCTCATTTTGTGCGCAGTCACCCTATGGTCACATCTGTCAAATGTCTTTGCTAAATCCGTGTACACCGCATTTGTATTTTTTTTCCAACGCCTTGTAATTCTGTCATTGTGGTTTAGTAGCTGTGACAAGCATGATCTCTCATGTTGGTTTGGGTTGTGCAGGTTTTGCTTTCCACATTATTTTTTTTTTAATTTGGCATCCCATTACCTTCTCATAGAATTTTTTGATGTGCGATGTTAGAGTTACTGGTTTAATTTTTGGCTAGCACTCTGCTGCCTCCCTTATGCATAAGAGCTGTCTGTACTCTTAAAGGCCTCTGGGACTTCACCTAGAGCTAAACTCTTTTCTCCAAAAGATACTGGATGCTCTTACTTGTGATATTTTGCATTATTTTAAAATTAGGAATTCTGTGAATCTAGTCCAGGTGTTAATGAGTTGGCATATTTCCTTTTTTTTCGAATTCTGCGCGATTAGTGCTTATGTCAGCTATATGATCTGTGTGGCTTTGAAAGATAATGAAAATTTTTTATGCATTCTCCACCCTTCTTTGTTTAGTGGATTGCAGAACATTGATTCATACTGGTCTTTTAGAACTTCACACTCTTTTTCATCATCAATATAGGAACCTCCTGTAATTAATGGTCAGATTCTAATAGGTAGTACTTAACCAAGATTTTGCATAAGTGTAGAAATATTTGAGGTGTCTTGCAATATCCCTGTGTGCTGCTTCTTTCTGGTATGAAATCTTAAGTTTTTATTTTTCGTGTCTTCGTAATCTCTCGGTTAAGATTATCCTTCCTTCACTGTGACATTTATGTCTTCAAGAAGTTCAGTGACCCTTTGCCTTCTGTACATTCTTCTTTCTCTCCTTAATCTTTTAAGTTTCCTCAATGGTACATATTTAATGCATACTTTGTATGCTTTTGTATTCAGCCTTACCAAGCACTGATGAGAGTTTACAGTGCTTATGACTTTTCCCAGGGTATGTTTGTTAATTTTGCCCAAGTCAGTTCTCTGATTGTTGAAGTTAAATTTGCTGAACATCCCTTCTCAAATAGTATTACTGGAGTTTTCCACCCTTAAATTTATACTTATTTGTAGTTCTACGATGTTGTGATGAGGGTATATTGTATTTATGATTATTTGTGATATTCGGTATGGCGAAGGGCTTTCCACTAATGCAGTTTTAGCCACCATGTAAGGGTATTTTCCGCTATGTCTCCTGGCTAAGATATGTCAACGGCATCTTGGTCACCGTAGTAAGTTGCTTCAACCTAGTTCAAAGACCAACTCGTCCAAGTTGAGCCCTTAGTTCAGTATTATTTGGAAGAAGGATGAAATTACACTTTTTCGGACGTCCTTCTCATCAGCAGTGGCGATTAAAGTACAGAGGTGACGTAAATATCGGAGACAACAGTAGTAGAGAGGCAGATATGAAACTCAGTTTGAGGTGCTCGGTCACTCAGCCTTACTAAGTATTTCGATGCATGGCTTTGATTAGTGTGAAGCTGATTAACGAATGAACAGATTCTTAGGTAAGGAGGGGGCAGAGAAGTGGGGATAGGCGAAGAATAGCGTCGATGATGAGTGTCTAAAGTCATAGAAACAGGACCAGGGCTTAATTAATCTAATAACGGAGCGCTTGATGTTAAAAATAAGGGTAGCGGCAGTCAGGCTGGGGACAGATGACAGGCGCAGAAGTTCGGAAGGAGCTAAGTTTATTGCATTATTTGCAATAACCCATTATTGAATTTTCTCAGTGCCCCTTTCGATGAATTGTTTTACGAAATTTTGAACCTGTCGTGGCGTGAAGTTGTATGTAGCAACAGAAGCTTATTTGACGGTTCAGTTGCACAGTCGAGGGTGGAGTTCTTTGGCAAACATAATGTTCATATCTTCGAGGTTGAGTTCCGAGAGTTTTTCTACTTCCGGAGCCCGGCCATAGGCCAGGTGTAGTGTAGAATTGTAGATTTTTCTAGGTGAGGCCAGTTGTCGATTTCAAATACTTCTGAAATGACTTCTTGGTCTCCTGGAGGCGGAGGTAATTTTGTAGGCTCAATTGTAGCAGTGGGCATGACTGCATCAGAGATGAGTACATTGGAGGTGGCAGTGGGCTTAGTTGCTTCCGGGATGAGTGTACTGGAGGTGACAGTGGGCTTAGTTGCTTCTGAGATGAGTACACTGGAGATGGCAGTGGGCTTAGTTGCTTCTGAGATGAGTACACTGGAGATGGCAGTGGGCTTAGTTGCTTCTGGGATGAGTACACTGGAGGTGGCAGTGGGCTTAGTTGCTTCTGGGATGAGCGTACTTTAGTGGCTTCTGGGATGAGTGCACTGGAGGTGGCGATGAGCTTAGATGCTTGTGGGATGAGTGCACTGGAGGTGGCGATGAGCTTAGATGCTTGTGGGATGAGTGCACTGGAGGTGACGATGAGCTTGGTTACTTCTGCAACTTGAGCACTTGTGGGGTCCATGTTCATAATCTTCAGTATTTTTAGCTGAGTCAACTTCTAGGAACTTCAGGCAGATCATTTAGTGTGAGAATTTCATTGGTGACTTCACTGAGTGTTCTAGGATTAGAGACGTTCGTAAGTAAGCAAAGACAAGGCAGGTGAGGAGTTTTTGATACTCCCTCTTGGAAGCTGGGGGATGGGTTTGTAGCAATGGTAGAGGTAGAGAAGGTGGGTCTTCAGGTAGCTTGAATAATCCCATGCGTGTCTGCTTGCAGTTTAGTGATGGCAGCATATGTCGAAGCTCTTAGAAACTTGTTTCGTTTGGTCTTCCAGCTTTTTCTTGAATTCCTTTCGTAGAGGACATTTGGCAGCGAGAGTTCTATTGTCGTTCTTGCTCTTCTGGCATTTTATTTAAGTTGATGATAAGCAGTCTTTAAAGGTGTGTCCCTCATTGCCACATTCGAAGCATTATTTCTTCTTCAATTGGCGGTACGTGGCATAGTGGCTGTAGTAGTAGCAGTTCCAGCAGGGCGTGATGTGATGGTATCTTTCTGGCTCGATGTAATAGTACGAAATGCTCAGACCATCAGTGAGTGCTTGAGTCGCCATGGAAACCTCGTTAAAACGGATCTTAATCATGGATAAGGCATTGAGGATCTTGGTTATCGGCTCTACTGAAGCCCACTCATTCTGGCTTTCAGTGAGGATCTTGAGGTCTCACTGATAAGTGGTCACATGGTCCACCCTTTTGACGAAAACAATTTTTCTTTCGCCTTTAGTTCTTGTGAGGTGATAACTTCGAAGCTTTAATAATTCAGTTTCTTCATGGCAACAGTGGTGGTGGTGGTCTTGGCAATAAGTGATGAAGGCATCATTGACTGTGGTAAGGTTTGATAGCCTAACGTGAGGGGTCATCAACAGTGTGACAGCCAGGGGTCATCTTCATGGCGCCTGTGGTAGTCCCATGATGCGCGCGCCTGCGTCGTGATGAAAGACATAGAAAGTAGATACGACTCACAAAATCGTAACGACACAATTGCAAACAAACCACGGTACGGACGGGGATTGAACTCGCGGCTGTTGGTTAGAGAAGATAAGATTTGGTTAAAATTCTCCCTTCCAATTGGGATAATAGGGAGTGTGTGTGTGTGTGTGTGTGTGTGTGTGTGTGTGTGTGTTGTGTGTGTGTGTGTGTGTGTGTGTGTGTGTGTGTGTGTGTAATGCGAAGTGAAGCTGGTGCATGACGAAGCGGCCTTTTATTCTGAAGCCAAAAGTGAGGCCTGGTTGACCAGGCTAGCACCAGACGAGCCTGGCCCATGGCCGGGCTCCAGGAGTAGAAAGACTCTCGAAACTCACCAAAGGTAAAGGTGTGTATGGCATCACAGGAGGGGGGCCCACTAGAGTAAGAACATAAAAATTAAGGAACAACTGCAACAAGCGTACTGGCCCTTGCTAGGCTAGTCCTCAGAATTAAACACTTCTCACTCGGAGCTAGTGGTTGAGCAGTGAAGTTGTAAATCAGGTCCTCGGTACCAAGATGCCTTAGTGTTGCTGTGTTAGACAAGTATTATAATTATGGTATACAATACCGACAGGTAGTTGAGTAAGACACATGCAACAGTTTGGTATCTATACTGATGTTATTGAAGATGCCAGTATGTGAGGCTTTGTGAAAACTACTCATTAAACCAACAGGTAATTGATCCCACTAGAAATGAAAATACCCTGGATTTGATATTCACAAACAACGAGTAACTGATCAGAGACATAACAGTTACAAAAACAATATACTCTGATCGCATCACATAAGTTCAAACAAGTATTAACTCAGGGTTAGGGAACTGCGTCACTAATGTTAGAGACGGGATGTTCAGTAAGTTTAATTTTAACAACCATAGAATTAACTGGGAAAAATAAACCAAGAGCTGTTAGACATACCCTGGGAATCAGACATGAGCACCATAAATCCTCACCAGTGTCTACAGAAGCTGAATAGAGAGGCATACAAGGTATATATGAAACACTTACCATTGAGGAAACCCAGAAGAAGATCAGATATAGAGAGAAAGCGTAGATGGTATGGAAGAAGAAAGCGGGTTGCTGAATTGCTTAAAAACACATATATGCTCCAGCAGAGGAAAGATAGGCTTAGCCGAGAGATCACTGAATTAGAGCAAAAACTTAGGATGTCATACCTCACAGAAGAAGTACAAAGGAAACAAAGGGCCACATAGGATATTGCAAGAAACCCAAAGTATTTCTATTCCTATGTAAAATCCAAGCAAAGAACTACCTGTAGAATTGGACTACTACTGAGAGGAGACTCGTATACTGACGATGAAGAGGAAATGAGTGAAATCCTAAAAGAACAGTATGAGTCGGTGTTCAGTAACCCACTAAATGACAGCAAGGTAGAAAATGTAGAAATATTTTTCACTCCAGAAGACCGCGCAGACCAACTGACTGACATTAGTACGAAAAGCTACATGCCCACTCAGCACCTCGACCAGATTCATGGAATGCTGTATTTATAAAGAAGTGTAAAGTACCACTAGCACGAGCACTCAGCATTCTTTGGAGAAAGAGCTTAGATCTAGGTGAAATACCGGAGGCCTTCAAGGGTGCAGACATAGCTCCTTTTTTTTTCGACAAACCCTGACAAAGTCCTTATTAGCACGATAGGCTGTTTTGCGTCAACCATCGAAGACAAGGGGGTATCTCCATCAGAGGTACACCTATAGCCATTAGAAACCCTAACGAGATCCTGGGATATGAGATAGATTACTCCACTCAACATCTCACGTCAGTAAACAGATAAACTTAGCCAAAGCCTGTCTTAGCAGTTTATATAGATTTAATCAAACCCCTTCACACGTCAAAAAACATCTGTATAAAATGATGATAAGGCCTATACTCGAATACCCATGTGTCCCAATGTCGTTAACAACAAAGACCAACATGCTACGGGTGCAACAGGTCCAGAATAGAGCTCTCTGCTTTATTACGGGTACCAGGAGGAGAGACGGAATCAGGATGGCAGATTTACACATCCAACAGGATATTGCTGCCCTGAACGTACGACTTGATACGCTGACATAGAGGCAACTTTATGCAATGTAAGAGCTCTGTATACCAGACAGAGAGAATCCTCCCCAAGTTGCAAATGCCACCTCAAAAAATGATTCTTCAACAGAGGATGCGCCGCTTCATCCACAAGTATGATTACCATCGACCAATGATTTTGAGCAACCTCCCTGCAGATGAAGATGACTGGATAACACCGGAACCCTTCTATGTCTGCTAAGCCTATCATCACCCTAAATTATTGAGACATCTTTTATAACTTCTCTAATCTCACATCTACTACTGTAACAGCGCAATACTTACTATGGCGGGACACCACCTTGAAAGAAGCCAACATGCCCAGTAATTTTAATTAAATTGTGGGTATATTTATCGCCTTGTCCTTGTCATTACCAGCCTTCGTCATGCAATCGCAAAAAATGCAATTGCAGATTGTATATCCATTGCCAACTCAGAGTCATGCACCTATATATTTGTTATATCTGTGTGAATCTGATGGGTAAGTGTTATACCCCTTTCAATAATTTTCTGTTATTACACATACACATTCCAAATTGCACCAAAGTGGTTGGGCCACTTCCCTTTAGTATCCTGCCTCTCTTTCCCCTCCCACCCTTTTCCTATATTTCCATCCTTACCAATCCTCTTTCCTTTCCTTTTTTACCAAAGCTCTGATCATAAGTTCAGTTTCAAGCTCCTTTGCATCTGGGAGGTAGTAGAGCACTGGTAAAAACTACAGACCAGTAGCCCTAACTTCTCACATCATAAAAATATTCGAAAGAGGGATGAGACGGCAGATTACAAATTTCATGGACCAGCACAACCAACATAACCCGAACCAGCATGGTTTTAGAGCAGGAGGATCATGTCTGTCACAGCTGCTGAACCATTATGACAGAATTACGGAGGCACTGGAAGACGACCAGAACGCAGATGTGATTTACACAGATTTTGCAAACGCGTTTGACAAATGCGATCATGGAGTGATAGCGCACAAAATGAAGGTCATGGGCATTACGGGGAAGGTAGGCAGATGGATTTTCGGGTTCCTAACACACACAACACAGAAATTAGTAGTGAACAGGGCAAGATCCAGCATCAGCGAGGTCAAAAGCTCAGTGCCCCAAGGCACTGTCCTGGCACCTCTGCTGTTTCTCCTCCTCATAGCAGACATAGATAAAAACACCCGACACACTTTTGTATCATCATTTGCCGATGACACTAAAATAAACATGAAAGTCACTACGATAGAAGACACTGAAAAATTACAGGAAGACATAAGCAGGATTTTCCAGTGGCCTTTGGAGAACAACATGACGTTCAGTGGTGATAAGTTCCAGCTGCTTAGGTATGGAAAGAATGAAGAACTCAAAAGGAACACTATATACAAAACTCAAGAGGATCACCAAATAGAACGAAAGGAACACGTACAAAACCTGGGAATAATTATGTCAACTGACCTTTCTTTTGAAGACCATAACAAGACAAAGATCACGGCAGGAAGATGACGGGGTGGGTATTGAGAATTTTCAAAACAAGGGAAATAATGCCGATTGTGATACTCTTCAAATCACTAGTGCTCCCTCACTTAGAATATTGCTCAGTGCTGACGGCCCCGTTCAGAGCAGGAGAAATATCGGAGCTGGAAAAAAACAAAGATCGTTTACGGCTTACGGCTCACATTGAGCCAGTAAAGCACCTAAACTTCTGGGAACGCCTTCAAGTCTTGAACATGTACTCATTGGAGAGGAGGAGAGAGAGATACATCATAAAATATACCTGGAAAGTACTCGAGGGCCTGGTCCCAAATCTGCACACTGCCGTAACTACATACTGGTGTGAGAGATATGGGAGGAAGTGTAAAATAAACCCAGCGAGGAACAAGGGTATCAACATCCGGGGTCCCAGACTATTCAACATCTTAACCAGAAGATACCAGAAACACGGCTGGAATAAGTGTAGAAGCTTTCAAGAGGAAACTGGACAAGTATCTTCACCAGGTGCTGGATAACAGCCTGGTTGACCAGGCAAGCACCGGACGAGTCTGGCCCATGGCCGGGCTCAGAGAGTAGAGAAACTCGAATCTCTTCAAAGGTATCAAAGGTATGTTGTTATATCTAGTACTTGTACTAAGAGTGGGAAACGGTTGTTTAATAAGAGTAGAATCTCCCTGGTATTGGGCAGCAGTAGGCCTACTACATGTTCCTCTTTGTGCTCACTATTCTGTGGCCCTTCTAACTTGTTTAATTATATAGTATTTTTGTGTTTTATTAAACTTAGAGACTACTATCATATTGCACTTGCTCGAATATTTCAACTCTTGGGGTGTGGAGGCTCACGTAGTGAGCGCTAACATGATCTTAAACACTGCAGATAAAATTGTGGCCTAAAGATAGGCCTCTCCACCCTTCTCCCTGGTAAACAGTTAACTAAAACTTCGAATATTCATAGCTAGGTTAGGTAAATGAAGCTGTTTTGTAATATGTTAATTTTAGCAAGATTTGATTGAGAATTTTGTTTTGGTACTAAATTATAAATTCACAATTTTGTCATAGGTGTGGTTAACTGTTATTTTGGAGCAAGAGAAGGGAAGGCGACAGCAGGAAGGGAAGATGGAAGGGAGAGGAAAGGAAGAAATTTTAAGATTATCCATAATATTGTCTGAAGGTATCTATGTATTTGAAGTATTGACTGTTTTCTAATTTTAGTGTACTTTCTTGTTACAGGTGAGTCTGTCTTTGTTTTCATGTCCTCTTCCTATCCCGCTGCTGCTAAATCAAGGTAAGAATCACCCACCTCTTCACTTGTCTTTGTGTTCCGGGTATTACAATTAATATGGAATAGGCAGTGTATTTTGTTTAGTTGTTGGAGGAGGATCAAGTAGCTGGCTGTGTCGTGGGTGTTGGGGTTACACTGATCTTGAAAGCTGGTGCATGGATCATTATTTAAAAGACAAGATCTTTGTATGAGGGATCCCGGTAAAGGATCCGGGGAACAGTCACGCTAGTCTGCCGTCGTACCCATTAGCTAGGGAAGGCAAAAATGCCGATCGCGATTTACCAGTAGATGGCATCACCGCAGAGCAATATTAGTAGATCGCGGGACTACCAATTAATGATATGGATTACAGAGAATTGGAAGACGAGTTGTAGCTGTTATATATAACATATCAAGGTGAATATGATAATGATATAGCCTATCAAAGCTGAGACTGTCTTAAAATTACCTCTCCTCATCTTCCACTCTCTCTGGTATTTATTTTTTCCCCTGTATTACAGAAGATGTTGAGTAAGTGTAACATCTCGTCGGTAAAGATACCTAGATGTTGCACATGTGTTATATTCATCAGTGTTCGATATGTTAAACAGTTGCAGAATGTTATGAACTTGGGCAGAGGGTTCATAGATTTAGCAACACTAGAATATGCATAACACTTGCATGCTTCCCATTTGGTGCAAAACATTGATATTGATTATAATGCATCAAAATTGGCCTTCTTGTTTAATAATAATTTGCAACCGAGAATGAAATTTTAATTTTGCAAAACGACGAATTAAATCCAGAACCTCAGTAGGAAACTTTCGGAACTTCAGAAAATATCAGATGGTAGAAAAGGTGTCATGTACTTGTCATCAGTTTTTGGATCAACCTATTGTGAGTTAATAGTGTCACACAAAAAATATTACACCAAAATACCGATTCAGTCTGTCAGATGATCACCTGGTTGCCTGTTTGAGGCTAGCAACCAACACCTACGATCGCGATTACGCACGCACACGTATTGAACACACACACTCATGTCGTGCCGAATAAGAACATAAGAACGACGGAACACTGCAGAAGGCCTACTGGCCCATGCGAGGCAGGTCCAAGTCTCCTACAGGCTTATGCCAATGCACCCAACCTAGTCAGGTCAGGTCACATTGACTTAAGGGAGGAACACGGCAACCGACCTGGTAGCACAAGCTATCAGGTCTAACTCACACCCACCCACATCTACTCATGTATCTATCCAACCTATCTTTAAAGCCACACAACGTTCTGGCCTCTATAACGGTACTTGGGAGTTTGTTCCACTCATCCACAACTCTATTACCAAACCAGTACTTTCCTATATCCTTCCTGAATCTGAATTTTTCCAACTTAAAACCATTGCTGCGAGTCCTGTCTAGGCTAGATATTTTCAGCACACTATTTACATCCCCTTTATTTATTCCTGTCTTCCATTTATACACCTCAATCATATCCCCCCTAATTCTACGTCTTTCTAGAGAGTGCAGTTTCAGGGCCCTTAGTCTATCCCATAGGGAAGGTTTCTGATACATGGGATCAACTTTGTCATCCTCCTTTGTACATTTCCAGAGAATTTATATCCATTCTGTAATACGGTGACCAAAACTGTGCAGCATACTCTAAGTGAGGCCTAACCAAGGATGTATAGAGTTGAAGAACAACCTGAGAACTCCTATTATTTATGCTTCTTGATATGAAGCCAAGGATTCTATTAGCTTTATTGCGAACACTTATGCACTGTTGTCTTGTTTCAGATTACTGCTAACCAGAACTCCTAAATCTTTTTCGCAATCCGTAATATTAAGATCTACATTATTTAGTTTATATGTGGCATGGTTATTGTCCTGTCCAACATTTAGAACTTTGCATTTGTCTATATTAAACTGCATCTGCCACTTCTCCGACCACTGCATCAGTCTATTCAAATCTTCCTGGAGTGTCGAATGTCCTCGTCAGAATGAATTTCGACGGCCTATTTTGGTGTCATCGGCAAACTTGCCGATGTCGCTCTTATGCCCTCATCTATGTCGTTTATGTAGATTGTGAACAGCAGGGGCCCAACACTGACCCCTGTGGAACACCGCTCGTGACGCTTCCCCCACTCTGATTTCTCCCCATTTATGCAAACTCTCTGCTGCCTATTTGTCAACCATGCCTCTATCCAGGAAAAAATCTCTCCTCCTATTCCATGTGCTTTAATTTTCCTCAATAGTCTCTGATGTGGGACCCTGTCAAAAGCCTTACTGAAGTCCATATACACAATATCATATTCATTACCATGATCTACCTCCTCAAATACCTTAGTGAAAAAAGTTAATAAATTCGTAAGGCAGGAACGCCCCTTTGTAAAACCATGCTGAGATTCGTTGATTAATTTATGCTTTTCAAGGTGGCTACGAACTGCCTCGGCAATTATTGATTCCATAAATTTTCCCACTATGGAGGTTAGGCTTATTGGTCTATAGTTCGAAGCTAAGGACCTGTCACCTGTTTTGAAAATATGTATCACATTTGCCATTTTCCACTTATCTGGCACCATGCCAGTTTGTAGTGATATGTTGAAAAGATTAGCCAAAGGTGTGCTATGCTCCTCTTTACATTCCTTTAGAACCCTTGCATACAGTTCATCAGGGCCTGGATTTGTTAGGTTTTAATTTATCTATTTGCCTAAGGACCATGTCACTTGTGACCCTAATAGTGCACAGTTTATTATCGTCCTGTTCTACATAATTTATCATTACTGGAATATCGCTGGTATCCTCCTGTGTAAAAACTGAGAGGAAGTATGTGTTAAAAATTCTACACATTTCCTTATCACTGTCAGTGAGCTGACCCGAGGAACTTTTGAGTGGGCCTATCTTGTCCCTGATCTTACTTCTGTATACCTGAAAGAATCCTTTTGGGTTAGTCTTCGATTCTCTTGCAACTTTAACCTCATAATCTCTTTTTGCTTTTCTAATTCCCTTTTTTATTTCTCTCTTTAACTGAATATATCGATTTCTCAATTGCCCCTCTCCTCTTTTGATTTGCCTATATATGCCTCTCTTTTGACCAATCAGATATTTTAATCTATTGTTCATCCATTTAGGATCATTTTTGTTTGATCTGATTTCCCTATTTGGAACATAATTTGACTGAGCAGCTAGAACTATACCCTGGAAAGCATCATATCGGCAACCATCACCACCTACCTGACCCTTAGTCAGGTCATTCCAGTTCAGCCCACCTAAGTAATTTTTCAGTCCTATGAAATCAGCCAAGCGAAAGTCAGGGACGGAGACTTGATTGCCATTATTAGGGGAATTCCATGATATATATAAAACTGAGTGATTTGTGATCACTTTCCCCAAGCTCATCATTAACCTCAAGATTATTAATTAGTGTTTCCCTACTGGCAAGAACCAAGTCAAGGAGGTTATTTCCCCTAGTTGGCTCTGTCACAAACTGTTTTAAAAAACAATCCTGGATCGTATCAAGAAAGTCACCTGACTCTAAATTTCCTGTCAAATTGCTCCAGTCAATCTGTCTATAGTTGAAATCTCCCATTAGCACAACATTTTCGTATGTAGATGCCTTACGAATTTCGTCCCATAGAAGTTTACTGCACTCCCTATCAAGATTTGGGGCCCTGTAAATCACACCCAAAATCAGTTTTTCTCGGCCCTCGAGAAGCTGTAACCAAACAGATTCAGTGGCTGACGCTTCTAATTTAATATCTTGTCTAACACAACAATTTAAATTGTCTCTGACATACATCGCTACTTCCACCACCTTTCCTGTTGACCCTGTCAGTGTGGAATAATTTATAGCCTTGTATGTGACATTCAGAGGGCATCTCTCTATCTTTCAGATTGAGCCGGGTCTCTGTTATAGCAATAATATCTATGTTTCCTGCACTTGCAATTAATCTTAGCTCATCTATCTTATTTCTTACACTCCTGCTATTAGTATAGTAAACCTTAAGGAGCTAGTCCCTTGCTGCCCTCTGCTGTCCCCCTTTGTTTGCTGACCTGATCTATTGTCTTTATTTATAACTTCATGCTGAATGCCTTTTATACATTTACTGTTTCCAACCCAAGTGTTGCAACCTGCTTGTTTCCCACACACACCCATACCTCTATCTTCCATCAGTTTAAAATCATAGGCATTTCACCAATGGCCTTCTCAATCGAGTCTGCAAGTGCTACCACCCCAGCCCCAGAGAGATGTACCCCATCCCTTGCATACATATCATGTTTGCCATAAAAGTTGTTCCAGTTGGATTAGGCTAAATTAAATTACGCTTGTTATAATACGATTAGGGAAATTTTCAAAGGTTCTTTTGGCACAAAATTATTAATTTTTACATTAACATAAATGGAAAAATATATCTTCAAACGTATGAGATAAAATTTTAGAAATGACTTAATTTTAAACGCGTTCTTGCTAATTGACCAATTTTACCTATTCAGCACGACACACACACACCACACACACCACACACACCACACACACCACACACACCACACACACCACACACACCACACACACACCACACACACCACACACACCACATCACAACCACACACACACCACACACACACCACACACACACCACACACACACACACACACACACACACACAACACACACACACACACACACACACACACACCACACACACACACACACACACACACACACACACACACACACACACACACACACACCACACACACCACACACCACACAACCACAAACACACCCACACAACACAACACACACACACACACACACGCAACAACACACTACACACACACACACACACCACACACATATATATATATATATAGATATATATAATATAAAATATATATATATAATATATATATATATATATATATTGCATAAGAGAACTTTGGAAAATAAAAAGCAGATCCCATCTAACCAGTCTGGCCGCCCTTGCACTAGGTCGTCTAGTGTACAAAATGTTGTGACCTCCTTACACAATAGTTTTTTTACACGATATTGTAAACTTCACATTTTGTGGAGAGAAGCAATGGTCATTTGATCTGTATTGTATCCAGGAAGCCTGTGTACGATAGCTCCTTGGATAGGTACATCGTTCTATTAATAAAGATTATGTTCCGAAGATTTGTATACTGGGTGATCTAGTTGGTAGTGATGAGTGGTAGGGTCCCAGCCTCGGGCTTTTAGTACTCCTTATACTAGTAGGAAAAA
>NC_069402.1:19121646-19208768 GCF_026875155.1 Cherax quadricarinatus
ATGGTAAAGACTTGTACGATTTTCCTGGCCATCACTTACTTAGGTTCAGTTTTTCCTTGTAGAAAAAGTCTTTTTGCTGACATAGTGTCTTTCTCGACAAAATTAATCCTTAGGATATCAAGTTTTGTGCTTTATGTTGAATATCTTGATTTCGTCGTCCCTAGGTACTCCGGACTGCAGATGCGCAAATGGCCCTCAAGACATTGTGAAAATCACACTCCATTTAACCCTGGTTTCGTGGTTGGATTAGTAGTGAATGTAATGATAATACATTGTGGGACTTATAATTCAATGTAGAACTTATAATGTCATAACTGAAAGTCAGGAGACGCCTCCTACCCTGAAATAAAAAGATTATGGGGTAGGGGATTATGTGTTAGAGTGCGGTTGGAACCGACCGCTAACCCAGTCTAAGGGTAACCGTGGACGGTCATGTGGGGGTTCGATAACGTGGATTGGGTAATAACACTCACGTTGGATGTTCTAGTATATTGGATGGAATATAGGGTAGCGCGCAGCTTTGACCTACTAACATGTCCTAACACCTTCGACTTGAAAACTGGCTTGCTGAGTCCTCGAGGGTAGCGGCATTCAAAACATGTTAGGTCAGCTGAACAGTGAATAACAAGTGATTCACACAGACGGTTGGTAGTGAGTCATACTACTGGTAACTGGTTACTAGCAACTGGTTACTAGGAACTGATACTACTGAGAACACCTACGCTACTCTGAGACCTCTCTCCCTGCCTTGGTTGCTTCCTTACAACATTGCACAGCTCTTGATGATGCACTGAGAAGTGTGAAAGTACTTGAGCTAAAGATTTCCACACACCCCCTGTGGCTTGTCCTGCATAGTTAAGATCACCCATCTGTGATTGTTTGCATCATGAACGCCACTCGCCACCTCTTCTCCCAATTCTCCCACTTGTTTCCTTTTTTGACTTCTACTGTTACCTCCTACAAATGCTCACTACTCAAAGCCCACAAAGCTGCTCTCAAGTTAGAATTTCTAAATTAGTGCCTAAGTGAACAGGTCCTTCCGAAATCCCTACTGCAGAACAGGTTGGTCAGGCTAGCTACAACACCGTTCGATCACCTACACAGGTTTGGATGCTCCCTTGCAACATTGCACAGCTCCTGATGACGCACTGAGAACTGTGAAAGTACTTGAGCTAAAAAGTTCCACCCCCTCGTGGCTTGTCCTGCATATATATATATATATATATGCACGATATATATATATATATATATATATATATATATATATATATATATATATATTTATATATATATATATATATATATATAATATAGGGAGGTACCACCTCTAGAACTGTCATAGGGACCCTCATCCTCAGAAAGAAATAAACTTGCTTAAGGGAAAACTCAAGGTTTTCCCTGAAGCTGTTTGAGAATTTTCTCCTACCACCCCTATATTTCAAGTATGTTTTATTTAAAGACAAAAATACATTGGCCAAACATTCACAAAAATACACACACACACACACACACACACACACACACACACATATACATAATATATATATACATAACTATATATATATATATATATATATATATATATATATATAGAGAGAGAGAGAGAGAGAGAGAGAGAGAGAGAAAATGAGAACGTGGGGAAAGACTTGCAGTTTCTGAGGACGTTTATTGAAGTATTGGAGTACAATCAACGTTTCGGTGAAAAATAAATCATCAGGATTCGTTTCTGGAATATGATGTAACAAACAATATTGAACATTAATTAAAGTATCCAGGTTGGGAGGTGCTGTTATGGTGTGGAGAGGTAAAATATGGTGAAAAGTAAAACATGTCATTAGGAATATAATGAAGCAGTAGTAAAGTATGAGAAAAGCTGAAGTGTGTTTATGTTTCAGTCATTATTAAGGCTTAAACACAACAGTAAGAGAAAACAAGACTTAACAAAAAAGGGTAAATTAAAGCTATTTCAAAGTAAAAAAATATTTAAAGAATCATTTTTATTCAGTCCAGGTTTAAGTTTTCTTGTATGTGAGCTCTAGAATTTTAACTCCAAAGTATTCTGTGCTTTAGGCATAATTTTAAAATGTGGACTCAGTGATTGTGAGACTCAGAATGAATCATGATAACTGAGGGAGAAAGTTAGGCTAGAGGAGTGTGGCTCATGTTTGTTACACTCCTACCTTCACAAACTCTCTTATTACAATTCCGGAGATCACTTCCTACATATTCAATACTACAATTAGAACAAGTCAACATACACTATATTTAATTATGAAGGAGTAGCTACAGAATTACAAAAAATGGCTGCCACTAGTAAATGGATTCACAGTTAGAAAGTTGAATTTGTGGGTTAACTGGCTTAGTAATATGGAACATAGTTTTTTAATACTATAACTCAGATAACTATAAAAAAGAAGTTTGATATAACGGACTTCCTTAGGAACTAACGAAGGAATTTTATGAACTTTTTTCCAGGAGGAATTTCAATGTTTTCTGAAGTAATGACAGGGACTGATGTTTCTTTAGAAAAAAAAATCCGCAAGAATTTAAGTTCACTGTCAAATGCAGATCAAGTGGATAACGAAGAGTATCATCTACTGATTAAAGTTTTTATGACAGTTTCCTTAAATGGAGTTGACACAAAGGATAGAAAGTGTAGCCTTATCTTGTAAATGTTGACTTACGGTAAACTACACTAACATTATCAACATTAGCAACAAGACATAATGACTTATTATTTTCCCCTGTCTATTGAGAACACAATATTCTTGTGCTTGATGAAAGTTCTTCGGAGTTTACACCAACACTGTCCAGGATATACGTTCACGATACATTGTTACTTTCTTGCAAAACTTCCTATATATGTTTAAGAATTATTTAAATTCAAACAAGAATTATTTAAATTCAAACAAGAGGAGGAAACTATCCATGAACTTCGGGCAAATGTCTTATTTACCTGTTTTAAGATTTTTTTTTCTTAAAAACCTCTGGGATGGAGCAGTATGTATTTGTTCAGCAAGTTTTAGTTTATAAATTTGCACTAAACCCGCATAAAATGTGTATAAATGAGTTTGAGTAGGAGAGAGCGAGCAGCTGGCATCATTGCCACGTGATTAAATACCAAGTGTCAAGAAGCAGTGCGACTCTGCTGACTGAGTGCCACATGTGTTCCCACCCTTCTGGCGACACTGTTGTATAATTTACTTCACCCACCAATAATACTTTTATATTTATTATTTTTATATTGTTAACTTGAAAAAGTGTTCTACTGTATTCTCCCTCGAAAATACACAAGTTGTGTTTTTCATACACAAGGTTGTATAGTCGTACACAAGATTGTACTTTCATGTACAAGGTTGTGACGTCATATACAAGGTTGTAACGTCAAGGTTGTCACGCCATACACAAGGTTGTGACGTCATATACAAGGTTGTAACGTCATTGTTGTCACGTCATACACAAGGTTGTAACGTCAAGGTTGTGACGTCATTGGCAAGGTTGTGGCGTCGTTTACAAGGTTGTATTGTCATATACAAGGTTGTGACGTCATATACAAGGTTGTGACGTTATATACAAGGTTTAGGCGTTATATACAAGGTTGTGACGTCATGTACAAGGTTGTATTGTCATATACAAGTTTGTGACGTCATATACAAGGTTTAGGCGTTATATACAAGGTTGTGACGTCATTTACAAGGTTGTGGCTTCATATACAAGGTTTAGGCGTTATATACAAGGTTGTGGCGTCATGTACAAGGTTGTGGCTTCATACATGAGGCTGTGACGTCATATATAATGTTGTGGCGTCATGTACAAGGTTGTATTGTCATATACAAGGCTGTGATGTCATGTACAAAGTTGTATTGTTATATACAAGGCTGTGAAGTCATATACAAGGTTGTGCCGTCATATACAAGGTTGTGACGTCACACACAAGGTTGTATCGTCATATATAAGGCTGTGATGCCATATACTATGTTGTATTGTCATATACAAGGTCATGACGTCATGTACAATGTGCCAGCGGTCCCCACAGTCATCACAGCCTGTTAGGCTGTGATGACTGCTGCGGGACTGCTAGCTGGAAGCAGACTAACTTCTGTCAAACGTCTGTCTTAATTGTGGCAGTTGCACAAACCAGGGCAGCACAGGTTTAGGGCAGGTCGCTCCTGCCTTCCACAGCTGCTAGACTAACCATACCCCCGGCCGGGATTGAACCCGCGGTCATAGTCTCAAAACTCCAGCCCGTCGCGTTAGCCACTAGACCAGCTAGCCACAATAAGATTCACCCAACTAGGTATATTTCTACACCATAGGAAGGTTAGCACAGGCACCACTGTGACCACAAATGCAAGTTTTTACAGACGAATCTCCAGCTAGCGTGGCCGTGACGAACTCTATGGTGTAGAAATATACCTAGTTGGATGAATCTTATTGTGGCTAGCTGGTCTAGTGGCTAACGCGACGGGCTGGAGTTTTGAGACTCTATGACCGCGGGTTCAATCCCGGCCGGGGGTATGGTTTGTTTGCAATCGTGTCATTACGATTTCTTGAGTCCTGCTAGACTATTGCAATACTGTCCTGGATGCTCTAGAAAACAAGCTAAATGCTGATTTTCGAAAAACATTCGTCAATGCGACCATGGCGTGTTAGTGCACAAAATGTGTGCAGAAGGAATTACTGGAAAAAGTGGACAGATGGTTATTTAACTTCTTAACAAATAGTACCTAAGGAGTAGTTAACAGAGTGGAGTTTCTCAAGGCAAGGTACTCACCCCACTTGTGTTTATTATTCTTATATCCAACATTGACTAGAACATAAATTATAGCACCATAACATGCTTTGCTGTTGATACAAGAATCTCTGAGAGCGGCATCCGTTGAAGACAGCGAATCTTCAGGCGGATATAAAGCCTTCTAATAGGCCTCAGATTATATAATGTTGAACGACGGCAAGTTTCATTTGCTTCACATTACAAAATGGAGGAATTAAAGACTAATGGAGTATAAGGCAAATTCAAATAACTCATTAGAGCGAAAATCCCATTTTCAAGACATAAGATTATTGGTCTCACATTGAAGGATCTTCAATGTGATACGTTTTATAAACCAGAACTTTCAAGACGAGATGCTGAGTCATTGATGATACTCTTTAAGTCACTTGTTCTCTCCAGGCTGGAATACTGCTGTATATTGACGGCTTCCTTCAAGACAAGCGAAATTGCTGAGCTGGAAAACAAAGAAAACTTTCACTGCTCGTATACACTCAGTCAAGCATCCAAGCCACTGGGAACACTTGAAGTTCTTCAACTGTATTCATAATTTACACCTGGAAAATTCTGGAGAGACTTGGCCTAAATCTGAACACTGAAATCACTTAGTGTTACGCAGAAATGTGGGATACCTGGGGGCTAGAGCCTTGTCTAAGGGCAAAGGTAAAAGTTACACACATCTCAAGCATAAACAGGCCACCCAGGGCTATCCCAGTCAAAACAGAAAGCGCTAAACCAGTATGTGTTACTTCAATGGGTTGGTTAACAGAGGGTTAGGCAAAAATCCCAGTTAGGAAAATATATCTATTTATTCAACATAACATTATATACACACTCTAGAAACACCTTAATCCTAAATGCCCAAATGAGGGTACACAAGAAACAGCTGGCTGGAGGTCCAGCCACCATAACCACTAGGCCTAGTCAGCGCCAGGCCATCACTACTCCACTACCAACCCCATTTCTTATTTCCTCACTCAATCCCACAGCACCCTGACCATGTCAGGGCCTAGGAGGGCATATAGGTAAGCCATAGAAGAGCCTATGGTTTGGGTTAGCTAAACAAAAGGAGTACACAACTACAAACTTAGCTTAAACACACAGCAGTTCCGACGCCAGCCTCCACACCATGCTGACCCCACGTGACTACCCCAGCCACGCTTACTCCACGTACCCAAACACACTTGGAAAATAACTACCTAGAAGGATTTCTTTATAATTACAGTTAGTGTACTTTACAATGCCCCCAAATGCACATTATGAATTATAAAATTATTCTTTACAATTATAGCATTCATGCTATTATGACACCCTTCTCTACTGTATATACATTACAATGTCATGCAGAACCCTGCATAACACTTCGTACAACAAGAAACTTTGCAACAGTGCAAAATACCCCCATTAAAAAGCAAAGGTGAAACGAGCAAAGAGAGAACTGTCAGTATCAGAGGTCCCCGACTCTTCATCGCTCTCTCTCCATGCATAAGGGAACCCTGTGTAAAACAAAACTAAAAAAAAATCCTCAAATCAGTGCCTGGGCAGCCAGGATGTGGTTCATACGTTAGTGCGCGTGCGACCAGCAGTAACAACCTGGTTGATCAGGCCTTGATCCTCCAGCTGGTCTGGGACTGTGTCGCGGGGGCGTTGACCACCAGAAACGTCCTTCAGATATATCTGCTGGTAATGTGTTGAGTGTTGCACCAAGGATGCTAACCCAGTGTTCTCTCATTGTGCCCATGACTCTCCTGATCTTTTCCTTTGTTTCAGAGTTTGGCGTTTTAAATATTTGATGATAAAACACTCGTCCACACAATTGTTTACTCAACGTGTGTTTTGTCATGATCGAAACGTTCAAATGGTTTCGATTATAACAACAGGGTGTAGTGGTAGACGACAGGACAGTTGAAACAAGTGGGTGTAGTGGTAGACAGTATTAGAACATAAAAATGAGCACTGCAAGAAGCCTACTGGCCCTTGCTACGTTGTGGTCCTCAGAACTAACACACCTCACTCGGGGTTAGCGGTTGAGCAGTGAAGTTGTAGATCAAGTCCTCTGTACCAAGTTACCTTAGTGTTGCTATGTTAGACAAGTATTATTATAATTATGGTATACAATACCGACAGGTAGTTTAGTAAGACACGTGTGACAGTTTGTTATCTTTATTCCGAAACGTTTCGTCTACACCGTAGGCTTCAAATACAGAAGTGGCAGATATGAAGACAACAGCAGTGGAGAGGTAAATAATTGATCAATCCATCAACCTTGAAGTAGTCTGAGGTCTTCAGTCCCTCAACCTGGAGATGAATCTGTTCAAGTTCATAATCTTGAACATAGCAACACCAGGGTATTTACAACTTCATTTCCCAACCACTAGTCGTGAGTGAAGTGAATTAGTTTTGAGGACCTGCCTAGCACGAGTCAATATGCTTCCACCAGTGTTTCTCTTCTTCTGATAGTGGGCTCCGCATCCTATGACGTTACCTCCATTCTTCCCACTTCTTTAAATGACCCACACCTGCTCCACTCTGGGTAATTACAGGATCCACACCTCCAATCTGTGGGTAATTGCAGGACCCACACCTGCTCCACTGTGGGCAATTACAGGACCCACACCTGCTCAACTATGTAGATAATTACAGGACCCAAATCTGCTGCACTCTGTGGGTAATTACAGGACCCACATTTACTCGACTTTGTGGGTAATTACAGGACCCACACCTGTTCCACTCTGTGGGTGATTATACGGCCCACACCTGCTTCACGGTGTGGATCATTATACTACCCACACTGTGTGGATCAGTATTCTACCCACACTGTGGATCATTATACTACTCACACTGTGGATCATTATACTACCCACATTGTGTGGATCATTATATTCTCACTGTGTGGATCATTATACTACTCACACTGTGAATCGTTATACTACCCACACTGTGTGGATCATTATACTACCCACACTGTATGGATCATTATACTACCCACACTGTGTGGATCATTATTCTACCCACACTGTGTGGATAATTATTCTACCCACACTGTGGATCATTATACTACTCACTGTGTGGATCGTTATACTTCCCACACTGTGGATCATTATACTACCCACACTGTGTGGATAATTATTCTACCCACACTGTGTGGATCATTATACTACTCACTGTGTGGATCGTTATACTTCCCACACTGTGGATCATTATACTACCCACACTGTGGATCATTATACTACCCCCACTGTGTGGATAATTATACTACTCACTGTGTGGATCGTTATACTACCCACACTGTGTGGATCATTATACTACTCACTGTGTGGATCGTTATACTACCCACAGTGTGGATCATTATTCTACCCACACTGTGTGGATCATTATACTACTCACTGTGTGGATCGTTATACTACCCACACTGTGTGGATCATTATACTACCCACACTGTGTGGATCATTATACTACCCACACTGTGTGGGTCATTATTCTACCCACACTTTGTGGTCATTACATGACCAAGAACTGTTTGTCCCCTGCGAAATAGAGCACCACTAGAGTGTTAGTTAAGAAGAGCAGGTACACTTGCTTACCTGCTGAGAGGTGGTGGTGGTGTAGTACAAGTGCTGCAAACTGTGGACATTGGTTGGGTGAGCTATTTTAAGAACAGTTCAGGTACACTGTGCCAGTGAAAATTCTGATGTAGCTACACTATAATGTGTCTCACAGTCATAACTCTAGTGTTGCTGCTGTTACAAAATGCGACATCTATTAGTGTAGATATCTGCAGTCATTATTGATTCCCCTCTACCATATGGCATGTTTCTGGTTATGTATGTTTTACTTACTGCAGGAATATAAATCAACCAAATATAATAATTGAGAACTTTAATAATAGTGTCTAGGTGGAAATATTTACAGTTGATGTCAGCTTAATAACTGATATATATTCCTACAAATTTTTTTTTATAACGCTTATTATACTTATATTGTATACCTAATATACTTATTCTGTACGTAAATTTAAATGATGCATCCAATACGTAATATACTTACACTATAATTCTCTCTGTACCCTTAAGTACTGTACTGTGATGAAATGTACTCAAAAGTACAAGAACATTATAGGTGTGTGTGTGTGTGTGTGTGTGTGTGTGTGTGTGTGTGTGTGTGTGTGTGTACATCTGCGCGCGCGTGCGTGCGTGCGTGCTCGGTAGACTCGACTTAGCAAGTGAGACGAACGAGTCCCTAGATCACATGAGCTGTGAAGAAAAGTATTTTTTTTTTATTATTCGCCGGTACTCTCCCGGGCCGGGTCTTTTCCAAGTAGTGGTGACCCGGCCTTGGCTCCCTATCTGGGGAATATCTCGAGGCCTAAGTCCCCCATGGGAGGAGGTACAAGTACCCCCTCATCTTTGGGACCAACTGTCCCCAGGCCTAGCCACAGTCCCCGCCCTTAAAGAACAGTGTTCACCCAGACAGAGCAGAGAGGAGAAATTGCCTTTACGAGGAACTGTGCTCCAGTGGTAGGCTCTTTAAATATAAAGTCTGGTGGCTTGTGGCTTATACCGACTTAGCACAAGGCCAGTAATAAAGTCAGCAGGTAGTTTGCAGAGTGGGTAGCCAAACTCCTTTTAGACGGACACAGTGTGTAGAGCGGTAATTACATACTACATACATGCTTAGGTAAATATATTCGGCAAATAATATAAGCAAAGTTATTTTCGTTTTAGGTATTAACGAAAAGATCAGAAATATAATATTAGATGATAGAGGAAATATATATATCACAACAATGGCGTCTTTTTTTTTTTTTGCAAATATGTTGCACTATAATGCAATGTCTCACACTGGTATAATTTTTGTTTTGCTTCACCGCTTCAAAAATAGGTATGATTGGGCTAAGGAAACTGCAAATCAGTAATGGCGATTTCAGCAACCTGGGAGAATCTGAACGTCGACTTGAGGATGGTTAAGTACAATAAGGTGAGTGCACTCAACCAGGGCATGTGAGTGCACTCAGCCAATGCAAGTGAGTGCACTCAGCCAGTGCAAGTGAGTGCACTCACCCAGTGCATGCGAGTGCACTCACCCAGTGATAGTACACTCACCCAGTGCAAGTGAGTGCATTCACCAAGTGCAAGTGAGCGCGCTCAGCCAGTGCATGTGAGTGCACTCACCCAGTGAGAGCGCACTCACCCGGTGCAAGTGGGTGCATTCACCCAGTGCAAGTGAGTGCACTCACCCAGTGCGAGTGCATTCACCCAGTGCAAGTGAGTGCACTCAGCCAGTGCAAGTGTGTGCACTCACCCAGTGCAAGTGAGTGCACTCACCCAGTGCAAGTGAGTGCACTCACCCAGTGCAAGTGAGTGCACTCACCCAGTGCAAGTGAGTGCACTCACCCAGTGCATGTGAGTGCATTCACCCAGTGCAAGTGAGTGCACTCACCCAGTGCATGCGAGTGCACTCACCCAGTGCATGCGAGTGCACTCACCCAGTGCAAGTGAGTGCACTCACCCAGTGCAAGTGAGTGCATCCACCCAGTGCATGTGAGTGCACTCACCCAGTGCAAGTTATTGCACTCACCCAGTGCAAGTGAGTGCACTCACCCAGTGCATGTGAGTGCATACGGAGGTGTGGGAGCTTCTAAGCTAATTTCATTCTCATCCCTGTTTGGTGTACTAGCCTCGAATCCTTGGCTAGTGCAGTGTTATTGATCAATACCACTCGTTCGTGGTTACAATAATATATAAATACTGCTCGTGAGGCTAGTGCACCAAACAGGGATGAGAATGAAATTAGCTTAGGAGCTCCCACACCTCCGTATGCCCTCGGATGGCGGCCCAACAGCTAGCTGTATGCTGGCTGCGCCATTCTTGTAGGGTTGGGTGGTCCTGTGGTTTAAAGCGTCATGTGGTTCTTGCTTACCATGAGGCAGGCCAGTACAAGATGGGTTCGAATCCTTGGCTAGCGCAGTGTTGTTATTAATACCACTCGTTCGTGTTGTTACAGTATTAATATATATATATATATATATATATATATATATATTATATATATAAAATATTATATATTGTCGTGCCGAATAGGCAGAACTTGCGATCTTGGCTTAAATAGCAACGCTCATCTTGCCATATAGGACAAGTGAAAATTTGTGTATGCAATAATTTCACCAAAATCATTCTGAACCTAACGAAAAAATTTTATTTGATTTTGTTTGTTTAGTATTAAATTATTATAAACGTATTTAAAATATATTTAGTTGGGTTAGGCTAAAATAAATTGTTCTTGTTATGATAAGGTTAGGTAAGTTTTATAAGATTCTTTTGGTGCAAAATTAAAAATTTTTACATTAACATTAATGAAAAAAATATATCTTTAAACGTACAAAATTTTTTTTAGAAAGGACTTAATTTTAAATGAGTTCTTGCTAATTGACCAGTTTTACATATTCGGCACGACATATATATATATATATATATATATATATATATATATATATATATATATATATATATAATATATATATGTGTGTGTGTGGGGGGGGGAAGTGGAACAGAATTCTTCCTCCGTAAGCCATGCGTGGTGTAAGAGGCGACTATAATGCCGGGAGCAAGGGCTAGTAACCCCTTCTCCTGTATAAATTTCTAAATTTAAAAAGAGAAACTTTTGTTTTTCTTTTTTGGGCCACCCTGCCTTGGTGGGATACGGCTATATATATATAATATATATATATATATTATATATATATATATATATATATATCTATATATATATATATATATATATATATATATATATATATATATATATATAATATATATATATATCACTGATTTTACGTAATACTGAATAAATTTAAACTGACCTATGAATTTAGCTAAAAAATATTACGCAAATTTAATTGAGGTCAGGTGAAGTTTCTGGGTCAGTTTTGTTCCAAAAATAAAAGTTTTTTTTTTTCTATCATTGTCAACGAAAAACATATCTTTCATTCTGTAAAATATTTTTTTTGGGGAAAAGTATAACTTTTAAGGGAGTTGGACTTATTGGGTAAGTTCAGCAGCTTATTAGGTACGGCATATGTATGTATGTATATATATATATATATATATATATATATATATATATATATATATATTATATATATATATATATATATATATATATATATATATATATATATATATATATATTTATATATATATATATAAAAACGCGCGTATATGAAATTTTGTTAAATTGCTTTTTCCCATTGAATTCGCAGGCCTGGTGGAAATGCGAGAAATATGCAAAGCGCTGCAGGCATGATATGTTCACCAGCCAGGGCAGGCTGGGCACACCAGTATGATCCAGGAAATATTACCAAATTGATATTCATGTGTATTTGTGTGTGTGTGTGTGTGTACACTTACCTATTTGTGGTTGCAGGGGTCGAGTCTTAGCTCCTGGCCCCCGCCTCTTCACTGGTTGCTACTGGGTCCTCTCTTTCCCTGCTCCATGAGCTTTATCAAACCTCGTCTTAAAACTAATTATGGTTCCCGCCTCCACTACGTCACTTTCTAGGCTATTCCACTGCCTGACAACTTTGACGAAATACTTCCTAACATCCCTTTGACTCAATTGACTCTTCACTTTCCAGTTGTGACCTCTTGTTTCTGTGTCTCCTCTCTGGAACATCCTGTCTTTGTCCACCTTGTCTATTCCGCGCAGTATTTTATATGTCGTTCTCATGTCTCCCCTGACCCTCCTGTCCTCCAGTGTCTTCAGGCTGATTTCCCTTAACCTTTCTTCATAGGACATTCCCCTTAGCTCTGGAACTAAACCTTGCCGCAAACCTTTGCACTTTCTCTAATTTCTTGACGTGCATGATCAAGTGCGGGTTCCAAACAGGTGCTGCATACTCCAGTATGGGCCTGACGTACACGGTGTACAGTGTCTTGAACGATTGCATACTAAGGTATCGGAACGCTGTTCTCAGGTTTGCCAGGCGCCCATATGCTGCAGCAGTTATCTGGTTTGTGTGTGCTTCTGGAGACGTGCTCGGTGTTATACTCGCCCCAAGATCTTTCTCCTTGAGCGAGGTTTGCAGTCTTTGGCCACCTAGCCTATACTCTGTCTGCGGTCTTCTGTGCCCTTCCCCGATCTTCGTGACTTTGCATTTGGCAGGGTTGAATTCGTGAAGCCAGTTGCTGGACCAGGTATCCAGTCTGTCCAGGTCTCTTTGAAGTCCTCCCTGATCCTCATCTGACTTAATTCTCCTCATTAACTTCACATGATCTGCAAACAGGGACACTTCTGAGTCTAACCCTAACATCATGCCATTCACATACACCAAAAATAGCACTGGTCCTAGGACTGACCCCTGTGGGACCCCGCTCGTCACAGGTGCCCACTGTGATACCTCATCACGTACCATGACTCGTTGTTGCCTCCCTGTCAGGTATTCTTTGATCCATTGCAGTGCCCTTCCTGTTATATGTGCCTGATCCTCTAGCTTCTGCCTTAATCTTATGTGAGGAACTATGTCAAAGGCCTTCTTGCAGTCCATGAAGATGCAATCAACCCACCCCTCTCTCTCATGTCTTACTTCTGTTACTTTATCATAAAACTCCAGAAGGTTTGTGACACAGGATTTGCCTTCCATGAATCCGTGCTGGTTGGCGTTTATACTCTTGTTCTGTTCCAGGTGCTCCACCACTCTCCTCCTGATAATCTTCTCCATGACTTTGCATACTATACACGTCAGTTACACAGGTCTATCTATAGTTTAGTGCCTCTTTTGTGTCTCCTTTTTTAAAAATGGGAACTACATTTGCCGTCTTCGTACCTCAGGTAGTTGCCCAGTTTCAAGGGATGTGTTGAAGATTGTGGTAAGTGGCACACGCAACACATCTGCTCCCTCTCTAAGGACCCATGGGGAGATGTCCAGTCCCATTGCCTTTGAGGTATCAAGGTTACTTAGCAGCAGCTTCACCTCCTCCTCAGTTGTATGTATGTCATCCAACACTTGTTCGTATATTCCTTGCTGGTGTCCCCCTCTGTTCTGACCCCCCAGAGGCCTTCCTGTCTCCACTGTAAATACTTCCTTAAATCTCATGTTAAGCTCCTCACATACCTCTTGTAAGAGGTATGTTCCCCCACCTTCTTTCCTCAGCCTGATCACCTGGTCTTTGACTGTTGTCTTCCTCCTAATGTGGCTATACAGCAGTTTTGGGTCATACTTGACTTCCGATGCTGTGTCGTTTTCGTACTGTCGCTGGGCCTCCCTCCTTATCTGTGCATACTCGTTTCTGACTCTTCGACTAATCTCCTTATTTTCCTGGGTCCTTTGCCTCCTGTAGCTTTTCCATTCTCTGGTGCACTTAGTTTTTGCCTTTCTACACCTTTGGGTAAACCAAGGACTCACTTTGGTCTTCCCATTATTTCTATTGCCCTTGTGAACAAACCGTTCCTCTGCCTCCTTGCATTTTGTTGTCACATATTCCATCATCTCGTTTGACATTCCTACCAGTTCTCTGTCCCACTGAACCTCTTGCAGGAAGTTCCTCATACCTGTATAGTCCCCCCTTTTATAGTTTGGCTTTACCCATTCAATTCCTGTTACCCTCTCCACTTGTAACTCTACTATATATTCAAAACTCAGAACCACATGATCACTAGCTCCAAGGGGCCTCTCGTAAGTGATGTCTTCAATGTCTGAACTGCTCAGAGTGAACACAAGGTCCAGTCATAAGATAAGAACATAAGAAAGAAGGAACACTGCAGCAGGCTTACTGACCCATGCGGAGCAGGTCCATGGCCCTTCCCCTCCGGATTAGCCCAATGACCCACCCAGTCAGGTCACCTCCACTCAAGGAAGGAGCACAGCACCAGACCCAGCAGCACAAGCTAGTCAGGTCCAACTCACACCCACCCACACCCACTCATGCATTTATCTAACCTATTTTTAAAACTACACAACGTTTTAGCCTCAATAACTGTACTCGGGAGTTTGTTCCACTCACCCACAACTCTATTACCAAACCAGTGCTTTCCTATATCCTTCCTGAATCTGAATTTTTCTAACTTGAAACCATTGCTGCGAGTCCTGTCTTGGCTGGAAATTTTCAGCACGCTATTTACATCCCCTATATTTATTCCTGTTTTCCATTTATTCACCTTGATCATATCCCCCCTAATTCTACGTCTTTCGAGAGAGTGCAGATTCAGGGCCCTCAGTCTATCCTCATATGGAAGATTACTGATACATGGGACCATCCTTGTCATCCTCCTCTGTACGTTTTCCAGAGCATATATTTCCATTCTGTAATACAGTGACCAGAACTGTGCAGCATAATCTAAATGAGGCATAACCAAGGATATATAGAGTTGAAGAACAACCTGAGGACTTCTATTATTTATACTTCTAGATATGAAGCCAAGAATTCTGTTAGCTTTATTGCGAACACTAATGCACTGTTGTCTTGGTTTTAGATTACTGCTAACCAGAACTCCTAAATCCTTTTCACAATCAGTAGTATTAAGATCTACATTATTTAGTTTATATGTCGCATGGTTATTTTCCTGTCCAACATTTAGAACTTTGCATTTGTCTATATTAAACTGCATCTGCCACTTCTCTAACCATTGCATCAGTCTATTCAAATCATCCTGGAGTTCTCTAGTGTCCTCATTAGAATGAACTGGATAGCTTATTTTGGTGTCATCAGCAAATTTGCTTATGTCGCTGTTTATTCCCTCATCTATGTCGTTTATGTAAATTGTGAACAACAACGGGCCCAACACTGACCCCTGTGGAACACAGCTTGTTACGTGCCCCCATTCTGATTTCTCCCCATTTATGCAAACTCTCTGCTGCCTATTCGTCAACCATGCCTCTACCCAGGAAAAAATTTCTCCTATTCCGTGCGCCTTAAGTCTTGCTGGCTCATCCTCTCCTCTCTCTCTGGTAGTGTCCCTGACATGTTGATGTATGAGGTTTTCCAGTACCACATCCATCATCTTGGCTTTCCACGTTTCGGGACCCTCATGTGGCTCCAGGTTTTCCCAGTCGATCTCCCTGTGGTTGAAATCTCCCATTACCAGTAACTTTGCTCTGCTCGAGTGAGCTCTTTTTGCCACCTCAACCATTGTATCCACCATCAATTTTTTGTTTTCTTCGTACTCCTCTCTTGGCCTCCTGCAGTTCTGTGGTGGGTTATACATCACTCCAATGACTACTTTATGTTCCTCAGACTGAATTGTACCTACTATGTAGGCCCTTTCTCCAATCACGTCCATGCCTTCCATTTGCTCAAATCCCCATCGGTTTTTTATTAGCAGTGCAACCCCCGCCCCCTCTGCTCACTTACACTCACTCACCCATTTGACCATAAACAGAAATATCAATCTCAATCTCAAAATAATGAATCTTAACTAGTCAAAAGTTGGCCTGTGATACTCCAATACTGAAACTATGTATAGCGCCAAAACAAAAGCATTCACATTGCTAAACTCACAACTAGTATTTAGTCACTTAGCCATAATACCAACTTATCTCATAATTCAGTAACATTTTAAACCTAAGATTTAATATAAGTCTGCCCGAAATGCCTAGCCATGCTAGGCGTTCTAGTGGTACACTCTGTAATTATTATTTTACTACATGTAAACCACACAATAACCAAATTCTGTAAACTCAGCATTGTAATACTTATAGAGAATAAAGTTTGAATTGAATTGAATTGAATCTTTCCTCAGGATCTGATACCCCAGTGGGAAGATTGCGTCTGTTATTGTCTCAGCGAGTTTCGTTTCTGTGACTGCTATGATGTCTGGGGATTTCTCGCTGATTTTTAGTGCCACTCATATTTATTCTTTATTCTGTCCGCATTTGTGTACCAAACCTTCAGCTTCTTTTCTATCAATGTGGTTCTGGGAGAATATTGGGGTTGGGGGAGTGGGAGCCCTGGTGAGAGCCTGTGGGGGGCTGTGGTGTGGGTGGGGTTTGTGATAAGGGGGGTCAGAATGCCCATAGAAGGCAGCTGTAGGGGTGAGGTTTGTGATGTGGGGGTTGATGGCAGAGGGAACAGTGTGTGGGTTTTGGTTTAGATTGCTCAGTTGCGTTGCTCAGTTGTGGGTGTGTGTGTTCACTGGTTGTTTGTGGGGGACGAGATTTAGCTCATGGCCCCACCTCCTAGTCACCTTGATCGGCACCACTGAATTCTAGCCTCTAGAGCCGTACTATACCTACTCTTAAAGCTGTGTATTGAGTTTGCCTCCTCTTCCTCATCCAAGTCATTGCACTTTTCAACCATCCTGTGACTAAAGAAATACTTTCTTACCTCCCTGTGGCTCTTCTGCATCCCTGGAGCCTGGTCCTCTGGATTCAAACCATCTGTGGAGGTGGTGTCGGCGAGTAGTGGTGGTGAGTAGTGGTGGCGGCGAGTGGTGGTGGTGGATAGTGGTGGTGATGGTCGGTGAGTGGCGCTTGCGTGCCCCTCGTGGCCAGGGTGGTGGTGGATGGTGGTGGTTGGTGGTGGTGTGGGTGGCGCTTGCGTGTACCTCGTGGCCAGGGTGGTGGTGGTGGTGGTTGGTGGTGGTGTGGGTGGCGCTTGCGTGTACCTCGTGGCCAGGGTGGTGGTGGTGGTGGTGGTGGTTAGTGGTTGTGAGGGTGGCGCTTTCGTGTACCTCGTGGCCAGGGTGATGGTGGTGATTGGTGGTGGTGTGGGTGGCGCTTGCGTGTACCTCGTGGCCATGGTGGTGATGGTTGGTGGTGGTGTGGGTGGCGCTTGCGTGTACCTCGTGGCCATGGTGGTGATGGTTGGTGGTGGTGTGGGTGGCGCTTGCGTGTACCTCGTGACCAGGGTGGTGGATGGTGGTGGTGTGGGTGGCGCTTGCGTGTACCTCGTGGCCAGGATGATGGTGGTGGTTGGTGGTGGTGTTGGTGGCGCTTGCGTGTACCTCGTGCCATGGTGGTGATGGATGGTGGTGGTGTGGGTGGCGCTTGCGTGTACCTCGTGGTGATGGTTGGTGGTGGTGTGGGTGGCGCTTGCGTGTACCTCGTGGCCATGGTGGTGATGGTTGGTGGTGGTGTGGGTAGCGCTTGCGTGTACCTCGTGACCATGGTGGTGTGGTGGTTGGTGGTGGTGTGGGTGGCGCTTGCGTGTACCTCGTGGCCATGGTGGTGATGGTTGGTGGTGGTGTGGGTAGCGCTTGCGTGTACCTCGTGACCAGGGTGGTGGTGGTGGATGGTGGTGGTGTGGGTGGCGCTTGCGTGTACCTCGTGGCCAGGGTGGTGGTGAGTGAGAAGTGTGGCTCTCTCACACTAGCACACAGTAGCACCACCTCCACGTGTGCTCCTTCCCTCTCTCATTAATGTAATACGTCACTCACTCTTCACTTCCTCATATAATGGTCTTCTCATTAACCAATACAATTTATCTCCTCACTAAAGTTTGCTATACAAAAAGTTGTTTGTGAAGCGTTTTTGAACGAATTTGTTAAATTGAATAGTGAAATAACTTATATTTTTGTGAATATGTACTGGTGATGGCAAAAATTGTGTTAAAAGTACGTTAGTGAGTACAGTAATAGCGCGGGCAGAGTCTGTGATTGTGATTTCTTGAAGCACTTGATGTGGATCGTTGAAGTTCCTATGGTCGATTTTTACATTGCCTGTTTATCAGAGTTCCTTCGTCTCACTTCAAGTTGTTTACGCACCACCACCACCAAAACCCACACCTCAGCCATGAATACTCACTTGAAAAAAGAAACTGCTGCAGATTTCAACCGGGATGAGAACCAAACATCCCGGTTCTTCGCTACTGACGGGAGGAACAAGTTTCTGGTTCGTAATATTGATGGGTACCTGAGTGAGCGAGAGTGCGTGATGTGTGAAGCACGTTACAATTATCAATGTTTAGTTTTGTCACCAATAATATTTTCACATGATTTACATCATAAAGTTATCAGCGCAGAACAGTATTTTTCGTAAATTATTAAGGTAATTGTTTTAAGGTAAATGTTGGCTAACTTAAACTTGTTGAACTGTGTTCTAAAAGTTATTATTGAGACGAATACGAGGTTGTGAAGATAAGGAGGGTATGATATTGAGGTGCTTGACCTGGCAGTGTTGTGGTGCTTGACCTGGCAGTGTTGTGGTGCTTGACCTGGCAGTGTTGTGGTGCTTGACCTGGCAGTGTTGAGGTGCTTGACCTGGCAGTGTTGTGGTGCTTGACCTGGCAGTGTTGTGGTGCTTGACCTGGCAGTGTTGAGGTGCTTGACCTGGCAGTGTTGTGGTGCTTGACCTGGCAGTGTTGTGGTGCTTGACCTGGCAGTGTTGAGGTGCTTGACCTGGCAGTGTTGTGGTGCTTGACCTGGCAGTGTTGTGGTGCTTGACCTGGCAGTGTTGTGGTGCTTGACCTGGCAGTGTTGAGGTGCTTGACCTGGCAGTGTTGTGGTGCTTGACCTGGCAGTGTTGTGGTGCTTGACCTGGCAGTGTTGAGGTGCTTGACCTGGCAGTGTTGTGGTGCTTGACCTGGCAGTGTTGTGGTGCTTGACCTGGCAGTGTTGTGGTGCTTGACCTGGCAGTGTTGTGGTGCTTGACCTGGCAGTGTTGTGGTGCTTGACCTGGCAGTGTTGTGGTGCTTGACCTGGCAGTGTTGAGGTGCTTGACCTGTCAGTGTTGAGGTGCTTGACCTGGCTGTGTTGGGGTGCTTGACCTGGCAGTGTTGAGGTGCTTGACCTGGCAGTGTTGTGGTGCTTGACCTGGCAGTGTTGAGGTGCTTGACCTGGCAGTGTTGTGGTGCTTGACCTGGCAGTGTTGTGGTGCTTGACCTGGCAGTGTTGTGGTGCTTGACCTGGCAGTGTTGTGGTGCTTGACCTGGCAGTATTGTGGTGCTTGACCTGGCAGTATTGTGGTGCTTGACCTGGCAGTGTTGTGGTGCTTGACCTGGCAGTGTTGTGGTGCTTGACCTGGCAGTGTTGTGGTGCTTGACCTGGCAGTGTTGTGGTGCTTGACCTGGCAGTATTGTGGTGCTTGACCTGGCAGTGTTGAGGTGCTTGACCTGGCAGTGTTGAGGTGCTTGACCTGGCAGTGTTGTGGTGCTTGACCTGGCAGTGTTGTGGTGCTTGACCTGGCAGTGTTGAGGTGCTTGACCTGGCAGTGTTGTGGTGCTTGACCTGGCAGTGTTGAGGTGCTTGACCTGGCAGTGTTGAGGTGCTTGACCTGGCAGTGTTGTGGTGCTTGACCTGGCAGTATTGTGGTGCTTGACCTGGCAGTGTTTCACCTATGTCGCGCCGAATAGGTGAAACTTGCGATTTTGGCTTAAATAGCAACGCTCTTCTTGCCGAATAATGCAAGCGAATATTTGTGTATGCAATAATTTCACAAAAAAATAATTCTGAACCTAACGAGAAAATATACTTAATTGTGTTTGTTTATTATTAAATTATTGTAAACTTAACTAGAATATATTTAGTTGGATTAGGTTAAATTAAATTGCGCTTGTGTTGTCTTAAGGTTGTTTTGGTACAAGATTATTAATTTTTACATTAACATAAATGAAAAAAAAATCTTTAAACGTATAAGAGAAAATTGTAGAAAAGATTTACTTTTAAACGAATTCTTGCTAACTGACCAGTTTTACCTATTCGACACTCATATATATATATATATATATATATATATATATATATATATATATATATATATATATATATATATATATATATATATATATATATATATATATATATATATATATAATAATAATAATAAAAATCTGGTATCTTTCTCTTGTCTCACGAGAGAGTACATTTGATGTGTTCTCATTAGTTTAAGTCCATCTATGATATTTCTAGTGTCTTGAACGGAGCCATCAACTCCGAACAATATTTTAACGAGAGGTAGGATCCTCGTGTTTTGTATCCAGTGCTTCTCTGAATGCTTCATTCTTTATAAATCTAAGCAGTTGGAATTTACCACCACTGAATATCATGCTATTTCTGTTGCTCACTAGGAGACTTGAAAGTCACCTTGGTAAACAGCGAGTTGTTTTTCATACTTGTTTTGGTATCGTCCACAAAGGAAGATATTAAGTTGTGACTAGTGTTTTTATTTTGTCTATCAGGATGGTAAAGAGTAAAGGCGCCTGGACAGTGCCTTTGGGTACTGAATTTTTGACTTTGTTAATGATAGAATTTGGCTTTGCTTGCTGTTCCTCTTTGTATTCTATTCATTTTTAAATTTAATATAAATTTTCATACTCTTCCTGTTATACTTATTTATACTTATTAACTTTATTAGTTACCACTTCATTATCGCATTTGTCAACTGCCATAGCAGAGTCTGCGTTGATTATATCTGCATTATTCCAAAATCTCGTAATTTTGTCCTAATAGTGTAGTAGTTGTGACAGGTATGATCCTCACGCTCTAAAACCCTATTGAATTGGGGTTTTTAAGACATGCTTTTCCATAAAATTAAAAATTTTTGCCATCTCACCACCCTTTGAACGATTTATACAATGATGATAGTTCTAGTGGTGAGTAATTTTTTGCCAGATCTCTAATTACCTGCTCTGTGCTGAGGAATTAATGACTGCCCTTAAGGTCTTTCGTGTTTCATCAAGTACATGCAGTGTTTGTATTACTGGTATTTTGTACAGTATAAATAATGAGCTCCACGAATAAGGCCTTGGTGGTGTACATGTGGACAAGTTTTCCTTTTCATATTCTGGTTGATTTGTGTTTGTCAGATATATGATTTGTTGGGCATTCATAAGGAATGAAAAACGAGCTTTCTAGATAATAAACTTTCTTGTAATTTAGTTCATTACTGAGCAGTGATTCACACTGGTTTTTTTTAATTAGCTCACTTTTATCGTCATTGATGTATGAAGTTGTGAGTAGCGAGTCAGTACAAGAATTTTTTTTTACTTGGATTTTGCATGCATATAAATATTTAGTAAGTTTTTACAATTTCCTGAGCGGCTTTTTGTCCTATGAGCTTCTTCCGTCTGGTAAGAATGTTTTAGTTCTGTCCAATCTCGGTAAATTCTGGGTATAGATTATCTTTCGTTTTCTTATGTTCTTTGTGATATTTTGTGTGTTTCTGTGAATGCTCTGAGCAGTGCATTTACTTTGCTAGGAACTCGTATATTTAACCTTGTTATTTTTATTTGTTTTAAAACTCAGTGTTAAAGAATGGGGGGTTACAATTTTGGATGTCTGAGTTATTGAGCTTTGTTAGCGTATCTTGTACTTTACTATCTTTCAGTAAGGTACCTTGTCTAAGTATACATGTTCGCTCTGGTACTGGTTATATTATTTTCTGTCGTAGTTTTGACTCTGGTGTATGAAAAACTGATTCGTCGTCCATGTATCTCCTTACTCCGTCTTGTCTCTCAATGTTGATCCTCTCGTTTACCGGATTGTTTTTCTTGTAGCCTAAAAGTTATCTGTACCCATTACGCATTCATTTTCCTGATATGTAATTTTGTATTGTGTTCTTTTCACTTGGTATTATGGGCAACTTATGTTTTAATATCTTCTAGTCTGCAGTAGTGATTTGCAGACTTCAGGGCCAAAGGAAATGTAATCTCTATCAAAACACTGTCCTTTCTGTAACATATTGGGACACACTGTTGTGTGGGTTCAGTATTTACATCTTATTCCATATATGCATAGTTGACGTAGTTCTTATGAATTTAACAACTTTTGTCATTTTCCGTGGTAATTGTAGGTTTATTTACTGCAGTGTGTTCTGAGTTTTCCGGTCTATCATACCCTGAATATATTGTCTGTTTTCCGTCACTGTTTTGTTTCGCTTCTGTTGATCTGCACCTGTATTTCTACCCTTTCACTAGCATGTGATATGCTAGTGAAAGTGATATTTTCTTAGTTTATTTACATTTGGTAATTTATGAAAGACCTTTTATGATCTTTGTTATTATTCAGTACTGTGTTTACCTTCTGGAAGCTCTTCATCTCTCATACAAATCCAGTAACATTTATCGTGCTACATGAAATTTGTCTTTATATATCATACATTGTACACCTCTTGTGGTACATTTAAATTCTTTTTTACACTAATTACAGTTTTTTTCATGATTAATATTCTGACAGTCGTTTAGGCTTGCTGTACCTTATAAAAAATTATAAACTTTGAGTGTCTTATCAGCTGGTAAGCTTGTCATTTATATGTAATGGTTGTTGTCATGTAAGAAAGCCATAAAACACAATTTTATGACTCGCTTATGACAAAAAGGGTAAAGACAGTTTAGAGCGATATTTAGACTTAGCATGGAGGGCTCTAGCATATGACTTGGTGGTGATCTTGAGCGGTGGTCACGTCTGTTTTTCTTTTCTGTGCCCTGTGTAATTTACAAATTAAGAACTGTTATCCTACCTCGACTAATTTCAGAATCCAGCCCTATCTCCTTGGATGTGACCCACGACAGATAGCTAACACTCAGGTACCTACGTACCTGGGGAGCTTCATATCCAAAAGGCGAATTGGGAATAGCAAAAGTCAAGAGAGCCCTTGGTTTAACCAGAGATGCAAGAAAGAGAAGAATAAGGCTGACTTGCCTGAAATGAATATATACAAGTGAGAGAAAGTCTGAGAGATAATTAGAAAACGACATAGCAACTAAGGCTAGATCTGAACCCAAACTATTTCACAATCATATCAGAAGAAAGACAACAGTAAAAGATCAGATAATTCGACTCGAGGAGAAAGGATGAGAGTTTATTCGACAAGACAAGAATACTTGTGAAGTGCTGAACAAACGATTCCAAGAAGTCTAAGTGGAAATTGCAGCAGTTCCAGAAAGCCTAGGCAAAAGCGTTCACCAGCACGTACTAGGCATCATACACACAACAAGGGAAGAGGTAAAAAAAAAAAAAAAAACTTTTCATGCATCTGGATACATCAAAGGCAGTTTGGACCTGAAAAAGTGTTACCATGGATTCTACGAGATTGTACAATCACTAACTAAGATCTGCAACAACGCAATGAAAACATGACAGTTGCCAGAGATCCGGAAGACAGTGAATGTGGTACCTACATTCAAGAAAGGAGACAGGCAAGAAGCGTTGAGCTACAAGCCAGCTTCGCTGACATGCATACCTTGCAAGGTATGCATGTCAGAAGTAATTTCATAAACAGTAACCAACACGGGTTTAGAGATGGTAAATTTTGTCTTACAAACCTTTTAGATTCTATGACAAGGGAATGGAAGTGAGACAGGGTTGGATGCATTGTATTTTTTAAACTGCAAGAGGGCATTTAATACAATACTCCAAATAAGACTGGGGCAAAAATTTGAGGTGCAGGCAGAAATAGCAGGGAACGTACTCCGCGGGATCGAAGAGTACTCAGAGGAAGAAGGCACAGGGTTAACTGTTCGTAAGAATCGGTATTAGGGTCATTACTGTTTCTGGTTTATGTGAACGACATTCCTGTTTCTTGCTGATGTTAAACTGAGAAAATGAAAGCAGACGAGGACAGAGAAGGGCTGCAAATGGATCTGGACACACTGCAAGATTAGTCAGATAAGTGATTTTTTGAATTCAACCCCAGCAAATGCATGTTAATGAAGAACGGGTAAGGGGACAGAAGACTGGACACGTTGTGTAGTCTCTGGGGTCAGAAGTTGCTGACCTCACTCAGAAAGACTTAGGGGCGAGCATGGTGGTTAGCATTTCGCCAGAGGCTAGCATCAACTAAGTAACCTCTGCAGCCACTGCTCGCCTGGCAAATCTAAGATTTGGCTTCAAAAATCTTAATAAAGAGTCTTTCAAGGTATTTTATACAACATATGTCACACCCATCTTTGAATACGTAACACCAGCATGGAACCCATACCTGAGGAAGCATGTTAAGAAACTGGAGAAAGTACAGAAGTACGCATTAAGGTTTGATCCTGAGTTAAGGGGCATGAACTGTGAGGAGATGCTAATGGAATTGAATCTCATGACATTGGACAAGATATAATAAAAACATACAAAATACTTAAGAAAAGTAATAGGGTAGATAGGGACAGACTGATTGAGAGGCAAGAAACGGGAACTTGGAGTCACAACTGGAACTTAAAAGCACAGATAAGTCACGGGGATGTCAGGAAGTATTCAGTCCCATGGTTGTCGGAAAGTGGAATGATCTCGGCGAAGAAATGGGGGAGGCGGACTCCATACATAGCCTTACGAGCAGGTACGATAGGTCCCACGAGGCCAGGAAGTGAATCTGGCAAGCGGCAAGTTGAGAGGCTGGGCCAGGAGCCAAGATTTGATCCCTGTAGTAACATATAAGTGAGTGCTGCTAGGTGCACAGGGAGGTCCAACAAATATAGGGAAACATGCCGAACGTTTACACCCATGCTGGGGATCGAACCACGAATCCTCAGTATGAGAGGTGAAGGCGCTACTAACTGAGCAACGGGACACTTTGTGCCGTGAAGTTTGAATTTTGCACTTAATTCAGTTTTACAAAGGATTTTGTCCACAAGTACAAAAGTTATTAGTGTTTCGTACAGTGGTTTTTGCATTAATTTCTATGAAACTCAAAGACTGGGCGATTTTGTGAATAGCGTTTAATTGGCAGCTCTGCATTGTTCATATTATGTCTTGTACTAACTTCATCTCTGTATCCTCTTCTCCAGTCTTTACTCTAAATTTGTTTACGTAGTCATTTGCACACCATCAGTCATTTCGCTGTTTGAAAGTTGCATGAAATAAGTCACTTAGTCTGACTTTGTTGGGTTATCTTAAGTTCTCTACACATATGCTGCTATGTATGATAATCTGTGTAACTGTATTTGTGTACACCTGAATAAACTTATTTATGGTATTTTGAACGCCTGCTGTGTGAGGAGGGAGGTGTTGAGAAATGGGATTACCAGTTAAGTTTAATTTTAAATTTAAATATAGGGAACACTTAGCTGATAAAAGACAGCAAATCGTCTACACAGCCGCCCCTGCAGACGAGGTCTTGAATTGTTGTCATGATCATCTCAACGGGCTGTAATGAGATCATATTATGTAAACAATAAATTACCCCT
This sequence comes from Cherax quadricarinatus, assembly GCF_026875155.1. Lineage (NCBI taxonomy): Eukaryota > Metazoa > Arthropoda > Malacostraca > Decapoda > Parastacidae > Cherax > Cherax quadricarinatus. The sequence continues at coordinate 19,147,456 of NC_069402.1, forward strand.
AGGGGGTGTTATGTCAGCATATTTCATTCACTGATGGCTGACAAACTTACTTGTGTGGACTCAAAAGTCCGCACCTAACTGCCGACTATGGGTTGATTACAAACTCCTTGCGACTCAAGAACTGTGCAGTCCCCCGTACTACAAGAAATTCGTAACCTACCTTGCTCTTGTAGCGTGAGCTATGGTGTTCTTCACACCTTCGACAGATATCGGTGACTTGATAGAAGCTGAAGTGTCCTTGGATGTCCACGTCTTCCATAGTCTAGGAATACGCACACTGGTACACTATGTTCCACAAGATTTGTCTTTATTGTTCCCAATCTTATCACTAAAGATGCTGATCACACTTCTCTTAAGTGTTTATTGTGTTTTATGAGATACTTTGTTCACACTAACGCACAGATCGTTCTTTGTTGGTTATCCTGGCGTCAGTGTCACTCTCAGTAGAGTCAAAAGTAATCTGAAGACGCCACAGCACCCCATGCCGTTACTGCCCCTAGCACAAAAGAAAAGCTGACATAGTACCTTTGCTTCCTTGCCACTTCCTCCATGAGGCAAAGCAGAATGTTTAAATCTTGCTGTCTTAAGCATAGACAACAATGTCCACTATCTTTACTATGGTAATAAAGTGGGAGCAGGATTTTCCTTAATTGTCCTGCTAAGGTAAGAGATGTACTGTCTCTTATTAAAATACACTCTGCAACACAGGACCCTGCAAGGAGCGTTGGTCGAAGCGACCACGTCCCATACTCGTACTGCATCTGCTTTTTTTTTTTCGCCGGTATTCTCCCGGCCCGGGTCTGCTATCAATTACTCGCTGTAGCAGTAAACAAGATAATTGCCCCTTCTGAGAGGGCGAGGCCCCTCAGGGCTGAAAGGGACTGAAGGGGCTGAAGGGGGCTGATACCCCCCTCCTGGAGAAAATTTCTCCACAGGAGAGATGTATGGGGAGGGGATGGGAGGGAAGGAGGGAGAGACATGGAGAGGGGAGGGGAGGGAGGGAGAGTGGAATAGAAGAGTCAAAGAGAGGGTAAACATACAGGCATACAGACACAACGATTTAAACAAACTAGGAATGAACATAAAAACGTAATGAGGAAGGAAGAGAGACTAGAAGGTATATAATAATAGCTAGACCCATACCGAGTCAAATATTTTAGCCAAGTTTGTGAAAAAATAACTGAAAATGGAAGACCAAGAAACAGAGGACCACAAATTCTCTGAAGTGGAGGAGGAAATGTTTGAGATTGTAAATATGAAGTTGGAGACTGTGTTTACACGAGAGGAGACCTTAGATAATACCGAGTTGAACCCCGCACCACCACCACTATCACCACCACTATCACCACCACCACCATCACCACCATCACCACCACCACTATCACCACCACCACCACACTATCACCACCACCACCACTATCCCCACCACCACCACTATCACCACCACCACCACCACTATCACCACCACCACCATCACCACCGCCACCACTATCACCACCACCCACTATCACCACCACCCGGAAGGCACTACACTGAAACACCTTAAGGAATGTAAAAAAGTTACTATATTGCAAAAGGTATATAATACAGTATGTACAAACGTATAAATTGAAGACATATGCAGCGTTTCCTAGCAAAAAAAATTTCCTTAACGTTTTAAATGTGTATAATTTCCAGAATTTGCTATTGGATGATGGCAAGGAAAATGCTTTATGAACAAAGCTATATGACAATGGGGTTAAACAATGTACAGAAGAACTAAGCTAGCCTTTTAGAATGTTTAAGATTTCATGACACAAAATAAATATAGAAGGCACGGGGACAGGGACGCTGTGCCTTCTATATAAGCTGTTGAAAAGGGAAAAATCTTTGATTAATATGAACATTTCACCGAGAAGTGTGAAAACATTTGAAGAAACTGAATACAGCACTTGCTGAATTAAAAAAATAACTTTCGAAATCTTCTGATTTTCATTAGCAAGTTCTTACTCTGTATATCAATCTATTAAACAGTTACTGTACATCAGATATATTGAACAAAGAGTCGCCTGTTGAGGTGCCACAGGAGACGGAACCTTCAGCCAGTAACGTCCCTAATTTATACAAAAGACTTGCTGGAAACAATATTATTCAGAGGCATCAATATAAACGGCTGTAAGTCCCTGCAGGAACGCTTGAATAAACAGTTAATGTAGTGAAGATTGGACGATGTAAGTTAGTGTAGATGAATGCCACGTAATGGAAGTGGGAGAATATATCAGGCCACGTAGAGAGCAGTGTGACAAAATATTCAAAAGTCAGACAGAAACAGTGATCTCCTGAGTCATTTTAGACAAAATATTTGTCGCCGGAAGATTATACAAATGAAATTGTTAAATTCACATGTTATGCTGGCAAATAATAAATGTTTAAAAATAGACTGAAATTATAAAAACATGTGTTCAGCGGGTATCATAATATGCAACGGTGGTGTCATCTCCATGTATGAAAAAGAGTGAATATGGTGGAAACAGCAAATTAGTCGCAAAATGGCTCCCAGAGTTAAAAACATTGAGTTCAGGTGACACAGCACAAGGTCAGGTGAGCAAGTATTGAGTTCAGGTGACACAGTACAAGGACAGGTGAGCAAGTATTGAGCTCAGGTGACACAGTACAAGGACAGGTGAGCAAGTATTGAGTTCAGGTGACACAGTACAAGGTCAGGTGAGCAAGTATTGAGTTCAGGTGACACAGTACTAGGTCAGGTGAGCAAGTATTGAGTTCAGGTGACACAGTAAAAGGACAGGTGAGCAAGTATTGAGTTCAGGTGGCACAGTACAAGGACAGGTGAGCAAGTATTGAGTTCAGGTGATAGGTTCAATTGTTACAGATTGTGACACAGGGTCAGGTAAAACAGATTCAGGTGACACAGGTTCAAGTGACGCAGGGTCAGTGACAGTGGTACCCATCACCTGCCTGCAACAACAATGGTTCAGGTGACACAGGTTTAGTTGACAGGTGACACCACCTGGCTACAGCAACACAGGTGACACACACCACCTGGCTACAGCAAGGAGACGCACTGGTTTAGGTGACACACACCACCTGGCTACAGCAAGGAGACGCACTGGTTTAGGTGACACAGGTGACACGCATTACTTGGCTACAACACAGGTGAAACACCACTTGGCTACAACATAGGTGCAGGTGACACAGGTGACACCACTTGGCTACAACATAGGTGCAGGTGACACACCACTTGGCTACAACATAGGTGCAGGTGACACAGGTGACACACCACTAGGCTACAACATAGGTGCAGGTGACACACCACTTGGCTACAACACAGGTGCAGGTGGCACACACCACCTGGCTACAAGTGCAGGTGACATGCACCACATGGCTACAACACAGGTGCAGGTGACACACACACCACCTGGCTACAACACAGGTGTAGATGACATAGGTGACACCACATGGATGCAACAACACAGGTGACACCACATGGATGCAACAACACAGGTGACACACAACCTGGCTACAACACAGGTGGCACACACCACCTGGCTACAATACAGGTGACACACACCACCTGGCTACAATACAGGTGACGCACACCGCCTGGCTACAATACAGGTGACACACACCACCTGGCTACAATACAGGTGACACACACCACCTGGCTACAATACAGATGGCACACATCACCTGGATACAATATAGGTGACACACACCAACTGGCTACAACAACACACATGGCACGCACCACCTGCCTACAACAACACAGGTGACATACACCACCTGGCTACAACACAGGTGGCACACACCACTTGGCTACAACACAGGTGGCACACACCACCTGGCTACAACACAGGTGGCACACCACCACACCTGGACCCTGACAACACAGGGGATGGCCACACACACACCACCTGGCTACAACACAGGTGGCACACACCACCTGGCTACAACACAGGTGGCACACACCACCTGGCTGCAGCAACACAAGTGACACCACCTGGCTACAGCAACACAAGTGGCACCACCTGGCTACAGTAACACAAGTGATACCACCTGGTTACAATACAGGTGGCACACACCACCTGCCTACAACAACAACACGGATGGCACACACCACCTGGCTACAATACAGGTGACACACACCAACTGGCTACAACAGCACAGGTGGTATACATCACCTGGCTACAACAACAGAGGCGACACACACCACCTGGCTACAATACAGGTGGGACACACCACCTGGCTACAATACAGACGGGACACACCACCTGGCTACAATACAGATGGCACACCACCTGGATACAATACAGGTGACACACACCAACTGGCTACAACAACACAGATGGCACAAGAACAGAGGCGACACACACCACCTGGCTACAATACAGGTGGGACACACCACCTGGCTACAATACAGGTGGGACACACCACCTGGCTACAATACAGATGGCACACACCACCTGGCTACAAGACAGGTGACACACACCACCTGGCTACATCACAAGTGCAGGTGACATACACATGGCTACAACAACACAGGTGCAGGTGACACACCACCTGGCTACAACACAGGTGTAGGTGACATAGATGACACCACATGGATACAACAACACAGGTGACACACCACCTGGCTAGAATACAGGTGGCATACCACCTGGCTACAACACAGGTGGCACACACCACCTGGCTACAACACAGGTGGCACACACCACCTGGCTACAGCAACAATACAGGTGACACCACCTGGCTACAATGCAGGTGACACACACTACCTGGCTACAACAACACAGGTGGCACGCACCACCTGCCTACAACAACACGGATGACACACCACCTGGCTACAATACAGGTGAGACACACCACCTGGCTACAATACAGGTGAGACACACCACCTGGCTACAATACAGGTGAGACACACCACCTGGCTACAATACAGGTGACACACACCACCTGGCTACAATACAGGTGAGACACACCACCTGGCTACAATACAGGTGAGACACACCACCTGGCTACAATACAGGTGAGACACACCACATGGCTACAATACAGGTGAGACACACCACCTGGCTACAATACAGGTGAGACACACCACCTGGCTACAACACAGGTGACACACACCACCTGGCTACAATACAGGTGACACACCACCTGGCTACAACACAGGTGGTACACACCACCTGGCTACAACACGGATGACACCACCTGGCTACAATACAGGTGACACACCACCTGGCTACAATACAGGTGACACACACCACCTGGCTACAATACAGGTGACACACACCACCTGGCTACAATACAGGTGACACACACCACCTGGCTACAATACAGGTGACACACACCACCTGGCTACAATACAGGTGACACACACCACCTGGCTACAGTGCAGGTGACACACACCACCTGGCTACAACACAGGTGGCACACACCACCTGGCTACAGCAACACAGGTGACACAGCACCTGGCTATAACAATACAGGTGACACACACCACCTGGCTACAACACAGGTGGCACACACCACCTGGCTACAATACAGGTGACACACACCACCTGGCTACAGTACAGGTGTCACACACCACCTGGCTACAATACAGGTGACACACACCACCTGGCTACAATACAGGTGAGACACCACCTGGCTACAATACAGGTGAGACACACCACCTGGCTACAATACAGGTGAGACACACCACCTGGCTACAATACAGGTGAGACACACCACCTGGCTACAATACAGGTGAGACACACCACCTGGCTACAATACAGGTGAGACACACCACCTGGCTACAATACAGGTGAGAGACACCACCTAGCTACAATACAGGTGAGACACACCACCTAGCTACAACACACGTGGCACACACCACCTGGCTACAAAAATACAGGTGACACCACCTGGCTACAACACAGGTGACACACACCACCTGGCTACAGTACAGGTGACACCACCTGGCTACAACACAGGTGGCACACACTACCTGGCTACAACACAGGTGACACACACCACCTGGCTACAACACAGGTGGCACACACCACCTGGCTACAACACAGGTGGCACACACCACCTGGCTACAATACAGGTGGCACACACCACCTGGCTACAATACAGGTGACACACCACCTGGCTACAATACAGGTGACACACCACCTGGCTACAATACAGGTGACACACACCACCTGGCTACAATACAGGTGACACACCACCTGGCTACAATACAGGTGACACACACCACCTGGCTACAATGCAGGTGACACACCACCTGGCTACAATGCAGGTGACACACACCACCTGGCTACAATGCAGGTGACACACACCACCTGGCTACAATGCAGGTGACACACACCACCTGGCTACAGCAACACAGGTGACACAGCACCTGGCTACAACAATACAGGTGACACACACCACCTGGCTACAATACAGGTGACACACACCACCTGGCTACAATACAGGTGACAGACACCACCTGGCTACAGTACAGGTGACACACACCACCTGGCTACAGTACAGGTGACACACACCACCTGGCTACAACACAGGTGGCACACACCACCTGGCTACAGCAATACAGGTGACACAGCACCTGGCTATAACAATACAGGTGACACCACCTGGCTGAAACACTGGCACACACTACCTGGCTACAACAACACAGGTGACACACCACCTGGCTACAACACAGGTGACACACCACCTGGCTACAGCAACACAGGTGGCACACACCACCTGGCTACAACACAGGTGGCACACACCACCTGGCTACAACACAGGTGGCACACACCACCTGGCTACAACACAGGTGGCACACACCACCTGGCTACAAACACAGGTGGCACACACCACCTGGCTACAACAACCAGGTGGCACACACCACCTGGCTACAACACAGGTGGCACACACCACCTGGCTACAACAACACAGGTGGCACACACCACCTGGCTACAACAACACAGGTGGCACACACCACCTGGCTACAACAACACAGGTGGCACATACCACCTGGCTACAACAACACAGGTGGCACACACCACCTGGCTACAACAACACAGGTGGCACACACCACCTGGCTACAACAACACAGGTGGCACACACCACCTGGCTACAACAACACAGGTGGCACACACCACCTGGCTACAAAACACAGGTGGCACACACCACCTGGCTACAACAACACAGGTGGCACACACCACCTGGCTACAACAACACAGGTGGCACACACCACCTGACTACAACACAGGTGGCACACACCACCTGGCTACAGCAACACAGGTGGCACACACCACCTGGCTACAATACAGGTGGCACACGACTTGGCTACAACATAGGTGACACACCACCTGGCTTCAGCAATACAGGTGACACACACCACCTGGCTACAGCAATACAGGTGACACACACCACCTGGCTACAACACAGGTGGCACAGGCACACACTACCTGGCTACAACATAGGTGACACACACCTATGAACAGGATGGGGTTCATCTCTAAGGCCTGGAGTCGTTGCATTAGCCAATTCGATTGAGGGGGTAAATGATGACTTTTCTAATACTTTAATCTGATAGATTATAGAGGTATTGGTGTTTGTGGAAAACAATTAGGCTGCAGTATTAGAGTTGAAAACAGCAGATATTACCAGGATACCTCAGGGATATGTTTAAATGACAATATTCAAAATAAAATTGCTAGTGAAGGCAAAGCAATTCATCAACAAACAAAGAGATAGTAGAGGGCAGCGAGTGACTAGCTCCCTTAATGTTTACTGTACAAATAGTAGGAGTCTAAGAAATAAGATAGATGAGCTAAGATTACTTGCAAGTGCAAGTAATATAGATATTATTGCTATAACAGAGATCTGGTTCAACCTGAAAGATAGAAAAATGCCTTCTGAATGCAGTATACAGGGTTATAAACTATTCCACACTGATAGGGTCAACAGGAAGGGTGGTGGAGTGGCGATGTAGGTCAGAGATAATTTAAAGTGTTGTCTTAGACATGATATAAGATTAGAAATATGAGACACAGAATCTATTTAGCTACAGTTTCTCGAGGGTCGTGACAAATTAATTTTTTGTGATTTATAGTCCCCCAAACCTTGATAGGGAGTGCAGTAAGCTGCTATGGGACGAAATTCATAAGGCATCTAGATATGAAAATAGTAGGTAAGACACATAGGCAACAGTTAGGCACTTTATTCCGAAACGTTTCACCTACACAGTAGGCTTCTTCAGTCGAGTACAGAAAGTAGGCAGGAACAATAGAGATGTGAAGACGATGTAATCAGTCCATCACCCTTGAAGTCGTAGATTTGAGGTGTCAGTCCCTCAGCCTGGAGAAGTTCAGTTCCATAGTCAGGAACTATCTGAAGATCAAGCGACAGTGCGGAGACCTAAATACTGTCGGAAGGAGAGGTGCAGAGTAGTAGTAGTGAGAAAGCAGCCACTGAGAGGTCACGTCCCTCTCAGATCAAACAATTCTCACTCGAAAAAGTTGTCCAAGGTGTTTTCTGTACCAAGATGCCATTGTGTTGCAGTGTCTGACAGGGTGAATATCAAAAATTGTATACAATACCGACAGGATGGTACGTAAGACACATAGGCAACAGTTAGGCAACTTTATTCCGAAACGTTTCGCCTACACAGGCTGAGGGACTGACAACCCCAAATCAACGACTTCAAGGGTGATGGACTGATTACATCGTCTTCACATCTATTGTTCCTGCCTACTTTCTGTATTCGACTGAAGAAGCCTACTGTGTAGGTGAAACGTTTCGGAATAAAGTTGCCTAACTGTTGCCTATGTGTCTTACCTACCAACCTGTCGGTATTGTTTACCATTTTTGATACTCAGATATGAAAATGTTGTGTTAATGGGAAATTTTAACTATAGACAAATTGATTGGAACAATGTGACAGGAAATCTTGAGTCGAGTGACTTTCTTGATACAGTTCAGGATTGCTTTTTAAAACAGTTTGTGACAGAAACAACTAGAGGAAACAATCTGCTTGACTTGGTTCTTGCCAACATAGGATCACTAATTAATAATCTTGAAGTTAATGATGTGCTTGGGGAAAGTGATCACAAATCACTTAGTTTAAATATATCATGGAATTACCCAGATAACTGCCATCAAATCTCTGTCACAGACTTTCGCTTGGCCGATTTCATGGGACTGAAAAATTACCTGGGTGGACTAAATTGGGATGACCTGACTATGGGTCAGGTAGGTGATCTTGGTTGCCAGTATGGCGTTTTTCAGAGCATAATTCTAGCTGCCCAGACAATATTTGTTCCGAGTAGGGAAATTAGATGTAACAAAAATGATCCCAAATGGATGAACAATAGATTAAAACATTTCATTGATCAAAAGATAGTCAAAAGAGGGGATGGGCAGTGACGAAATCAATATACTCAAAGAGAGAGAGAGAGAGAGAGAGAGAGAGAGAGAGAGAGAGAGAGAGAGAGAGAGTGGCCCGGTGGCCTGGTGGCTAAAGCTCCCGCTTCACACACGGAGGGCCCGGGTTCGATTCCCGGCGGGTGCAAACATTCCGACACTTTTCCTTACACCTGTTGTCCTGTTCACCTAGCAGCAAATAGGTACCTGGGTGTTAGTCGACTGGTGTGGGTCGCATCCTGGGGGACAAGATTAAGGACCCCAATGGAAATAAGTTAGACAGTCCTCGATGACGCACTGACTTTCTTGGGTTATCCTGGGTGGCTAACCCTCCGGGGTTAAAAATCCGAACGAAATCTTATCTTATCTTATCTAGAGAGAGAAAAGGAATTAGAAAAGCAAAAAGGTGATTAAGAGGCTAAGGTCGCAAGGGATTCGAAGACTAATCCAAAAAGGTTCTTTCAGGTATACAGAAGTAAGATTAGGGACAGGATAGGCCCACTCAAGAGTAACTCAGATCAGATCACTGACAATAAGGATATGTGTGAAATTTTCAATACTTTCATCCTCTCAGTTTTTACCCAGGAAAATACTAGCGAAATTCCAGAAATAATAGATTATGTAGAACAGGACGATAATAAACTATGCACGATTGCGGTAACTAGTGACAAGGTCCTCAGATAAATAGAGAATTTAAAACCTAACAGATCCCCAGACCCTGATGAACTGTTTGCAAGGGTTTTAAAGGAATGTAAAGAAGAACTTAGCAAACCTTTGGCTAATCTTTTCAACATATCACTACAAACTGGCATAGTGCCTGATAAGTGGGAAATGGCAAAGGTAATACCTGTTTTCAAGGCAGCTGACAGGTTCTTAACTTTGAACTGTAGTGGGAAAATTTATGGAATCAATAATTGCGGAAACAATTCATAACCATCTTGATAGGCATAAATTGATTATTGAATCTTTTTACGGTTCGAATCTTAATCTTTAGCCAGGTTAGTGCACTCCGTAACAATACACTTCATAGAACTTAGAAATGTAAGGCACAAATAATAGTTACTCAGTCTTTTCCTAGTCTTTTTATTTAAAAGCTTAAATACTTTAGATATTCATAAATATCTATTAAATATCACTTTGGTCAGAAACTTTCCTTCACACAAGAAAGCTCTTACATAGAATGTACATCATAGACCCCCTCTGGAGACTGTCAATATGGTCACTACACTTGATAATGATCAGAGGAATATTACTGCTTCCTCAATAGTAACATTACTTGTAAGCAAGTACATACATTGAGAAGTAACACTTTCACTGAGTAACTCCCTGGCATAAGGAATATATCACAAAGTTCTAAGCTTGACACTGGTCGTCACATCGTAACCTGAAGGTAACAGTATATAATTGTCCGCAGACTTCACTTCACAATAAACCACAAGCTGGTTCAGGAGTTTCTACAACAGAATTCTCTATCCAAGTGAGAATAAGGCGGAGTACTTGGAGGGGTAGCTCAGTCAATGCACACTGAGTCGGCAGAGAGAGAGTGAACTGAATTAACACAGTTAATCCATACATGACATCAACTCGCCAAAGGGGAGAGGGAATAGTAGGCTAAACTACCCTCCAAGGACATACCTTGTTTCAACTTTTAGCCAGCTGTTACCTACCTACCTAACATATTACTCAAAATACATAAATAATATATATATATATATATATATATTATATATATATATATATATATATATATATATATATATATATATATATATATATATATAATATAGGGAAGTACCACCTCTATAGCTGGAATGGGGACCCTCATCCTCAGAGAAGACAATAAACGTACCTCAGAGAAAACTCAAGGTTCTCCCCGGAGCTGTTTGAATATTTTCTTCTCCTACACACATCGTACCCGGGTATATTCCTAAATCAGATAATATTATAAACTAGTGGAATCCTTAATTTAGCTAATATTAAAGAAACCCCGAGTATAATATTAAGTGGATAATACATATAAATTAATCTCATTATGACCTTGGTCATAACAAATCTCAACACGGTTTTACAAAGGGGCGTTCCTATCTTACGAATTTACTAACTTTTTTCACTTAGGTTTTTGAGGAGGTCGATGATGGTATTGAATATGATATTGTGTATATGGACTTCAGTAAGGCTTTCGATAGTTCCACATCAGAGGCTATTAAGGAAACTTAAGGCACATGGAATAGGAGAAATTTTTTCCTGGGTAGAGGCATGGCTGGCAAACAGGCAGCAGAGAGTTCGCATAAATGGGGAGAAATCAGAATGGGGAAGCGTCACAAGCGGTGTTCCTCAGGGGTCAGTGTTGGGTTCATTGTTGTTCACAATTTACATAAACGACATAGATGAGGGAATAAATAGTGACATAAGCAAATTTGCTGATGACACCAAAATTGGCCGTCCAGTTCATTCTAATGTGGACATTAGAGCACTCCAGGATGATTTGAATAGACTGATGCAGTGGTCGGAGAAGGGGAGATGTAGTTTAATATAGACAAATGCAAAGTTCTAAATGTTGGACAGGAAAATAACCATGCCACATATAAACTAAATAATGTAGATCTTAATACTACTGATTGCGAAAAGGGTTTAGGAGTTCTGGTTAGCAGTAATCTGAAACCAAGACAACAGTGCATTAGTTTTCACAATAAAGCTAACAGAATCCTTGGCTTCATATCTTGAAGTATAAATAATAGAAGTCCTCAGGTTGTTCTTCAACTCTATATATCGTTGGTTAGGCCTCGTTTAGATTATGCTGCACAGTTCTGGTCGCCATATTACAGAATGGATATAAATGAACTGGAAAACGTACAGAGGAGGATGACAAAGTTAATCCCATGTATCAGAAATCTTCCCTTGAGGATGAATGGGGGCCCCGAATCGCACTCTCTAGAAAGGTGTAAATTAGGGGGATATGACGAAGTTTTTAAAAATGGAAAACAAAATAACAAAAGGGGATTAAATAGATGCGAAAATTTTCCCGCCAAAAAGGACTCGCAGCAAGGGGTTTAAATTGGAAAAAAATTAGATTCGGGAAGGGTATAGGAAACATGGTTTGGAATAGAGTTGGGGGAAGAATGGAACAAACTCCCGGTACAGTTATAGGGGGCCTAAAAAAGTTTTAGTTTTAAAAATAGGTTAGAAAAATTATGAGGGGGGTGTGGGGGGGGTGAATTGGACCTGACTAGCTTGTGTGCGGGGTTGGTCGTGCCCCTTTCCCTTGAGCGGAAGTGCCCTTGAATTATTGGGCAACCCGGGATGGTGACATGGACCTGTTTTTTTCCAGGGGGTCAATGGGCCCCTGCTGCAGTGTTCCTTCTTTCTTTGTTATATTAGCAGGTTGAAAGAGTTTTTCACTCCTTAAACCCACTATAATCCTAAAATATTAGGATGTACCACATATGGGTTGGGTATCCTGATTTTGATGGTATGGTTAAAATTAAGTGTGGGTATGGGTTTTAAAAATTTTTGTTCTTTTCCCCCCCTTTAAATAATTTTCTTGAAGGATCTTGTAGTAGAGTGTTGTCCGGTTTGTAGCTTTCCACTTACCATTGCTTTAAGGGCGACTGAGTTTCCCTCTCCCCAAATATGTTTTTTTTTTTTTTCCCTATAATCTACTTGTCCATAATTCTATCGCATTTGTTTGTTCTTTTTCGTAAGGGAAGCCCAGGTCTCTCTTTAATTCAGGGTTTTGAGAAAAGCCAGGCTTCTGGGCAGAGTTTAGGTTAAACCACATGTGGCGGGAGTTAGTGTCAGTGTGGCAGAGTATAGTGTCACTGTGGTAAGTGTTAATCACAGGTGGCAGAGTTAGTGTCACTGTGATATGCTAACCAGTGTGGCAGAGTATAGTGTCAGTGACGTGGCAGAGTAAGTGCAACCACCATGTGGCAGTGTGTGGAATGGGGGCAGACATAGTGAAAACCCCACAGTGTGGCAATAGTGTCAACCACAGTGGGAGGGGTATGTGTCAACCCCGGTGTGGCAGTGTAGTGTAAATGGGCAGACTATAGTGTAACCACAGTGTGGCAACTATCAACCACAGTGGGGAAAGATATAGTGTAACCCACAGTGTGGCGCTAGTGTCGCCACATGGGGCGATTTATAGTTCAACCCCCATGTGGCAGTGTAGTGTGAATGTGGCAGACTTAGTTTCAACCACGTGGGGCAGACTGTGTCAACCACAGTGTGGAGAGTATAGTGTAAACCATCAGTTCGCAGAGTGTAGGTCAACCACAGTATTGCAGAAATAATTCGTAGGGGCGAAATATGTCAACCACGTGGGGGCAGGTATAGTGTTAACCCAGTGTGGCATAGTGTCAAACCACAGTGCGGCAGTGTACTGTGAATGGGGCAGGACTATAGTGTCAACCACATGTGGCAGAGTAGTGTCAACCACGTGTGGGAGAGTTGGTCAACCACATGTGGCAAGTATAGTGTATCCACAGTGTGGCAGAGTATATATAAACCACCAGTGTGGGCAGTGTCAACCCCAGTTTGGCAGTGTTTTTTGAAGGGGGCAGACTATAGTTCAAACCACAGTGGGGCAGAGTATAGTGTCATCCACAGTGTGGGGAAGTAAGAAAACCCCCAGTGTGGCAGAGTGTAGTGCAACCATAGTATGGGAGTAAAAATCTGAGTGTGGCAGAATAGTGCAACCAAGTGTAGCAGAGTAAAATTCAGTGTTGCAGATATAGGTCACCCAAAGGGGTTGGCGGGTATAGTGAAAAACCCATGTGGCAGGTATAGTGTAAACCCAGTGTGGCGAGTATATGTCAGGTTTCAGATATAGTGTAAACCAGTTAGAGATTTAAAGTGTCAGTGTGCAGATCTAGTGTCTCCACAGTGTTTTGGCAGAGTATAGGGGTCAACCAGTGTGCGGGAGTATAGTGTAGTGTTGCAGTCATAGGCATCCACAGTGTGGCAGAGTATAGTGTCAACCAGTGGGGCAGAGTATTTTTAAACCCGTGTGGCAAGTATAGTACAGATATAGTGGGCAGTGTTATGTGTCAACCAGTGGGGACAGTATAGTGTCAACCATGTGGCACGAAGGGGAAATTATTAGTGTGGCATGTATGATAAGGCATGGTTTGGGGCCCAAAAGGGGAAAAACCAACCCCCAACATTAGAAACCATTGTGGGAACTATTACTCTTATAGACGACTATTGTGGGTACTATTACTATCTGTGAATTGATCAAGAAACTCGTTTACATGCAAAACAGTTATGACTTTTTTGGGTCAGGTATTTGATGGGGGTCACCTGACCCCCTTGGCACCAAACCCTGACTCAGGTTTTCATCTAACTGTCTTTTTGTATGTCGTGCGTAAAAAAAACAAAAAGGTCAGCTAATTCTACTTAAATAACTTAAATATATTTAAAATTTATATTCTTAAAAAACAAAAGATATTTTTTTTTCGTAAATTTTTGGCGGATTTTTGTTATTAAATTTCATAATAAATTTTCACTCTGTTTTTGTGGGGGAAATCTACGATTCGGCATTTAGGGACGGGGCACGCCCCGCGCACACACAACAACAACACACACACACACACAACACACACACACACACACACACACACACAACTCACCCACACACAACACACACAACACACACACACACCCAAAAACCACACACACACACACATGAAGCACTAAATACGACCGTGTCATGACATTGTTCAAGCAAAGTCATGGAGAAGTTATCAGGAGAAGAGTGGTGGAACACTTAGAAAGGAATGTCTATCAACGCAGCCAAAAAGGCTTTGGGGACGGGGAAAAACCTGTGTCACAAACCTACTGGGGCTCTATGACATGGGACAGCAGTAAGACGAGAGGAGAGGGGTGAGTGGATTTCTTTTCTTGGACTGCAAAAGGCATTTGACACAGTTCCACACAAGAGATTGTGCAAAAAATGGAGGACCAAGCGGGTTAAAAGAGAAGGCACTAAAAGGGATCAGGGTACTTTTTTGGGAAAACAGCAGCGAGTCAGGGGACGTGGGGAGGGTCAGAGTGGGGACCTGTGACCAGTGGGGGCCCACAGGGGTCGTCCTAAGACCAGTTTTGTTTCTGGTATTTGTGAACATGACGGAAGGAAAGACTCTGAAGTGTCCCTGTTTGCAGATGACGTGAAGTTTATGAGAAGAATTCATTCGATTGAAGACCAGGCGAACTACAAAGGATCTGGACAGGGGTGCAGACCTCGTCCCCAAAAATTAGCTCCTGGAGTTCAACCCCACCAAATGCAAAATCATGAAGATTGGGGAAGGCAAAGAAGGCCGGACGAAGCAGTCTAGGGGGCCAGAGACTACAAAACCTCACTCAAGGGAAAAGATCTTGGGGGGGGTATAACCCAGGCCATCTCCTGAAGCGCACAAAAACCGAAAACGCTGCGCTAGGGGCCTAGCAAAACTCAAAACAGCATTCCGACCGTACACGTGTACGGAGGCCCATTTGGATATGCGGCCCATTGGAAACCCCAACCTAGCCAAGCACGAAAGAAACTAGAGAAAGTAAAAAGGTTTGCAACAAGACTATCCCAGAGCTAAAAGGTATGCCCCACGAGGAAGGTTAAGGGAAATCAACCTGACGACATGGGAGAAGGAGGATGGGGGGGACTAAAAACACAACAAAATACTGAGAGGAATTAAAAAGGTGGAAAAAGACAGGATTTTCCAGAGATTGGACACAGAAAAAGGGGGGACACTTTGGAATTGAAGACACAGATGAACACAGGGATGTTAGGAAGTTTTTCGTCAGCACAGAGTTCAGGAAGTGAATATTTTGGGGAAAAAGGTTTTGTAGTGGGGCAGGACCCAAAATAGCTTTAAGAGGGATGTAAGTCACGGTTCAGGGGAGTGACCCTGTAGGCCCAGTGAAGAGGGGGGGGCAGGACTTGGATCGCCCCCCTGAAACCCTAACTAGGTAGTACACAACACACACAACACACACAAAACCACAAACACACCCTTCCCCTCCCCACCTTCCCCCCCCCCTACCCCCGCTCCCCAAAACCATCAAAAACCCCTCCCCCAAACCATCAACTTCCCCCCCCAAACCCCCCCCCCCCCTCAAATACCCATCCTCCACCCCCCCAATAACCCATCCACCCCTACTCCCCTTAACCAAATTTTTTCCCCCCCCAAACCATCTCCCCCCCTTCCTTCTGGGGTGCAATGGGGCAACTAAACTGGATTGGAACAAAGGGCCCAAAAGGATAATCTGGGGGGAAGATTGGGAGGAAGAGCTAAAAAAGGGAAAAGGGACGGGGAAAGGAGGTAGTGGTTGCAAGGAACATGGGGAGAGGTTAGCAGCAGAATGCAGAATGGGGGGCATCATTCCACAGTACAAACCCAAGTAAGAGATTAGAAGAGGAGCTGAAAAATCTAAACAGCCCAGAGACAAAGAAAAAAAGAAGTAGCATCAGCAAAGATTTAAACAGCACAGACAAAGGGCTGAAGGGGAGAATTAAGCTATATGTAGCGAGGTCCCGTCAAACCCATGGGCCAAAACAAAAAACGGGAGCACACTAAGGGCAGATTTAGAGGTTTGGAAGACATTGAAGGAACTAGGACTGTCAGGGCCTTCCGACACTTGTGGGGGGGCCCGGAACGGGGGAGCAGGAAGGACAAAACCCTGGCTGGGGGCCCCAGCTGGGGAAGGGACTGAAGGAAGGAAAACTCCCCGGGAGGATCTAAAACACCTCGAGGATGCAATGGGGTCAGTTGGGGGTGGAAAGGGAAGATCAGTTTTTGTTATGGGCTAAACGAAGTGAATGGGAAACTTTTATGAAAGATAGAGAGGGGAAAAAAAATGATTGAAGGTACCGTAAAGGTGATAGGCGAGGGAGACATGACCCAGGTGGCAAATTTTCGGAGAATCGGGTGGTTCACAGAGAAAAGGAATTGGCCTCTCAAAGTAATTTTCAAGGCAGAATCAACTCGAACCATGATCCTGCAGGAGAAAGCACGGCTGAGAGGCAAACAGGAGTTCATGAGTGTGTACCTCGATCGAGACAGAACACAGGAGGAAAGGATGATACTGAAAGAGAGAGTGCAAAAACGAAAGGAGGAATGATAGGAAATGAAAAAGGAGAGCAGAATAATCCAGGAACAGGTGGAAGGACAAGCACACCTCCCAGAAACACCTGCAGGACTCCAGCCATGACACCCCAAGGCAACTGAACAATCCAAACCAACCATCACACACCGATCCCTCTGTTCCCACCCCCTACAGCAACCCCCTATGGGAGCTCTTCCTCCACCTCCACTGCAACCCCCCACAGGCCCCCACCAGGGCTTCTGCTCTCCCAACCCTAGTATTCCCCCAGGACCACAGTTACAGTATTAGAACAGAAGTTGAAGGTTTGGTACACAAATGCGGATGGATTAACGAATAAATATGAGGAATGACAAGAAAGAATCAATGAGAAGTCCCCAGACATCATAGCAGTTACAGAGACAAAACTCACGGAGACAGTAACAGATGCAATCTTCCCACCAGGATACCAGATCATGAGGGAAAATAGAAGGGGCAGAGGGGGAGGAGGGGTTGCTCTGCTCGTAAAAAACCGATGGAAATTCGAGAAAATGGGAGGCATAGACGAGACAGGAGAAAGGGACTACATAGTAGGTACACTTCAGTCTGGGGAGCACAAGGTGGTCATTGCAGAACTGCAGGAGGCCAAGAGAGGAATATGAAGAGAGCAACAGAGCAATGGTGGACACACTTGCTGAGGTGGCAAGAAGAGCTCACTCCAGCAGAGCAAAGTTGCTGGTTATGAGGGATTTCAACCACAGGGAGATTGACTGGGAAAATCTGGAGCCACATGGGGGTCCCGAAACATGGAGAGCCAAGATGTTGGATGTTGTGCTGGAAAACCTCATGCACCAACATGTAAAGGACACTACCAGAGTGAGAGGAGAGGATGAACCAGCAAGATTGGACCTTGTTTTCACCCTGGGCAGTTCAGACATTGAGGACATCACATATGAGAGTCCCCTAGGAGCTAGTGACCATGTGGTTCTGTGCTTTGAATACATAGGAGAGTTGCAGGTGGAGAGAGTAACAGGAGTTGAATGGGAAAAGCCAGACTATAAAAGAGGGGACTACATAGGGTTGAGGAACTTCCTGGAGGAGGTTCTGTGGGACAGAGAACTGGCAGGAAAGCCAGTAAATGAAATGATGGAATATGTAACAGCAAAATGCAAGGAGGCAGTGGAAAGGTTTATTCCCAAGAGCAACAGAAACAATGGGAAGACCAGAACGAGCCCCTGGTTTACCCGACGGTGTAAGGAGGCAAAAACAAAGTGCAATAGAGAATGGAAAAAGTACAGAAGGCAGAGAACACATGATAATAGGGAGATTAGTCGCAGAGCCAGGAACAAGTATGCACAGGTAAGGAGGGAGGCCCAGCGACAGTATGAAAATAACATAGCATCGAAAATCAAGACTGACCCGAAACTGTTGTATAGCCGCATCAGGAGGAAGACAACAGTCAAAGACCAGGTGATCAGACTGAGGACAGAAGGTGGAGAACTCACAAGAAATGATCAGGAGGTATGTGAGGAGCTAAACAGGATATTTAAGGAAGTTTTTACAGTAGAGACAGGAAGGGCTCTGGAAAGACAGCACAGAAGGAAACATCAAGAGGGAATATACCAACAAGTGTTGGATGACATACGAACAACCGAGGAGGAGGTGCAGAAGCTGCTAAGTGACCTTGATACCTCAAAGGCGATGGGACCGGACAACATCTCCCCGTGGGTCCTTAGAGAAGGAGCAGAGATGCTGTGCATGCCCCTAACCACAATCTTAAACACATCCCTTGAAACTGGGCAACTACCTGAGAAATGGAAGACAGCAAATGTAGTCCCCATATTTAAGAAAGGAAACAGAAATGAGGCACAAAAAGAGTGTTTTGACTGATTTTAAAAGTTTCAGGGAAAGTTTTTATGGGGGGAAAGGTGTGGCCCAAAAAGGGGGACAGGGTTTATTAAAAACCAGAGGGAGAAGGAAAATCCGTGAAAAATTTGGTTTTTATGACAGGAAGGGGAAAAACGAAAGGAGGGGGGAAGACGTTTTTCCAGTGGGGGCCTTTGACTTTTTCCCCCAAAAAGGGTCGGGCTAGGCAGGTGTTTTTTGGGGGAATGGGGGGGAAACTCCCTAAAGGGAGGAAAAGACCTAAAGGGTTTTTCCCCCCCCCCCCCCTTTTTTTTTTTTTCAACCATTAAAAAATAACCTTTCCCTATTCGCAGATGATGTAAAGCTGATGAAAAAAATTTAAAAATGGGAAATGAGGTGAGGAGGACCAAAGGACCTGGACGGTGGACATGTGGCCCAGAAACGGGCTTCTGAATTCAACCCTGCCAATGAAAAAGTCATAAAGTTTGGGGAGGGGCAAAAAAAGCCCACGCGAGTATAGGTAGGTGGCAAAGACAAAAGACCCACTCAGGGGAAAGACCTTGGGGGGGGCCATAACCCCGACCCCGTCCCGGGAGGCACACATAACCAAATAATGCTGCAGCATAGGGGGCCCCCTGGAAAACCCTGGAATGCGTTCCGATACCTTAATAAGTAATCGTTCAAGACACTGTCACTGGTATGTTACCCCCTACTGGAGTATGCAGACCATTTGGGAAACCCCAACCCCGGTCAAGCACGTCAAGAATTAGGGGAAAGTACAAAGGTTTGCAACAAGGCTATTTCCAGAGCTCAGGGAATGTTGTAAGGAAAGGTTGGGGGAAATGGGGACGACGACACGGGGAAGAAGGGCAGGGGGACATGATAACGGCATAAAAGATACTGAGGGTAGAAAAAGGGTGGACAGAAATAGGATGTTCCAAGAGGGGCCCCAAAGAAAAAGGGGTAAAACTGGAAGCTGAAGACTCAGACGAGTCACGGGACTTTGGGAAGTATTTCTTCAGTATAGGGTGTCAGGAAGGGGAATACCCTAGAAAGTGAAGTGTGGGGGCAGGAACCTTAAAATTTTTAAAGAGGTATGACAAAAATCAGGAAACAGAGGGGAGGGACTAGTAGGTCGTAAAAAGGCGGGGCCGGGTGAGTTCGACCCCGTAACCCCAATTAGGTTAGGAAAACAAACACACACACACCACACAACACACCACACACACACCACACACCACAACACACACACCACACACACACACCACACACATCACTGATAAAGGGGAAGGGAAGGGATTAGGGACGTGAGGTGGGGAAGGTAAGTTTTAAGGGTGAAGTAAGGGGGAAAGGGTGCGGTGGGAAGGGGGAAAGGGAGGTTAGTGAGGGAGGGGGGTAATTAGTGAGGTGACGTTAGTAAGTTAGTGATGGGTGGGAAAGGGGAGGTAAGTAGGGGGAGGAAAGGTGGGTAAGGGAAGGTAAGTGAGGGGGAGGAAGGTGAGGTAAGGGAAAATAAGTGCGGGAGGAAGGTAGGTAAGGGAAGGGAAAGGGGGGTAAGGAAAGGGAGGTGGGAAGGTGAGTTAGTGAGCCCAGGTGAGGTAAATGAGGTGGGGAAGGTGAGATAAAGGGAAAGGGAATTGAGGGGGAGGAAAGGTGAGGTAAGGAAAGGGAAGTGAGGGGGAGGAAAATGAGGTAAGGGAAGGTAAGTGCGGGGAGGGGAAAAGGGGAGGTAAGGGGAAAGGGGAGTTAGGAGGAGGTGAGGTAAGGGGGGGTGGTAAGGGGCGGAAAGGAAAGTAAGTGTGTAGGGAAAGAAAATGAAGGGGAAAGAAAGGGGTAGTCAGAAAAAAAAAACCATGAAAAAAAGAAATTAAAATTAACAAGTTTCTCACTTCCTCCTTTATGTTACTACACAAGTGCTGTCATTTTTTTCACACAATGTAAGTGTTTAAAATATTCAGTTTGGAATATTTGTTTTTAAATAATGAAGGGCCCGGCCCGCAGAATATAAACCATAAAAGTTCCCCAGCGGTAATTTTTCTTCTATAATTAACAAAGTTTCCCCTCATGTTTTTATTTTTGTTTTTAAGTTTGCAGTGTTTAAAAGGGGCCGGAAAACAATTGAAATTTTTCTTTTGTTTTTATTTTATTTTTTTAATCTTGTAATTTTTTTTTTCCTTTTTTTTGTGTTTTTTTTTAAATGACGGGGAAATTTTGGGAAAGGGACTTGGAATTGGTTTCCCATGATTTCGTAACTGTATAACTGATGATAAAAAAAGAAAAAAAAGGAAATTACCGTAACTGGAACAATCCAGGGAATAACCGGCCATGGGAAAGGGGAAAAGTTTTAAAACGACGTTTGGGTTTCCCCCGGACCATTTAAAAAGTCCACTAACACACGAGAGTAGGGAGCCATTTAAATACTCGGGGGGGAACGGGGAGGGGACCAAGAGGGGGAAGGGGAAAAAGGGAAAAGCGGGGGAATTTTGGGTTTAAGGGGTAAGGGCCCTTTTTAAAGGGGTCCAAGTGGGAAACCGAAACAAATGCCCCTAAGTTTTTCCCTCCTCCGTGGGGTGGATTTTTTTGTGTAACAAATGTTATTCCCCGTGTTTGGTGGCTTGGTTTTGTTTGCTGCTGGGAAAAAATTGTTTACTTGTAAATTTTGGTTTTTAAGATTTTTTCCCCCCTCTCATACTTGACTTGGGTTCACAAATTTTGACTTTTTGGGGTAAACTAAGTTGTTGACAGTGATTTCTCGGGCCCCATCACAGCCAAAATTGTTTGGGGCATTTGGGAAGGGATTGATTCATTTTCGAAACTTGAAAGCTTTCTACATTTGTCTGGCGGTATTTCCTTCATTTTTTAATAAGTTGAAGAGTTTTAAACCCACGATTTGGTAAAACCACGGGGGAAAATTTTCTGGATCAGCAAGACAACTCAGAACTCATGGCAAGTGAGGGTGCCCACAACCCCAATGTATACACCAATTATCCCCCTACCCCCAAAACCCTTTCATGGGATCTCTTTAGGTTTACCTGCCCCCACCCCTGCCCCCCCACTGCCATGCCGCCCCTGCCACCACCAAACCCAAACCCCACCCCCCCACCCCCACCACCACCACCAACCCCTGTAGACAGCCTGTACAGTCCCGCACCCGCAGGCCCATGCTGTCTGCCAGCCTTTTGTTCATATTTTGCGGGGACTAAAGGGGGCCCCTTTCAGCCAGGGCCCCTTGGGGGGCCCCGCCAGGGTGCCTGCCCTTGCCTCTGCCTCACTCTGGCGACAAACCCCTTTACTCCCGTCAAGAAGTGTCCCTTCTCTCTTCCCCCGTGGGGAGGCCCCCCCCAAAGGGCCCTGGGCACAACAACAAGCCTGTTTTACCCCCACGACTTAACAATAAAGTAAGAAAACCTCCCAAGATGTTCATTTAAATCCCCCCACCAGAACACCCAAAAAAAATTTGGGTTAAAAAATGGTGGGAAAGGGGGGTGGTTGCAGCAAATTTTTGTTTGCCCCAAGAGGGGAAGAATGAAATCAACTTTTACTTTTTTACCCAAAGCAAGAAGCATCCGGCTCCCAACGGTTAAACCCGATGTGTGTCGCACGTTTGGGGCATCCAACCCCAGAAAAAAGCAGGAAATTTGCTTTAAATTTACCAAATTTTTTTTTGAGAATTTTAAAATGGGGTCCCAGTGGGCGCCACGCTACAGCATCCCACGCTGTTTTTCAAGTCACGTGTTCTGTCACTTGTATGGGTTTCTGTTTTTTCAGCTCAGCACAGCTGTTTCAAACAAGCCAGAGGTGGTTTTGGGGATTTCTGCGTCCAGTGGGGAAATTTCTTCTCGGGTTTGTGGGAGAGGAGGGAAATGGCCCTTTTCCCTTTCCCCCGCCATACATTACCCCGCCCTCGCCACCCAACTACCATCTCCACCCCCGCCCTTTACTCCCCCTTTCTGTGTTTTTTTGCCCGTTTTCCATTAACCCCATTGCCAAGCTGTTTTTTCCCCAGTGCCTGAGGCCACTCGAAGCTATGTGGATCAGCATGCCACGTAGATGAGCATGCCATGTAGATCACGACACCACGTGGATCCCGACGCCACGTGGGGTGTGGGCGATGTCACGTGGATCTACAAGCCACGTGAGTTACCAGATGTCCCAGGCCACATGCTGTGGTCTGCTGCCCGCATCACATTGACGTCACCGATGCTGCTGCCCGACTTCATGACATCATGATGTCTGCCTGACATCACCTCGAGATGTCTGCTGATGTCACCTCGCGACATCACATGATGTCACATCGAGTGTTTCTAGTAATTATTTCAGTATTGTCGAGAAGATTGAGAGAAGATATATGTCATGTGTTAATTAATTCCTCTCAGTCAGTGTTCTCACATGTCAGTGTGCTGCATGTACCGCGGGTGTGTGTAGTTTCCGTGTGTCCAGTGAGATCTGAGCCAGACCTGAGTAGCACCACTGTGCTAAGTCACCCGATGTGACCAGTGCGTTTGGCAGTTGAAATCAGCTCTGAGCCCGAGCCCCCTTGTACGGAAAGCTCTTATGCTCGTCGCTCATAGATGTTCTGCAGAATTGTACCTGCTACGATTCCCATCGAGATTTGTTTCACTTCGCCTCCAGACCTTCAGAGTGCATTTATATGTAGAGAAACAAGTCTGTGGACGCTTAGACTAACTTCTGCTATAACTGCAACTGCACAGAGAATGACACTCGTCAAGCCGCAGTTAGCCCTGTCGGCAGGCGCTGTGTCAGCCTCGTGTCACAAGCTTCAGTGAGCTCCTGCACAAAGAAGATGTCACTTTGACTGCTAGCTCGCTCACTGCAGTCTGGTGTATGATGTTACGACTCCCAGATGTTTCGCCTAGTCGTCTCTGCCATGACTTGCTCCACAACTCGCTCCACGCTCGCCGGCAGTGACAGCCCAGTGACAGTACCAGTCGAGAAGTGTCCTGAGTCGCTTGCCAGAAGTCCTGCCCAGTTGCTGAGTTTCGTCGATGCCTCACTCGAGGGCACCAGCATGTCGTGCCCCAGGTTGAGTGAAAACCTGCAGCGACTCCTACGATGACTGCTTCACCATTCTAGAGGAGACCATACCCTGTTACATCACAGCTCAGCCGCAGTGATGTCTCCTGTGTTGCAGTATCTGTCCAGACGCAGGAAGGCGTGCAGTGATGCCCTTCGACGCTCACTGCCTATGACCACAATGTTTAGCACACCCCATATGTTTTTTTCTTCCCACCCTGTAGGAAGATTTTTTTTTTCCATGTCCATATGTATATGTTTTTTATTTTGTGTTCTGTGCCCTGTTCCTACGAGAGAGAGACCGAGTTTCTTTTACCACCAGTATTGTTGCATCGGGACGGCGCGAGGTAGGTGGCCGAGCGTATGTAGACAGCCTGTACTGTGCACAGACAGCCTATGCTGTCTGCCAGCTTAGTTCATATTTCGCGGCACTAAGATGCTGCCCTCTGTAGCCAGGCCTCTTGGTGGGCATGCCAGCCTGCCTGCCCTTGCCTCTGCCTCACTTTGGTGACACCCTTCACTCAGTCAAGAAGTGTCCCTTCTCTCTCCCTTGTGGGCATGGCCCCCCTCCTGGGCCATGGGCACAACACACAAGCCTGTGTACCCACCACGACTTAACAATAAAGTAAGAAGCCTCCGAAGACGTATCATTTACTCCCCGCTACCAGAACACCAAACAAACTGGTTATACCACCACCGCTGCCGCCGCCACCACTGCCACCACTGCCACCACCACTGTCGCCACCACGGTCGCCACCACTGTCGCCACCACTGTCGCCACCACTGTCGCCACCACTGTCGCCACCACTGTCGCCATCCACTGTCGCCATGACCGCCACCATCACCACCACCACTATCGCCACAAAAATCAAGCCATATGGTTACGTAGTGGATAGAAGAATGGCTACATTGGCATTATTCAGATCACTAGTTCTCATTTAGAATAATGTGTGGTGTCGACGGCTTCGTTGAAATCAGAAGATATCAGATAAGAAAAGGTACAGATTTTTTTTTACTGCAAAGAGCCAGTATTAAACCACTGGGAACTCCTCAGAATACTCTGAATATACTCTCTGGGGGAAAGGAAGAAAGATTCTAGATTATATATACATGGAAGATACATTAGGGCCTAGACCCAGTGGAAAGCAGTGGCGCCATTGGCACAATATGAGAACCTATGAACATTCGTGATCCAAGACTATTAAACCTGCATTCTTTATCATTGCCAACATCCATCTCATGAACTCCCATCTTACTCAGTTTAGGGACATTTGAAAAGATGTCCTCATATCTCTGAAGAAGGGCCGCAGATATGCTAGATATTAATGGTCATGGATGGAGCTGTCAAAAGTTGCGACTTGGACAGTCTCACTGCTATTTCACAGATCTCTTGCAAAGCATCCTGCTGAAGTATATGGTCTCTGGAAAGAGAAAGTATGGTAGTAATTGCGGAGTGAGACTCATAAAACCTCTTCATGTAGTAGGGCTAACAAAACGTGCCCTCAGGGTGTCCGGACACTGGTTCCTATACCATGACTTTGTCTCCTGGCTGAAAAAAGTGAAAATTTTATTGGTCATACTTCCATTCATTCATATTTTCCTTTCATAATTGCCTTATGAATTAGTCTTACCCTAAACTCATCACTACTGAGCCATTCTTTTAGTACCTATAAAGGGTCTCTCATGGTGTAACGTTATATTAGCTTAAAGGGGCTGTAGCTAGTTGTCTTCTGTACGGTTTCTCACATAGCCAAGAGCAGCAGAGGTGTTCTTCACAAACTATAGGAAAATGAAGACAGTACGCACTATAGGTTTCAGTGTTTGTGGGAACCTTTGAAATGATTGAGGATGGTAGGCAGCTCCAAATGTTTCCTTTATTCCCAGACTTGACTACTTTGGATGGAACATGGCTTACCTATCTATCAGGCAAAAACAAAAAAACAAAAAATAATCTGCTCGTTTTAAAAATCGTCATGCAGACTGAGGTTGAAATACTGGCTGCAATGGTTGTGAATAATTTATTATTTTGTGAAAATATAGCAGGAGATTTCCAGAGTGGATCCTGGAGTGTATAGATGTTTTTCAGAGTGGATCCTGGATTCAAACTACGAGGAACGCCTAAAAGCACTTGAAATGTTCTCCCTGAGCAGAGAGAGAGAGAGAGAGAGAGAGAAGAGAGAGAGACATATATGCATGGAAGATACTTGAGGATTTGGTTGCACATTTACACACTACCATAACAATATAATGGAGTGACAAATGTCACAGGAATTGTAAAATAGACTTGCTGAAAAGCAGGGGCACCATGAGCATAAATAGAGAACACTGCATCAACATCCGTAGTCGTGATCATTTCAGTCTGCTACCAGAAGATTCAGAAATTTTCTACAAACCAGAATAAAGTCTTTAAGAGTAAACTGGCTCACAAACTCTGCCAAGTGGAAAATCAACCAGGCTGTGAAGAAAATTTCTCCAGGATGGGGGATATCAGCCCCTTTCAGAACCCTTTAAGCCCTCTGAGGGACTCAGCCCTCCAGAGGGGCTGATAGCGTCTAGCTTCCTGGTCAACATTTTAATTTGGAACACGGTTCGTACCCGGGCAAGCCAGTAAGTCATGTCATGGCTGACCAGTGTTGCAACCATAGTGTAGTTTAATAAGAGAAAATCGATCTCTTACCTTAGCAAGACAATTAAGGAAAATCCTGCACCCACTTTATTACCATGTTAAAGATGTACATTGACGTCTATGCCCAGACAACAAGAATCAAGCATTCTGCATTGCTTCATGGTGGAAATTTGGCAGAAAGTAAATTTGCTTAAATCAGCTTTTTCCTTTGTGGCTAGGGGCAGCAGAGGCAGAGGGCACTGTGGAGCCTTCAGATTGCTTTAAAACCTGCAAAGGGAAACATTAACGCCGGGACAATGAACAAAGAACACTGATCCGCACGTTTTTGTGCGCATAGACAATCTCCATAATAACAATAAACCTATTACAGAGAAGTGTGCTCAGCTTCTTCAGTGATATTACGGTGAATGTGAGGGAAAAGTAGGTGTAAGTGGGGTTAAGGTTGTTCGGGCAACCAGGAACCATTAGTTACGTCGCGTGCACCCCCCCCCCTCCTCTCTGGCGGGCTGGGGCGAAACTAGTTCCTGGTGTCCGATTTGTTAGTTTCTACTCCTGGTAATATTGACCTTACCTGGTGTGGGTTGAAGTTTGGAGAGTCACTTCACCTCCACTCTTCTCCTAATCAGGTAGGGTGATATACCAGGAGTATCACTGTTTCCTTATTTTGTTTGCTGGTTACCAGTAATGATTTTGGCATTTATCATTCTTTTCAATTCTTAAATGTTATTTTATCATAACTATGGGTAACCAGTTTATTTTCTCTTATTTACCAGCTCTGTTCCTGGCGTGGTCTTCCAGGATAGACGCCAGATAAAGGAGCAAGACATATGTTAATAATACTTATTAACATTATTCTACTTCTACCGGCCCTTACCTATTCTACTTGTGCTCCATCCAAGTGGTAGGAGATTCCAGAACATCGGATTACCATCTGCCCAGGATAACCTACATAAATAACACCAGAGGAACTATCCAGGGCCATACCTACTCCTGCCCAACTAAAAGAACTGAAGGCCATTTTTTTTTATTTATTTAAATTTTAAGTAAAATTCTCAAAAATCATTTTTCTCATTTTTTCCTAAGTTATTTCTTTATTTATTTATTTTTCCATTAATTTCTTTTGTTCAGTTGGAAGGCGTTCCACTGACAATGGCGACCTTGCCAGGATACGACTCTTGAAGCAACATCGTCCTGATGGTTCAACTGGTTGTGAGTAAAAACATTTAAGATAGAAAAGGGTGAGTTAGTTGAGGTGTCAAGTCATTACTGGTAGTCTGGTTGACTTACCGTTGTTTGGTTTTCTAGGGTTCGGTTTAGAAGTTTACCTATTTGTTGGACCTGGGGAACTTTGATGATAACCCCTCCTGTGTGAACCCGTGTGTATTTTGCTTAGTGAAGGCTATTGAGCCCACAAGTGTATCCTTCCAGGGAGAATATTATTTCATTTTCTACTTTGGGAAGTTTAAAGTGTGCGGACTGTGTCCCTCTTTTGTAACAGACGTTACTGTTAATTTTAATTGTCAGTTGAAGTTGGGTGCTTAATATTTCTTTTTACAAGATGGATTCTTTAGATTTCTGGTTGAAAGCTGGAAAGGAAATGGGATTTACTGGACAAAGCCTTGATAGTTACATCACTGCTAAAATGGCTATTGAAGAGAAAAAAGAACAGGAAAGACTAGCTCGAGAAGAAAAAAAAGAACAGGAAAGACTAGCTCGAGAGGAGAAAAAAGAACAGGAAAGACTAGCTCGAGAGGAGAAAAGACTAGCTCGAGAAGAGAAAAAGGAACAGGAAAGACTAGCTCGGGAAGATAAAATCGAACAGGAAAGGATAGCTAGAGAAGACAGAGTTCAGGCAAGAGAGGTAGCCTTCAAAATGAAGGAAATTGAAGAACAGGCTAAGCAGAGGGAGTTAGAACAATCAAGGTTGGAATTAGAAGCCAAGAAGATAGAACTATCTAAACAGAAAATAGATGAAGGGGTACTAGAATATCCTTCCCAAGAACCTAATATTAGGATGCCACAAATACCACCTTTCTCAGAACAAGATGACATAGCGGCATATATTACTCGATTCGAGAGTACTGCTACTCTCTGTGACTGGCCATCAGATTCTTGGGCTACTAGGCTTGGCTTACTACTGTCAGGTTCAGCATTAAAAACGTCTATTCCACTCTACCCTCTGATGTTTTTTTCTAGTTATAGCCTGCTGAAGAAAGCTATACTTCTGGCTTTCAAAAAAACTACTCATCATTACAGGTCGGAGTTTAGACACATCAAAATAACTCCTAATCAAAATTATATGCAATTCTTAACAACACTTTTCAGATTATTTGATTCGTGGATTGAAAGTGCTGAGGTTGACCACGATTTCGAATCTTTAAGAGACCTGATGGTAAGAGATCAATTCCTTTCTTCTGTAAACTCTGACTTACGAATATTCATTAAAGAACGAAACGTTCATACGGCTGCAGAAATGGCACAAGCTGCTGATAATATATGCGTGCGCTCATAATAACTACCCTAAAGAGCGTAGCAGATATAAGCCTGTTGTGCCTAAGCAATCTGAGGGATCCAAACCCTCCGTACCTAAGAATTCCACGGCCTTCACAGTAAAATGTTTCAACTGTAATGAATGGGGTCATAGGCGGCCCGACTGTCTTAGAAAAAAAGGTGAAAATGTCGGTAAATGTTTCACTGAATCAAACATAAACGCACCTTTTAGTGAAGGTACAGTCAATGGCATGAATGTGTCAACCCATTCTTAGAGACACTGGATGTTCCTGTATTTTTTATCTCAAGTAAGCTTTTCCCTAACCTAGATTCTTCACGTTATAAGTCCACTAAGTTAACTGACTATTTAGGAAGAAGCGATTCTTTTCCAACAGTCAGATGTTTCGTTAGGTGCAAATGGTTCTCAGGATGGGTAGATGCCGTAAGTTGCCCCGATAACCTCATGTTCTGTTTTGGTTGGGAACATACAAGGGGCTACTTTCCCATCTGAGAAGGACTGTTTGGAATTTGGAGTTTCCAAGGAAGGGTTGGAACCTAATATCTCTGTTTCTTCACAGATAGTTCCAGATGAGATTCAGTTGGATAACCTAAATCAGAGAGCTGATGGTTACAAAACTCCGGTAACACCTTTAGTAAGTCAGTCACTTGAACTGGACAACGTAGACGCCAGTGGAAAACTACGTGTGGCACAATCTATACAACAACTAGACTCGATTAACGTCGTTACCAGAGCTCAGTCTAAGGTAAAACCTATCCACCCATTAGTTTTTTCCCAAAGGAAAGCAATCGAGCTGTCTCATATAGTTTTTAGAGGGTCTTCAAAAGACTTGTCCTTCCTTAGAGGAATCTCGGAAGTTAGCTTTAAATGGCAAGGTGACCCAGAGAAAGAAATTTTCTTACAAGTTTGAGTTCAAACACGATCTTTTGTACAAGACTATAGTGTCTGCGGACAAACCCAATGACGTTGGTCGAAGCCTGTTAGTCATTCCGCAGGATTGCCGTGAAACCATTTTAAAGATTTCTCATGACTTGCCAGTCTCTGGCCATTTTTCACATAGGAAGACCTATAATAAAATCAAGGACCTATATTTCTGGCCTAGCATGTCCGCTGACATCTATAAGTACTGCAGATCATGTCACGTATGTCAACTTTCCACGCAGAAGGGTAGAACTAGGAGAGTTCCTATGGTAAAGATGCCAATTTTCTCAGTCCCTTTTGCAAGGGTTGCAGTAGATATAGTTGGTCCTATCACCCCTCGCTCATCAGGAGGTCATAAATATATTTTAACTATGATTGACTACGCGTCCAGCTTCCCAGAGGCGGTACCCTTAAAATCCATTACGTCCATAGAAGTCGCAGAAGCCTTATTTTCTATTTTTTCACGTGTAGGTATACCTCGTGAAATTCTGTCTGACAAAGGGGCACAATTCACTTCAGAATTAATGGAACACGTTTATCAACTTGTGGGTGTTAAACCTCTTTTCACTACACCTTACCATCCGATGTGTAAAAGGAAGAGTGGAGCGACAACATGCCATCCTAAAGTCAATACTAAAAAAACTATGTATTCTTAAACCAACGGACTGGCATAGATTTTTACCATGTGCTCTTTTCGCAATGCGCGAGATTCCAAGTGATTCCCTTGGTTATTCCCCTTTCGAATTGCTTTATGGGAGACAAGCTCGTGGTCCACTATCTATTTTGAATGAACTTTGGTCCAAAGATATCAAACCTGAGGTTCAAAACAGCTATCAGTTTCTTTTAGATCTAAGGGAAAGGTTGGAAGAAACCGCCGATTTGGTCAGTAAAAACCTAGAGATGTCTATGGAAACGTACAAGACCTATTTTGACCATAAAAGCTCCAAGCATACGTTTTAATGTTGGTGATGAAGTTTAGTTCTCCTACCTGACAAATCCAACAAATTGCTAATTACCTGGCGCGGACCGTATAAAGTAGTGAAGGTCTGCAATAAGGTAGATTATATCTTGGATGTCAAGGGTAGAGAGAGAATGTATCACGTCAATATTTTGAAACGGTACCATCGAAGAGAAGTTAATCTTTGCGTAAATGCCTTTGACGAAGATACTACTTCTTTCAGCTTGGATACAAGTGGTGATTCGTACGAATGTAGAGTTTGTATTATAGATGACGAGTCTTTTACAGAATCGAAGGAACTACTGGATATCTTAACGCATGATCCCTCACCAAAGAAGTCAAATGTCAACATTAACAACGACTTGTCAAATAAACAAAAGTCTCAAGTAAGTGCCTTGGTAAATTCATTTTCTGACGTATTCACAGAGGTACCAGGACTTACCACCACTATTGTACACAAGATTGAATTGTCGGATCATGAACCAGTAAGGCGGAAAATCTACCCTGTTCCCGTTCACTTACGGAAAACTTTTGATAATGAGGTGGACAAACTATTTAACTTAAACATCATAGAACCTTCGAAATCAGCTTTCTGTTCACCAGTTGTTATGGTTAAGAAACCCGATAATTCTTACCGACTGGCACAAGATTTTCGTTATTTGAATACTATAACTAAATGGGATGCAGAACCCATGCCAGTAATTGATCATGACTTGTATAAATTCCATGACTGCAAATTCTTCTCAGAATTAGACATCTCACAAGCCTACCATCAAGTGCCATTACACCCAGACTCGAAACCATACACTGCTTTCCCTACTCATAGAGGCCTAATGCAATATCGCACAATGCCTTTCGGCTTGGTTACCGCGTGTGCCACATACATTAGGCTTATGAGAATAGTTCTCTCTGATCTAAAGAATGTTTCAGTGTATTTTGATAATATTTATATCATGACAAATGTCTGGGAAGACCATCTAAATACACTAGCGCTTGTTTTGAAAAGACTAAGAACTCATGGCCTTACAGTTAAACCACAAAAGTGTTTTCTTGGCTATCATAAGGTACAATACCTTGGGTTCATTATCTCTGATAACAACTTTTCACCACTTCCTAATAAGACCAAAGCTGTTTTAGAAAGTACGTTCCCAGCTACCAAAAAGTTATTAAGAAGTTTCCTTGGATCTGTAAACTTCTATAGAAATTTCGTACCAAATCTAAGTAGCTTAACTTCAGTTCTTACAGACTATTTGAAAAAGGGTGTTCAAGGAACCTCTTAGTTGTTCTGAGGAAGCCCTCCAAAGCTTCGAAGAAATTAAGAGGATATTTTCAAACCCCCCTGTCCTAAAATTACCAGATATTAATAAAATATTTTGTCTCCGAACAGATGCCTCCCATTCTGGACTCGGGGCTGTACTACTTCAATATTATGAGGAGACACCTTTCCCAGTATCTTTCGCCAGTAAGAAGCTTCTGCCCAGAGAAGAAAGATATTCCACTGTGGAAGAAAGAATGTTATGCTTTAGTATGGGGTATAAGTAGATTTAAATACTACCTATACGGTAAACCCTTTGTGCTTGAAAAAAGATCACAAGCCACGATGTACTTGGAAAACTTTAAAGGGTCAAATAGCAGACTCTTGAGATGGGCTCTGGCTATTCAGCCCTATAAGTTTTAAAGTCGTTTATATTTCTGGCTCTGAAAACCACTTTTCAGATTGGCTGAGCCGAGGTTGTAGTTAGTTCTTTTCCCTCTGTTCGTTGACTTATTGACTCCGTCCATAAGTTTTGGAAGGGGGTATTGTGAGGGAAAAGTAGGTGTAAGTGGGGTTAAGGTTGTTCGGGCAACCAGGAACCATTAGTTACGTCGCGTGCACCCCCCCCCCTCCCTCTCTGGCGGGCTGGGGCGAAACTAGTTCCTGGTGTCCGATTTGTTAGTTTCTACTCCTGGTAATATTGACCTTACCTTTGGGGTGGGTTGAAGTTTGGAGAGTCCCCTTCACCTCCACTCTTCTCCTAATCAGGTAGGGTGATATACCAGGAGTATCATCTGTTTCCTTATTTTGTTTTGCTGGTTACCAGTAATGATTTTGGCATTTTATCATTCTTTTCAATTCTTAAATGTTATTTTATCATAACTATGGGTAACCAGTTTATTTTCTCTTATTTACCAGCTCTGTTCCTGGCGTGGTCTTCCAGGATAGACGCCAGATAAAGGAGCAAGACATATGTTAATAATACTTATTAACATTATTCTACTTCTACCGGCCTTACCTATTCTACTTGTGCTCCATCCAAGTGGTAGGAGATTCCAGAACATCGGATTACCATCTGCCCAGGATAACCTACTAAATAACACCAGAGGAACTATCCAGGGCCATACCTACTCCTGCCCAACTAAAAGAACTGAAGGCCATTTTTTTTTATTTATTTAAATTTTAAGTAAAATTCTCAAAAATCATTTTTCTCATTTTTTCCTAAGTTATTTCTTTATTTATTTATTTTTCCATTAATTTCTTTTGTTCAGTTGGAAGGCGTTCCACTGACAGTGAACAATAGAAAATTCTTGATGAACAGTGTGTAACCAACGAGTGTTGCGAATTTCCAGACTGAGTGGAAGATGTGTACACTCAAAGACACTATTCTTAGTGAAGACACCGATACCCGAGTAGTTAGTACACAAACCCAGGTAAGTCTGCTTTGACGTATGGTGGTTTTATTGACTGCGCAGTCGAAAACTAATGTACGATCTAGGTAGATCACCATAAACTCGGTAATAGGTGAGCTTTTTAGCCTAACACAAGTGAATATAAGGCTCTCGTCAGTATTCAGTTATTCAATGAAATACTGACACAACTCCCCTAGAGGTAAATATAAGCACTTGTTCCCGACAGCCAGGTGGTCGTAGAACATGTTTCACATCGAAGGTGACAGTTGTGGGAGGCTGCGATTGGACAGACAGCAACAAAACTAAGTACAGTGGTCCCTCGATTATCGACGGTAATCCGTTCCTGGAAGCCGGTCGATTATCGAAATGGTCGATTTACGAATCAATTTTCCCCATAAGAAATAATGTAAATTCAATTAATCCGTTCCTGACACCCAGAAGTATTAAAACAAAAAAATTTTTTACATGAAATATTCATGTAGTACATAAACAATACAGTGGGAAATGATGAATGAAACATTAACAGCATAACACTTACCTTTATTGGAGATTCTTCTTAGTGTATGGGAGACTGGAGGAGGAGGAGAGAGTGGATTTTTTATAGTTTGGAAGGGGAATCCCTTCCAGCAACACCTCAGGTACCATTTGCTTTTCGGGGGTTGCTTCTTTTCTCTTTTTTCTTAAGGGCCACTAGGACCAAG
This sequence comes from Cherax quadricarinatus, assembly GCF_026875155.1. Lineage (NCBI taxonomy): Eukaryota > Metazoa > Arthropoda > Malacostraca > Decapoda > Parastacidae > Cherax > Cherax quadricarinatus. The sequence continues at coordinate 19,182,213 of NC_069402.1, forward strand.
CTTGAGAGTCACTGGAGTCCTGTCTCGAAAAAATAACTGTGCAAGAGCTCTGTTTCTGGCATCTCTTTAAAACTTCCCTAAAATGGGCCAAGACTCTGTCACTGTAAAGTTGGCCGATATGGCTTGCAACATCCCTTCTCTGGGTGATGTTTTCTCCATAAATTTTCCATCTTACCCCACTAGTAAAAATCTCCTTAATTTCTGAAAAGGGACCTTCTTTTCCTCTCTCTTCCTCCTTTCCCCTGCAGCAAAAATTCTGAGCTGCGATCTGTTGCTCTTCCTGCTGAAGCTCTTGCAGCTCCTCAGTGGTTAGCCTTCTTTTGGGGTCCTCCACCAACCTTTCCAATCCTAAAAACTCAAAACCAAACCCCATGGAACTCCCCATGCCAAAAAATAGATTTAAAAAAACGGAAAAAGGGGCCTCATAAAGGGTCACCCCCCCCCCCCTTTTCCAAATCCCTCTTGCCCGACACAACCCGGCCAAAAATTTTCCCCAAAACAATTTAAAAAGCCCTTGGTAACACCCCCCTCCCCAACCCCTTACCCTAAAAAGGCTACCCAATGGAAAATACTGAAAGGGTTCCCTTTCCCAAAAAATCTCGTAGGGTCAAGTGATTTGTCTGAGGCCCAAAATTGAAGCCCCCTTTTCAAACATTGTTTTGGGTTGTCCATTTTTTTTAAAGTTTGCAATGACCTCGGGTTCCCCAATGGGTTGGAGAGGGGGAGTGGTTTTTCGGGGCAAGAACTTTACGAGAAAACCCCCAAACTCCTTCAGAATTTGGTCATCCAATTTTGGGTTGGATAGCGGGTGCATTGTCCCATTACTAAAGGCCCCGAAAATCCAATTTCTTCTCCCGGAGGTAATTCTTCACACAAGGGCCAAACCCCTTCTTTAAAAACCACTCTACAAAAATTTCCCTCTTGACCCATGCCTTATTATTAGTTTTTCCAAAAACACACAAAATTTTTACTTTTCAAACATTATTTTTTAAAATCCGGGATTTTCAGAAGGAACACAAGTAAGGGCCCTTCCCACTTTAAAACCCCCCACTAGCATTACCCACACAACATTACGGGGCCCTGCCTTTCATGGCTTGTGTCCTGGCTTTGGGACTTTTCCTCTTGTGTAATAAAGGCCCCTTTTTTGGCATTTTCTTCCGAAGGGGCCCTTTTTTCGCCCACAATTGAACACTTGTTCGGGGTTTCACCCCTTCAGCCTCAATTGTACCCTGGAATTCATGCACAAATTTTTGGGCCCCCTTTTGGGGCCCAAAATTTAAGCCTCACCACCCTTTACCACACGGGTTTTGGGAAATACCTTCTTAAATCTCTAAAAAACCCAAACCCTTTGCTGGGCCTTTAAAAAATAAATCAATTCACCACTTTTTTTCAGCAATTTTTTCCCAAAAACTTCATCCCAACTCCCTTTCCCTTTTTAAACAAATAACGAGGTTTTAAGACTGTCTCCTGCTAATTTTTTCTCATTTATCCACACCAATAAAAACTTCTCAACCTCTTCCATACTGGTGACTCATTTTTGTCAGCATATTTACCCCCTTTTCAACAACAGCACCCCTTTTTTTCCCTTTTCTCAGGGCTATGATGGAAGATATGGGTTTAAAATTTTTGTTATACAAACCTCGCCAGTTCCCACCCCTACGTACGCCACTATCCAAAATGTTTTAATGATTTTTTTTTTCTTAAATTCAATGGGAAATTTTCCCCCTTTTTTAAACCCAAAGGTTTGGGATAGGGGCTTTCTTTGGGGCCTGGGGACTTATTTAGCACTTAAATAACTTGCACGCACAAAAAAATGAAATATTTTGAAATATTTTACTGGAACACGTGAGAGGACCGCCGCTAAAATGGAAAAAATGGAAAACTGCTGGGGAAAGGGAAAGGGTGAGGCCCGGGGCCCAGGCCCGCTTTCCTCTGCATACGGCGTCTGGGAAAGAAAAGGGGCGAGAAAGGGTCGAAAACGAATTTTCGGTCAATTTCCGAGTCAAAATTTTTTCGAAAAAAAAAGGTTGATTTCCAAAAAGGGCGGGCTTTCAGGGCCCGTCCCATTATTGAGGGACCCCTTTACCTCATTAAAGGGTACAGATTTCTTTTGTTTTATAAAATTTTTTTTAACCAAATTTGGGAGATAAATTTTTAACCCCACAGGCTGTGGGTGGCTGTGTAACCACCTTTCTGTTTTAAAAGAAAAAAAGTAGTTTTAAATGGGAAATGAACAGGGAAGCTTGCTCTGGGGTTGGGGCTGCGAACCCGGGAGGAAGTCCCCCTTTCAACGGTCCCCATTGAACCAAAAATTTTAAAAAGTCATAGATGCTTTTAAAAAAGTGAGGAGAGACTAGTGAAGTGACCAAAAAACCCCCACCCAAAAAAAATAATTTCATCATTTAAAATTTTTAAAATAAAAAGGGGGCAAAGCCCTCAACCCACAAAAAAAAAATTTCCCCCATCATTGGGGCTACAGGGCCCGATGCAAAGTTTTCGGTTTTTTAAAGAAAACTCCACATAAAAGATTTACTTTGACAACGAAAAATGGTACCAGGTACAACTTATTTATAGTACAAATTACGGCAACAAGTGGATGTTGTAAAAAAAAACCACGTTTACAGTTCAGGACATTTTTTAACAAACGTTTCGCACGAAATGGCATCTTCAGGCGGAAGATAATCACTCGTGGCGAGATGTTTACTCTAAATACCTGAACTGTACGTGTCTTTTACCACATCTTGTCGGTATCACCATACCATTTCTCAAGTGGGTGTTGGCCTGTATGTCACAGAGTTGCTCTTTTTCTCAGAATTACTAAACATCACACATATTGAAGTTGGAGTTTTGGCAGTAATAATTGAGAACCAAAACCTAAGACATTGTGCTGTAGTATAAAAATCGTCAGTTGCAACTTCACAAAAATTTAGGGAACAGCTATTGAAAATTGAGTACTGTATGGAAAGTCTTTCAACTCCATCCCCAGATATGTTGCTTGGTGATGTCAATTTAAGACATTTAAAATGGAAGAATGGGGCCAAGACTGTTCAACTGCTTCCAGGATACGTAAGGAGATTACCAATAGAACCCTGCTGAATCTTCAAGAGGAGCTGAATAGATAGCTTAAGTCAGTACCTGACCAGGCCGGGTCTGTGATTCTAGGGGGGGGGGGGGGGGGGGGGGGGGCGATTATATATGCTTGCGCCGGTAGTAAACAGTCTGGTTGATTAGGTCCTGATCCACCGTAAGCCTGGTCATGAACCTGGCCGCGGAGGCGTTGAACCCCGAACACCCTCCAGGTAGGCTGGCAGTGAATCTATAGTTAACTTAGCAACCTCAAACTAACCTTGATAAAAAATATGAGAAAATACATTTGCATAATCCTAACCAAACCTATTTGTGGTCTATTTCTTATAAGTTTATAAACTGACAGGTTGATGAATGAGACAATTGTACAACTTTTGGCTATATTTATTATGAAGATATGTTGCCAGCCAATGACTTCATTAGTCAAATACAGAGAAGAACGGTGGAAGGTGAGGAGTGTGAGGTAATCAGTCTCTCAACCTGGAGATGTGTTTTATCAAGATCGATGGATTCATCAGATCATCTCCAAGCTGAGGGACTTGATTACCTCAAACTTTTGTTCGTCTTCCACATTCTCAATATTGGTCTGAGGAAGGTCACTGACTGGTGGAACAAAGATGCCTAAATGTTGCACAAGTGTCTAATCTGTCTTTGGTCGCCCAGATATAGTTTATTAATATAGGCTAATAAAATGATAGTTAATTATTTGATGTTCATACTGAGTTTCTTGGGGTTATAGTAGCAAGGAATTTACAGCCAAGCAAGTAGATATGTAAACAGTGGAGTTATTTGTTAAATATCATCTTTGTTGTATAAGCCAAGACTACAAGATATCAGTAAAAAGAAGGATGGATGAGGGGCTCCATCCGCGGTCCGTCAATTAACATTCCGAGCTCTTTTATTTATTGACGGTTGTTTATTACAGCTCAGTCTGAGTTCAGTACAAGATGTGTTCAGTACAAGATGTTTTATTCACACTACTGCGGTACTGTTAAAAGCGACATCACCTGGCTTTAACAATCCAGAAGGCTTTAATAAACATTCTTAACAGGAGAACAACAAAGAACAAGATATATGACAAGATGTGACCATTAGTGTGCTGACACTTATGAATGACGCGCCACCCAGGCTTGGTTATATTAACACTAGAGTGACAAGGACGGGGAGGTGGGGAGAGGGAAGACTGAACACAGGGCGGGGAGGTGGGGGTGAGAGAGGTACGGTGGGAGGGGGAGGGGTTGTTCCAGAGTATTCAACATCTTACCAGAAGATATCAGAAACACTGTTGGGACAAGTATAGAAGTCTTCAAGGGGAAACTGGACAAGTATCTTCATCAAGTGCCAGATCAACCAGGCTGTGATGGATATGTGGGCCAGCGGGCCGCCAGCAGCAACAGACTGTTTGACTAGGCAAGCACCAGACGAACCTCGCTCCAGACGACGGTTACACTATCATTATGTTCTGGTGTCACCGTTCCTTCACGTGGTTCCTGGTAGTTACACTATCATTGTTGATGTTCTGGTGTCACCGTTCCTTCACGTGGTTCCTGGTAGTTGCACTATCATTGTTGATGTTCTGGTGTCACCGTTCCTTCACGTGATTCCTGGTAGTTACACTATCATTGTTGATGTTCTGGTGTCACCGTTCCTTCACGTGATTCCTTGTAGTTACACTATCATTGTTATGTTCTGGTGTCACCGTTCCTTCACGTTGTTCCTGGTAGTTACACTATCATTGTTGATGTTCTGGTGTCACAGTTCCTTCACGTGGTTCCTGGTAGTTACACTATCATTGTTGGTGTTCTGGTGTCACCGTTCCTTCACGTGGTTCCTGGTAGTTACAATATCATTGTTGATGTTCTGGTGTCACCGTTCCTTCACGTGGTTCCTGGTAGTTACACTATCATTGTTGATGTTCTGGTGTCACCGTTCCTTCACGTTGTTCCTGGTAGTTACACTATCATTGTTATGTTCTGGTGTCACCGTTCCTTCACGTGATTCCTGGTAGTTACACTATCATTGTTGACGTTCTGGTGTCACCGTTCCTTCACGTAGTTCCTGGTAGTTACACTATCATATTTGATGTTCTGGTGTCACCGTTCCTTCACGTTGTTCCTGGTAGTTACACTTTCATTGATGACGTTCTGGTGTCACCGTTCCTTCACGTGGTTCCTGGTAGTTACACTATCATTGTTGATGTTCTGGTGTCACCGTTCCTTCACGTGGTTCCTGGTAGTTACACTATCATTGTTGATGTTCTGGTGTCACCGTTCCTTCACGTTGTTCCTGGTAGTTAAACTATCATTGTTGATGTTCTGGTGTCACCGTTCCTTCACGTGATTCCTGGTAGTTACACTATCATTGTTGACGTTCTGGTGTCACCGTTCCATCACGTGGTTCCTGGTAGTTACACTATCATTGTTGACGTTCTGGTGTCACCGTTCCTTCACGTGGTTCCTGGTAGTTACACTATCATTGTTGATGTTCTCGTGTCACCGTTCCTTCACGTTGTTCCTGGTAGTTACACTATCATTGTTGATGTTCTGGTGTCACCGTTCCTTCACGTGGTTCCTGGTAGTTACACTATCATTGTTATGTTCTGGTGTCACCGTTCCTTCACGTGGTTCCTGGTAGTTACACTATCATTGTTGATGTTCTGGTGTCACCGTTCATTCACGTGGTCCCAGTCCAAACTTCAATAGCTTCCCTCAGTAACTTTTGTAGTTTTTCTTAACTTAGAAAGCTGTTATATTTACCTCTCTCAGGACGTGGCTGTCCACATCCTTTTGAATGTTAAAATTGTATGTCCCTTTTTATTCTAAATAATTTCCAAAATAAATTTTGAAAGTATTATGTGCCACAATTTTGTTATCGTCGTCTTTACTTTGTATTTACTCTTATCCAGATTTTGCAAGAAATTTTATTTCTAAATGTTTTTTACTTACTGAAGTGTTTATTTTTTGTCTTGATTTGTTAATAATAATAATCTTATATATTCTTGATGTCCCCTGGTGTGGTTCATGGTATTATCCCTGGTGTGGTTCATGGTAGTATCCCTGGTGTGGTTCATGGTAGTATCCCTGGTGTGGTTCATGGTAGTATCCCTGGTGTGGTTCAGTGTAGTATCCCTGGTGTGGTTCATGGTAGTATCCCTGGTGTGGTTCATGGTAGTATCCGTATGTGGTTCATGGTAGTATCCGTATGTGGTTCATGGTAGTATCCCTGGTTTGGTTCATTGTAGTATCCCTGTGGTTCATGGTAGTATCCCTGGTGTGGTTCATGGTAGTATCCCTGGTGTGGTTCATGGTAGTATCCCTATGTGGTTCATGGTAGTATCCCTGGTGTAGTTCATGGTAGTATCCCTATGTGGTTCATGGTAGTATCCCTGGTGTGGTTCATGGTAGTATCCCTATGTGGTTCATGGTAGTATCCCTGGTGTGGTTCATTGTAGTATCCCTGGTGTGGTTCATGGTAGTATACCTGGTGTGGTTCATTGTAGTATCCCTGGTGTGGTTCATGGTAATATCCCTGGTGTGGTTCATGATAGTATCCCATGTGTGGTTCATGGTAGTATCCCATGTGTGGTTCATGGTAGTATCCCATGTGTGGTTCATGATAGTATCCCATGTGTGGTTCATGATAGTATCCCATGTGTGGTTCATGATAGTATCCCATGTGTGGTTCATGATAGTATCCCTAGTGTGGTTCATTGTAGTATCCCTGGTGTGGTTCATGGTAGCATCCCTGGTGTGGTTCATGGTAGTATCCCATGTGTGGTTCATGGTAGTATCCCATGTGTGGTTCATGGTAGTATCCCATGTGTGGTTCATGATAGTATCCCTAGTGTGGTTCATTGTAGTATCCCTGGTGTGGTTCATGGTAGCATCCCTGGTGTGGTTCATGGTAGTATCCCATGTGTGGTTCATGGTAGTATCCCATGTGTGGTTCATGGTAGTATCCCATGTGTGGTTCATGGTAGTATCCCATGTGTGGTTCATGGTAGTATCCCATGTGTGGTTCATGGTAGTATCCCATGTGTGGTTCATGATAGTATCCCATGTGTGGTTCATGATAGTATCCCGTGTGTGGTTCATGATAGTATCCCTAGTGTGGTTCATTGTAGTATCCCTGGTGTTGTTCATGGTAGTATCCCTTGTGTGATTCATGGTAGTAGCCCTGGTATTCATGGTAGTATCCCTGATGTGGTTCATTGTAGTATCCCTGGTGTATTTCATTGTAGTATCCCTAGTTTGGTTCATGGTAGTATCCCTCGTGTAGTTCATATTACTATCCCTCGTGTGGTTCATGTTAGTATTTCTTGTGTAGTTCATGGTTGTATCCCTGGTGTGGTTTATGGAAGTATCCCTCAAGTGGTTCATAGTATCCCTTATGTGGTTCATAGTATCCCTCATGTGGTTCATAGTAGTATCCCTTGTGTGGTTTATTGTAGTATCCCTCAAATAGTTCATAGTATCCCTCATGTGGTTCATGGTAGTATCCCGCATGTGGTTAATTTTAGTATTCCGCATGTGGTTCATAGTATATCCCTTGTGTGGGTCATAGTAGTATCCCTTGTGTGGGTCATAGTAGTATCCCTTGTGTGGTTCATGCTAGTATCAGTCGTGTGGTTCATGCTACTAATCCCTCTTATGGTTCATACTTCTATCCCTAGTGTGGTTCATGCTACTATTTATTGTGTGGTTCATGGTACTATTCCTAGTGTGGTTCATGCTACTTTTCCTAGTGTTCATGCTACTATTCCTCGTATGGTTCATGCTGCTGCTGCTCCTAGTGTAGTTCATGCTACTATTCCTAGTGTGGTTCATGCTAGTATTAGTCATGTGGTTCATGCTACTATCCTTCGTGTGGTTCATTCTACTATTCCTAATGTGGTTCATGCTACTGTCCCTCGTGTGGTGTATGTTACTATTCCTCGTGTGGTTCATGCTATTCCTCGTGTGGTTCATGCTACTATTCCTCGTGTGGTTCGTGCTACTATTCCTCGTGTGGTTCGTGCTACTATTCCTAGTGTGGTACATTCTACTATCCCACGTGTGGTTCGTTCTACTGTCCCTCGTGTGGTTCACGGTAGTATCTCTTGTGTGGTTCACGTTGGTATTCCTCGTGTGGTTCATGCTACTATCCCTCGTGTGGTTCATGCTACTATCCCTCGTGTGGTTCATGCTACTATCCCTCGTGTGGTTCATGCTACTATACCCGTGTGGTTCATGCTAGTATCCCTCGTATGGTTCATGCTACTGTCCCCCGTGTGGTTCGTGCTACTATCCCTCGTGTGGTTCAGGTTACTATCCCTCGTGTGTTTCATGCTGCTATCCCTTGTGTGGTTCATTCTACTATCCCTTGTGTGGTTCATTCTACTATCGCTAGTGTGGCTCATTGTAGTATCACTCGTGTGGTTAATGGTAGTATCCCTCGTGTGGTTCATTCTATCCCTCGTGTGGTTCATGCTATCCCTCGAGTGGTTCATGCTACTATCCCTCGTGTGGGTCATGCTTTTATCCCTCGTGTGGTTCACGGTATTATCCCTTGTGTGATTCATGATAGTATTCCTCGTGTGGTTCATAATAGTATCTCTCGTGTGGTTGATGCTACTATCCCTCGTGTGGTTGATGCTACTATCCCTCGTGTGGTTCATGCTACTATCCCTCGTGTGGTTCATGCTGCTTTCCCTCTTGTGGTTCATGCTACTATCCCTCGTGTGGTTCATGCTACTATCCCTCGTGTGGTTCATTCTACTATCCCTCGTGTAGTTCATTCTACTATCCCTCGTGTGGTTCATTCTACTATCTCTCGTGTGGCTCTTGCTACTATCTCTCGTGTGGTTCATGGTAGTATCCCTTGTGTGGTTCATGCTACTATCCCTCGTGTGGTTCATGGTAGTATCCCTTGTGTGGTTCATGCTACTATCCCTCTTGTGGTTCATGGTAGTATCCCTTTTGTGGTTCATGCTACTATCCCTCGTGTGGTTCATTCTACTATCTCTCGTGTGGCTCTTGCTACTATCTCTCGTGTGGTTCATGGTAGTATCCCTTGTGTGGTTCATGCTACTATCCCTCGTGTGGTTCATGGTAGTATCCCTTGTGTGGTTCATGCTACTATCCCTCATGTGGTTCATGCTACTATACCATTACCTATTTTCGACCTTACATATGGTAATATCTCCTCGCACACTTGTGTTCCCTTAACTTAAATTTACAACTCGTGAAACGGTGCATCGACCCTTGAGCTTCCTGGTCCAGGTTGTGGCGGAAGACCTGTGATACCAGTGAGGTAGTATATGCCATCCTTTTGTTCTGAGGTTGTTAGTGGCACCTCTGGCCCAGGTGGGACTAACCACCAGTTACCACCTGAAAGTGATGTGAGTCAGGTCTCCATACAGCCACTACTGACTGTGGTGGTAGTGTGATTCATGTCTCCAGGCAGCTACTACTGTCTCTGAAGGTGGTGCGAGTCAGGTCTTTCTCCTGACTTGCAGGGAATTAGTTATCCAGTTGTGGGATGTTCGTGTTGTTGGTAGCGAGTAGTAGAATATCAAAATGGTATACAATACCGACAGGTTGGTAGGTAAGACACGTAGGCAACAGTTAGGCAACTTTATTCCGAAACGTTTCGCCTACACATTAGGCTTCTTCAATCGAGTACAGAAAGTAGGCAGGAACGGTAGAGATGTGAAGACGATGTATCATTCCATCACCCTTGCAGATGTAGAATTGAGGTTGTCAGTCCCTCAGCCTGGAAAAGAGTTCTGTTCCATAGCTTGAAACAGTGTGAAGATTTTGATATTCACCCTGTCAGACACTGCAACACAAATGGCATCTTGGTACAGAAGAGAAAACACTTGGGACAACTTTTTCAAGTGAGAATGGTTGGATCTGAGAGGGACGTGACCTCTCGGTGATCACATTCTTTCATCTGCTACTCTGCACCTCTCCTTCGGACAGTATGTAAGTCTCAACACTGTCGCTTGATCTTCATTGTTTCAAACCATAGAACAGAACTCTTCTCCAGGCTGAGGGACTGACAACCTCAGTTCTACATCTGCAAGGGTGATGGACTGATACATTTCCTACTTTCTGTACTCGACTGAAGCCTACTGTGTGGGCGAAACGTTTCGGAATAAAGTTACCTAACTGTTGCCTATGTGTCTTACGTACCAGCGAGTAGTATAGTTGGTGGTAGTCGGTGGCGGGACGTGTGATAGTTGTAGTGGTTGCTGATGCTGCTTAGGTTGTTTCTTGTGTTGGTTGTTGCTGGTCTTGGTGTTGGAGGAGTGTGTATTGTTTGAATAGGAAGAAACATGGAGGCGGTGGTGGTTGTTGCTGGTCTACCTGGAGTCTACCTGAAGAGTGTTCCGAGGGTCAACGCCCCCGCGGCCGAGTCCATGACCAGGTCTCCAAGTGGATCGGGGCCTGATTAACTAGGCTGTTACTGCTAGGCACATGCAGTTCAACATCCGAACCACAGTAACTAAGAACCTATCTAGCTCCTTCTTGAAGACAGCTAGTAGTCTGTTGGTAATTTCCCCTTATGTATGATTGGAGTTTGTTGACTGGTGTCTGGAGAAGGGTTCGTGTTGGTTCATGTTGTTGAGAGGAGTGATACTAGTTGTAGCGGGGGGACAGGAGATACCGTGATAACGAAGGTTGTTTTCCCAGGGAGAAGCTCACCAGTGCATTCCGATGCTGCTGACCCCTGCCATTAACCCAAATGTAGTTAATTCGAGTGCATTCGCGCTATCCCCTTATTTTAATAGGTACCAGATCAACCAAGCTCTGATGGACATGCGGGGCTGCGGGACTCCAGCAGCAATAGCCTGGTTGACCAGGCTAGCTCCAGACGAGCCTGGACCATGGCTGGGCTCCGGGAGTAGAAAAACTCGAAACTTATCAAAGGTATATCAAAGGGGAATGCATTATGTTTTGCTAGTAAGAAGAGTGGTGGTGTGAGATTCTGTTGGCTGTACCTGATTCTTTGCTTGGCACTCGACCCTCAGACCATTCGTATTGTTGGTGTTTTTGGCCTTGCCGAGCCTGCCCTCACTGTACACAGGTGTATCTGCAGCAGTACATTGGCAAAGCAGTTTGGGTACCATGATCTTGTTAATCAAAAATATGAGGAAAAGGTCGCAATGAAGAGGTTAACATCAAGAGAAGCCTTGCGTAGCCAGATGCCCAGCATCCAGTGAGTCACTCCAGCTATGAAGATCAGAAGATGGTAGCAAAGATCCAGGTGAAATTACTGTATGAATCTAACATGTAACACCTGAGCTAGATTTCTGGAGTTCCTTATTTATAAAGAATCACAAAATTTCACAGGCACTATTACTCAGTAGGGAGCATTCACAAATTACACATTTTAGAGGTGCAAGCTGCACTTTTCAGGCATTATTTGTATGGTCACAACAAACTTCTGTGCAGAATTTCAGACCATTTCATGCCCATTTACCTTGCAGCATCGCGATCGACTTTTCGTCAAATTATACACCATTGAAAGCAATTAGTTATAATTTATTGGTTGTCAGGACAATAATCAAGTGTACATGGTTTATATCATTTTTGGTTGTGAAGATTGTATAATCAAATGTACATGGGTTATCTCAATCATCAACTATTTAATTTTAATCTATTATAAGTTATAAGTAACGTCTTGGTGCGGAACTTGGGCATCACTTTCCTAGAAAATATTCTTTGCATGATGTATCTATCTCTTGCCTTCTGTCCAATCACTTCAGTGCAAGCTTCACTCATCAATTTTATCCCTCTCTCAACAGCTTGAGTGTTTGGCCACTTGGGCACCTCCAGTGGAGTCTCAATAATTTTCAGAACCTGTTGATCTGATAGAAAAGTAATGAAAGGAGGCTCAGTTTTGAGTTCAGTCTTCCAGTAAATCATGAAATGATAGTTATTTGCTTGCCACTTTAGTTTGGGAATCAGTTATTTGCTTGCCACTTTAGTTTGGGAATCAGTTATTTGCTTGCCACTTTAGTTTGGGAATCACTACTTTTCTTGAGCTGAAAATAGAAGCCACATTGTCATTTTCTACATCTTCACTGTCATCCTCATCATCAGTGTAGATTAACAAGTCCTCGTCAACAGCATCAGCAGAATCTTCTCCATCCTCATCAGAGCTCTCAGCACTTTCTTCTGATTCTCTTCTCTAATTTTTCATATTGAGACAGCTTTGTCTATCACAGTCATGTCTTCATCAGCGCACATGGCAAGAATCAGCTGATCTGTGTGAGCAAAGTAGGAATTTCTTTGGACAGTCTTCTTTACTATCTTCTTTTCTTCACTGTTCAGATGTCTCATAAATTGTAGTGACTGGAAGACATTCTTTGGACTGTGTGTGACATAAGGGTGCAGCTTGATGTGGAACCACATTGGAGCACTGAACTTTAAAATCATAATGACGACTCTTTTCAGCTCCTGACTGGGTCTTGATGTTGCTACATACAGCCTAAAGACCTTGCTTCTCCATTCGGTATTTGTCTGGCATCGCGTAACTTCTGTGGTACAATTACTTGACTTTTGTCGTCCTTGGTGATAGTACCATAGTCCATTAAGGTGGCGGTAACAAAGGCAGCTCCAGCATAATCACTGATCAAGTATCGGTCACAAGTGACTGCCTGTGTGGGGAATCTTGATCTGTTCTGCTGTGAGCTGCTGGCAGTCAGACCACATCAGTATCGACAGAAGGGCTATCTCTGACATCATTTGAATTATCGTCAGAAGCATAACCTTCCCTAGCTGCCGGTTCACTCTGTCTTTCCTCCAGCTGCTTCCTGGCTTTGGCTACATCCTGCTCCTCTATTACCGTCACTCTATCCCACATCCTCGTTACTGTCATGTCAACACAGCCAATTTTCATCTTCCTATCGCCTCTCTGGTCAAGGAGGAGCTATACCTCACGTTTAGGAACTTTCACATCACAATTACAGTCCAGGTGGTATCCGTCACTCTCCATTATTTTGCAGCCTACATCTTAACAGGTGGCAGCAGGACAGAAACAACTACATATCAAACAACACGTTCACTTCTTCCTGAAATGTAGCTTTTTTGCAGACATTTTTGTTCTTATTGAGTTCTATTCCTCTACTGTTTCTCAATCTTTCCTCAATAGTTTTCTGGCTGAGAATAGGAATAGTCTTTCTGTCTCCAATTGATTTCTTTCATAGTTCAGAACAATCCTTAGCTGCTATCTTGATAATCACTGAAACATCAGTAAACTTTCCTTCATCACATTTATATCGCCAGCAGTTCCTTAACATATCGCCTTTGGACGGAAGTTCGTTCATTGGAAGAATACTGACATGGTCAAACAATGCTTGTTCTATGGCTTTCCTCGTTGACATTGTAGCCATCTCAGTAGTAAAGTATATATATAATCAGAGTATCTGAGAAGAGAGAAAGTTAATATTTATATATACTGCAGAGTACATAGACACAGTACATAAAACACTGCGCTTCGCTACTCAGTAATACAGACATATTCCAAAATTTCAATCGTAAATGCTATAGGCGAAACCTCAACCAGTCAGCTTCATATTTGGCACTGAATCTAAGATGCATGTAAGGAACAATAATTTGACCATAATTTCACTGCTCCCTATAATACTCAGTATCCTTTGGAGACAAGCACCTGGTCCTAATTTACGAAGAACTGAAAAATTCCACTACCATGAACACTTAGTGTCCTTTGGAGCAAGTACAGTAGAACGATAGCCAAAATATTAGACAAGTAGCACATCGCATATTGTATGTCTTCGAACGGGGGATGAGATGCCAAGTTACAAATTTAATGGAACAGCACATCCTGCTCAACCCAAACCAGCATGAATATAGAGCGGGAAGATCATCCTTATCACAGGTACTGAACCGTTATGACTGAATTACGGAGGCGTTGGAAGAAAATATAAGCACAGATGTGGTGTATACGAATTTTACAAAGGCCTTTGACAAATGCGATCATGGTGTGATTACACACAAAATGAGGGCGATGGGTATAACAGGAAAACTAGGTAAACTGATTTTCAACTTCTTATATATAAAACACAAAGAAAAATCCAGAATTAGCAAAGTAAAACACTCAGTCTTTACTGTTTCATATCCTCATAGTAAACAAAGATAAAAATACTCCCCACAGTGCTGTAAAATAATTTGCAGTTACCAAAATAAATATGAAAATCACCTGGGAAGAAGACACGGAAAAATTGAAGAAAGATGTAAACAAAGTCTCTCACTGGGTAGTAGAAAATAACACGACGTTCAATGGTGTCACGTTCCAACTGTTTAGATTTGGAATGAATGAAGAACTCAAAATGGACACTGTATACAAAATGCAAGAGCAGCACGTGAAGGACCTAGAAATAATAATGTCAGCTGATCTTTCTTTTAAATAATATAAGGCAGATATCACGACGGCGAGGAAAATGATTGAGTAGATAATGAGAACTTCCAAAACAAGGGCGACAATGCTATTGGTAACACTGTTCAAACCACTTGTTCTTTCTCGTTTAGAATACTCAGTGGTGTTTGCGGCTTCATTGAAGGCAAGATAGATATCAGAGCTAGAACAGATGGAGATCGTTTGTCGTAAGTGGCGGAGACCCCCCGTACCTGCAGTGTCAGAAGGTGTGTGTAGGGGGCTCTAACCCCCCTTATCTTGCAGTGTCAACAGCTTGATGCGAGGACTGACACCGACATTGTCAGAATGAGGGTATCGGGACTACACCCTTCAGTGTCAGCAGGAGGGTGTGGGGAACTGACACCCACAGTGTCGGCTGCTGGTGTGGGACTGACACCCACAGTGTCAGCTGAGGACGTGGGGACTGATTTTCCCCTGCCCCAACCCCCCCCCCCCCCAAAAAAACCCCACAACCCCCACCTGCTCCAACCCCCCAACACCCCCCCCGGGTCCCCTCCCCCCTGCCCCCCCCAAAAATTCCCCCTTGAGTTAACACGGGGAAACAATTAAAAAAACCCCTTAAACCCCCCCAGTTGTAACACCCCCAAAGAAAATCCTAAAACCTCCCCCGTTTCCAAACCTCTAAAACCCCCAAAAAATTTCCAGCCCCCCAAAACACTCCTCCCCCCCCAAACCCCCCCCCCCAAAAAAACCCCCCCCCCCCCCCTCCCCCAAAAATTCCCCCAACAAATTTAAATTTTACTGGGGAGCCCCCCCCTTTAAATTAAAAAAGCTCCCCACTGTAAAAAAACCCCCCCAGGGCCCCCCCCCCAAATTTAATGTAACCCCCCCACCTTAAAAACCCCCCCAACCCCCCAACCCCTAAAATTTCCCCCACCTGCCTCCCCCCCCCTTAAACCCCCCAACACGCCCCGGGGGAAAAATTGGGGGCCCTCCCCAAACCCCCCCCCACCCTTCCCCCCCCAAACCCCCCCCTGCCCCCTTAAAATCCCCCCCTCCCCCCCCAAAATTCCCCCCCTAAAGGGGTTTCCCCCCCCCCCGGCCCAGACCCCCCCCCCCCCGCATGCCCCAAAAAGGGCCCCCCAAAACCCCCCACCCCCCCACACTGGCACCCCCAAACCCCCACACCCCCCCCCCCCGGTACCGCCTCCACCTCCCCCACGGGGGGCCCAAAAAACCTCCTTTAAAGGGGGAACCCCCCCCAACACCCCCCCAGGGTGACTCCCCACCCCCCACCCCCCCCCCCCCAAACCCCCCACCCCCCAAATTCCCCCCAAACCCCCCCTCCCAGTTTGGAAACCCCCCCCCCTCCCCCAGGGTTTAACCCTAAAACCCTAAACCCCCAGATGAAAACACCCCCCATCCCCCAAAGATTCCCCTCCTAAATTTCCCCCCCCCTTAAATGCCCCATAGAAAGGGTCCTTTTAACCCTCCTCCACATGCCCCAAACAGCCCCAAAACTCCTCCCACTGCCTCCACACTGCCCCCCCCCCCCGCCTAACCCTCCACACTGCCTCCCCCCCCCCCTTCCCCCCTCCACCACTGCCCCAAACACGCCTTTCCACACCCCCCCCCGTCCCCCCTCCAAACCCCCCCAAATGCCTCCACCTGCCTAAAACCCCTCCCACCTCCTAAAACCCCCCTCCACACTGCCTCCCACCCCCCCCCCCCCCCCCGGGGCCCCCCCCCCCCCCACCCCTCCCCCCCCACCCCCCCCCCCAAATGCCTAAACCCCGCCTCCCCCCCCCCACCCCCCCCCACACCCCCCCCCCACCTCCCCTCCCCCCCCCCCCCTTTTCCCCCCCCTGCCCCCCCCCCCAAACCAAACTCCCCCCCCTCCCCCAAACCTGCCTCCACACCCTCCCCCCCCCCCCTAAACCCTCCCCCACCCCCAAGCCTCCCACTCCCCACCCCCAAACCCCCCCACCCCCCCCAAAACTGCCTCCCCCCCTCCTTCCCCCCCCCACACTCCCCTCCACCCCCCCCCCACCCCCACTGCCTCCCCCCCCCACCTCCTCCACACTGCCCCACCCCCCCCCCCCCAAAAAACCCTCCCCTCCAGCACTGCCTCCCACTCCCCAACCTCCCCCACACTGCCCCCACACCCCTCCCCTCCCCCCCCCCCTCCACATGCCCCAAAACACTCCCTCCCCACCCCCCCCCCCCTCCACACTGCCTCCACCCCCCCAATGCCTCCCACCCCCACCCCCCCCCACCCTGCCCCCCCCACACTGCCCCCCCCAAACCCTCCTCCACCCCCACCCTTCCCCCCCCCCTCCCCCACCTGCCCCCCCAACCCCCCCCCACCTCCACACGCCCCCAAATCTCCCCCCCACTGCCCCCCACCCCCCCCCCCCCCCCCCCCCCTCCACCACTGCCCCCCCCCCTGCCCCACCCCCCCCTCCCCCCTCCCCACCCCCCCCCCACCCCCTCCCACGCCCCCCCCTCCCCCCCCCCTCCCCCACCCCCCCCCCCCCCCCCCCCAAACCCCCCAGCCTCCCCATCCCCCCACCCCCACCCCCCCCCCCCCAAAACCTGCCTCCCCCCCCCCTCCACACTGCCCCCCCCGCCTCCCCCCCCCAAAACCTCCCCCCCTCCCAAAACCCCCCCCACACCCTCCCCCCCCCCCTCCACACCCCCAACCTCCCCCCACACTGCCCCCACCATCCACACTGCCTCCCACCCCCCCAAACTGCCCCCCCCCCGCCCCCAAACCCCCCCCCCACCTCCACACTGCCCCCCCCCAAACCCCCCCCCACACGCCTCCCACCCCCCAACCCCTCCCCCACCCCCCCCTCCACCCCCCCCTCCACACTCCCCCCACCCCACCCCCTCCCAAAACCCTAACTCCTCCCCCCCAGACTCCCCCCCCACCCCACCCCCCCCCGGGGGCCCAAATTCCCCCCCTTTTAAAACTTCCCAATCCCCCCACCCTAGATTTTAAATTTTTTAAAAATTAAAAAAATTTTCCCCCCCCCCGCCTCCCTTAAATTTCCCCCTTTCCCAACCCCCTTTCCCCCCCAAACATAAACCCCACCACCCCCCCAAAAACCCCCAATTTTTACTCCCAACCTCCTAAAACTCCCCCAAAAAAAAAAACCCCCCCCAAACCCCCCCAAAACCCTCCACCCAAACTCCTCCCCCCCCAAACAAACCCCCACCTAAAACTCCCCCACCTCCCCCCCCAAATTTCCCCCCAAAACCCCAAACACTATCCCACCTAAAAAACCCCCCCAAAAACCAACCCCCCAAAACCCCACACCCCCAAAACCAACCTACATCTCCCAAATTCCCCCCCCACCCCAAACCCCCCAAAAAACCCTCCCACCTCCACCCCCCCCCCACCAAAAGCCTAAAACCCCCAAAACCCCTCACCCCACCCCCCCACCCCACCAAACTCCCCCCACCCCCAACTCCCCCCCAAACCTCCCACCCCCCCCCACATCCTAACCCCCCTCCAATTTACCTCCACATTCCCCCCAAACTTTCCCCCCCCACACTCCTTAAAACCCCCCCAAAATCCCCCACCCCCCCCTTTCCTCCCCCACCCCCCCCCCAAAAAAAACCCCTCCCCCCAAACCCTCCAACTTAAAACCCCCAAAATTTAACACCCTTTCCAAAAAATTTTCCCCACTCCAAAACCAAAAAAAAAAAACCCCCCCCCAAAACAAAACCCCCCAAAACCCTCCCCCCCTCCCCATACCCCACCCCCCAAAAAACCCTCCCCTCCCCCCCACCCCCAACCCCCCTTAAAATCCTCCCAATCCTCCCCCCTCCCCCTTTCCCCCCCCCCAAAAAACTACCCACCCACAAACCCCCAAAAACCCAATCTATTCCCCCCCCCCCCACCCCCCCCCCCAAAAACCCTTACCCCAAACCCCCCAAAAAAAAAAACCCCCCACCCCCCCCCAAAAAAATTTTTTTCCCCCCAACCCCCCCCCCCCAACCCTACCTCCCCCAAAACCCCCCAAAAAATTCCTCCCACCCCCAATTTAAAAACCCCCCAAAACCCCCCCCCAACCCCTCCCACCCCCCCCCTCCACCACCCAAAAGCCCCCACCCCCAACCCCCCACACCCTCCCAACCCTCCCACCCCACCCCCCCCCCCCCATCCTCCTCCCCCACCCCACCCCCCCACCCCCACACCTACCCAACTAAAAAAATCCCCCACCCCCCCCAAAACCCCTCCCCACTACCCCCCCACCCCCCCCCCCAACCCCCCCCCCCCAAAACCCCAGCCCCTTTCCCCACCCCCCCCACCCCCTTTAACCCCCAAAACCACTCCCCCCCCCTACCCCCCCCACCCCCCCCACCCCGCACCCCCCACCTCCACATTTCCCCACCTCCACATTTCCCCACCCCCCACACCCCCACCCCAACCCCCCACCCCAAAACCCCCACCCCACCACCCCCCACCCCAACCCCCCACCCCCTCCACCCCCCCCAAACCCACACTCCCCCCCCCCCCCCTCCCCCCTAAACTCCCCCCCCCCCCCCCCTCCCCCACCCCCAAACCCGCCCCACCCCCCCCCCCCCCCCCCCCCCCCCCCCACCCCGCACGCCCCCCCCCCCCCCCACCCCCACCCCCCCCCCACCCCACCCCTCCCCCCCCACGCCTCCCCCCCCCACACCCCCCCCCCCACCCCCCCACCCCCACCCCTCCCCCCCCCCCCCCCCCCACCCCAAAACCCACCCCCCACCCCCCCCCCCCACCCCACCCCCCCCCCCACCCCCCACAACACCAAAAAAACCCCCCCCCCCAAACCCAAAAACAAAACCCCCCCCCCACCCCCTTTACCAACCAACCCGCCAAAACCAAAACAAAAAAACCAGAACCACTCCAAAAAAAAATTTTAAAAAAAACACCAAAAAAAAAAAAACAAAAAAAAAAAACCCCCCCCCCCCCCCCCACAACAACCAAAAACCAAAAACTTTCCCCTTAACAAAAAAAAAAACAAAAAGTGTTTGTGTTAAGTGCTCATTTTTTCCTTTCCCAAAAACGACTAGCTTAAACAAGTGACTGACAAGTCCTCAAAAAACAACCTTACCACCGGCAACAGAACAGCTTGCTTGAAAAATAAAAAGATGAAACCAACGCAATATAACAAGCAAAAAAGAACAGAACAGAACAAGAATAAAATAACAACACAAAAAGGGGCCCCCACAGCCTCCACAAAGTCACCAAACTCCCATGATACGAATCAAATTTGCATAAGAAAACCCCTTCTGTGACAGTCCCAGAAACAACAAATTTGTCAAAAAACTAAAAAGCTGAGCTGATTTTTTCAGGCGTCTATGCGACAACAACCTCAAACAACTCGAAAATCACTGTATACAATATTTTGTGAACAAGTCCCAAAAACCTACACAAAATAGACAGAGACAAACTTCCCAAAAAGGCCAATAAGGGGGAATTAGGCACGTCCAAAAACATCCAACCACCAACATCTAGACCCGACGAATACTTCAGCGAGTGAAACACCCCCCCCTCGACACGGATAGCTCCCTGATATTGTGCCACAACCCGAACCGCAAGTAACGAGCCACAGCATAATTTTCAGAGTTAGACAATCAAGACTTAAACTAGACACATAAGAATTACATCCTACCTAACAAAATAACAAAGTCAAATAATAAAATAAAGCAATAAAATTTACATTACATTATCGCAAATAAACAATATAAAATTATATGAAAAGGAAATACATTATATAATAACATAATAGCATCATATACATTTTCCCCCTTCAGGGGGGTTGGAAAAAACCCCCCCAACACACAAAAAAGGTCGACTAGATTGCGTTAATGTCTTCCCAATTTTTTACTGATTTTCAGTCACATTAATAACACAATTTAAAAAAAAAATAAATCAAGTCAATCTTGTCCAAGCACTTCTATAATTTCATGTCATTTCACTATTTTTTTTCCCCTGGGACTAGGGGGTACACCTATCATATCCGCATACTCGTGGGTTTTGTACATCAGTGTAAGACAGATAGTGTAGACAAACATGACACATGAGGCTCGACATATAAGACGCATATATATTTTAAATTAATTATATATAATATATATAAAAATTTTATATATAAATTTTTATATAATAATAAATATATTTTAAAATAAAAATATATATATTAAAATATTATATATATATAAATAAACACATGGGCCGTGCCCACCAGGCCCGGGTGGCCCAAAATGGAAAACTTTTTTCATTCACTCCATCACTGCTTGTCGAGGTTTCTTACACTACAGTTAAAACGCAATATTAAAAACACCTCCTTCATACGTAACGTCCGAATATGTAAAAAAATTGCCATTTTCTTTAAATACAACGTTCTTTCCCAATAAGGGAAGCGAAAATTTATGTATGCAATAAATTTTGTAAAAACATTTTTGAAAACCCAAAAAAAAAAAAATATTTGTTTATTTTTAAATTATTGTAAAATATCTAAAAAATATTTATTGGTTAGGGGAAATTAAATTTCGCTTCTTAAAATAAGGTTTTGGTAACTTTTTTAAGGTTCTTTTGGGCAAAATATTAATTTTTTAAATTTAAAATGAAAGAAAAAAATTTTCTAAATATATAAAGAAAATTTTTTGAAAGGATTTAAATTTTTAAATGAGTTTTTGCAATTGATCGGTTTTACATGTCGGGATGACACTTTTTATTGTGTGTCGTCCGAATGGGTAAAACGGCTAATGCCAGTTTTTAAACCCTTCGGCACACAAACACACATAAAAATTTTTTCTTACAAAAATTTTTAGCTCTGAGGCACCCCCACCATCTATTTCTCGGATCATGGTACAAAACCTACTCTGGGGTGCGGATCTTTGGAGGGTTGTGTGGTTTTTATGGGTTAGAGCGTCGTGAATTTTCTCTCACTATGACGGGCTAAAACAACAACGGTTCGATCCCCCTGATATCGCAATTTTGTTACTGATTAAATACCCCCTTTTCGTGGTTTCAATACTATATTACTGCTATGGAGGCTTACACCAAACGGGAGTAGAAAGAAAAAAGCTCGAGGCACCCACAAAACCCTCGTATTCCTTTGGGCACGGTCAACACCTACTTTGTGGTGGTGTCTTTTAGGATTGATGGTCCAGTGGGAAGCGTCGTGAAATTTTTGTTCACCAGAAGGGGCTAAAACAACACGGTTTGATTCCCCGCTATTTCGTGTTGTTTTTTTTTTTTTTTATTAAATTTAAAATATAAATAATATTATATATAAATAAATATATATAAATAAGTCTCCAAAAAGGCAGAACTTTCTATCTTGGCTTAAATAGCAACGCCATCTTGCCTATAAGAAAGTGAAAATTTTGTAGCAATAATTTCGTCAAAATCATTCGAACCTAACAAAAAAAAAAATTTTCACTGTGTTTCTTTATAATTTAAAATTTTTGTAAACAAATCTAAAATATATTTAGGTTGCATTAGGGTAAAAAAATTGCTCTGTTTTAATAAGGTTAGGGAAATTTTTGAGATTCTTTTTGGGGCAAAATTTTAAATTTTTACATTAAAATTTAAAAAAAAAATATATCTTTAAACGTATAAGAAAATTTTGGAAAGGCTTAATTTTAAATGATTTCTTGCTAATTGCCCATTTTTACTTTCGGCACGACCACACACACAACACACCCACACACACACACAAACCACACCACACACACACCACACCACACACCACACACAACAAAAAAAAGGGGGGCCCCGCATATTAGGTATGAGCGCTTTTTAAAAATATGATCCCCCGAATGACAAAAAAACGACGCGGGGGGGGGGAACCGACACCCCCGTTTCTTGCCCCGCCGCGTCGTCACCACCACCACCATGTCCCTCCGCCTCCGCCCCCCCGCCGCAGACATAATAAAAACTCGTCAAAATTTTGTATCATCATAGCAAGATACTAAAAAAAATAAAGTCACTACTTACAAGAACTAAAAAAATTACGGGAAAAAATTTAAGCAGGTTTTCCAGGGGGCATGGAAAAATAACTTCAATGATAAGTTCCAGTGCTTAACTATGGAAAGAAGAAAAAAAAAGGAACTCTGTATACCAAAAATAAAGGGGGCACCAAATTTTACGAAAGGACACGTGCAAGATTTCGGAAAAATTTAGTCAGTTACCTTTCAAAGAACATAAGCAAAGATACGACGCCAAGGATGACGGGTGGGTATTGAAACTTTAGAAAAGGAAATAATGCCTTTTTGACGCTTGCAAATCGATGCCCCCTCATTTAGAATATTGCTCTTGCTGACGGCTTCTTTCGGGCAGGAAAAATATCAGAGCTGGAACAAATACAGAATGTTTCGGCCCAAAAAGGGGCCAAAAAGCTTTTAAATTAATGGGAACGCCTTAAACTCTTGAACATGTGCTCACTGGGCGGAAGAGAGAGAACATGTAATATATACCGAAAGTACTTGGGGGCCCGGGGCCCCAAATTTTACAATCATAACATACTGGAACAAAGATAGGAGGTGCCAAAAATTCCCAGCTAACAGGGGTGCGGTGGGCACAAAAAGGGAACACTGTATCGACATTGGGGGTCCCAGTTTATTCAACTCTTACCAAAATATCAAAACATGGCTGGAACAAGTGTAGAAGCCTTCAAAAAGGAACTGGACAAGTGCTTCACGAGGTGCCAGATCAACCAAAAGATGTATAAATATGGGGCCACTGGCCTCCAGCAGAAACACCGGGTTGACCAGGCAAGCCCAGGGCCCGGGGGCTGGTGAGTAGTGAACTCGATATTCATCGTGGTACAAGAAATTTACATCCAAATTTTCACTTATCTTCCCCCGTTGAGTTTTTTTTTTTTTTTTTTTTTTGGCCTTGAAGTTCCGTCATGGGGGGATTTGGGAAGTTACCCAAACCATTCCAGGGTGCTAGAAAAGGTTCAGCAACCTTGCCCTACTTAAAATTTGGTCCCATTTTCGACACAAGTGCTTTTAATTTAAGGGGGACTGATGAAGCGTTCCCGGTTATGACAAAATAAAATCGAAAAGGGAAAAAAGGGGAAAAAATTCAGGGAATTTCTTTTAAAAAAAAACCTAAGGGGGGTACCTCCCGAGGGGCGGCGGCGTCGGTGGCCCATGGTGCTGGTGCTTAGGAGCCTTCGTCAAGCAACCAGTGTCATAAAAAGTGTTGTAACATTTTCCAAACTTATACACAAAATAAAATTTTCTTTTATTATATCAGGTTGTGTTAATTTCTCAGGATAAACATATGTTACGTTTTGATGAAGTGGAAGTGAGGGAGGGGAAATATGGGGTGGAGGGAATAGGGAGGGGACGGAGGGAAGTAGTGGAGGTGAGGGGGGAAGTAGTGGGGGGGTGGGGGAGGAAAGTATGGAGGGGGAAGGAGGGGGAATAGTGGAGGGAAGGGGGAAGTAGTGGAGGGGAAGGAGGGGGAAATAGTGGGGTGAAGGAGGGAAGTTTAGTGGGGAGGTGAAGGAGGGGAAATAGTGGGGGAAGGAGGGAAGGAGTGGAGGTGAAGGAGGGAATTTTGTGAGTGGGGAGGGGCGGGGGAGATGTGGGAGGGAAGTAGTGGAGGTGACGGAGGGGGAAATAGTGGAGGTGAAGGAGGGGAAATAGTGGAGGTGAAGGAGGAAGTAGTGGAGGGGAAGGGGGGAAGTAGTGGAGGGGAAGGAGGGAAAGTGGAGGGAAGGAGGGGTATAGTGGAGATGTGGAGGGAAAGGGAATGTGGGAGGGAATATGGAGGGAGGAGGGGGTATGGGGGGAAGGAGGAAGTAGTGGGGTGAAGAGGGAAGTAGTGGAGGGGGAAGGAGGGAAGTATGGGGGTAAGGGGGGAAGTAGTGGAGGGGAAGAGGGAAATGTGGAGGGGAAGGGGGAAGTAGTGGAGTGACGGAGGGAATATGGAGGTGACGGAGGAAGTAGTGGGGTGAAGGGGGGAATAGTGGAGGTGAGGGGGGAATATGGGGGTGAAAGGGGGGAAGTAAGGGGTGAAGGGAATAGGGAGGGAAGGGGGGAAGTTTTGGGGTGAAGGGGGGAATAGTGGGGGTAAGAGGGAATTTGGAGGGGGAAGGGGGGAAGCGTGAGGTGAAAGGGGGGAAGATTTTTTTTGAGGGGGGGAAGTAGTGGAGTTTAAAAGGGGAATATGGGAGGTGAAAGGGGGAAGTAGTGGGGTGGGAGGAATAGTGGAGGGAAGGAGGGGAATAGTGGGGTAAGGGGTGAAATAGTGGAGGTGAAGAGGAAGTGTGGAGGGAAGGAGGGAATAAAGGTAGGGGGAAGTAATGGAGGTGAGGGAGGGGGAAGTTGGGGGGGGAAGAGGGAAGTAGTGGAGGTAAGGGGGAAGTAGTGGAGGTGAAGGGGGAAATATGGAGGGAAAGGGGAAGTATGGTGAAAGGGGGAAGTAGTGGGGGTAAGGAGGGAAGATGATAAGGGGAAGTATTTGGGGTGAAGGGGGAAATTGGAGGTGAAGAGTGAAGTTTTTGGGGGTAGGGGGGAAAATATGGAGGTAAGGGGGAAAAAAGTGGGGGTTTTGGGGGGGAAAAGGGGGTTTTTTTTGGGTTTTAAAGGGAAAGGGGGGGAAATGGAGGGGAAAGGAGGGAAAGTATTGGGGTGAAGGGGAAGTTGGGGTGAGGAGGAAGAGTGGGAGGGGGGATTTTGAAAGAGTGGAGGTGAATGTGAAAGGGGGGGTAAAGGAAGTTGGGTAAGGAGGAAGTGGGAGTAAAGGGGTAGGGGTAAAGGAGGAATAGTGGAAAGGGAAAGGGGGTGGGGCTTGGGGAGGTTAAGGGTAAGTAATATTTTGGGGGGGAAGGAGGAGAAGTAGGGTAAGGAAGGGAATAAGGATTTTAGGGAGGGAAGTAGTGGAGGAAGGAGGGAAATAATGTGGGGAGGGAAAAGGAAGAGTGAGGGAGGGGGGTAGTTAAGGGAAGGGGGATTTGGGGGTGGGGAGGGAGGGGGTGAAGGAGGGAAGGGGTGGGGTGAAAGGGAGGGAAAATGGGTTTTGGAGTGAAGGAGGGAGTTTTGGTAAAGGGGGGAAAGTGTGGAGTGGAAAGTAATGGATGAAGGGAGGGAAGATGGAGGGGAAGGGAATTGGGGGTGAAGGGGGGAAAAGTGGGGGAGGTTTTGGGGGGGGGGAATGTGGAGGTTTTTAAAGGGTAAGTGTTATTGGGGGGGTTGGATAAGGGAAAGTTTTAAATTATATAAAAAAATTTAAAATTTTGGGTGGAAAGGGGAATATTTGGGGTGAATTAAAAAATAAAAAAACCCTAGGACCTTTTCCCATTACACAGTCCCCTTTAACAATTCCCCCCTAACAAAAAAAAATTTCCCAACCCATTTTTTAATTCCACCCCCAAAATAAGCTCTTTGGGAAATCCCACCCTTTTAAATCCAAAACCCCCCCACCCATTTAACTTATCCACCTAAAATTTTAAACTTTAAAAATCCCAGCCTTTAAAAAACCCAAAAAAATTTAAAAAAGGGAAATTTTATCAACTACCCTATTTTTAACCAATTTTCCATTCCCTTTTAAACAAACTTACTAATTTTAAACCTTTTTTGCCTCCCTTTGGAAAAAGGAATCCTCAAAACCTTTTTAAAACCCTTTATTAAAAACCTATCTTCCAATTTACACCTATCATTCCCTCTTTTTTTCGCTAAAAATAATTAAAGTCCAATTTTCTTTTTAAGGAAATTCTAATTAAATATTAAATTTGTATCCTCCGAAGTTTTTTAAATTTGCCCTTGTAATTTGGGAAAAAACTGACTCTTCCAGTGAGGAAAACCTTTAGTATAAAGCTGAGTATACCCACTTCTTTGTTACAATTCTTATTTAAATCCCCATAAATTTTATTTTTATTAAAAAAAAACGTTGGCGCTTCTTGGTTTAAGGTTGTTAACCATAACCAATTTTTTTTCCAAGAGGCAAGTTTCATATTTAACTTTAATTAGGTTTTGGGACTCCCAGCTTTCAAAAACTTATTTTATCACTTACTGCACGCCAAATTTTCTGAAAAAAATAAAAATTTGTTTAAATCCCAAGCCCCC
>NC_069402.1:19209268-19303702 GCF_026875155.1 Cherax quadricarinatus
TTGCTTTTTTTATAATAAGGTTGGTAATTTTTGAGATTTTTTTGGTGCAAATTTAAATTTTTTACATTAACTTTAAATAAAAAAAAATATATTTTTAAACGATAGGAAAAAATTTTGGGAAAAAGGACTTAATTTTAATGAGTTCTTGCTAATTGACCAGTTTTACATATTCGGCACGACACACACACCACACACACACACACACACAACCACCACACACACACCACACACACACACACAACACACACACACACACACACACACACGCACGCATATTTAGGTATGTATGCGCATTTAGAATATGTATCCACCACGAATGACAAAAAGAACGACGACGGTGGGGGAACCGACACCACCGTTTTCTTGCCGCCGCCGCAGTCGTCACCACCACCACCAGTGTCGCCTCCGCCTCCGCCGCCGCCGCCGCAGACATAGATAAAAACATCGTCACAATTTTGTATCATCATATGCAGATGATACTAAAATAAGCATGAAAGTCACTACGTTACAAGACACTGAAAAATTACAGGAAGATATAAGCAGTGTTTTCCAGTGGGCAGTGGAGAACATAACGTTCAGTAGTGATAAGTTCCAGCTGCTTAACTATGGAAAGAATGAAGAACTCAAAAGGAACTCTGTATACCAAACTCAAGAGGGTCACCAAATATTACGAAAGGAGCACGTGCAAGACTTCGGAATAATTATGTCAGCTTACCTTTCAAAGAACATAAGACAAAGATCACGACAGCCAAGAGGATGACGGGGTGGGTATTGAGAACTTTCAGAACAAGGGAAATAATGCCATTGTTGACGCTTTGCAAATCGCTATGCTCCCTCATTTAGAATATTGCTCAGTGCTGACGGCTTCATTCAAGGCAGGAAAAATATCAGAGCTGGAACAAATACAGAGATCGTTTGCGGCCCACAAAGGGCCAGTAAAGCATTTAAATTAATGGGAACGCCTTAAACTCTTGAACATGTGCTCACTGGAGCGGAAGAGAGAGAGACATGATAATATATACCTGGAAAGTACTTGAGGGCCTGGTCCCTAATCTTCACACAGTCATAACATACTGGAACAAGAGATATGGGAGGAAGTGCAAAATAATCCCAGCGATAAGCAGGGGTGCGGTGGGCACAATAAGGGAACACTGTATCGACATTCGTGGTCCCAGATTATTCAACATCTTACCAGAAGATATCAGAAACATGGCTGGAACAAGTGTAGAAGCCTTCAAGAAGGAACTGGACAAGTAGCTTCACGAGGTGCCAGATCAACCAGGATGTAATGAATATGTGGGCCACTGGGCCTCCAGCAGAAACAGCCTGGTTGACCAGGCAAGCCCATGGCCGGGCTGTGTGAGTAGTGAGACTCGATATTCATCAGTGAGTATCAAAGAAGATTTACATCCTAACATTCACTTACTCTTCGCCGTTGTAGTGTTTTTTTTTTTTTGTGGCGCTTGAAGTTCCGTCATGGAGGATTTAGGAAGTTATCCAAGCCATTCCAGGATGCTAGAAAAGGGTTCAGCAACCTTGCCAGTACTTAAAATTTGGTCCTCATTATCGTACACAAGTGCTTATAATTTGAAGGTGACTGGATGAAGCGTTCTCGAGTTATGAGCAAAATAAAATCGAAAAGAGGAAGAATAAGGGGAAAAAATTCAAGCAATTTCTTAAACATATACCTAAGGGGATACCTCCTCGTGGCGGCTGAGGCGGCGGCGTCGGTGGCGGCGGCGGTGGCGATGGTGCTGCTGGTGCTTAGGAGCCTTCGTCAGAGCAACACAGTGTCATAATAGTGTTGTAACATTGTCTCAGAACATTAATACACAAAGTAATTATCTTTTATTATATCAGTGTTGTGTTATTACTCAGGATAAACATATGTTACGTTTAGATGAAGTGGAAGTGAGGGAGGGAAGTAGTGGAGATGTGGGAGGGAAGTAGTGGAGGTGACGGAGGGAAGTAGTGGAGGTGAAGGAGGGGAAATAGTGGAGGTGAAGGGGGGGAAGTAGTGGAGGTGAAGGAGGGAAGTAGTGGAGGTGAAGGAGGGAAGTAGTGGAGGTGAAGGAGGGAAGTAGTGGAGGTGAAGGAGGGAAGTAGTGGAGGTGAAGGAGGGAAGTAGTGGAGGTGAGGAGGGAAGTAGTGGAGGTGAAGGAGGGAGTAGTGGAGGTTTAAGGAGGGAAGTGTGGAGGTGAGGAGGGAGTTAGTGGAGGGAGGAGGGAAGTAGTGGGATTGTGGGAGGGAATAGTGGGATGTGGGAGGGAAGTAGTGGGGGTGCGGAGGGAGTAGTGGAGGTGAAGGAGGGAAGTAGTGGAGGTGAAAGGAGGGAAGTAGTTTGGGGTGAAGGGAGTGAAGTAGTGGGGTGAAGGAGTGAAGTAGTGGAGGTGGAGGGGGGAAGTTGTGGAGGTGAAGGAGGGGGGTAGTGGTGGTGAAGGAGGGGAAATAGTGGAGGTGAGGAGGGAAGTAGTGGAGGTGAAGGAGGGAAGTAGTGGGGTGGGGGGAAGTAGTGGAGGTGAGGAGGAGTTTGGGGGGGGGGTGGAGGAGGAAGTAGTGGAGGTGAAGGGAAAGGGGAAATGTGGAGGTGAAGGAGGAAGTGTGGAGGTGAGGGGAGGGGGTAGTAGTGGGGTGCGGAGGGAAGTAGTGGAGGTGAGGAGGGGAAATAGTGGGGTTTAAGGAGGGAGTTAGTGGAGGTGAAGGAGGGAAGTAATGGAGGTGAGGGAGGAAGTTATGGAGGTGAAGGAGGGAAGTGTGGGAGGTGAAGGGGGAAGTAGTGGAGGTGAAGGAGGGAACTAGGGGGGAGGTGAAGGAGGGATAGTGGAGGTGAAGGGAGGGAAGAGTGGAGGTGAAGGGGGAAGTAGTGGAGGTGAAGGAGGGAAATAGTGGAGGTGAAGGGGGGAAGTAGTGGAGGTGGGAGGGAAGTAGTGGAGGTGAGGAGGAAGTAGTGGAGGTGAAGGAGGGAGTAGTGGGGTGAGGAGTGAAGTAGTTGGAGGTGAAGGAGGGGAAATGTGGAGGTGAAGGAGGGAAGTTTGTGGAGGTGAAGGAGGGAAGTAGTGGAGGTGAAGGAGGGAAGTAATGGAGGTGAGGGGGGGAAGTAATGGAGGTGAGGGAGGGAAGTAGTGGAGGTGAAGGAGTGAAGTAGTGGAGGTGAAGGAGTGAAATAGTGGAGGTGAAGGAGGGAAGTAATGGAGGTGAGGGAGGGAAGTAATGGAGGTGAGGAGGGAAGTAGTGGAGGTGAAGGAGGGAAAGTATGGAGGTGAAGGGGTGAAGTAGTGGAGGTGAAGGAGGGAAGTAGTGGAGGTGAAGGAGGGAAGTAGTGGAGGTGAAGGAGGGAAAGTAGTGGAGGTGAAGGAGGGTAGTATGGAGTGAAGGAGGGAAGTAAAGGAGGTGAGGGAGGGAAGTAGTGGAGGTGAGGGATGGAAGTAGTGGAGGTGGGGAGGGAAGTAATGGAGGTGAGGGGAGGGAAGTAGTGGAGGTGAAGGAGGGAAGTAGTGGAGGTGAAGGAGGGATGTAGTGGAGGTGAAGGAGGGAAGTAGTGGAGGTTGAAGGAGGGGAAATAGTTGGAGGTGAAGGAGGGAAGGGAGTTGGAGGTTGAAGGGAAAGTAGTGGAGGTGAAGGGGGGAAGTGTGGAGGTGAAGGGGGGAAGTTAGTGGAGGTTTAAGGAGGGAAGTAGTGGAGATGAGGAGGGAAGTTTGTGGAGGTGAAGGAGGGAGTAGTGGAGGTGAAGGAGGGAGTAGTGGAGGTGAAGGAGGGGAACTAATGGAGGTGAAGGATGGAAGTAGTGGGGGTGAAGGAATGAAGTAATGGAGGTGAGGGAGGGAAAATAGTGGAGGTGAAAGGAGGGAAGTAGTGGAGATGAAGGAGGGAAGGGGTGGAGATGAAGGACGAAAATAGTGGAGGTGAAGGGTGAAGTGTGGAGGTGAAGGAGTGAGTAAATGGAGGTAAAGGAGGAAGAAGTGGAGGGAAGGAGGGAAGTATTGGAGGTGAAGGGGGAAGTAAAGGATGTGAGGGGGGAAGTAGTGGAGGTGAAGGAGTGAAGTAGTGGAGGTGAAGGAGTGAAGTAGTGGAGGTGAAGTTGTGGAGGTGAAGGAGTGAAGTAGTGGAGGTGAAGGAGTGAAGTAGTGGAGGTGAAGGAGTGAAGTAGTGGAGGTGAAGGAGTGAAGTAGTGGAGGTGAAGGAGTGAAGTAGTGGAGGTGAAGGAGTGAAGTAGTGGAGGTGAAGGAGGGAAGTAATGTAGGTAAGTAGTGGAGGTGAAGGAGGGAAGTAACGGAGGTGAGGGAGGGAAGTTGTGGACGTGAAGGAGGGAAGTAGTGGA
This sequence comes from Cherax quadricarinatus, assembly GCF_026875155.1. Classification (NCBI taxonomy): domain Eukaryota; kingdom Metazoa; phylum Arthropoda; class Malacostraca; order Decapoda; family Parastacidae; genus Cherax; species Cherax quadricarinatus. The sequence continues at coordinate 19,213,587 of NC_069402.1, forward strand.
CGTGAAGGAGGGAAGTAGTGGAGGTGAAGGAGGGAAATAGTGGAAGTGAGGGAGGGAGGTAGTGGAGGTGAAGGAGGGAAGTAGTGGAGGTGAAGGAGGGAAGTAGTGGAGGTGAAGGAGGGAAGTAGTGGGGGTGAGGAGGGAAGTAGTTGGGTGAAGGAGGGAAGTAGTGGAGGTGAAGGAGGGAAGTGGTGGAGGTGAAGGAGGGAAGTAGTGGAGGTGAAGGAGGGAAGTAGTGGTGAATGTGGGAAGTAATGGAAGTGAGGGAGGGAAGTACTGGAGGTGAAGGTGGGAAGTAGTGGAGGTGGAGGAGGGAAGTAGTGGAGGTGAACATAAGAACATAAGAAAGGAGGCACACTGCAGGAGGCCTGTTGGCCCATACTAGGCAGGTCCTTTACAATTCATCCCACTAACAAAACATTTGCCCAACCCAATTTTGAATGCCACCCAAGAAATAAGCTCTGATGTGAAAGTCCCACTCAAATCCAACCCCTCCCACTCATGTACTTATCCAACCTAAATTTGAAACTACCCAAAGTCCCAGCCTCAATAACCCAACTAGGTAGACTGTTCCCCTCATCAACTACCCTATTTCCGAACCAATACTTTCCTATGTCCTTTCTAAATCTAAACTTATCTAATTTAAATCCATTACTGCCCGGTTTCTCTTCGAGAGATCCTCAAGACCTTATTAATATCCCCCTTTTTTAATACCTATCTTCCACTTATACACCCCGATCGGTCTCCTCATTCTTCGTCTAACAAGTGAATGTAACTTGGTCTTCAATCTTTCTTCATAAGGAAGATTTCTAATGCTACGTATTAATTTAGTCATCCACGCTGAATGTTTTCTAACGGAAAATTTTTGTCCATTCTGTAATTGGAGACCAGAACTGAGCTGCATAATCCAGGTGAGGCCCCCACAATGATGTTAAAGCTGCAGTATGACCTCTGGACTTCTGTTGCTTACACTTCTTGATATAATTCCCCGTAATCTATTTGCCTTATTACGTACGCTTAGGCATTGCTGTCTTTGGGTTTAAGGTTGCCTCACCATATCCCCAAGTCCTTTTCCCCAATCTGTATGGCTAAGTTCTACATCATTTAACTTATAAGTACTAGGGTTATGTTCACTCCCGAGCTTCAGAACCTTGCATTTATCTACATTGAACTGCATCTGCCACTTTTCTGACCAAGAATAGAGTTTGTTTAAACCCTCCTGAAGTTCCATAACATCTACGTTTGAATCAATTATCCTACCTATCTTTGTGTCATCGGCGAATTTGCTCATACCCACTAGTAATTCCCTCATCAAGATCATTGATATATATTATAAACAACAACGGGCCCAAGACTGATCCCTGTGGAACGCCACTTGTTACAGATCCCCACTCGGATTTAACCCCATTTATGGACACTCTCTGCTTCCTGTCAGTGAGCTTTGACTCGGTCCACGAGAGCACTTTTCCCCCAATCCCATGAGTTTGCCACTTTCTTTAACGGGTCTTGGTGTGGAACTCTATCAAAAGCCTTATTAAAATCTAAGTAAATAATATCAAATTCTTTATCGTGGTCAACAGCCTCAGTGGTCAGTCGTCACGTGAGGTCACAGACCCTGAGCTGCTTTGGGGATTAGTGTGGACGGTTACAAAGCATGGCTTGCTTCTGCAGTGTTTTAAAAATTGAGGTTGGAGAGTTGAAGGAGGAGGTCTTGCTTCTCCAGGAGGAGATTAGGAGGCTGAAGGTCCCCTCAATGGGTCTGGGAGAGAGTGTGAGGTGGCTGGAGTTGTGGGGAATGAGGCTTCTAGCAGTGAGGTGCAGTCTGTCTCTCGCTGTGAGGAGGCTGTAGTTGGGGAGGTAGAAACGGCTACCAGCAGTGGGGTTTGCAGTTCCAGCACCTGCTACAAGTGGGAGTAGTTACAGAATGGAAGGCGCATCAGAGTAAGGAAAGTTAAGAGTGAAGATCTGAAGGTAGGAAATCGCTTCTCTGTTTTCAGGATGAATGTACTTCAGTGGCCAGTGAAGGTAAGGGTACTACTGCCCCTGCTAATGGAGGTAAGCGCATTCTTGTGGTTGGTGACTCTCAGGTAAGATACATTGACCCTGCTTTTTGTAATAGGAATAAGAAGATGAGAGATAGAGTGTGCTTCCCTGGAGTGGTGTTGGGGACATTGTCAACAGGCTGGATAATATCATGTCAGGTAATGGGAGCAAGCCCATTATCTGTCTTAGTGCTGGTGGAAAATGATATTGGGGAAAGGGGAGGAGAGAAGAGTGCTAGATAAGTACAGGTCAGCTATAGATTTTTAAATTTAAGTCTAAGGGAGGGATCCCAATCATATGTTGCATCTTGCCTAGAAGGGGAGTAGGAATGAAAGGTTGTCTAGGGCAATTGGTGTAATTGCTGGCTAGGGCGATACTGCAAGGAACTTGCAATCCCATTCATTGACAACTGGAACAAACTTTTATGGCAAACATGATATGTATGCAAGGGATGGGGGACATCTCTCTGGGGCTGGGGTGGTAGCACTTGCAGACTCGATTGAGAAGGCCATTGGTGAAATGCCTTGATTTTAAACTGATGGAAGATAGAGGTATGGGTGTGTGTGGGAAACAAGCAGGTTGCAACACTTGGGTTGGAAACAGTAAATGTATAAAAGGCATTCAGCATGAAGTTATCAATAAAGGGCAAAAGATCAGGTCAGCAAACAAAGGGGGACAGCAGAGGCAGCAAGGGACTAGCTCCCTTAAGGTTTACTATACTAATAGCAGGAGTGTAAGAAAATAAGATAGATGAGCTAAGATTAATTGCAAGTGCAGGAAACATAGATATTATTGCTATAACAGAGACCTGGCTCAATCTGAAAGATAGAGAGATGCCCTCTGAATGTCACATACAAGGCTATAAATTATTCCACACTGACAGGGTCAACAGGAAAGGTGGTGGAGTAGCGGTGTATGTCAGAGACAATTTAAATTGTTGTGTTAGACAAGATATTAAATTAGAAGCGTCAGCCACTGAATCTGTTTGGTTACAGCTTCTCGAGGGCCGAGAAAAACTAATTTTGGGTGTGATTTACAGGGCCCCAAATCTTGATAGGGAGTGCAGTAAACTTCTATGGGGTGAAATTCGTAAGGCATCTGCATACGAAAATGTTGTGCTAATGGGAGATTTCAACTATAGACAGATTGACTGGAGCAATTTGACAGGAAATTTAGAGTCAGGTGACTTTCTTGATACGATCCAGGATTGTTTTTTAAAACAGTTTGTGACAGAGCCAACTAGGGGAATAACCTCCTTGACTTGGTTCTTGCAGTAGGGAAAACACTATTTAATAATCTTGAGGTTAATGATGAGCTTGGGGAAAGTGATCACAAATCACTCAGTTTCAATATATCATGGAATTCCCCTAATAATGGCATCAAGTCTCCGTCCCTGACTTTCGCTTGGCTGATTTCATTGGACTGAAAAATTACTTAGGTGGGCTGAACTGGAATGACCTGACTAAGGGTCAGGTAGGTGGTGATGGTTGCCGATATGATGCTTTCCAGGGCATAGTTCTAGCTGCTCAGTCAAATTATGTTCCAAATAGGGAAATCAGATCAAACAAAATGATCCTAAATGGATGAACAATAGATTAAATATCTGATTGGTCAAAAGAGAGGCATATATAGGCAAATCAAAAGAGGAGAGGGGCAATTGAGAAATCGATATATTCAGTTAAAGAGAGAAATAAAAAAGGGAATTAGAAAAGCAAAAAGAGATTATGAGGTTAAAGTTGCAAGAGAATCGAAGACTAACCCAAAAGGATTCTTTCAGGTATACAGAAGTAAGATCAGGGACAAGATAGGCCCACTCAAAAGTTCCTCGGGTCAGCTCACTGACAGTGATAAGGAAATGTGTAGAATTTTTAACACATACTTCCTCTCAGTTTTTACACAGGAGGATACCAGCGATATTCCGGTAATGATAAATTATGTAGAACAGGACGATAATAAACTGTGCACTATTAGGGTCACAAGTGACATTGTCCTTAGGCAAATAGATAAATTAAAACCTAACAAATCCCCAGGCCCTGATGAACTGTATGCAAGGGTTCTAAAGGAATGTAAAGAGGAGCTTAGCACACCTTTGGCTAATCTTTTCAACATATCACTACAAACTGGCATGGTGCCAGATAAGTGGAAAATAGCAAATGTGATACCTATTTTCAAAACAGGTGACAGGTCCTTAGCTTCGAACTATAGACCAATAAGCCTAACCTCCATAGTGGGAAAATTTATGGAATCAATAATTGCCGAGGCAGTCGTAGCCACCTTGAAAAGCATAAATTAATCAACGAATCTCAGCATGGTTTTACAAAGGGGCGTTCCTGCCTTACGAATTTATTAACTTTTTTCACTAAGGTATTTGAGGTAGATCATGGTAATGAATATGATATTGTGTATATGGACTTCAGTAAGGCTTTTGACAGGGTCCCACATCAGAGACTATTGAGGAAAATTAAAGCACATGGAATAGGAGGAGAAATTTTTTCCTGGATAGAGGCATGGTTGACAAATAGGCAGCAGAGAGTTTGCATAAATGGGGAGAAATCAGAGTGGGGAAGCGTCACGAGCGGTGTTCCACAGGGGTCAGTGTTGGGCCCCCTGCTGTTCACAATCTACATAAACGACATAGATGAGGGCATAAAGAGCGACATCGGCAAGTTTGCCGATGACACCAAAATAGGCCGTCGAATTCATTCTGACGAGGACATTCGAGCACTCCAGGAAGATTTGAATAGACTGATGCAGTGGTCGGAGAAGTGGCAGATGCAGTTTAATATAGACAAATGCAAAGTTCTAAATGTTGGACAGGACAATAACCATGCCACATATAAACTAAATAATGTAGATCTTAATATTACGGATTGCGAAAAGATTTAGGAGTTCTGGTTAGCAGTAATCTGAAACCAAGACAACAGTGCATAAGTGTTCGCAATAAAGCTAATAGAATCCTTGGCTTCATATCAAGAAGCATAAATAATAGGAGTCCTCAGGTTGTTCTTCAACTCTATACATCCTTGGTTAGGCCTCATTTAGATTATGCTGCACAGTTTTGGTCACCGTATTACAGAATGGATATAAATTCTCTGAAAAATGTACAATGGAGGATGACAAAGTTGATCCCATGTATCAGAAACCTTCCCTATGAGGATAGACTAAGGGCCCTGAAACTGCACTCTCTAGAAAGACGTAGAATTAGGGGGGATATGATTGAGGTGTATAAATGGAAGACAGGAATAAATAAAGGGGATGTAAATAGTGTGCTGAAAATATCTAGCCTAGACAGGACTCGCAGCAATGGTTTTAAGTTGTAAAAATTCAGATTCAGGAAGGATATAGGAAAGTACTGGTTTGGTAATAGAGTTGTGGATGAGTGGAACAAACTCCCAAGTACCGTTATAGAGGCCAGAACGATGTGTGGCTTTAAAGATAGGTTGGATAGATACATGAGTAGATGTGGGTGGGTGTGAGTTAGACCTGATAGCTTGTGCTACCAGGTCGGTTGCCGTGTTCCTCCCTTAAGTCAATGTGACCTGACCTGACTAGGTTGGGTGCATTGGCATAAGCCTGTAGGAGACTTGGACCTGCCTCGCATGGGCCAGTAGGCCTTCTGCAGTGTTCCATCGTTCTTATGTTCTTATGTTCTTATGTAAAAGCTTTACTGAAGAAAGTTAATAAATTAGTTAGACAAGACCGGCCTCTTGTGAATCCATGCTGAGTATCATTAATCAAGCTATGCTTATCGAGATGGCTTCTTATAATCTCAGCTATAATTGACTCTAGTGAAGGAGGGAAGTAGTGGAGGTGAAGGAGGGAAGTACTGGAGGTGAAGGGGGGAAGTAGTGGAAGTGAGGGAGGAAGGTAGTGGAGGTGAAGGAGGGAATTAGTGGAGGTGAAGGAGGGAAGTAGTGAAGGTGAAGGAGGGAAGTAGTGGAGGTGAAGGGAAGGGGTAAGTAGTGGAGGTGGGAAGGAGGGAATTTAGTGGAGGTGAAGGAGGGAAGTAGTGGAGGTGAAGGAGGGAAGTAGTGGAGGTGAAGGAGGGAAGTAGTGGAGGTGAAGGAGGGAAGTAGTGGAGGTGAAGGAGGGAAGTAGTGGAGGTGAAGGAGGGAAGTAGTGGAGGTGAAGGAGGGAAGTAATTGAGGTGAAGGATGGGAGTAGTGGAGGTGAGGGGGAAGTAGTGAAGGTGAAGGAGGGAAGTAGTGGAGTGAAGGAGGGAAAGTAGTGGAGGTGAAGGAGGGAAGTAATGGAGGTAAGGGAGGGAAGTAGTGGAGGTGAAGGAGGGAAGTAGTGGAGGTGAAGGAGGGAAGTAATGGAGGTGAAGGAGTGAAGTAGTGGAGGTGAAGGAGTGAAGTAGTGGAGGTGAAGGAGGGAAGTACTGGAGGTGAAGTGGGAAGTACTGGAGGCGAGGGAGGGAAGTAGTGGAGGTGAGGGAGGGAAGTAGTGGAGGTGGGGGGAGGAAGTAGTGGAGGTGAGGGAGGGAAGTAGTGGAGGTGAGGGAGGGAAGTAGTGGAGGTGAGGGAGGGAAGTAGTGGAGGTGAGGGAGGGAAGTAGTGGAGGTGAGGGAGGGAAGTAGTGGAGGTGAGGGAGGGAAGGAGGAAGTAGGAGCGAGTAAAGGATGATGGTTGAGTAGAAGTGAGAAGGAACAAGTGAGGGAGGTGTGAGGGAAGTGAGGGAAGGTGTGAGGGAACAAGTGAGGGAAGGTGCGAGGGAAACAAGTGAGGGAAGGTGTGAGGGAACAAGTGAGGGAAGTTGTGAGGGAACAAGGGAGGTGTGAGGGAACAAGTGAGGGAAGGTGTGAGGGAACAAGGGGAGGTGTGAGGGAACAAGTGAGGGAGGTGTGAGGGAACCAGTGAGGGAAGGTGTGAGGGAACAAGGGGGAGGTGTGAGAGAACAAGTGAGGGAACAACTGAGGGAAGGTGTGAGGGATCAAGTGAGGGAAGGTGTGAGGGAACAAGTGAGGGAATGAGTTAGGAAACAAGTGAGAGAAGGTGTTAGGGAACAAGTGAGGGAAGGTGTGAGGAACAGGTGAGGGAACAAGTGAGGGAAGGTGTGAGTGAACAAGTGACTGAAGAAGTGAGGGAAGGTGTGAGGGAACAGGTGAGGGAACAAGTGAGGGAAGGTGTGAGGGAACAAGTGAGGGAAGGTGTGAGGGAACAAGTGAGGGAAGGTGTGAGGGAACAGGTGAGGGAACAAGTGAGGGAAGGTGTGAGGGAACAGGTGAGGGAACAAGTGAGGGGAGGTGTGAGGGAACAAGTGAGGGAAGGTGTGAGGGATCAGGTGAGGGAAGGTGTGAGGGAATAGGTGAGGGAACAAGTGAGGGAAGGTGTGAAGGAACAGGTGAGGGAACAAGTGTGGGAAGGTGTGAGGGAACAGTGAGGGAACAGGTGAGGGAACAAGTGAGGGAAGGTGTGAGGGAACAGGTGAGGGAACAAGTGAGGGAAGGTGTGAGGGAACAGGTGAGGGAACAAGTGAGGGAAGGTGTGAGGGAACAAGTGAAGGAAGGTGTGAGGGAACAAGTGAGGGAAGGTGTGAGGGAACAAGTGAGGGAACAGGTGAGGGAACAAGTGAGGGAAGGTGTGAGGGAACAAGTGAGGGAAGGTGTGAGGGAACAAGTGAGGGAAGGTGTGAGGGAACAAGTGAGGGAACAAGTGAGGGAAGGTGTGAGGGAACGAGTGAGGGAAGGTGTGAGGGACCAAGTGAAGGAAGGTGAGAGAGAACAAGTGAGGGAAGGTGTGAGGGAACAAGTGAGGAAAGGTGTGAGGGAACAAGTGAGGGAAGGTGTGAGGGAACAAGTGAGGGAACAGGTGAGGGAACAAGTGAAGGAAGGTGTGAGGGAAGGTGTGAGGGAACAAGTGAGGGAAGGTGTGAGGGAACAAGTGAGGGAAGGTGTGAGGGAACAAGTGAGGGAAGGTGTGAGGGAACAAGTGAGGGAAGGTGTGAGGGAACAAGTGAGGGAAGGTGTGAGGGAACAAGTGAGGGAAGGTGTGAGGGAACAAGTGAGGGAAGGTGTGAGGTGAAAATAAAAGGTTAATCTGAAGATTAAAGGGAACTGAACGGACACCTGCTGGCCTTTGTTCTTGTCTCTTTGTTAGTGTGTGTAGTTACCTTGTGTTGTAGTGATGTTGAGCTGCATCTCCTGGGCTCAACCTATATATCTCGTTTGTTGATTTTCAATACAGTGATCACCTTATGTTGTAGTCATGAATTGTGTGCACCTGTGTTGTCACTCTCTAGTCTCCATCACTTTGGCTTTAATTTGTTACTTATTATTAGGTATCCCTGGAGGGAGACCTTAAAGGGATTGTCAGAATATTTTCTTTGTCTTTCGTCCTCCAGGTCTTCGTCTTTATCACGCTTATAAAACTAGATCTTATCCGATCGGCTTCGAATTTTCAGCACTGGTGTACGGTAACAAGGGCAAGATTCTAGGAACAATTGGCATGTACAGGTGCCCATTGACTGACGAAATCTCCCCCATTATCCCATCTCCTGGAGTGACTCCGATAACTTCCAAGACTCTCTTCGGCGTAGCTTCAGACGCTTTTAGAAAGGTGCTGTCTAAATCAACTAAATTTTGATTCTCATTTGATCACGTAAATATATTAAATCTACTTTTTCTGAATGGTTTCAATATTTAATGGCTGATGTATTGTACAATCAGGATACTATGCATTAAGTGTGTATGAACAAATTTGTCATTGCACTCAATTTTAAAAAAAACATTGGAATTGCTTGATTCTGTGCAATAACTAGAGAATGCTTCCTCTTTCCAGCTTCAAATTTTGAGTCCCGCTGCATTTTTCCAAAAGTCAAGGTTCATGTTGATATTGGCCTCCACAAGTTCCAGTTTGCCAGTTTTATTAAATAAATAATGATATTGATTTCCATGTAATAAGTAAAGAATACGTCATCAGATTCAAGTATTATCACTGATACATTCCATAAGAAGGAATCACTTTACAAGTTTAAATTGTTCAGATGATAATTTGAAATTTTAATGAATTATTTTTATAAAAACTTGGTATTTTTTAATTCAGAGAAATTACTGAATAATGTCTTTTGTGATAGACTTCAAATTTTCAGTTTTGACTGGCTTTACTAGAGAGATCTTGGCTTTCACTCTGGGATATTTAAATTTTAATTTGTCAATTTTATGAAATTGATTTGCATTGTATTAACTAGAGAATGACTCTTCGGGTTGGCTTCAAACACAACAATTGGTGTTCCGCAGTTGGAACTGTTTTTTTTTTATATTGGATTTGGAGTTTGTACATGCAAAAATTTGCCAATTTTATAGATTCTCAAATTGACCGTTCATAAAAAAAAACACCAAATCAAATTTTTGTTTCAATTTGATTGTAGAAATTTTAAATGGAGGATAAAATTTGAAGACTAAAAATTGAGAAATATTGAAAACTCGCATTTTTAATTTTCACAAGTTTGGTGAACCATTGAACACTGCAGAACCTAACGGCAGAACTGACATATTATGTGTTCTCACCTATCATTAACTTCCATAGACTTTTATTAACTTCCGAATGACTTATCCATTCACTTTCAGCCTTCGTCAACTATTACTAGGTGAAGGTTGGTGGAACAAGTGACAAGTGCAGCTGCTCTCTGCTCACTTTCATATACACCATTCCCAAAAATTGGTATCCAAGAGAAACTTTAGAGCCTGATCGGATTCAAAATTTCAAGATTGGTATATCCAACTTGGAAGAACATTGATATTATTGAGTGTTTAGGTGTAATTTTTGCGTCAAGGCGATACCTTGATGCTGGGAAATGGCTCATGATCCGAGGAGCTTGACTTATCCTCCCCTTCCCTGGACAGACTCTGAATGCTGCTCATTCCTCCTTCACTATATGATCCCTACAGGGTTAGCACTTTTCCCTAACTAAAATGAAACAATTGTGAATGTTATCAATCTTTAATGTCTGATGCATCATATGAAATGGGTGAAACCTTTTTGCTTTTGGGTACAGGTTGTGTAGGTGCAAATTTTGTTGTATTCTGTACAGTAACTTGGGAATGCTTCTTCTAATCAGATTTAAGAACATAAGGAACACTGCAACAGGCCTAGTGACCCATGCGAAGCAGGTCCATGCCACCCCCTCGGCCTAGAACAATGACCACCTAGTCAGGTCACTTCCACTTAAAGAAGGAGCACGGCATTAGACCTGGTAGCCCAAGTTAGTCAGGTCCAACTCATACCCACCCACACCGACTCGTATATTTATCTAACCTATTTTTAAAACTACACAAGGTCTTAGCTTCGATGACGGTACTCGGGAGTTTGTTCCACTCATCCACAACTCTAATACCAAACCAGTGCTGTCCTATGTCCTTCCTGAATCTGAACTTTTCCAACTTGAAACCATTGCTGCGAGTCCTGTCTTGGCTGGATATTTTCAGCACACTATTTACATCCCCTTTTTTTTATTCCTGTTTTCCATTTATACACTTCAATCATATCCCCCCTAATTCTACGCCTTTCTAGAGAGTGCAGATTCAGGGCCCTCAGTCTATCATCATAGGGAAGATTTCTGATACATGGGATTAACTTTGTCATCCTCCTTTTGTACGTTTTCCAGTGCATTTATATCCATTCTGTAATATGGTGATCAGAACTGTGCAACATAATCTAAATGAGGCCTAACCAAGGATATATAGAGTTGAACAACCTGAGGACTTCTATTATTTATGCTTCTTGATACGAAGCCAAGGATTCTGTTAACTTTATTGCGAACACTTATGCACTGTTGTCTTGGTTTCAGTTTACTGCTAACCAGAACTCCTAAATCCTTTTCACAATCAGTAATATTAAGATCTACACTATTCAGTTTATAAGTGGCATGGTTATTGTCCTGTCCAACATTTAGCACTTTGCATTTGTTTATATGAAACTCCATCTGCCACTTCTCCGACCACTGCATCAGTCTATTCAAATCATCCTGGAGTGCACTAATGTCCTGATTAGAATGAATTGTAAGGCCTATTTTGGTGTCATCAGCAAATTTGCTTATGTCGCTATTTATTCCCTCATCTGTATCGTTTATGTAAATTGTGAACAACAAGGGGCCCAACACTGACCCCTGTGGAACACCGCTTGTGACGTGCCCCCATTCTGATTTCTCCCAATTTATTCAAACTCTTTGCTGCCTATTTGTCAACCACGCATCTACCCAGGAAAAAATTCTCCTATTCTGTGTGCCTTAAGTTTCCTCAAAAGTCTCTGATGTGGAACTCTATCGAAAACCTTACTGAAGTCCATATACACAATATCATATTCATTACCGTGATCTGCTTCCTGAAACACCTTAGTGAAAATAGTTAGTAAATTCGTAAGACAGGAATGCCCCTTAGTAAAACCGTGTTGAGATTCATTTATCAATTTATTCCTATCAAGATGGCTACGAATTGCCTCGGCAATTATTGATTCCATAAATTTTCCCACTGTGGAGTTAAGGCTTATTGGTCTATAGCTCGAAGCTAAGGACCTGTCACCTGTCTTATAAATAGGTATTACATTTGCCAGTTTGTAGTGATATGTTGAAAAGATTAGCCAAAGGTTTGCAAAGTTCTCCTTTACATTCCTTTAAATCCCTTGCAAACAATTCATCAGGGCTTGGGAATTTGTTAGGTTTTAATTTCTCTATTTGTCTGAGGACCATGTCACTAGTTACTGCAATTGTGCATAGTTTATTATCGTCCTGTTCTACATAATCTATTATTTCTGGAATTTCGCTAGTATCTTCCTGAGTAACTCAGGTCAGATCACTGTCAGTGATCTGACCTGAGTTACTCTTAAGTGGGCCTATCTTGTCTCTAATCTTACTTCTGTATACCTGAAAGAACCCTTTTGGGTTAGTCTTCGAATCCCTTGCGACCTTAGCTTCATAATCCCTTTTTGCTTTTCTTATTCTTTTTTTTATTTCTGTCTTTAATTGAATATATTGATTTCTTAACTACCCCTCCCCTCTTTTGATACGCCTAAAAATGCGCCTCTTTTCACCAGTGAGATGTTTTAATCTATTGTTCATTTGGGATCATTTTTGTTAGATTTAATTTCCCTACTCAGAGCAAAAGTTGACTGAGCAGCTAGAACTATGCTCTGAAAAACGTCATGTTGGCAACCAACACCAGCTACCTGACCCATAGTCAGATCATCTCAATTTAGCCCACCCAGGCAATTTTTCAGTCCCATGAAATCAGCCAATCGAAAGTCTGGGACAGAGACTTGATTGCAGTTTACTGAGTAATTCCACAATATATTGAAACTAAATGATTTGTGATCACTATTCCCAAGCTCATCATTAACCTCAAGGTTATTAATTAGTGAATCTTTGTTGGCAAGAACCAAGTCAAGCAGATTGTTTCCTCTAGTCGATTCTGTCACAAACTGTTTTAAAAAGCAATCCAGAACTGTATAAGAAAGTCTCTAGACTCAAGATTTCCTGTCAAATTGTTCCAATCAATTTGTCTATAGTTAAAATCCCCCATTAACACAACATTTTCATATCTAGACGCCTTTTGAATTTCGTTCCCATAGCACTTACTGCACTCCCTATCAAGGTTTGGGGACCTATATATCACAGCCAAAATTAATTTTTCATACCCCTCGAGAAACTGTAGCCAAACAGATTCTGTGTCCGATGTTTCTATTCTTATATCATGTCTAGCACAACAAGTTAAATTATCTCTGACATACATCGCCACTCCACCACCCTTCCTGTTGACCCTATCAGTGTGGAATAGTTTATAACCCTTTATGCTGCATTCAGAAGGCATTTCTCTATCCTTCAAGTTGAACCAGGTCTCTGTTATAGCAATAATATCTATATTACCTGCACTTGCGAGTAATCTTAGCTCATCTATCTTATTTCTTAGACTTCTACTATTTGTATAGTAAACCTTAAGGGAGCTAGTCACTCGTTGCCCTCTACTATCTCTGTTGATCATTGCTTTGTCTTTATTAGGAACTTTATTTTGAATATTGTCTTTTAAACATATCCCTGAGGTATCCTGGTAATATCTGCTGTTTCCAACAATAATACTGCAGCCTGATTGTTTCCCACAAACACCCATACCTCTATAAACTATCAGTTTAAAGTCCTAGACAAGTCATCAGTGACCCCCTCAATCGAATTGGCTAATGCAACCACTCCAACCCCAGAAAGATGAACCCCATCCCTTGCATACATATCATGTTTGCCGTAGAATTTGTCCCAGTTATCAATGAATGGGATTGCAAGTTCCTTGCAGTACCTGTCTAGCCAGCAATTTATACCAGTTGCCCTAGACATCCATTCATTGCCCACTCCCCTTCTAGGCAAGGTGCTACTTATGATAGGGATCCCTCCCTTAGACCTGACTACTTCTATGGCTGACCTGTACTTAGCTCCTGTCTCCTGCCCTTCCCAGTGTCATTTCCACCAGCACTAAGACAGATAATGGGCTTGTTCCCATTACCTGACATAATATTATCCAACCTGCTGACTATGTTACCAAGACCAGCTCCTGGGAGGTACACTCTCTGTCTGACTTTTCTATCTCTGTTACAAACAGAATATTCTTGCCTTGATTAGCAAGGGAGTCAGAGATACCTTCAACCTCACTAACCACTGAAGTACACTTGTCTTGGAGAACAGAGAATCGATTTCCTACCTTCACATCTTTCTTATTAACCCTCCTTATCTTCCTTCTTCCTGAACTGTGAACCACTTGCCACTTAAAGCGGCTGCCACTCTGCTGGTAAGCATTTCCTGTTTATCAGCACCATCTGTTTCACATTCACTGCCAAACACATCTAGGCGAAGCTTCAGCCTCCTATTTTCCTCCTGAAGAAGTAGAACCTTCTTGAACACTTTAAGCTGAGACTCTAAAACACTACAACAAGCCATGGTGCGTGGTAACACCCCACGCTGATATCCCTGTACTCGTTGTTTCATGGTTGCTTAGAACGTTGGTATCCCTGCACTCGTTGTTTCATAATGTCTTAAAAGGTTAGTATGGTCAGGCAGTGTTTCACGAGGAAGATGGTCTACACAGGGACACGCTGCTTCTGCTGCCGCCCAAAAGCTTCCATCATTACTCTTGTATGAAATTAGTTTCAAGCGCAAGTTTTCCCAATTTTGTTACTCCTCGAGCCCACCCCTTCCCTCTTCCCTTCCCAGTCCCACTTCTTCCCTTCCCAGTCCCACCTCTTCCCTTCCCAGTCCCACCTCTTACCTTCCCAGTCCCACCTTTCCCTTCCAGTCCACCTCTTCCCTTCCCAGTCCCACCTCTTCCCTTCCCAGTCCCACCTTTTCCCTTCCCAGTCCCACCTTTTCCCTTCCCAGTCCCACCTCTTCCTTCCCAGTCCCACATCTTCATTTCCCAGTCCCATATCTTCCCTTCTCACCCCCACCTCTCCCCATCCCAGTTCCACCTCTTCCCATCCCATTTCCATCTCTTCCCAGTCTCACCTGTTCCGTCTTCCCTTCCCAGTCCCACCTCTTCCCTTTTCCTTTCGTAGTCCAACCTTTTCCCAGTCCCACCTCTTCTCCTCCTAGTCCTACGTCATCCCCCTTCCCTTCCCGGTCCCTCTTCCCCTCCTTCCCTATAAGAAAAGTATACCCCTGGTTGATTGTGAAGGTGATATATAGTAAGACCCTGTGAAGAGCCTGGTCTTCAGATCACTGTCTTGAACACACCTGGACTGTTGTGATGTCAGTGTATTATTCACCTGTTTTATTGGTAAGACCAGCAACCAGAAATAAATATATTTTATGCTTTATTCAAAGGTGTTACATGTGTTATAACAATGAGCTTAAACGTTTACTGAGGACCTGGATAGTATATCCACGTTATGTTACTGTCTACGTTGAAGTGGCTTAGTTCTTCGTTGAACGGCTGAATACGCTCAGCCCAGCACACAAAACGTTCATTTTTATTTTTCATACTATGTATGAATATGAGGGTTATGGTCTGAGTAGACTAATATTATTTGAGAGGACCTCCTGGATACACCCCGAATATTTAAGGGTCCATACCAAATCGAGTTCTTTTTCAGTTGTGCTGCAAAGTTTCTGATGCTTTAGTTTTGCGGAATCACAACTTACAGGATTCAATATATCCTCTGCTGATTTCTGAAGAGGCACAGCACCTACACCCACATCACTAGCATCCACTTGCATAAGGAAGGGTGCATAAAAATCTGGGTTCCGCAGTGTGGCAGTACAGTAATATGCATACTCACCTCCCCAAAAAATTCCCTTAACTAAGATCTATATTTTTTTCGTAATTTATAACTCACTTGAATTTCAGAACTTAATCGCAAACTTCCAGAACGACAGGGCAATTCCAGGCGAAAGGTTCCTTCAATGTTTTCTCCTTGACAATCGTAATAATTCACTTGTACAGGTCACCAGCTCTACTTGCTGCACAGCACACACTGATTCATGGTATACCTAGACGTCAGCTGCTGTGGCAGAGGAATACCTCTGACGTCACAGCACACTGATTCATGATACACCCAGATGTCAGCTGCTGTGGCAGAGGAATACCTCTGACGTCACAACACACTGGTTCATGATGCACCCAGACGTCAGCAGCTGTGGAGGTGGAATACCTCTGACGTCACATAACGCACAACCCAGTATTGTCAATTCTACAAACATTTCTCTCATAAGGTTTGCGGTAAATTTCTTGATTTATGTTATTTACATAAGTTAGTTTAGGTTTAGTTAACTTGGCCTCTGTCAATAAAAAAATAAAAATTGCACCAGTGTAAATAAATGAAATATTAGTTAAATGTGATAAAAGCTTTGACACCTGAAGAAAAAACAGGACCCACCATGCGTACTAAATCTTGGCGAATTTCGTTAATTTTATATAATTTCAACAATGGATTAGTTATTTATTATTTTTTAAAAGACTTTTCTTTAAAATGTAATAAATATGCAAAGGTGATAACCCTTGAGGTTCCACTTATCCTCGTCGACACTCGCCTCATGCACACACACACACACACACACACACACACACACACACACACACACACACACACACACACACACACACACACACACACACACACACACAGTGCAGGTATTTTGATCACAGGGTATGTGTTAACAAAAACGTGGCCTTCATACGGAAAGAAAAAAAATCTGCATTCTCACCCTGCTTTCGTTTAGTGAGTACTGAACATCGACTCGACTTCTTTTTTAATTTTGTTCATATCCTGTTCCTCGTCTGTGTATCAACCTCCTGTGATTAATGGTTTAATTCTACAGGTAGTTCTAAACTTGGATTTCGCATATGTATATAAATATTTGGGATTTCGTTCCCTCTGTGCTTCTTCTTTCTGATGACAACTTAACTTTCTGTTTTATCTTGGTAATCCTTCGTAGTGACATTTAAATTATTGAGCAGTTCGGTAATCCTTTTTTTTTTCTTCCGTACATACGTTCTCTTTCTATATCTGATCTAAATTTTCTCAATGATATATATTTAATCCAATCCTTCGATGCTTGTGTGTTCAGCTTTTCCAGGCGCTGGTGATGATTTAGGATGCTCACAACTGTTTTCCAGGGTACATCTGTCAGTTCTTTATTAATTTTTCCTAATCAGTTCTTGAAGTTAAATTTTCTGAGTATCACTTTTCGTACATTAGTATAAGGGTTCCCACCCCTGAGTTTATGCTCGCTTGTTCCTCTGTGATGTTGTGATTGGAGTTTATTGTGTCTGTCTCTGATTAGTTACTCGTTGTTTGTGATCAAATCCAGAGTGGGTTCTACTGTTTGTTGGTTCACTGCAAACTTTTTACATAGCTCCATTAATTTCCTGGGATGTACCTATTGAGTCAGTGCTTCCAGGAATTATTTGACACAATGCTGAATAATCTTACATTTTACATTTGAGAGGTTGAAATTTCCAAGGAGTAAAATACTTGATGTGGTGTTTTCGAGACTCAAAGCAACTATTTTATTTGATCCGTGAATTTCTGAACCGTTGCCGACGGTGGTTTATAAACAGGCTCGCTCCTGCTGTGAAAGACAATAAAATGAACTCTAAAGAAGCCTTAGACAAAGTGTAATCATGATATAATATCGCACAAAATGTGTACAGAAAAAATAACTAGAAAAATTGGTGGATGAATTCTTAACTTTCAAAGAAATCAAATCTAAAGAGTAAGAGTGAACAAGTAAAATCCAGAGGTTGCCCCAGTGAAAGCTGTGTTCCTCACACCACAGTATATTTCACAGTTCTCTTTCTCATGATTATATCCAACAGACATAAATTAGATCACTTGTTATCTTATGCAGAGGAACCATTAATCCACCCCCTCTCCAGCCCCTCTCAGCCTCTCAGGAATGTTTGTACTGCATTGTGATCAATTTTATGTTACTTACGTAATATGACTTAACATAATTAAGGATACGTTTCATAGAGTGCAGATTTGGAAGTAGTTCCTCCAGTATTTTCCAGGACACAGTTTGTTGATGGCAGTAATATACAGAATTAAAAATTTTAGAGGCTTTACCCAAGTGCGGGGATCCACTCGCTTACTGTAAAGTAATAAAGTTGGTAGAATTACCGACAATATGTAAAGTAAAAGGACACAAGTACAACTAATGGGACATTTTTATTGTGGCAACGTTTCGCTCTCCAGGAGCTTTGTAACGGCTTGACAAAAGTCCTGGAGAGTGAAATGTTGCCACAATAAAAATGTCACATTAGTTGCACTTGTGTCCTTTTACTTTACATACTGTAAAGTAGTTATTATGTTACGTAAAATAAATGCTGGCTCCTAGGGGTAAAAGCTTGTCTAGGGGCATTTAAAATATTAAAGTACACTATGCCAACCTATGGCCAAGCTTGTTTCCTCACAAAAAAAAAGCATTAAGTAAATGGTCAGTATATTTAACTACAAGAACAGCATAAAAACTAACATAAATATAACTATATTAATAGTAACTTACATATACAACCTACCCTCTTTATATTAACAGTGGTGCTCCTTGACGACCTCTCCCTCTACTTCTGCCGGCTTCTTAGCCTGCAGGCAAAACATTATCATCTGTACTCTCTACAACACAGGCCCGTGCACACTAGAGACTTATTAAGAGAGTACATACAAAATTATTAAACAACCTATGGCATAAACTTCCCTAAAATATCACTCCTCCTCCTTCCTGCTGACACAACACCAAACCATGACCTCTTGCTCCAGCCACCGCTCTTCTAGCACCGACTACACACATCTCCTGTCCTGTCCTGTCCTGGCTGCTCTGACTGACCAGGAAAAATATGCGTCCGATTTCAGAACAAATCCCGTCACTGACATTATTGAGCGTTTTTTATACACACATTTTCTACAATGTCCTGCATAATACTTAACTATCCACTTACTGCTCAGATTGAAATGATACTTAACCGAGTTAAGGAAAATGAATTGAGTAGAAAACAGGGAAGAGAGAAACTTGGAAGGATATCCTAGAATTAAGAAAGTGATAAGGATATAAGAGAAAGCAGTAAAGGCTGAGTAATGGATGAAGGCAGAGAAGGGAATTCCGAGAGAAGAGATGAAAGTGGAGGGCGTGAGGGAGATGCTAGGGTAGAGAGGTGTTGAGGTCCCTGGGGCTTGATAACATGGAGGAGGCTGAGGCTTCAGTAATTTAGCACTGAGGTGGGAGGCGTATAGGTCGCTACGTCGCCTCTGATGAAAATGACACATTTTGTTTTAAGGTTCACCCAGGAAAAGTCTCGACCACCGCAGCCACACTTAATGGTCAGCCACTAGGCTGGCTAAGAAGGCTGAAAGCAACATAAAGGATCAGGGACTAACAACAAAACATCGGTATTTTTTAACTTTGGTTGAAGAGCGTTCCAACGAGTACAAGTCAAGTGCTTCCAAGCGTTCCCAGTAGTTAAGGTGCTTGACAGAACTTATACGTGCAGTAAAGGATCTCTGTACACTCTCTAGATCTGCAATTTCACCTGCTTTGAATGGAGATGTTAATGTACAGCAGTATTCCAGCCTAGAGAGAACAAGTGATTTGAAAAGGATCATCATTGGATTGGCATCTCTCGTTTTGAACGTTCTCATTATCCATCCTATCATTTTCTTTGCACTTGCGATCGTGGCACTGTTGTGATCCTTGAAAGTGAGATCCTCAGACATTACTACTCCCAAGCCCCCTTACATTATTTTTCCGCTCTATTGTATGGCCAGAGTCTGTAGTATACTCTGTTCTAGTTATTATCTCCTCCAGTTTTCCGTAACGGAGTAGTTGGAATTTGTCCTCATTAAACATCATATTGTTTACCGTTGCCCACTGGAAAACTTTGTTTATATCTTCTTGGAGGTTAAACGCGTCCTCAGCAGATGACAGCCTCATGCAGATCCTAGTATCATCCGCAAAGGATGATACGGTGCTGTGGTGTATATCTCTGTCTATGTCTGATATGAGGATGAGGAATAAGATTGGGGCGAGTACTGTGCCTTGTGGAACAGAGCTCTTCACTATGGCAGCCTCCGATTTAACTCTGTTGACAACTACTCTTTGTGCTCGATTTGTTAGGAAGTTGAAGATCCATCTCCCCACTTTCCCAGTTGTTCCTTTAGCGCGTATTTTATGGCTATTACGCCATGATCGCATTTGTCAAATGCTTTTGCAAAGTCTGTGTATATTACATCTGCATTCTGATTTTCTTCCAGTGCATCCAAGGCCATATCATAGTGATCCAGTAGTTGTGAGAGGCAGGAGCGACCTGCCCTGAACCCATGTTGCCCTGGATTGTGCAGATTTTGGGAATCCAGGTGGGATTCCTGGTGGGAATCCTGCTTCTTAGCACTCTTTCAAAGATTTTTATGATGTGGGACGTCAGAGCTATTGGTCTATAGTTCTTAGCTAATGCTTTGCTACCACCTTTATGGAGTGGGGCTATATCCATTGTTTTAAGTGACTGGAATTTCACCCATGTCCAAGCTCCTCCTCCATAGTGTACTTAGGGCACGCAAGAGGGGTTTCTTGCAGTTCTTAATTAATACAGAGTTCCACGAGTCTGGGCCCGGGGCTGAGTGCATGGGCATGTTGTCAATGGCTTTTTCGAACTCTATCGGAGTTAGGGTAATGTCGGAAATCTGGCATACATTTATGGAGTTTTGAGGCTCATTCATGAAGAAATCATTTGGGTCGTCGATCCTCAGACTGATTAGTGGTTCACTAAACACAGATTCGTACTGGGATTTCAATATTTCACTCATTTCCTTGTTGTCATCTGTGTAAGTCCCATCCTGTCTGAGTATGGGCCCAATACTAGATGTGGTATTTGCCTTGTTTTTGGCATATGAAAAGAAATATTTTGAATTTCTTTCAATTTCAATAATAGCTTTAAGCTTCTGTCTCTCCTGGTTCCTGTAAGAGTCATTTAACTTAAGTTCGATAGTTTCCACTCCCTGGTCAGCGCCTCCTTTCCTGTATCAGATATTCTAGCACTCCTGAGGAGCTCAGCGACTCGTCGTCTTCTGTAGAGGGAGCGTCTCTCTCTCTCTTCCAGTTTACTCCTGCTCTTCTTCTTTCTTAGGGGAATATGCCTAGAACATGCTTCAGCTGCCAGGAAGTTGATCCTTTCAAGGCACTGGTTTGGATCCATGTCATTTAAGATATCTTCCCAACATGTTTCATTTAGGACATGGTTTACCTGGTCCCAGTTGATGTTCTTGTTGTTGAAGTTATATTTTGTGAAGACTCCTTCACAGGTACATGCATTCTGCTGATCAGGACCCCTATGCATGTACGTCTGGACTTCAATTAGGTTTTGATCGGAATTAGTTGTTTTTGATATTCTTATGTCTCTTACCAGGTCCTCATTATTTGTGAAGATAAGGTCAAGTGTGTTTTCTAGTCTTGTTGGCTCCACTATCCGCTGGCTTAAGGTGTGTTTTTCGCAGAGACTTAGTAGCTCGTGTGTGTGACCTTTCATCTGTGCTACCTCCGGGGATTGTTTCAGCTATAACATTATTTGCTACATTCTTCCATTTTGTATGCCTTAGGTTGAAATCACCAAGCAGCAAGATGTTTGGGGATGGAGCTGGAAGTTTTTTCAGACAGTAATAAATTTTCAGTAGCTGTTCCTTGAACTGTTGTGAGATTGCATCTGGTGGCTTATATACAATCACAATGACTAGGTTTTGGTTCTCGATCTTTATTGATAGAACTTCAACTACCTCATTTGTGGTGTTCAGCAACTCCGTGCAGATGAGGGACTCTTTGACATACAGGCCAACCCCCCCTTGTTGCCTGTTCATTCTGTCGCATCCAGAAAGGTTGTAACCACTTACCCATATTTCACTGTCAAAGTGATCTTTTGTGTGAGTCTCTGTGAAGGCTGCAAACATTACAATAGACTCTTCTAGAAGTCCACTGATAAAAGGTATTTTGTTGTTGGTGGATGGCCCTGTATATTAGCAAATATGAACGAGGTTGTATTCTGTATTTGTTGGGGGGATTTTGTTATTGGCATCAGTAGTTGTAGTTCTGGAGGGCCATGGGTGGCCACTGGCTGCGCCTCCAGTCCAACAAGGCTCCAAGGTGGTGGACTATTTTTGTTATTTCCTTCCATTTTCTTTTTCCGTTTCCTGCCACTAAAAAATCACCTGGAGTTGGGTTGTCGTAGCTACTATTGTTTGTCTTGTGGGGTCTGTGCCTGGTGAGTGAAGATTGTTACTGTATGTTATGACACTGCAGAGTGAAGATAGGTACTGTGTGTGTTATGACACTGGTGAGTGAAGATTATTACTGTTTGTCGTGACACTGGTGAGTGAAGATTGTTACTGTGTTATGACACTGGTGAGTGAAGATTGTTACTGTGTTATGACACTGGTGAGTGAAGATTGTTACTGTGTTATGACACTGCAGAGTGAAGATTGTTCTGTGTTATGACACTGGTGAGTGAAGAGTGTTACTGTGTTATGACACTGGTCAGTGAAGAGTGTTACTGTATTATGACACTGGCGAGTGAAGATTGTTAGTGTTATGACACTGGTGAGTAAAGATTGTTACAGTGTTATGACACTGCAGAGTGAAGATTGTTAGTGTTATGACACTGGTGAGTGAAGATTGTTACTGTGTTATGACACTACTGTGAGTGTTGGTCTAATCAACCTGTAGCAGTGTAACATTTTGTTCTCTCAGTTCAAAAGGTAGTGTCATTTCGAATGCCATGTTCGCTCTATCCAGAAGGTATTCATCAATGTCCTGCCTTGTTTGGGGTTTATGTAACCCTCTAAACATTGTTATAGGATTTTTCAGCTGTTTATTTTCAGGAACACTGGAAGAAATGTTATAAACGTAAAACAAACTGCAGGTCAAATGATCTCTGTTGATTCCGTAGTTTTGTGCCCAAATCCTTCTATTTTCTCCACGAAATAAAGACATGAGTTAGTGGATTCAACAGAACAATCAAACATTGAACTTGCACTTCTCTTAAACTCCTGTGATGGTGAAGGTGGGCTTTTAGAGGTTCCTGGCACATTGGCTTCACTGGATATACTTAAAACACCACCTGCATCCTCTTCAGGGCACTGATCATCCCAGTAGTTTTTCTTATAAATTAATACAGTTTTTTTTTTTTCAAAAGTTCCGAGAGTTTAAATTTTTGAGCTGATATTTCACTGCAATTTTTGAACTTCTGTGTATTTCCCTTGCCATCTTTTGTTTCCTTAAACTCCTTCCACTCTATAGCTTTATCTCTGCCTTCATGAGTTTATGTTGACAGCTTAATTGCTGAAAAACACTGCCTAACAGTTGCACAATCCAGGGCAGCACGAGTTTAGGGCAGGTCGCTTCTGCCTTCCATGATTGCTAGATCATGTCAATGCACTCCTGGATGCTGTAGAAGACAAACTAAATTTTGATGTATTGTACACTTATATTGCAAAAGTATTCGACAGATGCGATCATGGTGCGAGTGCACAAAATGCACTCAAAAGAAATTACTGGAAAAAGTGAGCAGATGGCTCCTTATCTTCTTAACAAATAGAACCTAGTAGTAAACAGTGAAGTCAGAGGTTGCCACAGTAAAAAGCTCTGTTCCTCAAGGCACGGTACTCACACTACTTGTGTTTCTTATTCTTATATCCGACATTGACAAGAAAATAGATCATAGCACCAACACATCTTTGCTGATGAATCTCTGAGAGCGGCATCCGTCGAAGACAGCGAATTTTCAGGCGGATATATATCAAGTCTTCCAGCGGGGCTTCAGAAAACATGATGTTTAACGAGGACAAATTTCAGTTGATCCGCTATGGAAGAATACAGAAAATAGACTAATGGAGTTTAGGAAAGACTAACATCATTCATTAGAACGAAAATCCCATGTTTAAGACATGAGAGTATTGATCTCTGTTACAAAATGCGACATCTACTAAGTGAAGATATTTCCAGAGTTAACTTATTGATCTCCCTTTAGCCTGTTTCTGGTTTTGTAACAGTTGGTCAGAGTTTTTCAGTACAATTATCCTGTAAAAATAAGTGGCTTCTCAATAGCGCTTTTGGATTACAACTGGATGAATACAAACCAGTTGTACGAAAGCGCTCAGCGACTCCGCCATATTTGTTATTGTTTAACAATGAACTAAATGATTATAACTGACCATAATTTTTTAAGGAGTGGACCGGTAAGCCAGCGGAAGGCCTCGGTCACATGACCAAAAGCTCCAACGGAGGGGAGGGTCTTATGACTAAAACCCACGTCGGGAAACACTTGACTGTTTCCTGACGAACCTTACCTAACCTTGTTATTGTTTGTTTTTGAACTGCGTGGTGGTAGGATGTGCTCCTTACAATTTTCGCTTTGCAAACATGTATTCCTTGAGTTACCCTGTTGTAATGAGTGCTAAAAGTGCACTCTGCACCCCTGATGTCTGTGGCCTCAAAAAAAAAAAAAATAGAAAAAGTGTGACAGAAACAAATCGAGAAGTTTTGTTTATATCAATAAACCAATGGTAAAATTGGTTTCGTTATACGTCGTCTCGTTTAAAGTCGCAGTTTCCAAGAACCTGTCGAAGACGTGAGGACTTTTTGTATGCGAAGAGAGAAATCGTCGAGTGTCAGAGGTCCCCGACTCAACACCCTCCTTCCGTGCATTCGAGGAATTACCAACAAATCTATGGCAGTCTTCAAGAGAAAACTGGACAAGTTCCTCCAATCAGGGCTTGACCATCTAGGCTGGAGTTCGTACGTTGGACTGTGTGCGACCAACAGTAACAGCTTGATTGGTCAGGCCTTGATTCTACAGGTGGCGTGGTCTGGGACCGGACAGCGGGGGCATGGAACCTCGGAAACGTCCTTCAAGTATCATTAAGTAATAAGACATATACGGTAGAAGCATTTACAGTAAATAGCAAGTGTAGAAGGCATATTAAATTTAGTACATAGTACAGATCTGTACACTGTATAGTGCATTGTGTACAGAAATGTACCGTGCACAGTGCATTGTGTACAATAATGTATTGCACACGCTGTACAGTGCATTGTGTACAGTAATGTATCGTACACACTGTACGGTGCATTGTGTACAGTAATGTACCGTACACACTGTACAGTGCATTGTGTACAGTAATGTATCGTACACACTGTACGGTGCATTGTGTACAGTAATGTATCGTACACACTGTACGGTGCATTGTGTACAGTAATGTATCGTACACACTGTACGGTGCATTGTGTACAGTAATGTATCGTACACACTGTACGGTGCATTGTGTACAGTAATGTATCGTACACGCTGTACGGTGCATTGTGTACAGTAATGTATCGTACACACTGTACGGTGCATTGTGTACAGTAATGTATCGTACACGCTGTACGGTGCATTGTGTACAGTAATGTATCGTACACACTGTACAGTGCATTGTGTACAGTAATGTATCGTACACACTGTACGGTGCATTGTGTACAGTAATGTATCGTACACACTGTACGGTGCATTGTGTACAGTAATGTATCGTACACGCTGTACGGTGCATTGTGTACAGTAATGTACTGCACCGTACACTGTACAGTGCATTGTGTACAGTAATGTACCGTACACACTGCACGGTGCATTGTGCACAGTAATGTACCGTGCACAGTGCATTGTGTACAGTAATGTGCCGTACACACTGTACAGTACATTGTGTACAGTAATGTACAGTACACACTGCACAGTACATTGTGTACAGTAATGTACAGTACATACTGTACAGTACATTGTGTACAGTACACACTGCACAGTGCATTGTGTACAGTAATGTACAGTACACACTGCACAGTGCATTGTGTACAGTAATGTACAGTACATACTGTACAGTACATTGTGTACAGTACACACTGTACAGTACATTGTGTACAGTAATGTACAGTACACACTGTACAGTACATTGTGTACAGTACACACTGTACAGTACATTGTGTACAGTAATGTACAGTACATACTGTACAGTACATTGTGTACAGACACACTGTACAGTACATTGTGTACAGTAATGTACAGTACATACTGTATAGTACATTGTGTACAATAATGTACAGTACATACTGTACAGTACATTGTGTACAGTAATGTACAGTACACACTGTACAGTACATTGTGTACAGTAATGTACAGTACACACTGTACAGTACATTGTGTACAGTAATGTACAGTACACACTGTACAGTACATTATGCACGGTAATGTACAGTACACACTCTGCAGTACATTGTGTACAGTAATGTACAGTACACACTGTACAGTACATTGTGTACAGTAATGTACAGTACACACTGTACAGTACATTGTGTACAGTAATGTACAGTACACACTGTACAGTACATTGTGTACAGTAATGTACAGTACACACTGTACAGTACATTGTGTACAGTAATGTACAGTACATACTGTATAGTACATTGTGTACAATAATGTACAGTACATACTGTACAGTACATACTGTTCAGTACATACTGTACAGTACATACTGTACAGTACATTGTGTACAGTAATGTACAGTACACACTGTACAGTTCTGTGTGTGAAGTAAACTACTACACAGATCAGAAAGATTTCACTTTTATTGTTATATTAAAGATAATGTGAATATAAGACATCCTGATGTAAGTACAATGTCAGTAATTCATTATGAGAGTGTTAAATAATTCATTATGAGAGTGTTAAATAATTCATTGTGAGTGTTAAATAATTCATTATGAGAATGTTAAATAATTCATTATGAGAATGTTAAATAATTCATTATGAGAGTGTTAAATAATTCATTATGAGAGTGTTAAATAATTCATTATGAGAGTGTTAAATAATTCATTGTGAGTGTTAAATAATTCATTATGAGAGTGTTAAATAATTCATTATGAGAGTGTTAAATAATTCATTGTGAGTGTTAAATAATTCATTATGAGAGTGTTAAATAATTCATTATGAGAGTGTTAAATAATTCATTATGAGAGTGTTAAATAATTCATTATGAGAGTGTTAAATAATTCATTGTGAGTGTTAAATAATTCATTATGAGAATGTTAAATAATTCATTGTGAGTGTTAAATAATTCATTATGAGAGTGTTAAATAATTCATTGTGAGTGTTAAATAATTCATTATGAGAATGTTAAATAATTCATTGTGAGTGTTAAATAATTCATTATGAGAGTGTTAAATAATTCATTGTGAGTGTTAAATAATTCATTATGAGAATGTTAAATAATTCATTGTGAGTGTTAAATAATTCATTATGAGAGTGTTAAATAATTCATTGTGAGTGTTAAATAATTCATTATGAGAGTGTTAAATAATTCATTGTGAGTGTTAAATAATTCATTATGAGAGTGTTAAATAATTCATTGTGAGTGTTAAATAATTCATTATGAGAGTGTTAATTCATTGTGAGTGTTAAATAATTCATTATGAGAATGTTAAATAATTCATTGTGAGTGTTAAATAATTCATTATGAGAGTGTTAAATAATTCATTGTGAGTGTTAAATAATTCATTATGAGAATGTTAAATAATTCATTGTGAGTGTTAAATAATTCATTATGAGAGTGTTAAATAATTCATTATGAGAGTGTTAAATAATAACAAAAACATGAAAAATGAAAATGAAAAAAAGAACTTTTTTTTTAGAAGAAAACCCAGTTCTTAAAAAAAAAAAAAAAACTGTAGACCAGGTGTGATGGTGGTGTCTGTCCTGGGGGAAGAATCAACCCGCGATCATTGGTAACATTCTTCCTAGGATCTGAAAAATGTTAAGAGATTTGGTCTTTCTGGAGTTAATGTATTTTGGAAATTTTAAAGATTTTTTCTTTGTATTCTTATTGTTCAAGTAGCGTAAGTGTTTCCTGTGAGAGATCCTGAGAGTGATTAGAAAGAAACGTATTATCACTCCTCTCTTGGGTCTGAGGATATTGACTAGGTAACGCCTTCCTCCTTTACATTTCCTGTGATATAAGCAAATAACCCGCACATAAGAGAAAGAAACTTATGACAACGTTTCTGTCCGATTTATTCGAAGTCGGACTGAAACGTCGTCGTAAGCGTCTCTCTCCTATGTGCGGGTTATTTGTGTATTGTTCAAGTCACGGTATTATGCCTTTCTGTTCTTTACTTCCTGTACTAGTATTGAACTCCTGCAACCTGCACGAGATTTCAATTATCTTGTTAACTGGGTGACTTACAACTTGTCCTCATGAGAGGACACATTATGCAAGTACAAGTTTGGGATGACTTTGGGTTTTTCTCTTGGTGCTATACTGGCCAATCTCCTCCTTAAGCATCTAGAGAGAGACCGGTTCAACATCATTTTCCGCTACATTAAGCGGTCATAATACGTTGATATCTTGGTCATAGTACGCAGAAGTTTAAACCTTCATAACCTCAGGAAACCAATCACCAAGCAGTACCCTTTATATGTACGGTTCACCATGGTAGATTAACAGAATGACTACCTACAATTTCTCAATATTTTTCTTATCAGGGATAATGACACCTTCGTGTACATAGTGTACAGGAATCCAGCAAATAAAAGTTATATGTACACCTTTACTTTGATTATGACCTCAGAACAAAGAGGGGGGGGGGTAATACGTAGGTTTCTTTGATGCGTTCCCTCAGTATCTGTAGCAGTGAACACGAACTTGAACACCAGTGTAAGGCAGAAACCTTTTCCAACATGATTTTTTTTAAACATTCATATCTTGTTTCGTCTTCACATTTAACATTGATCTTGTTTTGTTCCAACATTTAACATTCATCTTGTTTAATCCAACATTTAACATTCATCTTGAAGATTGAGACACTTATGCAGCATATGGGAATCTTTATTCAGGAAACGTTTCGCCACACAGTGGCTTCATCAGTCCAATACAAAGAGGAAGGCGTAAGGAGAGGAGGAGTATGAGGTTATCAGTCCCTCGGCCTGGAGTCGATGTGTTCAGTCCATCAATCTTGTAGAATGTACAGCATAGGGCCGTAGACGTGGCTTATATACTGTAGCGAGGTGAGGTGAAGCAGGCGGAGGCGCTGGGCGCTCCTAGGTGCCCGTGTAACACAGCTGGGCGCTCCTAGGTGCCCGTGTAACACAGCTGGGCGCTCCTAGGTGCCAGTGTAACACAGCTGGCTGCTCCTAGGTGCCAGTGTAACACAGCTGGGCGCTCCTAGGTGCCTGTGTAACACAACTGGGCGCTCCGAGGTGCCCGTGTAACACAGCTGGCTGCTCCTAGGTGCCCGTGTAACACAGCTGGCTGCTCCTAGGTGCCCGTGTAACACAGCTGGGCGCTCCGAGGTGCCCGTGTAACACAGCTGGCTGCTCCTAGGTGCCCGTGTAACACAGCTAGGCGCTCCTAGGTGCCCGTGTAACACAGGCGCTCCTAGGTGCCCGTGTAACACAGCTGGCTGCTCCTAGGTGCCCGTGTAACACACGTGTTAAGTTTTTTTTTCAGAAGGAAATTGTAATATTGTTTATAACGCATAATACTTGGTGTCTGGCAAACTGTACAAAAGGTAACAGTTTTACTTTCCATGTGCTGTGTAGAAAGAGGTCAAGTGATTGTTTCCACAGATCCATTTGAAGCAGGAACCAGAACATTAACAATATACAACCATTTCACACACATTCATATGATGGGTTATGTATCCAGCGTCGCTGTTTTCCCTGGCGATGCTTCCAATATATGAAGATTTATGACCATTTTTTGTATTCGTAGTCGCTTCTTTTCAAAACCTTTGTTGGAGTTTGGCAAATAGAAGTATACCTGGAGGGTGTTTCGGGGGTCAACGCCCCCGCGTCCCGGTCTATGACCAGGCCTCGTGGTGGATCAGGGTCTGATCAGCCAAGCTGTTACTGCTGGCTGCATGGAAACCGACGTACGAACCACAGCCCGGCTGGTCAGGTACTGACTTGAGATGCTTGTCCAGCCCACTTTTGAAGACAACTAGGGCTCTTTTGAATATATCCCTTACGTATGCAGGGAGGCAATTAAAGAGCCTTGGGCTCCTGACACTTATTGTCTCTTAGTATACTCATGGCGCCCCTGCTTTTCAGGGGGGGGGGAATTTGCATCGCCTGCTGAGCCTTTTACCTTAGTAGGGAGTGATTTCCATGTGTAGATTTGGGTCTAGTCCCTCCAGGATTTTCTAAATGTATTTTATCATATATCTTTCCCGCCTGCGTTCCAAGGAATACAGGTCAAGGGACTCCAACCGTTCCCAGTAATTTAGGTACTTTATTGTGCTTATAGACTCAAGCCTAAGTACTGCATCAATATTTGTCATCGATTTTAAAGGGTTGTAGCACTGGACGCTTTCCATATAATCTGACGTGTTCTAGGCAGCAACAGTTCACACATCTAAATCAGCTGTGAGAATCCTCCTCGCATTATTTCTGTGGCCCGCTACATCGCGGTCGAGGCTTCATACACAGCTGTTTCTTTTTACGAGGAGCAATCTCACAACTTGGACCAAATAGCCATCAGCAACTTAAATTCTAATTTCCTGTGTATATACATTTCAGAGACCGATTTGAAGTTGCGATAGGAGGAAGGTTCAGTGTCTGACCTCAGAAATGTTGTTATGAGCTATGACTTTTTTTTCAAGTTCTGTATCCCTACTCCTTTTGTCCTATAGAATAACGTCTTTTAAAAATATTGAAGGGCAGAGGGATCACTTTTGTTACATCCAGAAAGTCTTCTGGTAGTGGGTACTTTCCAGTATCCTAATTCACTGATATTGCATTTTCTCTTATAATGATGGCTGATTGCCAAACTGTTATTAAAATTCTTAACGTTTATGGTTTTCCTTGTAAGCATATACAGGGAATCTGATAGATTTGTCTCTCTGGTGTCATGGGAACAATACAGAAGGTTTATATGTAACATCTGAAATGATTATCTTGTCACTAATTTCTCTAATATTTTTTCTTTAACATTGCTTATGTTGTTACATATTCTTCCGTGAGCTGCGTGAAGTCCTGGAATGAAAATTAGCAGCATTCGTTCTTCTGTGAAAAACACTTGTCAGGAAAGATGACATACAGGTTTCATGGTGTATAGCTTCTTCCGCTACTAAGCAAGAGACGCCATATATTAGCTTGCTTCTTTCCCCTATAATTCCCTATTCGTTTTTTTTTCTTGTACCTTCAAAACCTAAAATCCTAAAACACCAAGTTTTCTCCATCCTATGTACAGACTTATTTTCTGAACCTTAATTACATGCTTAAGGAAAAAATAAGTCAGTTGTTCTTGAAACAAATAATGGGATCACAGATTCAATATCCTCTTGCTGAAGTTGTCGTTAAAGTTACATTCTCTCTATTACCTTTCCATAACTTTTTCATCTTATCGTTAATTATATTTTTCCTCTTTCTACAGAGTTCATTTCCTATATTCAAGCACTTCACTGGTTATAGTTTTTATAAGAATACCGTTGTGGTACATACTGTAGTGAGAGATATGGAAGGAAGTGTAAAATAAACCCAGTGAGAAGCAGGGGTGCGGTGGGGACAAGAGAACACTGTATCAACATCCGGGGTCCCAGACTTTTCAACATCTTACCAGAAGATATCAGAAACACTGCTGGAGCAAGTGTAGAAGCCTTCAAAAGGAAACTATACAAGTATCTTCACCAGGTGCCAGATCAACCAGGCTGTGATGGATATATGGGGCAGCAGGTCTCCAGCAGCAACACCCTGGTTGACCAGGCAAGCACCAGACGAGCCTGGCCCATGGCCGGGCTCAGAGAGTAGATATACTCTCGGAATTCTTCAAAGGTATAAGGTGGTACAGGCTTCACAGTTCATTCATTTTCAGTATGAAAATTTTCTTCTGTAATTTTAGTAAACTATATAACCGTTTATCAGTGTTTATCTTCCATCAAGTAAAAGACACAGTTCTCTCGTTTTTATTATATATTGTATATATCACTCTATAATTATGATATTTCACTGTCTATTTTGTTTTTCATTGTTTATTATTGTTTATAACATGTGAAAGACAGACATATATATGTAATTTGCCTTGGAAGCATTAAGCATTTTTTAATTTATATCCTAGAGGCAACGGCTACAGAGTAAAACATAGGCAACGGCTACAGAGTAAAACATAGGCAACGGCTACAGAGTAAAAAATAGGCAACGGCTTCAGAGTAAAACATAGGCAACGGCTACAGAGTAAAACATAGGCAACGGCTACAGAGTAAAACATAGGCAACGGCTACAGAGTAAAACATAGACAATGGCTACAGAGTAAAACATAGGCAACGGCTTCAGAGTAAAACATAGGCAACGGCTTCAGAGTAAAACATAGGCAACGGCTACAGAGTAAAACATAGGCAACGGCTACAGAGTAAAACATAGGCAACGGCTTCAGAGTAAAACATAGGCAACGGCTTCAGAGTAAAACATAGGCAACGGTTTAGAGTAAAACATAGGCAACGGCTTCAGAGTAAAACATAGGCAATGGCTTCAGAGTAAAACATAGGCAATGACTACAGAGTAAAACATAGGCAACAGCTACAGAGTAAAACATAGGCAACGGCTACAGAGTAAAACATAGGCAACGGCTACAGAGTAAAACATAGGCAACGGGTTCAGGGTAAAACGGGAAAAACTCAAAAAGAGCCGCTGTGTTTCAGTGTGGCAAAGTTAACTTGGGATGTGAAGGCTTACTCAGCCCTGAAACAACTTCAGTCAGTATTACTAAGGCTGGCTCCTCCTCAGGAAAATTAATGCATAGAAAAAGAATAAAAACTGATAAACATAAACACTTTATTAATTAGAATATAAAATATAAAACACTTAAACATGAAATATCGATCCTACATTAAAGAAAATGAAAAATGAAAAATATAAATGATATCTGAATTCAACGCTAATATATATAAAACTTGGGTGTCTGGTGTTGGTGACACTGCGTGTTGTTGAAATCGTAGCCGTTGCTGATGGGGGGGGGGGGAGGGTCGCAGGTGTTGGTGACAATCCACTGGCTAGTTCTTCACAGTATAGCAGTGAATAATCTATCCTGATGACAGGAAAGCAGGTGCTTTACCGCTGCAATGATGAGGGGTTACCTCCTGCAACTTCATACAGGTGCACAGGTAAGTATATATAACATGGGACGTCTCAGGAAGTTAGTCCGTCTCCTTCAATTCTACTCGTTGATTGGCAGGTGACCCTGTCATTTCAAGCTGTAAAGAGAGACAGATTACCCACTGCTTAAGAAATCACTCTCCATGATAAGTACAATACCTGAAAGATGTGGTGATTATTAAAACATTTAACCTATCAAAACTGAAAGGACTAAGTTAATTATTGGTCAAAAGTGAAGCTTTCAACCAATAAGTTGACTAAAATATGATCAGGCGTGTACTTACAGTAGTGTTGGGAGCTGTGAGTCGAGTGATTTACTGTTTGACCGGAGCCCCACACGTCACCTTTGGGGGGGGGGGAAGAGGGAGGGGAAGGGATAGCGGGAGCTAGACTGACCCTACCTTTAACAAGCAGCCGGCAATCAAATTATCACTTTCGGGGAGGGGGAAAAAGGGGGGGGGAATAGCAGGAGCTGGACTTACCCTTCTTTAACAAGTAGCCGGCAATGAAACTATTGTTACTATATACTCCCTCACTACTCCTATCTGTTGAACTTTTCCCTCACACTCTTCCATACCAAGACTTATAGTCAAGGAGTATAAGAAGAATAGGCAAGGAAAAAGTTCTAACATATGGAAGTCGCGTAAGGCAACAAATCTTCTACTGACTATCACGACTTAACCAGTCAGAGAAATAATTGGATGAACCATTGATATATACAATATGGAACTTAAAAGCCTGGAGTGCCAATGTCCACCTCAAGAGGCGACTGTTGGTTCCCTTAAAAGTTTCTAGGTATATCAAAGATTTGTGGTCTGTTTCTAAAATGAATTCTTTTCCCAGCAAATAAAATTTAAGTTTGGAGATACCCCACACAAGGGCCAAACATTCCTTTTCTATGGTGGAGTATCTCGTTTCTGCGGGAAGGAGTTTCCGGCTTAGGAAGCATACAGGGAAGGGAGTACCATCATGGTATTGTAGTAACACCACACCTAAGCCAGTATTGGAAGCATCAGTTCTTAAACAAAATGTTTTATTAATATCTGGAATCTTACGTACAGTGGACCCCCGGTTAATGAACTTTTTTCATTCCAGTAGTATGTTCAGGTGCCAGTACTGACCGAATTTTTTCCCATAAGGAATATTGTGAAGTAGATTAGTCCATTTCAGACCCCCAAACATACACGTACAAACGCACTTACATAAATACACTTACATAATTGGTCGCATTTGGAGGTGATCGTTAAGCGGGGGTCCACTGTATAGGGTCTTTCGAAAAGATACTTTTAATCTCGTTAAACTTTTCCCGAGCTACGTCGGAAAGTTCAAGAGGTTCCTTCACAGACTTTTTAAGGAAGTCGGATAAGATGCCTGTAAGATCAGTAAGGTTCGGGATAAACCGTGCATAAAAATTTACAGAACTAAGAAAGCTGCGCATGAGCTTCTTGGTTTTGGGGAATTTAAATTCTAATAAAGCTTTGATCTTACTGGGGAGAGGCTGCAGAGAGTTATTAGAAAGTATCAGTCCAAGATATCTAATCTTGTTATACCCAAGGAAGCATTTCTTCGGCTTGGCAGTGAGGCCATGTGAGCATAACCTACACAAAACTGATATTAATGTTTGGATATGTTCGCCCCACATGGATGTCATTACGCAAATGTTATCAAAATAAACTGAAACATTTGGCATATTACCCAAGACTTTTCTCATCAGTCTCATGTAGGTAGCACAGGCAGTTATCAAACCGAAGGGCATAGTTCTATATTGCATCAGTCCTTGGTGTGTAGGAAAAGTGGTGTACTGCTTAGAAGAAGGATCTAACATTACTTGATGATATGCCTGCACAATATCAATCTCTGAAAAGAAGGAAGAGTCATAAAATTTGTGTAGATCGCTATCTATTAAGGGCATAGGCTCAGCATCCCACCGAGTTATAGCATTAAGACCTCTGAAGTCAATAGCAAGTCTATATGAATTATCCTCCTTCTTAACCATGACTACTGGTGAGCAATATGCAGATACTGAAGGTTCAATGATCTTTAGTTTTAATAATTTGTCTACCTCTCGGTCAAATGCATCCCTAAGGTGAACTGGAACTAGGTATAATTTTCGTTTGATAGGATTGTCCGTCACTAAGTCAATCTTATGGACTACCGTGGGGGTAACACCTGGAATATCAGTAAAGACGTCTGAAAAGTTACACATTGAAGTAGTTCATGTCTCTTATGGTCATCCAAAGATTCATTAATATTAATGTTGGTTGCACCTGAGTGGTCAAGAGTCACCAACTCGTGTAGTTCTTCATTATAGTCTAAGTTAGAGGTGACAATTACACATACCTTACATTCTTCAGTTGTCTTATCAAGTTCATGTGGAAAAACTAAGTCTAAGTTATCAAGGCAGTTAACCGAATTTCTTCGGTAATATTTCTTAAGGATGTTGATATGATGAAGCTTAGGTTTCCCCTTGACTTCTATGAGGTAATCAACTTTCCCACCAATTTTTAATACTTTGTATGGACCTTTCCATGCTACTAATAATTTATTTGACTTGATAGGCAAAAGTACAAGAACTTCATCCCCTACTTTAAAACTTCTCTGACTTTTGGAATCAAAATAGGTTTTGTACTGGTCCATTGACAAGCTTAGGTTTTTTCGAAACTATGTCAGAGGTCTCCTCAAGTTTGGATCTAAGGTCAAGGAGAAACTGGTAAGAAGACTGAACCTCAGCACTCACCTCCTCATTAGTCCATAAGTCATGAAGGATGGACAATGGGCCTCTGGCCTGTCTACCATAGAGAAGTTCAAAAGGTGAAAACCCCAAATAGTCACTGGAAACTTCCCTCATGGCAAACACAGCACAGGGTAGGTAATGATGCCACTCCTTAGGTTTAAGGGAGCAAAGTTTCCTTAAAATGGACTTGAGAATCGAATGCTGGCGCTCAATCCTCCCATTACAGCTGGGATGATAGGGTGTGGTGAAGAGAGGCTTCACTCCCAGAAGTTGGTATAGATGTTGCATTGTCAGATGTGAATTGTGTCCCACGGTCAGACAAAATTTCTCTAGGGATGCCCACTCTGGAGAAGATGGACAAAAGGGCTTCAGCCACCTCTGTAGTAGTTATGGTCTTTAAGGGAATGGCTTCAGGGAAACTCAAAGCATAATCAACTAATGTTAATATATATGTCCCCCAGATGAAAGTGGAGATAAAGGACCAACGATGTCAATAGCTACTCTTTCAAAGGGTACAGTAAAGACTGGCATTTTGACCATAGGTACTCGCCTGGTACCTCAGGAGGATGACAGTTGGCAAACTTTACACGATCTACAATAGGTAGTGACATCTGAGGACATTTTTGGCCAAAAATAGGTTTCCCTAATTTTATTTAAGGTTTTACGATGCGAGAAATGTCCGGCCACTGGCAGGTCATGAGCCATTTTAAGAACAGTCTCTCTGCATTGACTTGGAACAACTAAGATGGAATAGTCTATCTCATCTGAATTTAATTTGAATACTGACTTGTACAAGATACCTTTTATATATTCAGATTTATATGAAAAGTTTTTCCTTTGGATAACTTGATTTTGTTTAGCGGCATTATGGCAATTCTGAAGAGAAGGACAATTACGTTGTAAATTGACAAAGGAGTCCTTTGATATATCTAAAGGCTTAAAGTCAGGGAAAATCAAAGGATGGATAGTAGGAGAAGCCTGGGCTTTGGTCTGAGCCCTAGTCAAGACATTTATGGTATCTGAGCTGATATCTTCACTTTCATCTAACAAGTGAACCGGTGATCCTACTACCTCGCTTTCGAGAGTAGCATCACTGGTTTTTAATCCCACATGAATCTCGCGAGACATTGTCTCATCTGAACTTTCGAGGGGCTTCTCTGACTCTACAGGAAGAGGATCTGAAAAGCTTATGTCCACCTTTGGTGATGAAAAGTCAACCTCAGAAGGAAGAATGGCACCTTTTACATTACCTATTAGTACGGAGCAAGAAGTGATGGGAGCTAGTATGGCTTCAGACCAACCTGTGAATTATTTAGACCTAATGTAACAACGTATGGTAGGAAAAGTGTCCGTACGGCCCAAGTAGTCTGAAAGTATAGCAGAGGAATGAGTTTCTTTAAGGTTAGGGAACAGCTTATCAGAAATGACTATACATGTGCATCCAGTGTCTCATAAAATGGTAGATACATTAAGTCCATTAACTGTTCCTGAACAGAAGGGTGCTTGGTCATTACAGTCTTTAAAACATCTTCCAACTTTTTGGACCTTCTTAGAAGGACAATCTGGACGTTTATGTCCCTTAACACCACACAAATGACAAACAGGAATAAAAGAAGTCATTTTACTTTCCACTAGAGGCTTTGATTTCTTAAGGTCTGATGAACCCTTGCCCTTAGGGTTCGATCCCTTTAGGTCTTTATGGGAATTGTGAGCCTCAGCATACAGGTCAGCAGCCTCAGCAACTTCCTCAGCTTTAATCAGGTTATGTTCTCTAATGAATGTTCATATCTGGTGAGGAAGAGCTGTCAGGAACTGGTCAGCAACCATGAAGTCTCTAAGAGATTCAATTCCTGAACTGTCTATCCAAAAGTCGAACAAACGAAAGAGTGTTACCTGTAACTACTGAAAGTTCTGGCCAGGCTGTAAGGTGGCATACCTGAAATCTTTCCTGTAAGAATTAGTGGTTTTTTGATATGCTTTAAGGATTGCCTTCTTCAGTAGGTTATAATTACATATGATATCCTGCAACAAAGTTGCATAGATACTCAAAGCGGTACCAGAAAATAACATTCCTAATCTGGTAGCCCATGTGTCAGCAGGCCATTCACAGAGAGTAGCGGTATTTTCAAACCTGATGATGTATGAAGTAATGTCTTCACCCTCTGTGAAGGGAGGTAAATTAGGTGTTGGAATATGTGCACTAGATGCATGATGTTCAATTACTCCTTCCTCTAATTGTTGTGTAAGAGTTAACTTTTTATTCTCTAATTCAAGGCGAGCTTTTTCGAGCTCGCGATCCTTTTCTCTCTATTAACTCAAGTTCTCTAGCTTTTTCCTCACGGTCTCTAGCTTTTTCCTCGCGTTCTCTGGCTCTTTCCTCACGTTCTCTAGTTCTTTCCTCAACTTCTCTATCCTTTCCTCTTTCCTCAAGTTCTCTTAATTTAACGTGTTCCTCACGTACTCTAGCTCTCTCCTCACGATCAAGTCTATCATGCTCCTTTTTGTCTTCTCTCTCCCTTTCTGTCTATCTTGGTTTTCTCTTTCAATTCGATCTCTCTCCTTTTTATCCTCTCTCTTTCTGTCTTGATTCTCTCTCTCTATTCTTTCTCTCTCCTTATTCTCTTCTCTTTTCCTTTCTGTCTCTCTTCTCTCTCAGTTTTCTCTTTCAAGTCTTTCCTGGATCTTAGCACTAACAGAAGATTCTAAATTTTTCCCTGTTATTCCTAACTACTTCCAGGATTCATCCAAAACTGGTATTCCTCCATACTTGCAAGAATAACTTAAACTACCAGGGGAAAAATGAAATGGGTATCAAAGAAAACAGAGGGTTCAATTTCTGCTCCGCTCAAACTGTAAATAAACCAGAGGGCTCGATCCCTACTTCAATTAAACAATATGTATTAATGAAAACGAAGGGTTCTGTGCCGGCTCCGAGCAAATAGTAAGTAGAATGGGGTCCCTTGACCATCCAATCTTCTCACCAACAAATCAAGAGTGTTCTACGACAGTTCCCTTGATATAATAAAAAGCTCAATGAAACAAATTGTCACTGGAAAATCTCGGGTCCCTAGAGTCTAATCCTTCAAAGTGTTTCAAGCTCGAACAAAAAGGTGGCAGAATTAAATATTATATCCTGCCTGACTTACAATAAATTGAGACTATAACAATCACCAAATCTTTTAAATACCTGTACTGTAGTCCTACCATAGAGAATGATTACTCATGGCTGGTGGTAACTGTCTGTGGTGTGCAGCGTTGAAGTTCCAATGGTAGATTCGAGATGGAGTTGAATCTTGATTCAGTCGAGTTGATCCTGGCAAGGTCGCCACTTGTGAAGGCTTACTCAGCCCTGAAACAACTTCAGTCAGTATTACTAAGGCTGGCTCTTCCTCAGGAGTCTAATGCATAGAAGAAGAATAAAAACTGACAAACATAAACACTTTATTAATTAGAATATAAAATATAAAACACTTAAACATGAAATATTGATCCTACATTAAAGAAAATGAAAAATATAAATGATATCTGAATTCAACGCTTATATGAAACTTGGGTGTCTGGTGTTGGTGACACTGCGTGTTGTTGAAATCGTAGCCATTGCTGATGGGGGGGGGGGGGGGTCGCAGGTGTTGGTGACAATCCACTGGCTAGTTCTTCACAGTATAGCAGTGAATAATCTATCCCGAAGACAGGAAAGCAGGTTTTTTACTGCTGCAATGATGAGGGGTTACCTCCTGCAACTTCATACAGGTGCACAGGTAAGTATATATAACATGGGACGTCTCAGGAAGTTAGTCCGTCTCCTTCAATTCTACTCGTTGATTGGCAGGTGACCCCCTCTGTCATTTCAAGCTGTAAAGAGAGACAGATTACCCACTGCTTAAGAAATCACTCTCCATGATAAGTACAATACCTAAAAGATGTGGTGATTATTAAAACATTTAACCAATCAAGACTGAAAGGACTAAGTTAATTATTGGTCAAAAGTGAAGCTTTCAACCAATAAGTCAACTAAAATATGATCAGGCGTGTACTTACGGTAGTGTTGGGAGCTGTGAGTCCAGTGATTTACTGTTTGACCGGAGCCCCACACGTCACCTTTCGGGGGGGGGGGGAAGAGGGAGGGGAAGGGATAGCAGGAGCTAGACTGACCCTACCTTAACAAGCAGCCGGCAATCAAACTATCACTTTCGGGGAGGGGGAAAAAAGGGGGGGGGAATAGCGGGAGCTGGACTTACCCTACCTTAACAAGTAGCCGGCAATGAAACTCTTGTTACTATATACTCCCTCGCTACTCCTATCTGTTGAACTTTTCCCTCACATGGGATGAGCCAGAATGTTTAATATTTTGTTTAAAAATACACCTCCGTTAATTCTACCATATATTTCATTATGAATTAGTTCAACATTTAGCCTAAAAAATTACTATTTTCCCAGGACTAACTCTGTCCACCTAGCATATTATATCTGATAGCAAACATCTTGCAGACTTAAAACGAAAGAGGACATCGTACTCATATATGCAACTCCTGTTCCTGATTCCTGGAATGCCTGAGTATAAAGAAATGGAAAGTACTGGACTGCTAACACGAGTGCTGTACTCTGTTCTTTAGAGAAATAGCTTAGTACTGAGATGAAATTCTAGAAGACTTGAAGCTTACAGATATAATCCCTTTCCACAGAGGAAGCAGTAGAGCGATGGTAAAAAAATTGCAGACCAGTGGCACTACCATCAAACATAAAGATCTTTGAAAGGTTGCTGAGATGCCAACTAATTAGAAAAAATACGAACTGCTTTAGAGAGGATCATACCTATCACAACTTGTAGATCATTATGACAAAATTACTGAGAGTTAAGACACATGTGCAACATCTGGTCATCTTTATTGTAGACGTTTCGCCATCCAGTGGCTTTATCAATATAGATTCCAGGGCATAACTTCAAGAAAGTAGAACTATATACAAAAGATGAGGTAATCAGTCCCTCAGCCTTGGACTGATTCCTCATATTTTGTATATAGTCTTCAAGTTATGCCCTGAAATCTATAATGATAAAGCCACTGGATGGCGACACGACTACAATAAAGATACCCAGATGTTGCACATGTGTCTTAACTTTCATCTTGTCGGTATTGTATACCTTTCACAAAATTACTGAGGCACTTTACTTATGACTGTGGAGTGATAAAGTAAGGTTAACAGGTATAACAAGGACTGTTGGGAAGGGGTTATTCAGATTCTAACAATTGACTACGATACTTAATTTAGTAAACAAAACTAAATTCAGTCTCAGCTGTGTAACAAGTTGAGTTCGAGCCTGGTCCATGGCCGGGCTTCGAGAGCAGTAAGACTAGAAACTCATCAAAAGTAAGAGATAGTCCTGGCACCTTTACTGCGTCTCCTCACAGCCTCAGCTTCCCTTACTCCTCTGTGAATGATGCTAATATATACATGAAAGACACCTCACTAGAACAAGACAAATATTTCGTGGTGGTGGTATTGACCCGATGGTGATAGTGAAGGTGTGGGTGTAATGGTGGCGGCGGTGTGGTACGAATGGTGTGGTAGCGATGGTGGCAACGATTGTGGTGGCTGTTAATTTTTGCTGCTTGTTGGTACTGCAGGTGTTTCTGTTGGTTGTGCTGTTGGTGGTGCTGGTGCTGTGCTGTTTATGCTGCTTGTGTTGCTGCGGTGGTAGGTGTTAATGGCTGCTGGGGTGGTGCTGGTGCTGCTATTGAAGCCGCCGCCACTGCAGGCCTCTCAGATCCCTCCCGAGGGAAGGGAAAAGATTGGAGAAAACTTTTAATGTTTGCGCATAGCGAGATAAGATTTTTTTTTTATCTTGAGCTGTGATCCAGCTAGCCCCAAACTAATTAAGATGTCTTCCAAGATATGTACAAATGTTGATTATTGTGGTAGTGGTGTAATGGGTGCGAGGAAGGTGGCCAGGATGTTAATTAGGCACCCCAGAGTATTATCTGTAAGCAAGGAAGATTGCTTACCTCTGATATACCTATCACCGGGTTCGATGGTTTTTCTATCATCGTAGACCGGCCTGAGGACAGTCTTTCGTGTTCAACCAAGCTGTTGCTGATGGTGACCCGTTGATCTGCATAGACATCACAGCTTGGTTAATCTGGCACTTTGCGGAGGTATAATACTTCACTTTCTTCCTGAAGACTTCTGCAATTGTTCCAAACAATTTCCTGATGTGTGCTGTTAATAGACTGAAGAGTCGTGGACTTCACATGTTGACACAATGTTCTCATTCTGTGCCCATGGCGCCCCTGCTTTTCATTGCGTTTGATTCCTCCCATATCTCGCAGGTCAATAAGTTGTAGTCGTGTATAGGTTTGAACCTCAGAAAATTCAGACAGACCACTTAAAATCCAATTTGTTGAGTGAGAGTTGTTTGTGCTGCATCTCTGTGCACACCAGCCTTATGTCTGTGTACACCAGCCTTATGTCCGTGTACACCAGCCTTATGTCTGTGTACACCAGCCTTATGTCCGTGTACACCAGCCTTATGTCTGTGTACACCATCCTTATATCTGTATACACATCCTTATGTCTTGTGTACACCAGCCTTATGTCTTGTGTACACCATCCTTATGTTTGTGTACACCATCCTTATGTCTTGTGTACACCAACCTTATGTCTTGTGTACGCCAGCCTATGTCTTGTGTACACCAACCTTATGTCTTGTGTACACCAGTCTTTTGTCTTATGTACACCATTCTTATGTCTTGTGTACACCATCCTTATGTCCTATGTACACCATCCTTATGTTTTGTGTACACCATCCTTATGTCTTGTGTACTCCAGTCTTATGTCTGTGAACACCATTCTTATGTCTGTGTACCCCATCCTTATGTCTTGTCTACACCATCCTTATGCCTTATGTACACTATCCTTATGTCTTGTGTACACCATCCTTATGTCTTACGTACACCATCCTTATGCCTTATGTACACTATCCTTATGCCTTATGTACACTATCCTTATGTCTTGTGTACACCATCCTTATGTTTTGTGTACACCATCCTTATGTCTTGTGTACACCATCCTTATGTCTTACATACAGCATCCTTATGCCTTATGTACACTATCCTTATGTCTTGTGTACACCATCCTTATGTTTTGTGTACACCATCCTTATGTCTTGTATACACCATCCTTATGTCTTGTGTACTCCATCCTTATGTCTTATTTACACCATCCTTATGTCTTGTGTACACCAGTCTTGTGTGTGTACACTAGCCTTCTGTCTTGTGTACACCAGCGTTATGTCTGTGTACACTAGCCTTCTGTCTTGTGTACACCAGCGTTATGTCTGTGTACACTAGCCTTCTGTCTTGTGTACACCATCCTTATGTCTTGTGTACACCATCCTTATGTCTTGTGTACACCATCCTTATGTCATGTGTACACCATCCTTATGTCTTATGTACTCCATCCTTATGTCTTGAGTACACCATCCTTATGTCTTGTGTACACCAGTCTTGTGTGTGTACACTAGCCTTCTGTCTTGTGTACACCAGCGTTATGTCTGTGTACACTAGCCTTCTGTCTTGTATACACCATCCTTATGTTTTGTGTACACCATCCTTATGTTTGTGTACACCATTCTTATGTTTGTGTACACCATCCTTATGTCTTGTGTACACCATCCTTACATCTTGTATACACCAGCCGTATGTCTTGTGTACTCCATCCTTATGTTTGTGTACACCATCCTTATATTTTGTGTACACCAGCCTTGTCTTGTGTTGTAGTGGGGGTTCGTAGGAGATATGATGGTTGGAGTTAAACACACTTGTTGGATGGTAACACACATATTGGCAGTGTGTGAAGAGGGAGGCCCAGCCTGCCTGTAGCTGCTTGGTAGGTCTAATGTTAACTGAGAAGGATCCCAGGTGCGAAGGGCTCACAACAGGATCACGTGACGTCACACATGCTAGTCACTGAGCCTACTGACCAGGGAGCCTAAATATATATGTATGGATGATGCAGTCTACAATATACTACACAAGTATACATATAAGGGGATTCAGTAGCTATACTGACAGCTCGATCATGTTACATATGTCGTCTCGACATACAATACTACGCTAGAGGCTAAACAGGCAGGTGGCTCTGGGCTGATTCTATACAATAACAAAGGCATATGTAACTTAGAACTAATGGATGGTATCATAATGGATGTTAACATAATGGTTTTAACATAATGGGTGTTAACGTAATGAGTTTTAACGTAATGCATTACGAATTGTAAGAACAAATCATGGTATAATAAAGGATGGAATTGATCGATCGATCTGTATTCATGCACTCTACGGATTCTGAGGAAGAATAAATATATATTTACAAAGGTGAAAGTAAATTAACAGCAAAGGCATATCTGGCACACACAGATCAGTACTGCTATTCTCAGAATTCGGAGGGGACGTGAACACACACACACACACACACACACACACACACACACACACACACACACACACACACACACACACACACACACACACACACACACAAAATCTGAAAAACTGATCAGCTAATAACGAAACACACAGTTGACAACTTCATTCATCTTGGACATCTAATTATACAGGCTATGTACATTTAAACCCAACTCTGCGAGGGTAAGATTTACATATGCAGAATGGTTATCATCTTTGGTTGGATCGAATTCTTCTGCAATGGCTAACACGTGCCTTGATTGAGGGTGATCTGAACGAGTATCTACAAAAGATACTTGTGGGTTTCTCATTACTTGTCGAGTACGCAAAGAATAACGACATTCAGGTTGATTATCTGGCTGAGGTAGAGGTAGAGGGTACAGAGTCAAGAGGATTGTCAGCGACTGACACATTAGTCTGGGTAGAATTATCATCCTCGACATCGCATACTAATTTCATATGATCTAAATGCGATTCCTTATACTGACCAGTACTAATTTCTCTAACCTTATACTTATTGCCATTGATATGTTCAACTCTCGATAAGGGCCAACAAACTTTTGATCGAGCTTAGGCATTGCGGATGTTTTGTTGAAATTAGTCAGCATTACTCTCGAACCCACTTTAACTTTGGTCGGCTTAGCACGGCTATTAGTTACTCTAGTAAATTCTGCTGTTGATTTATGAAGTGTTTCACGGATTCTTCTAAAAACACTTTGAGCTATGCTGGTACGAATTGCTATGAAGTCATCAGGATTATAATTGAGTTTCGGCGTGGAATATAACTCATAAGGTAAACGCTTGTCTACACCGTACAATGCATAATGTGGAGTGTCACCTAT
Source organism: Cherax quadricarinatus (assembly GCF_026875155.1). Lineage (NCBI taxonomy): Eukaryota > Metazoa > Arthropoda > Malacostraca > Decapoda > Parastacidae > Cherax > Cherax quadricarinatus. Next base: position 19,258,284 of record NC_069402.1, read on the forward strand.
TCAAGCATTGTAAGCAGAATTTATGGCACATTGAACATCTGGTATAACTTCATTCCAAGTTTCACTATTGGGGTTGATAGTGGCTCTCAAGACATCAAGTACTTTCTTATTTGTACGTTCTGCTAACCCATTGCTGGCAGGATGGTGAGGAACAATGGTGGATTTAGAGATCTTGTACAAGGCACACAAATTTTCAAGAATCTCATTACAGAATTCACCTACATTATCTGTTACTAAGGACTTTGGGGTGGTATGCCTGCAGATAATGCGTTCTTTTAACGCTTTAGCTACTGTCTCGGCAGTCTTATCTGCAATAGGAACTAACTCACAATATCTGATGAAATGGTCTACCATTACACACAGATGTTTGTTGCCTTGGAGGGAACATTTAAAATTGGTTAACAAATCTAGCGCAACTCTTTCCCACGGTTTGCTAGTAGGTGGATACACCTGGATTAGGTTAAGACCATTGACATTTCCTTTATGCTGCATACAGACACTACATTTCTTAACATACTCGGAAATGTCAGTTACCATACGTGGCCAAAAGTATTTCATTCTGGCTTGTTTCACAGAACGATCCATACCAGGGTGTGCAACACCTGGTGCATCGTGAGCTAACTGTAGAGCTACGTTCACTAGTGACTGTGGAATTTCTAATTGGTATGCTCTTCTGCTTGGTAAAATACCGGAGGCCTTAAAGAGTGCAGACTTAGCTCCTTTGTACAAGGGAGGCAGTAGAGCACTAGCTAAAAATTACAGACCAGTAGCCCTAACCTCTCACATCACAAAAATCTTCGAAAGAGTGATGAGACGGCAGGTTACAAATCTCATGGACCAGCACAACCAACATAACCCGAACCAGCATGGTTTTAGAGCAGGACGATCATGCCTGTCACAGCTGCTGAACCATTATGACAGAATTACAGAGGCACTGGAAGACGACCAAAACGCAGATGTGATTTACACAGATTTTGCAAAGGCGTTTGACAAATGCGATCATGGAGTGATAGCGCACAAAATGAAGGCCATGGGCATTGTGGGGAAGATAGGCAGATGGATTTTCGGTTTCCTAACACACACAACACAAAAAGTAATAGTGAACAGGGCAAGATCCAGCATCAGCGAGGTCAAAAGCTCAGTGCCCCAAGGCACTGCCCTGGCACCTCTGCTGTTTCTCATCCTCATAGCAGACATAGACAAAAACACCCGGCACACTTTTGTATCATCATTTACAGATGACACTAAAATAAGCATGAAAGTCAGTACGGTAGAGGACACTGAAAAAGTACAGGAAGACATAAACAAGATTTTCCAGTGGGCAGTGGAAAACAACATGACGTTCAATGGTGATAAGTTCCAGCTGCTTAGGTATGGAAAGAATGAAGAACTCAAAAGGAGCACTATATACAAAACTCAAGAGGGTCACCAAATAGAACGTAAGGAACACGTAAAAGACCTAGGAATAATTATGTCAGTGGACCTTTTAAAGACCATAACAAGACAAAGATCACGACAGCCAGGAAGATGACGGGGTGGGTATTGAGAACTCTCAAAACAAGGGAAACAATGCCGATGGTGACACTCTTCAAATCGCTAGTGCTCCCTCACTTAGAATATTGCTCAGTGCTGACGGCCCCGTTCAGGGCAGGAGAAATATCGGAGCTGGAACAAATACAGAGATCGTTTACGGCTCACATTGAGCCAGTAAAGCACCTAAACTACTGGGAACGCCTGCAAGTCTTGAACATGTACTCATTGGAGTGGAGGAGAGAGAGGTACATGATAATATATACCTGGAAGGTACTCGAGGGCTTGGTCCCAAATCTGCACACTGCCATAACATACTGGAGTGAGAGATATGGGAGGAAGTGTAAAATAAACCCAGTGAGGAGCAGGGGTGCAGTGGGGACAATAAGAGAACACTGTATCAACATCCGGGGTTCCAGACTTTTCAACATCTTACCAGAAGATATCAGAAACACGGCTGGGACAAGTGTAGAAACCTTCAAGAGGAAATTATACAAGTATCTTCACCAGGTGCCAGATCAACCAGGCTGTGATGGATATGTGGGGCAGCAGGCCTCTAGCAGCAACAGCCTTGTTGACCAGGCGAGCACCAGACGAGCCTGGCCCATGGCCGGGCTCAGAGAGTAGATATACTCTCGAAATTCTTCAAAGGTATATCAAAGGTACCCAACTCGGCTGTGCGATACAGTAATTCTTGACTCATGATAAAGTCACTAATGGGTGCTGGTGGCTTCACAGCCAGAATAAGATCTTCCTGGAGCAGGAATCTAATCACACCAGACCACATGGGATCGGATCTTTCTTACTGGAGGATTGAACAAACTCGGTGGAGTGGATGACTCTCCCCAGTTGAAAAAATAAAGCTACAACACGCAATATGAGCAAGGGAGAACGGATCTACTATCACTGCAAGCACAGGGGAAAAGAAATGAACACGGTCAACAATACTGGTATTCAATCTGAGTCGCACACAGTGACACGAGGTATCAACTATAGAGAAACTACACTTACAAACGTTAACAACATGTGAAAGTTACTCGAGAAACAGCTTTGTACATTGCAAGGATTACTGTCAACTAGGATGGGATCACCATCTGGAACACTAGGAACAACAACAGACACTCTAGTGAGAGCACTAGCCGAGACAGAGGCGTCTTTCTGCAGGCGGCATGTGACATCAACAAGAGAAGGCATTACTAGTTTCAAGTAATCGTTTTCTGACAAGGCATCCCCTGTGGAGAAGCTATTGAACTAGTAGACATTGCAGGGATAGGCTGTGCACTCAAGGCAGTCTGAGTGTCCCCGGACACTTGAGGCAACAGAACACTATCCTGCAAGTCTGAAGGTGTAGGTGGAACACAGATGGGAGTGACAGAGTTACTAGTGCCTGACCGCTCGGCTACGTTAGTAAGGAATTCACGGATCTATAGGAACTTAATCTGAACTTTACATTCCGCAGCACTTTAACAAATCTCAGATACAAGCTGTGAGAACAAACATATTGCTCATGTGCTAGGTATTGTCTCTCAGTCAGTAAGGGAATAATAGTACTGTGGACTGATTCATATTGACTTTGACTGGCATGATACACTAAGTGAGCAAACATAAGTGACTGGGACATCTTCTCAGGGAACTTACTCAAGGACATAAAGGTAAGAAAAATAGAGAGAATGACACAATAAGCTGAAATTGGAGAAAATGCTTAACTATTCTTCATAAGTAAAGAAAAATTGACAAGTCACACTGTAAGCTAGGAAAACTAACATGAAAATAAAAAAATTACTCAACTGGATAAGCAACACTTTGAAAATCAAGAGAAATTGTACTTTACTCAAATCAAATTTACTCAGATTGACTTTAAATTGAATTAATGGCACAGTGAGTTGTCTTTACTCTGAATTCAATGAAGAAATTCAACAAAAAATGATAAATCAACCAAAAATGATAAAATAGAATTAATAAATCTTGTGCAAAATTAAAACAAACTGGGAAAGCAATTCTATCTAAAAAAAATGACACACAAAAAGGAAAATATTATGCACAGAACAAGGAATGTGAAACTGAAATCACAAAATATTGCACTGAAATAAACTGGAGCAATATTGCAAATAACAGCTACTAATGAAAAGTACTGCACAACACAACACTACATAAAAATTTCTGAAAGAAAAAATTTAATGGCTGCACAATGTTTTCACAAGAATTATTGCAAAATGAGTCAATATTGCAATAAAAAAAATTACACAAGAAAATGCAGTTTATGAGAGCAAAAAAAAAAAACATCAAGGAATGAACTGATTGAACACTTTAACTCTTAATTGCTTTACTTTAAAAAGAAGGCAAAAATTGCACTGAGAGTGAATTTGTTCAATGAAATATTAAAAATAATAAAGGCAAAAATACAAAACAGAGAAAGGTTAACACAATAAGGCAGGAACAAAACACATCAATATATGCACAATACTATGAGAATTTTCTTGCAATGAGGCTTGGGGTGTGAGAAATTGGAAAATAATTGTCTTGCTTCAAACAAAATAATGGCACTATTGTCTCTAGAGATAAGACAAATTAGACATTGGCTAAATGAAGGGAATTAACATAAGAATGTTCAACACACACACACAACAAAATAGCAAATGAATGAATAAAAAAAAAATCAGCAAGTACACAAATGCTGAGAGAAAAAAGAATAACTGAGACAACACTGAGCTGTGATGCAGAATATAAGGTAACAAGTTACTGAATTACTTCACCGCATAAAGTACTAGGCAAAGAGGAAAAAAAATATTGCAAACAGGATATAATGAGCACTGGTCAAGAGTCACTGAAAAGAAATGTCGCTCAGGAATCACTGCAAAATTGTCTCAACACTTGCAAATGTCTCTATAAAAAAATATTTATCACTGTAGCGATGTTGGTGTAAAATTGAGAGAGATGGTGGTAAAGAAAGGTAGAAATTGGAGTCTCACGGCTGGCAGCGTTCGCTACTATCCTCAACACATTGACGCCTCGATGAATTTGTGTTTTGCTTTAATCGATGATGGACTCACACAGGAGGCTTTTACGATGGCGCACAGGGACGAAGGAACACTCTTGTCTCTTGACCCCCTATGTGGTCCGTAAAATATGGTGCTAGAACCCGTGATAAGGGTACAAAAAAACCAGTGGTGGTGGTGTGAGTGCTTGAGGCAGCCGCGCTAAGACACTGCGTGGGCCTATGGAATGAATGGTGTAAGCCACACTGGGGACACCCGCACTAGGCACGAAAATATTCTAAGCCGGGCTGGCTTAAAAACTCTCAAAATACCACAACACCACAGGGATGATAAGCACCCAGAACAGCTAGAACTAGAAGCAAAAATAGTGATGGGGAGAAGAACCGGGGTTACTCCAACGGGGTTTAAATTGGCTTGGGAATTACATGGGTTTTAATTACACGGGGTTTTTGGTTTGGCTTATTTAAACCCTTCAACAACCCTGGAATTGGGCAAGCCACACAGGATGGAACGGCTGGAGAAGCTGATGGTGTGGGAAGCTGGCTAGTTTTCCCCCTCCCCGGCTGGGGTTTTGGCTAATTTAAAACCTGTCCCCTGTTAAAAAGGCAAAAAAAATTCACAAGACGACCAGTTAACAATACAAAACCTCTAGGGGCTTGGGAATGTTGGTGCGCCTGTTCAGGGGGGCCTAAATGTCCAAAAGTGGCGACCGGCTCAGTAGACATTTATCTCCAGAAATCGCTGTAATCGTCAGAATTACAGCCCTCTTCTGGCACCATTTGTAGTGGGGGTTCGTAGGAGATATGATGGTTGGAGTTAAACACACTTGTTGGATGGTAACACATATATTGGCAGTGTGTGAAAAGGGAGGCCCAGCCTGCCTGTAGCTGCTTGGTAGGTCTAACGGGAACTGAGAAGGATCCCAGGCGCAAAGGGCTCACAACAGGGTCACGTGATGTCACACATGCTAGTCACTGAGCCTACTGACCAGGGAGCCTAAATATAATATATATACATGTATATGGATGATATGATCTACAATATACTACACAAGTATACATATAAGGGGATTCAGTAGCTATACTGACAGTGTATACCATCCTTGTCTTGTGTACACCATCCTTATGTCTTGTGTACACCATCCTTATGTCCTGTGTACACCATCCTTATGTCTTGTGTGCACCAGCCTTATGTCTTGTGTGCACCATCCTTATGTCTTGTATACACTAGCCTTATGTCTTTTGTACACTAGCTTTGTCTTATGTACACCAGCCTTATGTCTTGTGTACACTATCCTTATGTCTTGTGTACACTATCCTTATGTCTTGTGTACACCATCCTTATGTCTTGTGTATACCATCCTTATGTCTTGTGTTCACCAGTCTTATGTCGAGACTCAGCTCCTGGCCCTGCCTCTTCACTGATCGCCACTAGGTCCTCTCTCTGCTTCCTGAGCTGTCATACCTCGTCTTAAAGCTATGTATGGTTCCTGCCTCCACTACATCATTTGCTAGGCTATTCCGCTTCCTGACGACTCTGTGACTGAAGTACTTCTTAACATCCCTGTGACTCGTCTGAGTCTTCAGCTTCCAATTGTGACCCCTTGTTTCTGTGTCCCCTCTCTGGAACATCCTCTCTCTGTCCACGTTGTCTATTCCACGCATTATTTTGTATGTTGTTATTATGTCTCCCCTGACTCCCCTGTCCTCCAGTGTCGTCAGTCTGATTTCTTTCAACCTTTCTTCGTAGGACATTTCCCTGAGTTCCAGAACTAGCCTTGTTGCAAACCTTTGTACTTTCTCTAATTTCTTGACGTGCTTGACCAGGTGTGGGTTCCAAACTGATGCTGCATACTCCAGTATGGGCCTGACGTACACAATGTACAGTGTCTTGAACGATTCCTTACTAAGGTATTGGAACGCTAATCTTAGGTTTGCCAGGGGCCCATATGCTGCAGCAGTTATCTGGTGCCTCCGGAGACGTGCTCGGTGTTATGGTCACCCCAAGATCTTTCTCCTTGAGTGAGGTTTGCAGCCTTTGTCCACCTAGCCTATACTCTGTCTGCAGTCTTCTTTGCCCTTCCTCAATCTTCATGACTTTGCATTTGGCAGGGTTGAATTCGAGAAGCCAGTTGCTGGACCACGTGTCTAGCCTGTCCAGGTCTCTTTAGAGCCCTGCCTGATCCTTATCCGATTTAATCCTTCTCATTAGCTTCACATCATCTGCGAACAGGGACACTTCAGAGTCTATCCCTTCCATCATGTAATTCACATATATCAAAAATAGCACTGGTCCTAGGACTGACCCCTGTGGGACCCCGCTAGTCACAAGCGCCCTCTGTAATACCTCATCATGTACCATGACTCGTTGTTGCCTCCCTGTCAGGTATTCTCTGATCCATTGCAGTGCCCTTCTTGTTATACATGCCTGATCCTCCAGCTTCTGCACTAATCTCTTGTAAGGAACTGTGTTGAAGGCCTTCCTGCAGTCCAGGAAAATGCAATCAACCCACCTCTCTCGTGTCTTCTGTTACCTTGTCATAAAACTTCAGAAGGCTTGTGACACAGGATTTGCCTTCCATGAATCCGTGCTGGTTGTTGTTTATAATGTTCCATTCCAGGTGCTCCACCACTCTCCTCCTGATTATATTCTCCATGACTTTGCATACTATACACGTCAGAGACACTAGTCTGTAGTTTAGTGCCTCGTTTCTGTCTCCTTTCTTAAAAATGGGGACTACATATGCCATCTTCCATACCTCAGATAGTTGCCCAGTTTCATGGGATGTATTGAAAATTGTGGTTAGTGGCATGCATAGCGTCTGCTCCTTCTCTATGCACCCACGGGGAGATGTCTGGACCCCTCGCCATTGAGGTATCGAGGTCACTTAGCAGCTTCTGCACCTCCTCCGTTGTTTGTATGTCATCCAGCACCTGTTCGTATATTCCCTGTTGGTGTTTCCCTCTGTGCTGTCTTCTCAGAGCCATTCCTGTCTCTACTGTAAATATTAACTTAAATCTCATGTTGAGCTCCTCGCATACCTTCTGATCGTTTCTTGTGAGTTCCCCACCTTCTTTCCTCAGCCTGATCACCTGGTCTTTGACTGTTGTCTTCCTCCTAATGTGGCTGTACAGCAGTTTCGGGTCAGACTTGACTTTCGATGCTATGTTATTTTCATACTGTTGCTGGGCCTCCCTCCTTACCTGTGCATACTCGTTCCTGGCTCATCGACTGATCTGCATATATTCCTGTGTTCTTTGCCTTGTGTACATTTTCCATTCTATGTTGCACTTGGTTTTTGCCTCCTTACACCATCTGGTAAACCAGGGGCTCGTTCTGGTCTTCCATTGTTTTTGTTGTCCTTGGGAAGAAACCTTTCTTTGCCTCCTTGCATTTTGTTTGTTACATATTCCATCATATTTACCGACTTTCCTACCAGTTCTCTGTCCCACTGAACCTCTTGCAGGAAGTTCCTCAAACCTATGTAGTCGCCCCGTTTATAGTCTGGGTTTTCCATTCAACTCCTGTTTCCCTCTCCACTTGTAACTCTATGTATTCAAAGCACAGAACCACATGGTCACTAGCTCCTAGGGGCCTCTCATATGTGATGCCCTCAATGTCTGAACTGCTCAATGTGAACACAAGGTCCAGTCTTGCTGGTTCATCCTCCCCTCTCTGGTAGTATCCTTAACATGTTGATGCCTGAGGTTTTCCAGTACCACATCCATCATCTTGGCTCTCCATGTTTCGGGACCCCCATGTGGCTCCAGGTTTTCCCAGTCAGTCTCCTTGTGATTGAAATCGCCCATAACCAGTAACTTTGCTCTGCTCCAGTGAGGTCTTCTTGCCACCTCAGCCAGTGTGTCCACCATTGCTCTGTTACTCTCTTCATATTCCTCTCTTGGCCTCCTGCAGTTCTGTGGTGGGTTATACGTCACTGCAATGACTACCTTGTGCTCCCCCAGACTGAAGTGTACCTACTATGTATTCTCTTCCTCCAATCTCATCCATGCCTCCCATGCCTCGTTTCTGTGACTGATTATGATGTCTGGGGACTTCACATTGATTCTTTCATGCCACTCATATTTGTTATTCCATCCATATTCGTGTACCAGACCTTCAACTTTTCTTCCAAAACTGTGGTCCTGGGAGGATATTGGGGTTAGGAGAGCAGGAGCCCTGGCAGGAGCCTATGGAAAGTTGTGCTGGGGCAGAGTTCCCATAGGGGGTTGCTGTAGGGTTGGGATTCGTGGTGTGGGGGTGGGGACAGAGGGATCAGTGTGTGATTGATGGCTTAGATTGTTCAGTTGTCTTGGGGTCGTCGTGGTTGGATTCCTTCTGCCGGTGTTTCTGGGGGGGGGGGGTTTGCCCTTCCACCTGTGTCTGGGTTATTCTGCTTTCCTTTGTCACTTCCTGTCATTCCTCCTCTTGGTTTTAGACTCTCTCAGTATCCTCCTTTCCTCTTGCATTTTTTCTTGATCAATGTACACACTCTGGAAGTCCAGTTTGCCTCTCAGCCATGCTTTCTCCTGCAGGATCATGGTTCGAGTTGATTCTGCCTTGAAAATTATTTTGAGAGGCCGATTCCTTCAAACCGCCCAATTCTCCGAAAATTTGCCATCTGGGTCATGTCGCCCTCACCTATTGCCTTCATGATACCTTCAGTCGCTTTTATCTCCTCCTGTTTTCTTTCATCGTAGGTTTCTCCTTCGGCTTCCTGGAGCCCATAGACAAAAACTGATCTCTCCTTTTCTTCCTCTCGCTGTCTTCCCCATTGTGTTCTCTGAGGTGTTTTAGTTCCTTTCCTTGGAGCTTTCCTTCCTTCAATCCCTTCCCTAGCTGAGGCCACATTGCTCATTGATCTGTCTTTCCTGGTCACCTGTTCCTGGCCCCTGCAGGAGTCTGCATATATCCTAGCTCCTTCAGTGTCTCCTGACCTCTCATTTGTTTCTAGTGTGTTCCTTGTCTTTGCTTTGGCCCCATTTGGGTCTGACAGGACCTTTGCATACAGTATAGCTTCGTTGCTCCCTCCAGTCCCCTTATCTATGTCTGATATAGATGTTCCTGATGTTATGTCTGTACTGTTATTTTTTTTCTTTAGGCTGTTTCAGATTACTCATTTCCTCTTCTAAGTGCTGTATCTTGGCTTCTGCTATTATGGCATGTTACTCCCACTTTCTGCCATCTGCAGCTATTATCTCTTCCATCCTCCTTCCAAGCTCTTCTAGCTTCCTTCCCCAGTCTTCCTCCCTTTTTTGAGCTCTGCATCCCAATCATCCTTCCCAGCTTCGTCTGCCATACCCCTGGCTCTTGGCCTTGTTTTTGGCCCCATTGTACCACAGAATGAAGTTTATGTATTTTCAGAATGGGTGTTTCTGTGAGGCTGGGTGTTGTAAATAGGGGGAGGGGTAGGGAGGTAGGACATGGGGGAGAAGGTTATGGGGTGGGAGGGTGGCAGCATCAAGGAGAGTTTTAGGGGTTACAAATGGGTATAGGGAGGCAGGAGAAAGGGAGTGTGGGAGGGGATAGGGGGAGGGAGAGGGGGGAAGAGACTGGGGAAGGGAAGGTGGATGGAAGACAAGGATGAGAGAGAGAGAGAGAGAGAGAGAGGATGAGAGAGGGAGGGAGGGAGAGAGAGAGGATGAGGGAGGGAGGGAGAGAGGGAAGATGGATGGAAGGTGAGGATGAGAGAGAGTGATAGGATGGGAGATGGGAGTGAAGGAGGGGGAGGGAAGGAAGGGGGATAGAGTGACTGCTTAAACAGGGGTGCCTTAAGGCTGCATGTGTGTGTGTGTGTGCCGTACTTCTTAGTGCTCACTCTTTGGAGGTGTTGTGTGTATGTATGTGTGTGTGGGGGAGTTATGAGGGGGGAGAGATGGTTAGAGTGTGGGGACAAAGTGATGGAGAGTGGGACAGGATGTCTAGTGGGTGGGTAGATTGGGTGGTGTATGGTTGTGAAGTGACCGTTTACACGCTGTGTATGTGTGTGTGGATGCAGAGTCAGTCTTGTGTATTTGTACTGTTATTGTCTATCAGTGTTTGTGTGTGCATGTGTGCCCAGGAATAATGCTCCTCACTTCTAAGTATACATACTACTAATAAAATACCAATAGTAACACTAGTAATTCTAAAACTTATCCATACTATTATTAAAATCCATAATGCTAATAAAATACCAATAGTAGTACTAGTAATTCTAAAGCTTATACATACTACTAACAAAGTCCATACTACTAATAAAATACCAACAGTAATACAAGTAATTCTAAAACTTAGCCTCTCTCAGCTTCTACAAGTGTCTTCACTTGTGCTAGAGTGTGTGTGTGTGCATGTGTGTTTGATGGTTAATCCTCGGTAGCTACCCACCTCCCTCTTCTCACCCACTCATCAATTCTATCTCCACCTTAACTATGCTGTTTCTATTCTGATTCTGGTAATAGCTTGCAGGAGTGAGTGACCAGTATCTAACAGTGTGCAGGGACCAGAATCTGACAACATGCAACAACAATAAGTGAGAAGGACTTGCGCTGGCAGCAGGGCGATTACAAGTTGCCAGTTTGATCTCGTTGTCGTACACGTAGGCGTTCTAACACTATTTTGAAAACCCTTCGCCAGTGATAGTTGTATCCATTTATGCTCGTACATCCCATGCTCCTCAAGTGTTTTCGCTTTTTACTTTTGGTAGAATATACTTCACATTTGGTAAGCTACACTTTTTAATTATAATGGCTCACAACCTGTTACGAGGTCACCACTTCAAGAAGGCCTACTCCTGCCACCTTCCCTAGTTATATATTTTATCTTTTCTCCTTTTATTAACTTTTTCACTCTCACTGTATGCAGCCCCACATTTCACTTGTTAACCAACCTCTCGTAATTCTTGAACACCTTCTTTCACACTCGCTTTGATCTTTGTATATTTGTAACTGTGTGCCAATGAGTGCCTACTAGGCCCCTAACGAACTGGCACTTTGAAGTTTGTTATATAATTTCAGGCTTCCCCTTGCCTTTTTTTTTAAAACTAATAGCTTTGGTTATCACTTGTATGGTTGTTCACTGACGTTGTCACTGCCACTGGTTGCTGCTAGCAGCTAATGCACACCCTAAAAATACTTAGGTTCTTGGAGCCTTGTGACCCACGTCTCAGTGTGTGTGTGTGGTGTGTGTGTGTGTGTGTGTGTGTGAGTGAATTGTACAACTTTGAGTGCCTATATTAATGCTTGTGAGCATCATTATTACCCGTTGTCCATGCAGTCTTACACAATAATAATATAAGAGCAGATGACTATTCCTTCAGTTTTTTAAAATGGATAACGGGCTAGTCCGTTGAAGGCCTTGGGTCATCATACGACTAAGACCCACACGACTAGGGGCATTTATCCTGCCTGTTTTCTGACGAATCTTACCTAACCAGTCGTACACTAGCTTCCTAAATTGACTGATGTTTTCAGAGTAGTGAATAAAGGTAAGTGTATACTGCATGCAAGCAGAAGTTTGTAAGAATGGAAATATAAACACAAATGCAGTATAATGTGATCCTTTATTGACAACGTTTCACCCACACAGTGGGCTTTCTCAAGTCACACACACAGGTTCCGTGTTGACTTGAAGCCCCTGTGTGGGTGAAACGTTGTCAATAAAGGATCAATAATGCATTGTGTTATATTCCTTTGTGTCGGATTTATACCATTTAATACCAAGTTTGTAAGAATTTTGTATTTTATGTTCGTAAGTGCAACACAGCCTCTTAGTCTCTATTATATAGCAAAATTATATTACAAACGAAAACTTCAAAGCTAATTTCGCTGAATTATATGGCATTTAATATACGGATTCTGTGTTTATTCAGTGATTGTCTCATATTGAAAAATCGTTATTGTCATCGAAAATGCCTTTCAAAGTTAGCGGTGGTGAATGTGTACATTGTACAAGCCTCCCGGAGGTTTGTTTCTCTAGTTCATTATATTGTACACGTACAATAAATCATTGTTTCATTATTAATGAAATAAAACATTTTTTCACGCAGGTTAAATTTTTGTATGAAGCGTGTAAATTAATTTTGTTGTGTAAAGTTTGTGGGCAGCATGAAGTATGTTGAGTGTGTGAAGGATAGTTGTAGCCGGATAGTGGTTGTAATAGTGATGACCAGTGTTGTTGAGTGTGTGATGGATAGTTGTAGCCGGATAGTGGTTGTAATAGTGGTGACCAGTGTTGTTGAGTGTGTGAAGGATAGTTGTAGCCGGATAGTGGTTGTAATAGTGATGACCAGTGTTGTTGAGTGTGTGATGGATATGTCAGCATAGTTGCTGATCCCTGTATTCCCAGTAAATTTTATAGCAACATATTAGATCATCCTGAGTGCTTTAGACACGAGATCACTCGTAGGGCCTGTGGCTTGTGTGAGTCACGGATACAGATGTGTGGGCTCATGCCCCTGTCCCGGCCTCACTCGGCGGCAGACGATCCAGGCGTAGACAGGCAAGGCAGCTGGGGCTCCATCCCTCATCTCAGTCTGACAATATATTTACCATCCTACAAGTGTGTCTATTTTCAACCTACGATATCTCCATTTAAGAACCCTTTACGATAGATAGTTGTAGCCGGATAGTGGTTGTAATAGTGGTGACCAGTGTTGTTGAGTGTGTGAAGGATAGTTGTAGCCGGATAGTGGTTGTAATAGTGGTGACCAGTGTTGTTGAGTGTGTGAAGGATAGTTGTAGCCGGATAGTGGTTGTAATAGTGGTGACCAGTGTTGTTGAGTGTGTGAAGTATAGTTGTAGCTAGACGGTGGTTGTAATAGTGGTGATTGGTGTTGTTGAGCGTGTGAAGGATTGTTGTAGCCGGATAGTGGTTGTAATAGTGGTGACCAGTGTTGTTGAGTGTGTGATGGATAGTTGTAGCTGGACGGTGGTTGTAATAGTGATGACCAGTGTTGTTGAGTGTGTGATGGATAGTTGTAGCTGGACGGTGGTTGTAATAGTGATGACCAGTGTTGAGTGTGTGATGGATAGTTGTAGCCGGATAGTGGTTGTAATAGTGGTGACCAGTGTTGTTGAGTGTGTGATGGATAGTTGTAGCCGGATAGTGGTTGTAATAGTGGTGACCAGTGTTGTTGAGTGTGTGATGGATAGTTGTAGCTGGACGGTGGTTGTAATAGTGATGACCAGTGTTGTTGAGTGTGTGATGGATAGTTGTAGCTGGACGGTAGTTGTAATAGTGATGACCAGTGTTGTTGAGTGTGTGATGGATAGTTGTAGCTGGACGGTGGTTGTAATAGTGATGACCAGTGTTGTTGAGTGTGTGATGGATAGTTGTAGCTGGATAGTGGTTGTAATAGTGGTGACCAGTGTTGTTGAGTTTTTGAAGGATAGTTGTAGCCGGATAGTGGTTGTAATAGTGGTGACCAGTGTTGTTGAGTGTGTGATGGATAGTTGTAGCCGGATAGTGGTTGTAATAGTGGTGACCAGTGTTGTTGAGTGTGTGAAGGATAGTTGTAGCCGGATAGTGGTTGTAATAGTGGTGACCAGTGTTGTTGAGTGTGTGAAGGATAGTTGTAGCCGGATAGTGGTTGTAATAGTGGTGACCAGTGTTGAGTGTGTGATGGATAGTTGTAGCCGGATAGTTGTTTGTAATTAGTGGTGACCAGTGTTGTTGAGTGTGTGATGGATAGTTGTAGCCGGATAGTGGTTGTAATAGTGGTGACCAGTGTTGTTGAGTGTGTGATGGATAGTTGTAGCCGGATAGTGGTTGTAATAGTGGTGACCAGTGTTGTTGAGTGTGTGAAAGGATAGTTGTAGCGAAGTGGTTGTAATAGTGGTGACCAGTGTTGAGTGTGTGACGGATAGTTGTAGCTGGATAGTGGTTGTAATAGTGGTGACCAGTGTTGTTGAGTGTGTGATGGATAGTTGTAGCTAGACGGTGGTTGTAATAGTGATGACCAGTGTTGTTGAGTGTGTGATGGATAGTTGTAGCCCGGGGTGGTTGTAATAGTGTGACCAGTGTTGTTGAGTGTGTGAAGGATAGTTGTAGCTGACGTGGTTGTAATAGTGGTGATTCGTGTTGTTGAGCGTGTGATGGATAGTTGTAGCCGGATAGTGGTTGTAATAGTGGTGACCAGTGTTGTTGAGTGTGTGATGGATAGTTGTAGCTGGACGGTGGTTGTAATAGTGATGACCAGTGTTGTTGAGTGTGTGATGGATAGTTGTAGCTGGACGGTGGTTGTAATAGTGATGACCAGTGTTGTTGAGTGTGTGATGGATAGTTGTAGCTGGATAGTGGTTGTAATAGTGGTGACCAGTGTTGTTGAGTGTGTGATGGATAGTTGTAGCCGGATAGTGGTTGTAATAGTGGTGACCAGTGTTGTTGAGTGTGTGATGGATAGTTGTAGCTGGACGGTGGTTGTAATAGTGATGACCAGTGTTGTTGAGTGTGTGATGGATAGTTGTAGCTGGAAGTGGTTGTAATAGTGATGACCAGTGTTGTTGAGTGTGTGATGATAGTTGTAGCTGGACGGGGGTTGTAATAGTGATGACCATGTTGTTGAGTGTGTGATGATAGTTGTAGCTGGATAGTGGTTGTAATAGTGGCGACCAGTGTTGTTGAGTGTGTGATGGATAGTTGTAGCCGGATAGTGGTTGTAATAGTGGTGACCAGTGTTGTTGTGTGATGGATAGTTGTAGCCGGATAGTGGTTGTAATAGTGGTGACCAGTGTTGTTGAGTGTGTGATGGATAGTTGTAGCTGGACGGTGGTTGTAATAGTGGTGACCAGTGTTGAGTGTGAAGGATAGTTGTAGCCGGATAGTGGTTGTAATAGTGGTGATTGGTGTTGTTGAGTGTGTGAAGGATTGTTGTAGCCTGATGCTGGTTGTAATAATGGTGACCAGTGTTGTTGAGTGTGTGAAGGATAGTTGTAGCTGGACGGTGGTTGTAATAGTGGTGACCAGTGTTGAGTGTGTGAAGGATAGTTGTAGCTGGACGGTGGTTGTAATAGTGATCACCAGTGTTGAGTGTGTGAAGGATAGTTGTAGCTGTACGGTGGTTGTAATAGTGATCACCAGTGTTGAGTGTGTGAAGGATAGTTGTAGCTGGACGGTGGTTGTAATAGTGGTCACGAGTACCTTCCTCTTTCCTCAATCTCTTTAATGCCTCCCCAAATGTCGCGCTTATTTCCCTCCACCACTGTCTATCATCTTTCTTACATCCAGCAGTGTCTTCCATCGTTCTTACATCCACCAGTGTCTTCCATCTTTCTTAAATCCACCAGTGTCTTCCATCTTTCTTACATCCAGCAGTGTCTTCCATCTTTCTTACCTCCACCGGTGTCTTCCATCTTTCTTACATCCACATGTCTTCCCTTTCTTACACCACCAGTGTCTTCCATTTTTACATCCCCAGTGTCTTCCATCTTTCTTACATCCACCAGTGTCTTCCATCTGTTTTACATCCACCAGTGTCTTCCATCTGTTTTACATCCACCAGTGTCTTCCATCTTTCTTACCTCCACCGGTGTATTCCATCTTTCTTACATCCAGCAGTGTCTTCCATCTTTCTTACCTCTATCGGCGTCTTCCATCTTTCTTACCTCCACCGGCGTCTTCCATCTTTCTTACTTCCACCGGTGTCTTCCATCTTTCTTACCTCCACCAGTGTCTTCCATCTTTTTTACCTCCATCAGTGTCTTCCATCTTTCTTACCTCCACCAGTGTCTTCCATCTTTCTTACCTCCACCAGTGTCTTCCATCTTTCTTACCTCCACCAGTGTCTTCCATCTTTCGTACCTCCACCAGTGTTTTCCATCTTTCTTACCTCCACCGGTGTCTTCCATCTTTCTTACCTCCACCGGTGTCTTCCATCTTTCTTACCTCCACCAGTTTCTTCCATCTTTCTTACCTCCACCAGTGTCTTCCATCTTTCTTACCTCCACCAGTGTCTTCCATCTTTCTTACCTCCACCGGTGTCTTCTTTCTTACCTCCACCGGTGTCTTCCATCTTTCTTACCTCCACCAGTGTCTTCCATCTTTCTTACCTCCACCAGTGTCTTCCATCTTTCTTACCTCCACCGGTGTCTTCCATCTTTCTTACCTCCACCAGTTTCTTCCATCTTTCTTACCTCCACCAGTGTCTTCCATCTTTCTTACCTCCACCGGTGTCTTCCATCTTTCTTACCTCCACCGGTGTCTTACGATTCTCTGCTTTAATTTGCTCTTGCAACTCTGGGGATAGGAAAGTCTCGCTCCATTACTGCCTCGTTATTGTTCCCTCCTAGTTTATCTTACCTCCCTCTCTTCTACCTCACCTCCCTCTCTTCTACCTTACCTCCCTCTCTTCTACCTCACCTCCATCTCTTCTACCTCACCTCCCCCCTTCTACCTCACCTCCCTCCTCTACCTCACCTCCCTCCCTTCTACCTCACCTCCCTCCCTTCTGCATCACCTCCCTCCCTTCTACCTCGCCTCCCTCCCTTCTACCTCACCTCCCTCCCTCTACCACCTCCTCCCTTCTACTCACCTCCCTCCCTTCTACCTCACCTCCCTCCCTTCTACCTCACCTCCCTCCCTTCTGCCTCACCTCCCTCCCTTCTGCCTCACCTCCCTCCCTTCTACCTCACCTCCCTCTCTTCTACCTCACTTCCCTCTCTTCTACCTCACTTCCCTCTCTTCTACCGTACCCCCCTCTCTTCTACCGTACCTCCCTCTCTCTACCTACCTCCCTCTTCTACCGTACCCCTCTCTTCTACCGTACCTCCCTCTCTTCTACCGTACCTCCCTCTCTTCTACCTCCCCCTCCCTCTCTTCTACCTCACATCCCTCTCTTTTACCACTTCCCTCTCTTTTACTCACTTCCCTCTCTTCTGCCTCACTTCCTCTCTTCTGCCTCACCTCCCTCTCTGCTACCTCACCTCCCCTCTTCTACCTCACCTCCCTCTCTTCCAGCTCACCCTCCTCTCTTCTGCCTCACCTCCTCTCTTCTGCCTCACCTTCCTATCTTTTTCTGCCTCACCTCCCTTTCTTCTGCCTCACCTTCCTCTCTTCTGCCTCACCGTCCTCTCTTCTGCCTCACCTTCCTTCTTCTGCCTCACCTTCCTTTCTTCTGCCTCACCTCCCTCTCTTTCTCCTCACTCCTCTCTTCTGACCTCACCTCCCTCTCTTCTACCTCACTCCCTCTCTTCTACCTCACGTTTCTGCCTCACCTCCTTTCTTCGCCTCACCTCCTCTCTTCTGCCTCACCGTCCTCTCTTCTGCCTCACCTCCCTCTCTTCTACCTCACTTCCTTTCTTCTGCCTCACCTCCCTCTCTTCTACCTCACTTTCCCTCTCTCTGCCTCACCTCCCTCTCTTCTGCCTCACCTCCCTCTTTTCTACCTTACCTCCCTCTATTTACTTACCTCCCTCTATCTACTTATCTCCCTCTCATTTCTTCACCTCTCTTCTACCTCACCTCCTCATTCTACCTTATCTCCCTCTCTTCTGCTTCACCTCTCTTCTACCTCACCTCCCTTCTCTTCTATCTTACCTCCCTCTCGTCTACCTTACCTCCCTCTCTTCTACCTTACCCCCTCTTCTTCTACCTTACCCCCCTTCTTCTACCTTACCCCCTCTCTTCTACCTTACCTCCCTCTCTTCTACCTTACCTCCCTCTCTTCTACCTTACCTCCCTCTCTTCTACCTTACCTCCCTCTCTTCTACCTTACCTCCCTCTCTTCTACCTTACCTCCCTCTCTTCTCCTACCCTCTCTTCTACCTTACTCCCTCTCTTCTACCTTACCCCCTCTCTTCTACTTACTCCTCTTCTACCTACCTCCCTCTCTTCACCTACCTCCTCTTTCACCTCACCCTCTCTACCTACTCCCTCTCTTTACTTACCTCCCTCTCTTCTACCTTACCCCCCTCTCTTCTACCTTACCTCCCTCTCTTCTACCTTACCTCCCTCTCTTCTACCTCGCCTCCCTCTCTTCTCCCTCTCTTGTAGTGTCACCCGAGTGTTCAGGTCATCAGTCCCATTACAGTGTTACTACTCTACTGCACCTGTGCCACTCTCCTTCCCTCCTTTACTGTTCATTCTTTACCACCCTCTCTCCTTTATTCCTTTGCCATCCTCCTCCTCTTCCTCCTTTATCACTCTTCCTCTTTTGGTTGAGAATGACATGTGCATTAGTTAGGTTTCTTTAGTCGAATACAGACATGACTGAATATGGAGACAGAAGCAGATAGAGAGGTGATCAGTCACTCAGCGTGGAAGAAACAGTTTAGAAGGATCAGTCACTCAGTATTGAAGAAAGTGTGTAGAAGGGTCATTAACTCAGTATTGAAGAAGGTGTTTAGAAGGGTCAGTCACTCACTGTTGAAGAAGGTGTTTAGAAGGGTCATTAACTCAGTATTGAAGAAGGTGTTTAGAAGGGTCATTAACTCAGTATTGAAGAAGGTGTTTAGAAGGGTCATTAACTCAGTATTGAAGAAGGTGTTTAGAAGGGTCAGTCACTCAGCCTTGAAGAAGTGGTGTGCAAGTGGTCAGTCTGGAGAAGAGGCGCAGCAATGTGCTACGTCTACCCAGTACAAGGGCTACATTGTGGGAACCAAAGTTAGTTTTATTTTGTTGTCTTGTTAATTTACACACGATAGATTTCTTACATTCGAGAGTTTTTGTAATATTTAAGCTTTGCATGATGCCATACATTATTGTTGACTACCTGGTTAGCCAGGCTATTTCTGTTACTTGCCCGTAGTCTTGCCTCGATACCACAACCTGATTGATCAGCCACTTTCTGTAGGTATTGATTTATTCTCCTTTTGTCATCTTCTAACATTGTTCCGACAGTATTTCTTACATGTGCTGACAGCAGGTTTAATAGATGTGAATCACCGAAGTTGACGGTATTTTCGAATTTTACTTATGGCGCTCCTGCTTTTCCTCAGGTTAATTCTACATTTCCTCCCATGTCTCACCTTACTAAGTTGTTATGGTAGAGAGTATATTAGGGCCTCGTTCTCAAGTATTTTGCATATATATTGTCAAGTATGTCATCTGACTGCCTGAGAGTACAATCTAAGTGTTTTGAGGTGTGTCCTGTAGTGTAGATGTTTATTGAATATGCGGCCAATAAAGAATCTCTAGATTTTCTAGCTCTGACATCTCTCATGCTTTGAATGTTGAGTATACAACAACATTCTGGACGTTGCTTTGAATGTTGAGTATACAACAACATTCTGGACGTTGCTTTGAATGTTGAGTATACAACAACATTCTGGTCGTTGCTTTGAATGTTGAGTATACAACAACATTCTGGACGTATGAAAATAAGTGATATGAATGGTTCCATTATTGCACTATGTGTGCGCTTAATTTGGTTCTCTAAACAACACATCTCCCACCTGCTTTTCTTAAGTCTTTACATGTTTCCTTTCTAATATTCGATGGCATATTTGCATTTTTTCCTTTTCTGCTTTTTCAGTCTTTAAATAGTTAGAATTTGTCAGCATATAACATCATGTTATTTTACTTTGTCCACTGGAAGACTTTTTTGATATCAGTTTACATTTTTTTCTGTCTTTTAACAAGACTAAGAATAAACGAAGCTGTGGCGAGTGTTATTATGTATGTGTGTTGTTATTGATGAGCAGCGGCGGCGCCTGAACTCGGCCTTCAAGCACTAAACTATTTTCTTCCTCAGTCTTCTCTTTCTTTTGTTTGCTATCAGTCATTCATATTATTGTTAGAAATGTGAATTTCAATTTCCCTCCTTTTTCTGTCATGTATATTATAATTTTATGCATTATAACTTCTTGATCACATTTATCAAACGTATTTGCAAAATTTGTGTAGCTACAAAATATATGAATATTAAGT
Source organism: Cherax quadricarinatus (assembly GCF_026875155.1). NCBI lineage: Eukaryota > Metazoa > Arthropoda > Malacostraca > Decapoda > Parastacidae > Cherax > Cherax quadricarinatus. The sequence goes on from NC_069402.1 coordinate 19,278,653, forward strand.
TTGAAGTGAGTGTCGTATTAAATGACTCATGTTAAGCGATAAACCCACGTGAGTCATTCAGCGCAAGAAGTGGTGGAGGCTTGATCCTCCGTCTGTTGAGCGCCATAGAGACGCTATTTGTACTGGTGTAATAGGTGTGACAAGCAGCTTCTGCCCTTTCTTGTCCTGGGGTTTTCACTTCCTATAGTATCTGGGTTCTTCACTTCCTGGATTATCTGGGTTGTTCACTTCCTGGATTATCTGGGTTCTTACTTCCTGGATTATTTGGGTTCTTCACTTCCTGGATTATCTGGGTTGTTTACTTCCTGTATTATCTGGGTTGTTTACTTCCTGTATTATCTGGGTTGTTTACTTCCTGTATTATCTGGGTTCTTCACTTCCTGGATTATCTGGGTTGTTTACTTCCTGTATTATCTGGGTTCTTCACTTCCTGGATTATCTGGGTTGTTTACTTCCTGTATTATCTGGGTTGTTTACTTCCTGTATTATCTGGGTTGTTTACTTCCTGTATTATCTGGGTTCTTCACTTCCTGTATTATTTCATGGTGGGTTTTTTACTTCCTGTATTATCTGGGTTCTTCACTTCCTGGATTATCTGGGTTGTTTACTTCCTGTATTATCTGGGTTGTTTACTTCCTGTATTATCTGGGTTGTTTACTTCCTGTATTATCTGGGTTCTTCACTTCCTGGATTATCTGGGTTGTTTACTTCCTGTATTATCTGGGTTGTTTACTTCCTGTATTATCTGGGTTGTTTACTTCCTGTATTATCTGGGTTGTTTACTTCCTGTATTATCTGGGTTGTTTACTTCCTGTATTATCTGGGTTCTTCACTTCCTGGATTTTTTACTTGATTACTGGGTTGTTTACTTCCTGTATTATCTGGGTTCTTCACTTCCTGGATTATCTGGGTTGTTTACTTCCGATAATTCTGGTTTGTTTACTCCTGTATTCATCTGTGGTTCTTCACTTCTGATTATTAGGTTTGTTCACGTCTTTAACTATAATAAAACCGATAATTTGCAGTCTTGTTATCCTCTCAGGTGTTGGGTCAGTGCTGCTGGTAACACTGAACGTCCTTACTAGTAGTATTGTGTCTCCTAGGTACACTGAACGTCCTTACTAGTAGTATTGTGTCTCCTAGGTACACTGAACGTTTTTACTAGAAGTATTGTGTCTCCTAGGTACACTGAACGTCCTTACTAGTAGTGTCTCCTAGGTACAACGAACGTCATTTTTAGTACAATAGATTTAAAAACTAATGTAAAGGACTTAGGAGTAATAATGTAAGAGGATCTTGCCTTCAAGGACCACAACAATGTCATTATATAACACAGCTGCGAGGAAAATGACAACCTTCAAAATAAATGATGCCCAGTCAGTGATGATCCTCTTTATGTCACTTGCTGTGTCTAGGCTGGAATACCGCGCTAGAAGAAACTGCACATCTGGAGGATGTACAAAGGACCTTCATGCACATTAAGTTCGGTAAAGCACCTCAATTACTGAAACGTTTGAAGGCCCTTGACGTGTACTCCTTGGAGCGCAGGCGAGAAAGGTGTCATAATTAACTTCTGCAATATCCTAGAGATACTTGTCCTAAATCTGCACACACAAATCACTCCCTATGAAAAAAGACTCGGCAGACGGTGCAACATAATCAAAATGGAAAGCAAGGGTGCCGTGAGTACACCGAGAGAAAACACAGTAAGTGTCAGGTGTTCAAGGCTGTTCATTAGCTTATCACATAAAGGGAATTACCAATAGGTCTTTGTCTATCTTCAAGAGGGAACTGAACATACACCTAAAGTCAGTGTTTCTACTCCCATATAGAGCTTTCCTGATTAATCAGTCGGTAACAGCCTGGTTGATCAGGCTCTGATCCATTGTGAAGTCTGGTCATGGACCGAGCCGCGGGGGCGTTGACCCCCGGAACTTTCTCGAGGTAGATAGGTACACTGAGCGTCCTTGCTAGTATTGTTTTTCCTAAGTACATTGAGCGTCCTTGTTAGTATTGTTTCTCCTTGGTTTACTGAGCGTCCCTGCTAGTAGTATTGTTTCTCCTTGGTTTACTGAGCGTCCCTGCTGCTAGTATTGTTTCTCGTTGGTATACTGAGCGTCCCTGCTAGTAGTATTGTTTCTCGTTGGTATACTGAGCGTCCTTGCTAGTAGTATTGTTTCTCGTTGGTATACTGAGCGTTCCTGCTATTAGTATTGTTTCTCGTTGGTATACTGAGCGTTCCTGCTAGTAGTATTGTTTCTCCTTGGTATACTGAGCGTCCCTGCTAGTAGTATTGTTTCTCCTTGGTATACTGAGCGTCCCTGCTAGTAGTATTGTTTCTCCTTGGTATACTGAGCGTCCCTGCCAGTAGTATTTTGCGTTTTTAAGTGGAATTCAAAGAACACACTTGACCTTACTTTCACAGATAATGAGTACCTGGTAAGAAACGTAACAATATAAAAAATAACTAATTCAGATCACAATCTAATCGAAGTCCAGACTTACATGCACAGGAGTCCTGACCAGCAAAATGCATACAGCTACGAGGGTGCCTTTACCAAATTCAACATCAACAACAAGAACATTAACTGTGATCAGGTAAACCACGTCCTAAATGAAACATGTTGGGAAGACATCTCAAATAACATGAGCCCTAACCAGTTCCTTGAATTGATCAGCTAAAGTATGTTCAAGGCATATTCCCCTAAGAAAGAAGAAGAGAAGTAAACTGGAAAGAGAGAGAGACGCTCCTCTACAGGAGAAGGTGAAGAATCACTGAGCTCCTCAAGAATGCTAGATTATCTGAAATACGGAAGGAAGCGCTAACCAGGGAAGTGGAAAATGTTGAGCTTAAGTTAAAGGACTCATACAGAATCCAGGAGAGACAGGAGCTAAAAGCGATTAGTGAAATTGAAAGAAATTCGAAATATTTCTTTTCATATACCAAAACAAGGCAAAAAGCCACATCTAGTATCCGGTCCTTGCTCATAGAAGATGGAACTTACACAGATGACAACAAAGAAATGAGCGAGATACTGAAATCTTAATACGACTGTGTTTAGCGAGCCACTAATCAGTCTAAAGATCGCCAATCCAAATAATTTTTTTCACGATTGAGCCTCAAAACACTGTCAGTGTATGCCAAATTTCTGACATAACCCTAATTGTACTAGACTTTGAGAAAGCCATTGACAACATGCCCATGTACTCAGCCCCAGGCCCAGACTCGTGGAACTCCCCGTTCTTGGGCCCGAAGTATGCTCTGGAGGAGGAGCATAAACACAGGTGAACTTCCACAGTCACTAATGAAAACGGATATAACCCCACTCAATAAAGATGGCAGCAAAGCAATAGCTAAGAACTGTAGACCAATAGCTCCAACATCCCATATGATAAAATCTTTGAAAGAGTTCTAAGAAGCAGGACTGAAAACCACTTGGATTCCCAACAGTTGCATAATCCAGGGCATCATGGGTTCAAAGTAGGTCGCTCCTGCCTCTTGCAACGACTGGACCACTATGATATAATCTTGGATGCACTGGATGACAAACAGAATGCAGATGTAGTATACACAGATTTTGCAAAAGCCTTTGACAAGTGCGATCATGGTGTAATAGCGCACAAAATGCGTGCTAAAGGGATAACTGGCAAAATGGGAAGATGGATCTTCAACTTTTTAACCAGTGGAACACAAAGAGTAGTGGTAAACAGAGTTAAATGGGAAGCTGCCATAGTAGAGAACTCTGTTCCACAAGGCACAATACTCTCCCCTATCCTGTTCCTCATATTCGTATCAGACATAGACAAAGATATAAACCATAGCACCGTATCATCCTTTGCAGACGATACTAGGATCATCATTAGAGTGTCATCTATTGAGGACACGGTAAATCTCCAAGAAGATATAAACCAAGCTTTCCAATGGGCAACAGAGAACAATATGATGTTCAGTGAAGACAAATTCCATCTACTCCGTTATGGAAACTGGTGGAAATAATACCTAAACCTGAGTATACTACAAACTCTAATCACATAATAGAGCGGAAAAGTAATGTGAAGGACCTGGGAATGGTAATGTCTGAGGATCTCACCTTCAAAGATCACAACAATGCCACTATCACATCTACGAGAAAAATGATAGGATGGCTAATGAGAACATTCAAAATAGGAGATGCTAAGCCAATGATGATCCCTTTTAAATCGCTTGTTCTTTGTAGGCTGGAATACTGATGTACATTACTATCTCCGTTCAAGGCAGGTGAAATCGGAGATCTAGAGAATGTACAGAGAGCCTTTACCGCACATATAAGTTCTGTCAAACTCCTTAACTATTGGGAATGCTTGGAAGCACTTCACTTGTACTCACTGGAGCGCAGTGAAGGACTGGTCGCTAATCTGCACACGGAAATCACTCCCTACGAAAGCAAAAGACTTGGCAGGCGGTGCAACATATTCCTAATGAAAAGTAGGGGCGCCATTAGTACACTAAGTGTCCGGGGCGCAAGACTGTTCAGCAGCCTCCCACCATGCATAAGAGGAAGTACCAATAGGCCCCTGGCTGCCTTCAAGAGGGAACTGGACAGATACCTAAAGTCAGTGCTGGATCAGCCGGGCTGTGGTTCGTATGCTGGACTACGTGCGGCCAGCAGTAACAACCTAGTTGATCTTGCCCTGATCCACCGGGAGGCCTGGTCGTAGACCGGGTCGCGGGGGCGTTGATTCCTGGAATACCCGCCAGGTAGACTCCAGGTAGGCAGGTCTCTGCGGTCTGGATCATCTGATAGTCTTATTTCGCTATTAAACTATCTTTTTGTTTTCTACTTTTCTACCACGTGTTATTCTAATGTTGGACTATGAAACGTGGATTAACATTCTTTCAGAATATATTTCATTTGTTTGTGGTTTACCGTAAATGTACTTCCTCTGAACGAGGTCGTGAGGGTAGTACCAAAGATGCCACGTGAGCTACGCCAGAACTACAGTTAAATTCGGAGACAGAGAATTGGACCAACGAAGGAGGAGACAGTAATTATTCTAACCATACTTAATGGTTGTTTCATGATCAACACCCCCGCGGCCTTTTCTCAAAATGGACCCAATAAATTATATAGGTATGCTAACTATAGGAAACGTAAAAATAAAAGTTTATACTGAATATAAGAAGCGTGTGTGAGATTCAGGTGCCATCCTACATGCTCACGAGACACGGCGCTAGCAATGTTGTCAGTGTGGAGAAAATTGAAGAAGCTTATCTTTCACAGAGACATGACAGCACGGTAGTAGGAAGGTGTGTGAGACAGACGTAGTGGTGAAAGTCGCCACTCATTCATGGTCCCAGAGATCGTCATGGGATACCACCGTCACCATGTGACATATAGTGCTGCAGTGTGTTGTGCAGCATACCTTATGCTGTTACAGTGTGTGTTGTTCAACATGCAGTGTGTGTTGTACTGAATGCCGTATGTGTTGAGCAGCATGCAATGTTTGTGCTGAATGCAGTGTGTTGTGCAGCATACAGTGTGCTGTTACAGTGTGTTGTGCAGCATACAGTGTACTGTTACAGTGTGTTGTGCAGCATATAATGTGTGTTGTACTGAATGCAGTGTGGCGTTACATTGTGTGTTGTGCAGCATGCAGTGTGTTGTGCAGCATGCACTGTGTGCTGTGTAGCATGTAGTGTGTGTTGAACTGAATGCAGTGTGGTGTTACATTGTGTGTTGTGCAGCATGCAGTGTGTTGCATACAGTGTGTTGTGCAGCATACAGTGTTGCAGGCATTGTGTTGTGCACCATGCAGTGTGTGTGTTCCACGCAGTGTAGTGCTACAGTGCTGTGCAGCATGTAATGTGTGTTGTGCAGCATGCAATGTGTGTTGTGCAGCATGCAGTGTGCTGTTACAGTGTGTTGTGCAGCATGCAGTGTTCAGCACACAGTGTGTGTTGTGCAGCATGCAGTGTGTGTTGTACTGAATGCAGTGTGGTGTTACATTGTGTGTTGTGCAGCATGCAGTGTGTGTTGTACTACATGCAGTGTGTGTTGTGCAGCATGCAGTGTGTGGTGTGCGGCATGCAGTGTGTGTTGTACTACATGCAGTGTGTGTTGTGCAGCATGCAGTGTGTGTTGTACTACATGCAGTGTGTGTTGTGCAGCATGCAGTGTGTGTTGTACTACATGCAGTGTGTGTTGTGCAGCATGCAGTGTGTGTTGTACTACATGCAGTGTGTGTTGTGCAGCATGCAGTGTGTGGTGTGCAGCATGCAGTGTGTGTTGTACTACATGCAGTGTGTGTTATGCAGCATGCAGTGTGTGGTGTGCAGCATGCAGTATGTGTTGTACTACATGCGGTGTGTGTTGTGCAGCATGCAGTGTGTGTTGTACTGCATGCAGTGTGTGTTGTGCAGCATGCAGTGTGTGTTGTACTGCATGCAGTGTGTGTTGTGCAGCATACAGTGTGTTGTACTACATGCAGTGTGTGTTGTGCAGCATGCAGTATTGTTCAGCATGTTGTAGGTGTTGTACTACACGCAGTGTGTGTTGTGCAGCATGCAGTGTGTTGTATTGAATACAGTGTGTTGTGCAGTATAGTGTGTGCTGTTATAGTGTGTTGTGCAGTATAGTGTGTGCTGTTACAGTGTGTTGTGCAGTATAGTGTGTGCTGTTACAGTGTGTATTGTTCAGCATATAGTGTGTGTTGTACTGAATGAAGTGTGGTGTTACATTGTGTGTTACGCAGCATGCAGTGCGTGTTTGCAGCATGCAGTGTGTTGCATGCAATGTGTGTTGTGCAGCTTATAGTATGTGTTGTGCTGAATACATTGTGGTGTTACGTTGTGTGTTGTGCAGCATAGTGTTGTGCAGCATGTAGTGTATGCTGTGCAGCATGCAGTGTGTTGTGCAGCATGGAGTGTGCTGTTACAGTGTGTTGTGATGCTTCCCAGTGTTGTGTTGCTACACGTGATGTGGTAGTACCCTGTGTGTTGTGGTGCTATATAAGTTATATGTTACACAGTGGGCGGGTCCTCGGCCCATGTCTTACCCACATTACGTCTTTCTGTACGTCTCCACCTTTGTCTGAGGCAACGGGAGGAGCGAGGCTTCCTGTGTTATTAATGACTTCAAAAGGAAGTTCGAGGCTTCTCTTGGTGTTACTGATGTCCTCCACAGGAGGATCAAGGCTTCTGGTGTTATTAGTGACCTCAACAGGAAGTTCGAGGCTTCTCCTGGTGTTGTAAGTGACCTGAGTACCAGACAGGAGTGACACAACCAGCCAGGGAGGAGGAAATGAAGGAAGGAATTAGATAAACAAGAAAGTTAGAAATACAGGAAAGCAGGAGGTGCACGAAACAGGAGAAACAGGAAGGGAGGAAGGAGTTACACAAGACAGGAGAGAGGTAGGAAGGAATGTTACACAAATAACCCGCACAAAGGACACTGGATCTTTTGACAGCGTTCCCTTTCGGTTTTGTGCCTTTCTATTCTTCAAGGAAGGAAGGTGGTACACAAGACAGGAAGGAAGGTGGTACACAAGACAGGAAGGGAGGTGGTACACAAAACAAGAAGGAAGGTGGTACACAAGACAGGAAGGAAGATGGTACACAAGACAGGAAGGTGGTACACAAGACAGGATTGAAGATGGTACACAAAACAAGAAGGAAGGTGGTACATAAGACAGGAAGGAAGATGGTACACAAGACAGGAAGGTGGTACACAAGACAGGAAGGAAGGTGGTACATAAGACAGGAAGGAAGATGGTACACAAGACAGGAAGGAAGGTGATACACAAGACAGGAAGGAAGGTGGTACACAAGACAGGAAGGAAGGTGGTACACAAGACAGGAAGGAAGGTGGTACACAAGACAGGAAGGAAGGTGGTACACAAGACAGGGAAGGAGACAGGAAGGAAAGTGGTACACAAGACAGGAAGGGAGGCAGGAAGGAAGTTGGTACACAAGACAGGAAGGGAGACAGGAATGAAGGTGGTATACAAGACAGGAAGGAAGGTGGTACACAAGACAGGAAGGAAGGTGGTACACAAGACAGGAAGGAAGGTGGTACACAAGACAGGAAGGAAGGTGGTACACAAGACAGGAAGGAAGGTGGTACACAAGACAGGAAGGAAGGTGGTACACAAGACAGGAAGGGAGGCAGGAAGGAAGGTGGTACACAAGACAGGAAGGGAGACAGGAAGGAAGGTGGTACACAAGACAGGAGGGGAGGCAGGAAGGAAGGTGGTACACAAGACAGGAAGGGAGGCAGGAAGGAAGGTGGTACACAAGACAGGAAGGGAGACAGGAAAGAAGGTGGTACACAAGACAGGAAGGGAGGCAGGAAGGAAGGTGGTACACAAGACAGGAAGGGAGACAGGAAGGAAGGTGGTACACAAGACAGGAAGGAAGGTGGTACACAAGACAGGAATGGAGGCAGGAAGGAAGGTGGAACACAAGACAGGAAGGGAGGCAGGAAGGAAGGTGGTACACAAGACAGGAAGGGAGGCAGGAAGGAAGGTGGTACACAAGACAGGAAGGAAGGTGGTACACAAGACAGGAAGGAAGGTGGTACACAAGACAGGAAGGAAGGTGGTACACAAGACAGGAAGGAAGGTGGTACACAAGACAGGAAGGGAGGCAGGAAGGAAGGTGGTACACAAGACAGGAAGGAGACAGGAAGGAAGGTGGTACACAAGACAGGAGGGGAGGCAGGAAGGAAGGTGGTACACAAGACAGGAAGGGAGACAGGAAAGAAGGTGGTACACAAGACAGGAAGGGAGACAGGAAAGAAGGTGGTACACAAGACAGGAAGGGAGACAGGAAAGAAGGTGGTACACAAGACAGGAAGGGAGACAGGAAGGAAGGTGGTACACAAGACAGGAAGGAAGGCAGGAAGGAAGGTGGTACACAAGGCAGGAAGGGAGACAGGAAGGGAGGTGGTACACAAGACAGGAGGGGAGGCAGGAAGGAAGGTGGTACACAAGACAGGAAGGGAGACAGGAAGGAAGGTGGTACACAAGGCAGGAAGGGAGACAGGAAGGAAGGTGGTACACAAGACAGGAAGGAAGGTGGTACACAAGACAGGAAGGGAGACAGGAAGGAAGGTGGTACACAAGACAGGAAGGGAGACAGGAAGGAAGGTGGTACACAAGACAGGAAGGGAGACAGGAAGGAAGGTGGTACACAAGACAGGAAGGGAGACAGGAAGGAAGGTGGTACACAAGGCAGGAAGGGAGACACGGAAGGAAGGTGGTACACAAGACAGGAAGGGAGACAGGAAGGAAGGTGGTACACAAGACAGGAAGGGAGACAGGAAGGAAGGTGGTACACAAGACAGGAGGGGAGGCAGGAAGGAAGGTGGTACACAAGACAGGAAGGGAGACAGGAAGGAAGGTGTACACAAGACAGGAAGGGAGACAGGAAGGAAGGTGGTACACAAGACAGGAAGGGAGACAGGAAGGAAGGTGGTACACAAGGCAGGAGGGGAGACAGGAAGGAAGGTGGTACACAAGACAGGAAGGGAGACAGGAAGGAAGGTGGTACACAAGACAGGAAGGAAGGTGGTACACAAGACAGGAAGGAAGGTGGTACACAAGACAGGAAGGGAGACAGGAAGGAAGGTGGTACACAAGACAGGAAGGGAGACAGGAAGGAAGGTGGTACACAAGACAGGAAGGGAGACAGGAAGGAAGGTGGTACACAAGACAGGAAGGGAGACAGGAAGGAAGGTGGTACACAAGACAGGAGGGGAGGCAGGAAGGAAGGTGGTACACAAGACAGGAAGGAAGGTGGTACACAAGGCAGGAAGGGAGACAGGAAGGAAGGTGGTACACAAGACAGGAAGGAAGGTGGTACACAAGACAGGAAGGAAGGTGGTACACAAGACAGGAAGGGAGACAGGAAGGAAGGTGGTACACAAGACAGGAAGGGAGACAGGAAGGAAGGTGGTACACAAGACAGGAAGGAGACAGGAAGGAAGGGGGTACACAAGACAGGAAGGGAGACAGGAAGGAAGGTGGTACACAAGACAGGAAGGGAGACAGGAAGGAAGGTGGTACACAAGACAGGAAGGGAGACAGGAAGGAAGGTGGTACACAAGACAGGAAGGGAGACAGGAAGGAAGGTGGTACACAAGACAAGAGGGGAGGCAGGAAGGAAGGTGGTACACAAGGCAGGAAGGAAGACAGGAAGGAAGGTGGTACACAAGACAGGAAGGGACGTAGGAAGCAAGGTGGTAAACAAGACAGGAAGGGAGGCAGGAAGGAAGGTGGTAAACAAGACAGGAAGAGAGGAAGAAAGTGGTAAACAAAACAGGACGAGAGGAAGGAAGGTGGTAAGCAAGACAGGAAGGAAGATGGTACACAAAGCAAGAAGGAAGGTGGTACACAAGACAGGAAGGAAGATGGTACACAAGACAGGAAGGTGGTACACAAGACAGGATGGAAGATGGTACACAAGACAGGAAGGAAGGTGGTACACAAGACAGGAAGGAAGGTGGTACACAAGACAGGAAGGAAGGTGGTACACAAGACAGGATGGAAGATGGTACACAAGACAGGAAGGAAGATGGTACACAAGACAGGAAGGAAGATGGTACACAAGACAGGAAAAGGGAAAGGTGGTACACAAGACAGGAAGGAAGGTGGTACACAAGACAGGAAGGAAGGTGGTACACAAGACAGGAAGGAAGGTGGTACACAAGACAGGAAGGAAGGTGGTACACAAGACAGGAAGGAAGGTGGTACACAAGGCAGGAAGGAAGGTGGTACACAAGACAGGAAGGAAGGTGGTACACAAGACAGGGAGGGAGACAGGAAGGAAGGTGGTACACAAGACAGGAAGGAAGGTGGTACACAAGACAGGAAGGAAGGTGGTACACAAGACAGGAAGGAAGATGGTACACAAGACAGGAAGGAAGATGGTACACAAGACAGGAAGGAAGATGGTACACAAGACAGGAAGGAAGGTGGTACACAAGACAGGAAGGAAGATGGTACACAAGACAGGAAGGAAGATGGTACACAAGACAGGAAGGAAGGTGGTACACAAGGCAGGAAGGAAGGTGGTACACAAGACAGGGAGGGAGACAGGAAGGAAGGTGGTACACAAGACAGGAAGGGAGGTGGTATACAAGACAGGAAGGGACGTAGGAAGCAAGGTGGTAAACAAGACAGGAAGGGAGGCAGGAAGGAAGGTGGTAAACAAGACAGGAAGAGAGGAAGAAAGTGGTAAACAAAACGACAAGAGGAAGGAAGGTGGTAAACAAGACAGGACGAGAGGAAGGAAGGTGGTAAACAAAACAGGGAGAGAGGAAGGAAGGTTGCACACAAGGCATCATTAAAGAAACAAATCAAAATAACCTGTGAATAGCCAAGGGAATAACCAGTACATGGAAAAGTTTAGTAAATTTAACATTAACACTCAGAGAGTTAACTCCGAGAAAATGAAGAATTACCTGGGAAACTCTCCTCAAGATTCTTGACTAACACCAGTACATGTAAAATGTCTCGCCAACGCCAACAAAAACATCAACAGTGAGAGAGCAAATAAATAACTTTGCAGGAGGAAAAAAATGGGTTGCTGACCTACTTTAAAGATGTTAGCTAAATGGACACAGGTGTAACTAATGGACATTTTATTGTGGCAACATTTCGCTCTCCAGGAGCTTTGTCAAGCGAAACGTTGCCACAATAAAACGTCACATTAGTTGCATCTGTGTACATTTACCTAACGTTTTGTTGGTAATTCTACCATTACTACTACTGCTACTTAAAAGACAAATACATCAGAGGAAAGAAAATATACACATAATAATTACCGTTATATAACCTAAGCTAAATCATTCCTGCCAGGCAGAAGAAACACTAAAGGAACAAAAAGCCAATCGGGAAATTGGAAAATAATCCTAAATATTTTTCACACATGAAAATCTAAATTAAAAGAAGCCCCTCTCAGTATGAGCCTTCTACTCAGAGGAGGTTCACACATCGATGACGGTGAAGGATGAGCTATATCCTGAAACATCAGTATGAATCAGCGTTCGGGAATACACTCGATGAGGTAACTCTTAATGTTTCGTTAATTCTCCCACTCTACATATTATAACTGATATCGATACAACCTTTTCATAGGAGAGAGGAGCTTTCGACGACGTTTCGGTCCGACTTGTACCATTTATAAAGTCACACTATAAGTGGTTCAAATTGAACCGAAATGTCGTGGTACGCTCCTCTCTCCTATGTGCGGGTTATTTGTGTATTGTTCCAGCCATGGTACTGTGCCTTTTTTTTTTTTGTTTGTTTTTTATACCAACATATACTACAGATGTCACAAATAAAGAAAGAAGGCAGCACGTAGCTTGATTTCTGGCATGCGATATTTATAGAGAAATGCAAAATATCCTTAAAGGCCTTAAAAAGTGCAGATAAAACTCTTCACAATGGAGGCAGCAGAGCGGTTACAGACCAGTGACACTGACGTCGCACTATATAAAATTCTTTAACAGGGTCGGTGTTCAGCAACCCACTAAATGACAGCAAGGTAGAAAATGCAGAAATATTTTTCACTTCAGAAGAAGGCCGCACAGACCAACTAACTGACATTAGTACAAATCCCATAGATTTCGAAAAAGAAATGGAAAACATGCCCACTCACTCAGCACCTGGACCAGATTCATGGAATGCTCTGTTCATAAAGAAGTGCAAAGTACCAATAGCACGAGCCCTCAGTATTCTTTGGAGAAAGAGCTTAGATCTAGGTGAAATACCGGAGGCCTTAAAGAGTGCAGACATAGCTCCTTTACATAAGGGAGGTAGTAGAACACTAGCTAAAAACTACAGACCAGTAGGCCTAATTTCTCACATAAAAATATTCGAAAGTGTGATGAGACGGCAGGTTACAAATTTCATGGACCAGTACAACCAACATAACCCGAACCAGCATGGTTTTAGAGCAGGACGATCATGTCTGTCACAGCTGCTGAACCATTATGACAGAATTACGGAGGCGTTTAAAGACGACAAAAACGCAAATGTGATTTACACAAATTTTTCAAAGGCGTTTGGCAGATTTAGTTGTGACAGACAACTATTTAGTTGTGACAGACAGTGGGTGCAAGTGGGTGGTAGTGGGTCTGTTAAATGTAACAGACAGTGAGTACAGGTGGGTATGTATGTTGTATGGGACAGGTAGCAGGTGGGTGAGAGTTTGTGCAGGTCGATGATAGGGGCTATGTTATGTGAGAGACAGTGGGTGCAGGTGGGTGATACGGAGTATGTGACAGTAGGGTGCAGGTGGGTGATGGGGAGTGTTTTATGTGTGAGACAGTGGGTGCAGGTGGTGGTAGGAGTAGGTTATGTGAGAGTGAGTGCATGTGGGTGGCAGGGGGTGTGTTGTGTGAGTGAGTGTAGGTGGGTGGTATGGGGTTTGTGACAGTGGGTGCAGGTGGGTGGTAGGGGGTGTGTTGTGTGAGTGAGTGTAGGTGGGTGGTATGGGGTTGTGACAGTGGGTGCAGGTGGGTGGTAGGCGTTGGTTGTGACAGTGGGTGGAGCTTGGTGGTAGGGGTGTGTGTTATGTGATAGTGGGTGCAGGTGAGTGGTAGGGGTGTGTGTTATGTGACAGTGGGTGCAGGTGGGTGGTAGGGGTGTGTGTTATGTGACAGTGGGTGCAGGTGAGTGGTAGGGGTGTGTGTTATGTGACAGTGGGTGCAGGTGGGTGGTAGGGGTGTGTTTATGTGACAGTGGGTGCAGGTGGGGGTAGTAGGGGGGTGTGTTATGTGACAGTGGGTGCAGGTGGGTGGTGGGGAGAATGGCTGCAACAAGATTTAAAAATTGTAGTTATATTGAGTCCACTTGACATCTTTGTGCTGCCTGGTATGGGAAATCTATAGTGCCTTCACCGACTCATGCTTCCTCTCTCCTCTCTTCTTTTCCTCCATCCCTCCTCTTCTCTACATCTCTTCTGTCCTCCCTCTGTTCTTCCATCCCTCCCTCTCCTTTCGTTCTCCCCTCCATCTCCCCTCTTGCCCCCATTCCCCGTCTCCATGCTTTCCCTCCTCCTTCCCTCCTGTCGCACTCTTCCAACTCCCATTTCCATCCCCTCCCCTCCCTGAATCTTTCCGCCCTTCCCATTCTATGTGATAAAATGCAAGTAAACATAGCCAGATTTTGTCGCTACTGCGTAACTATCAGAGAGTAGGGCACCAACACACTGCCTGTGTAACTATCAGAGAGTAGGGCACCAAACACTGCCTGTGTAACTATCAGAGAGTAGGGCACCAACACACTGCCTGTGTAACTATCAGAGAGTAGGGCACCAACACACTGCCTGTGTAACTATCAGAGTAGGGCACTAACACACTGCCTGTGTAAGGAACAAACAGGGCACAGCAGAGAAGAGACAGGGCACATAGGTCTAAGCTTCGCTCAGACCTGTGGCCTGTGACTGTGACAGATTTCACCTTACTATCCTAGATTTTACCTTAAGAAACAGACGAAGCAAATGCGATAGTAATTATGGACAAGATAGATGATAGTGGAAAAACGAACATATTATTAGACGATATGGGAACTTACGCGCCTCTTGAGATGTTGCCTGAACTTTTTGTTCCTTTTTTTTCCCTTTTTTTTCTTCTTCCTCCATGTTTTCGATATTTCGCTCATATCTCGAGAACACCTCGTCCAATTGGTTTCAAATTCTCACCATTTGTGTACGGTAATGAGAACCATATTCTTGGAACAATTGGAATGTTCATCTGCCTTATGACCAGAGCTGTTGAAACCATTTCTATCCTCTTGTAATGGCTTGGATAACTTTTAAAACCGTCAGTGGCAAAGCTTTAAACGTTCGAAAAATAGATGCCAAAAAATCAAAGACGGTGGAGAGTGAAATTCAGATGTATAGGTATAGATTAGACCATGTTATGTAAGAATGTGTGAAATTTTTATTCCCGTTAAATCACTTTAAATAATTTTCAGTTTGCCTCTTCTGAATGGCCTCAGTGTTTAATTTAAGGCTGATGCATATTAGGGTCGGGATAGTACCTATTGAATTTCGTGTTCAAAAAGTATATTTGTAGGTAGTTGATGAGAATCCCTAGGTGCCAAACCCCATTGTTGACCTTGGCTAATTTACTTTAACATGATTTTCGCACATGCATCAAGAATAAAGTCTTTATTGACGATTCAAAGAGTATTATAGGCGGTGTTGACTTTGCAATGATCTTTGGTGAGGACTGGTATTGCACACAGTTAATAAACGAGCCCACTGTGTTGAGTGCGGAGCTCCACGCACTCTGTTGCTCTCGTCCTGATAGCTACCTGGCTCAGATAGATCTTCATTCACTATATACTCATTTCCAGTAGTGTTCTCTGTTTTCCCAGGCCCAGTACGTCTTTTAACTCTGTGGTTCAAAAGCTCTAAGAGTGACTATGCCACCTCCATGCACGGCATAAAGATGTGGAGCTGTGTGTCTGGGCCATGTTAGTGTCCCAGGAAATAAATACACATAGTATAGTGTAAGGTCATGACAGCTGTAATGAACTTGTTTTTTTCCAAATTTCTGCCTTACAGCGACTTCATGGATCAATATACATGAATATGTCCTTGAGAATGGATGGACAAGATAGGATGCGGCAGGACGGGAGTGTCTGGCTCTCGTCCTTCAACAAAAAAGTCGTCACTTTAAAACGACTCCGTCGATTGAGGATTAAGCACACACATCTCGCCCATTGTCATCTACTGACAAATGCTTGTGTCTCCCTTGTTTCTGTATCTTGTGGCAGGCAGTTGACTGTGGAACATGTTTGAACTGTGTGCTCACACCTTAGACCTTTTTACATTAACAAATAATAGGATTTTTAATTAATGCTGGTAATTTTAACTTGGAGAACGTATAAATCTGTAGTGGAAGGAAGGCGGGGTAGGGGTCGGCCTAGGAACGGTTGGAGGGAGGGAGAGGGGGGAAAAGGAGGTTTTGTGTGCGTGTGAGGGGCTTGGACTTCCAGCAAGCATGTGTGAGCGTGTTAGATAGGAGCGAGTGGAGACAAATGGTTTTTATGAGTTGAAGTGCTGTTGGGGTGTGAGCAAGGTAACATTTAAGAAACGATTCAGGAAAACCTGCAGTCCGGACTTGAATCCTTGAGGTGGGGGAAGTACAGTGCCAGCACTCTGAGGGAGGGGTGTTGATAAGTTGAAGTTTTATATCCGTATTGTAGGCACGCCTCTGGCAAGACAAGTGATGGAGTGAATGATGATGAAAGCGTTTCTTCTTTTTCGGGTCAACCTGCCTTGGTGGGAATCGGCCGAAGTGTTAATAAAAAGTTAACTTGATGCGGAAATTAATTTGTATTGTGTATGTTGTTCATGTAGAAGGCTTTTATGGTTTGTTAATTGTATCTTGATGGTGTTTCACTTGTGTCGATTTGTATTGCCAGGATTACTGATCACTCAGGTCCAGGTGCTTTTCAAAATATCAAACATATCATCTTACCAGTATCTGTTACTAGGAACTGCAGCATCAGTACCTGCTACTAGGAACTGCAGCATCAGTACCTGCTACTAGGAACTACAGCATCAGTACCTGCTACCAGGAACTGCAGCATCAGTACCTGACTGCTAGTACCCTAAGAACTGCAGCATCAGTACCTGCTACCAGGAACTGCATCGTACTTCAGTACTGATACCTAGGAACTGCAGCATCAGTACCTGCTACTAGGAACTGCAGCATCAGTACCTGCTGCTAGGAACTGCAGCATCAGTACCTGCTACTAGGAACTGCAGCATCAGTACCTGCTACTAGGAACTGCAGCATCAGTACCTGCTGCTAGGAACTGCAGCATCAGTACCTGCTGCTAGGAACTGCAGCATCAGTACCTGCTACTAGGAACTGCAGCATCAGTACCTGCTACTAGGAACTGCAGCATCAAGTAACTCGTGACTTACTAAGGAAACTGCTAGACATCAATACCTGCTGCTAGGAACTGCAGCATCATACCTGCTGCTAGGAACTGCAGCATCAGTACCTGCTACTAGGAACTGCAGCACCAGTACCTGCTACTAGGAACTGCAGCATCAGTACTTGCTACTAGGAACTGCAGCATCCAGTACCTGCTGCTGGAAGTACAGTGCAGCATCAGTACCTGCTGCTAGGAACTGCAGCACCAGTACCTGCTACTAGGAACTGCAGCATCAGTACTTGCTACTAGGAACTGCAGCATCAGTACTTGCTACTAGGAACTGCAGCATCAGTACTTGCTACTAGGAACTGCAGCATCAGTACCTGCTGCTAGGAACTGCAGCACCAGTACCTGCTGGTAGGAACTGCAGCCTCGCCTCCCAGCACCAGTACCTGCTTTAGGAACTGGCAACTCTCGACTCACGCTCCTGCGAACAGCTGTACCTGCTCTAGGAACTGCACCGTCCTCGCTCCACAGTTACCTGTTTGCTAGGAACTGCAGCCTCGACCTCCCAGCACAGTACCTGCTGCTAGGAACTGCAGCACCAGTACTGCTGTGCTGACTCCTCGCCTCCCAGCACCAGTACCTGCTGCTAGGAACTGCAACCTCGCCTCCCAGCACCAGTACCTGCTCCTAGGAACTGCAGCCTCGCCTCCCAGTACCTGTTGCTAGGAACTGCAGCCTCGCCTCCCAGCACCAGTACCTGCTGCTAGGAACTGCAGCATCTCCTCCCAGCACCAGTACCTGCTGCTAGGAGCTCCGTCCTTGTCTCCCAGCACCAGTACCTGTTGCTAGGAGCTGCAGCCTTCCCTCCCAGCACCACTACCTGCTGCTAAGAACTGTAGCCCAGCCTCCCAGCACCAGTACCTGCTGCTAGGAACTGCAGCCTCGCCTCCCAGCACCAGTACCTGCTGTTAGGAACTGCAACCTCGTCTCCCAGCACCAGTACCTGCTCCTAGGAACTGCAGCCTCGCCTCTCAGCACCAGTACCTGCTGCTAGGAACTGCAGCCTCGCCTCCCAGCACCAGTACCTGCTGCTAGGAGCTGCAACCCGCCTCCCGTCACAGTACCTGCTGCTAGGAACTGCAGCCTTCCCTCATAGCTCCACTACCTGTTGCTAGGAACTAGCCCAGCCTCCCAGCACCACTGTCTACTGCTAGGAGTCTCAGCTTCCCAGCATCACTGCTGCTAGGAGTCTCAGCTTCCCAACATCACTGCCTGCTGCTAGGAGTCTCAGCTTCCCAACATCAGTGCCTGCTGCTAGGAGTCTCAGCTTCCCAGCATCACTACCTGCTGCTAAGAGTCTTAGCTTCCCAGCATCACTGCCTGCTGCTAGGAGTCTCGCCTTCCCTGCAATCTGGTGTTGCAGCAATTTCATTTCCTCGGGTGCTCGTGAGACTAGTGGGACGGCTAACCCGGTCACAGCTCCAGTTTAGGATCTTACACATGTTGATATGACTAGTGCAGTGTTGCAACACTGGTCACCCCTCATGCAACACCATGTACAGGCATCACCTGATCTCCTTCATACAAAACCTTCCAGGTATGACCTGCTCACCCAGGTGTACACCGTATATAAAATACGATGACGGATTAGAGATAAAGGAACGTGTGAAGGATCTGGCAGTACTGTCAGCTCAACCATCACTTTAAAATGCAATAAAGTAAATGTTGCAAGAACTATAAAAATGTTGCAAGAACTACAAAAATGTTGGGGTGAATAATGAGAACTTTCCAAACAACGGAGATAATCCCAGTGGTGACACTATTCAAATCACTTGCCCTCTCACTCAGGGCTTTGTTCAGTGTCACCGGCTCCGTTCAGAGCCGGTGAGAGTTGAGACCTGGAACAGATACAGAGATCTTTTCGGGTCCTCAAAGAAGCAAAGTTTACAAGTTACTGGGAAAGCCTCAGTGTCCTAAATATATATACGTTGCAGCGGGGAGAGAGAGAGAGATACCTTTGAAGAGTTTCGAGAGTTTGTCTACTCTCTGAGCCCGGCCATGGGCCAGGCTCGTCTGGTGCTTGCCTGGTCAACCAGGCTGTTGCTGCTGGAGGCCCGCTGCCCCACATATCCATCACAGCCTGGTTGATCTGGCACCTGGTGAAGATACTTGTATAGTTTCCTCTTGAAGGCTTCTACACTTGTTCCAGCAGTGTTTCTGATATCTTCTGGTAAGATGTTGAAAAGTCTGGGACCCCGGATGTTGATACAGTGTCCCCTTATTGTCCCCACCGCACCCCTGCTCCCCACTGTGTTTATTTTACACTTCCTTCCGTATCTCACTCCAGTATGTTATGGCAGTGTGCTGACATAATTATTCCTAGGTCTTTTACGTGTTCCTTACGTTCTATTTGGTGACCCTCTTGAGTTTTGTATATAGTGCTCCTTTTGAGTTCTTCATTCTTTCCATACCTAAGCAGCTGGAACTTATCACCATTGTACGTCATGTTTTCCACTGCCCACTGGAAAACCCTGTTTATGTCTTCCTTTACTTTTTCAGTGTCCTCTACCGTACTGACTTTCATGCTTATTTTAGTGTCATCTGCAAATGATGATACAAAAGGGTGCGGGGTGGTTTTTGTCTATGTCTGCTATGAGGATGAGGAACAGCAGAGGTGCCAGGACAGTGCCTTGGGGCACTGAGCTTTTGACCTCGCTGATGCTGGATCTTGCCCTGTTCACTACTACTTTTTGTGTTGTGTGTGTTAGGAAACCGAAAATCCATCTGCCTACCGTCCCCGTAATGCCCATGGCCTTCATTTTGTGCGCTATCACTCCATGATCGCATTTGTCAAACGCCTTTGCAAAATCTGTGTAAATCACATCTGCGTTTTGGTCGTCTTCCAGTGCCTCCGTAATTCTGTCATAATGGTTCAGCAGCTGTGACAGGCATGATCCTCCTGCTCTAAAACCATGCTGGTTCGGGTTATGTTGGTTGTGCTGGTCCATGAAATTAGTAACCTGCCGTCTCATCACTCTTTCGAAGATTTTTATGATGTGAGAAGTTAGGGCTATTGGTCTGTAGTTTTTAGCTAGTGTTCTACTACCTCCCAGATGTAAAGGAGCTATGTCTGCACTCTTTAAGGCCTCCGGTATTTCACCTAGATCTAAGCTCTTTCCCTAAAGAATACTGAGGGCTCGTGCTATTGGTACTTTGCACTTCTTTATAAACAGAGCATTCCATGAATCTGGTCCAGGTGCTGAGTGAGTGGGCATGTTTTCCATTTCTTTTTCGAAATCTATGGGATTTGTACTAATGTCAGTTAGTTGGTCTGTGCGGCCTTCTTCTGAAGTGAAAAATATTTCTGCATTTTCTACCTTGCTGTCATTTAGTGGGTTGCTGAACACCGACTCATACTGTTCTTTTAGGATTTCACTCATTTCCTCTTCGTCGTCAGTATACGAGTCTCCTCTCAGTAGTGGTCCAATTCTACAGGTAGTTCTTTGCTTGGATTTTGCGTAGGAATAGAAATATTTTTTTTTTTTTTTTTGCAATATCCTGTATGACCCTTTGTTCCCTTTGTACTTCTTCTGTGAGGTATGACATCCTAAGTTTTTGCTCTAATTCAGTGATTTCTCTGCTAAGTCTATCTTTCCTCTGTTGTAGCATATTTGTGTTTTTAAGCAGTTCAATAATCCGTTTTCTTGTGATGAATGGTTTGAAAAGCCGACAAGTTGAAGATTGAGACACTTATGCAGCATATGAGAATCTTTATTCAGGAAACGTTTCGCCACACAGTGGCTTCATCAGTCCAATACAAAGAGGAAGGCTTAAGGAGAGGAGGAGTATGAGGTAATCAGTCCCTCAGCCTGGAGTCGATGTGTTCAGTCCATCCATCAAGATTGATGGACTGAACACATCGACTCCAGGCTGAGGGACTGATTACCTCATACTCCTCCTCTTCTTAAGCCTTCCTCTTTGTATTGGACTGATGAAGCCACTGTGTGGCGAAACGTTTCCTGAATAAAGATTCTCATATGCTGCATAAGTGTCAATATCTTCAATCCGTTTTCTTCTTCTGTACCATATACCTGGAAGGTTCTTGAAGGCTGAGTTCAAAATCTGTACACAGCCATCACAACATACAGGAGTGAGAGAGATGGAAGAATGTGTAGAATATACCCAGTGAAAGGCAGGGGTGCCGTGAGCATATAAGAAAACATTGTACCAACATCTGTGGTCCCAGACTTTTTAATACCTTACCAGAAGATATCAATAACACTGCTGAAACACGAGTAGAACTCTGCAAGAGGAAACTGGAGAAATGTCTCCTTCCAGGAGCCAGATCAAGCAGACTGTGATGCATACGAAGGGCAGCGGGCTGCCAGCAGCAACAGCCTGGTTGACTATGCAAGCATCGGACAAGCCTGGATTAGGATATGCCTCGGGAGTAGGATAATTCAGGAGCCGGTTCAAAGTTTTCAAAGATCTGCTGCAGTGTGTGTTGGTGCTGTCCACTCCTTCATGCATCTGCTGGAGTGCGTGTGGTCATCCACTCCTCCATGTGTCTGCTGCAGTGTGTGGTGGTCATCCACTCCTCCATGTGTCTGCTGCAGTGTGTGTTGGTGCTGTAGACACCTCAGTGCATCTGCTGAAGTGCGTGGTGGTCATCCATTCCTCCATGTGTCTGCTGCAGTGTGTGGTGGTCATCTACTCCTCCATGTGTCTGCTGCAGTGTGTGGTGGTCATCCACTCTGTCGTGGGGGTTCGGAAGGAGATATGATGGTTGAAGATAAACGCACTTGTTGGATGGTAACACTATATATTGTCAGACTGTGGTAAGGAAGGGGCCGGCCTGCCTGCTTGCCTGTTGTATGTCTATCCGTGGACTGAGAACCAGGTAGCGCGTCTCACTCACTCATGCTGCATCCCGCTCACTCATGCTGCATCCCGTGACCTCATACAGTCACTAGGCCTAATAGGGATCTATTATATATAACACATGGATGGTACTATGATACTTAGCTAAGCTATACAACACATGTAAGGGGATCAGCAACTATGCTGACAACTCCTCCATGTGTCTGCTGCAGTGTGTGGTGGTCATCCACTCCTCCATGTGTCTGCTGCAGTGTGTGGTGGTCATCCACTCCTCCATGTGTCTGCTGCAGTGTGTGGTGGTCATCCACTCTTCCATGTGTCTGCTGCAGTGTGTGGTGGTCATCCACTCCATGCGTCTGCTGCAGTGTATGTAGTGATGCTGGTTAACTCCATCGTGTGTGAGGCAGTGTGTGGTGGTGTTGGTCCACTCCTTCATGCGTGAGGCAGTGTGTGTGGTGGTGCTGGTCCACTCCATCGTGTGTGAGGCAGTGTGTGGTGGTGCTGGTCCACTCCATCGTGTGTGAGGCAGTGTGTGGTGGTGTTGGTCCACTCCTTCATGCGTGAGGCAGTGTGTGGTGGTGCTGGTCCACTCCATCGTGTGTGAGGCAGTGTGTGGTGATGCTGGTCCACTCCTTCATGCGTGAGGCAGTGTGGTGGTGCTGGTTCACTCCTTCATGAGTGAGGCAGTGTGTAGTGGTGTTGGTCCACTCCTTCATTTGTGAGGCAGTGTGTGGTGGTGGTGTTGGTCCACTTCTTCATGCGTGAGGCAGTGTGGTGGTGGTGTTGGTCCACTCCTTCATGCGTGAGGCAGTGTGGTGGTGGTGTTGGTCCACTATTTCATGAGTGAGGCAGTGTGTAGTGGTGTTGGTCCACTCCTTCATGTGTGAGGCAGTGTGGTAGTGGAGTTGGTCCACTCCTTCATGTGTGAGGCAGTGTGTAGAGGTGCCGGTCCACTCCTTCATGAATGAGGCAGTGTGGTGGTGGTGGTGCTGGTCCACTCCTTCATAAGTGAGGCAGTGTGTAGTGGTGTTGGTCCACTCCTTCATGAGTGAGGCAGTGTGGTGGTGGTGGTGCTGGTCCACTCCTTCATGAGTGAGGCAGTGTGTGGTGGTGTTGGTCCACTCCTTCATGAGTGAGGCAGTGTGGTAGTGGTGTTGGTCCACTTCTTCATGAGTGAGGCAGTGTGGTGGTGGTGTTGGTCCACTCCTTCATGTGTGAGGCAGTGTGGTGGTGTTTGTCCACTTCTTCATGAGTGAGGCAGTGTGGTAGTGGTGTTGGTCCACTTCTTCATGAGTGAGGCAGTGTGGTGGTGGTGTTGGTCCACTTCTTCATGAGTGAGGCAGTGTGGTGGTGTTTGTCCACTTCTTCATGAGTGAGGCAGTGTGGTAGTGGTGTTGGTCCACTCCTTCATGTGTGAGGCAGTGGTGGTGGTGGTGTTGGTCCACTCCTTCATGTGTGAGGCAGTGTGTAGAGGTGCCGGTCCACTCCATCATGAGTGAGGCAGTGTGGTGGTGGTGCTGGTCCACTCCTTCATGAGTGAGGCAGTGTGTAGTGGTGTTGGTCCACTCCTTCATGTGTGAGGCAGTGTAGTTGTGTTGGTCCACTCCTTCATGTGTGAGGCGGTGTATAGTGGTGTTAGTCCACTCCTTCATGCGTGAGGCAGTGTGGTGGTGGTGTTGGTCCACTCCTTCATGTGTGTGGCAGTGTGTGGTGGTGTTGGTCCACTTCTTCATGAGTGAGGCGGTGTGGTGTTGGTGTTGGTCCACTTCTTCATGTGTGAGGCAGTGTGTGGTGGTGTTGGTCCACTTCTTCATGTGTGAGGCAGTGTGTGGTGGTGTTGGTCGACTTCTTCATGTGTGAGGCAATGTGTGGTGGTGTTGGTCGACTTCTTCATGTGTGAGGCAGTGTGTGGTGGTGTTGGTCCACTTCTTCATGTGTGAGGCAGTGTGGTGGTGGTGTTGGTCCACTTCTTCATGTGTGAGGCAGTGTGTGGTGGTGTTGGTCCACTTCTTCATGTGTGAGGCAGTGTGTGGTGGTGTTGGTCGACTTCTCCATGTGTGAGGCAGTGTGTGGTGGTGTCGGTCGACTTCTTCATGTGTGAGGCAGTGTGTGGTGTGTTGGTCCCTTCTTTATGTGTGAGGCAGGGTGGATTAATGTGTTGGTACACTCCTTCATGAGTGAGGCAGTGTGGTAGTGGTGTAGGCACACTCCTTCATGAGTGAGGCAGTGTGGTAGTGATGTTGGTCCACTTCTTCATGTGTGAGGCAGTATGGTAGTGATGTTGGTCCACTTCATGTGTAAGGCAGTATGGTAGTGATGTTGGTCCACTTCTTCATGTGTGAGGCAGTGTGTGGTGGTGTTGGTCCACTTCTTCATGTGTGAGGCAGTGTGTGGTGGTGTTGGTCCACTTCTTCATGTGTGAGGCAGTGTGGTAGTGGTGTTGGTACACTCCTTCATGAGTGAG
The DNA here is from genome assembly GCF_026875155.1 of Cherax quadricarinatus. Lineage (NCBI taxonomy): Eukaryota > Metazoa > Arthropoda > Malacostraca > Decapoda > Parastacidae > Cherax > Cherax quadricarinatus. Next base: position 19,302,885 of record NC_069402.1, read on the forward strand.
GCAGTGTGGTAGTGGTGTTGGCACACTCCTTCATGAGTGAGGCAGTGTGGTGGTGTTGGTCCACTTCTTCATGTGTGAGGCAGTATGGTAGTGATGTTGGTCCACTTCATGTGTGAGGCAGTATGGTAGTGATGTTGGTCCACTTCTTCATGTTTGAGGCAGTATGGTAGTGATGTTGGTCCACTTCTTCATGTGTGAGGCAGTATGGTAGTGATGTTGGTCCACTTCTTCATGTGTGAAGCAGTGTGTGGTGGTGTTGGTCCACTTCTTCATGTGTGAGGCAGTGTGTGGTGGTGTTGGTCCACTTCTTCATGTGTGAGGCAGTGTGTGGTGGTGTTGGTCCACTTCTTCATGTGTGAGGCAGTGTGTGATGGTGTTGGTCCACGAACTATTATTAATACAGGACAAGTGTCTCATTTTTCAGTATACAAATAACCCGCACATAGGAAAAAGAAACTACAACGTTTAGGTCCGACTTGGACTGTTAACTAGTCACGTAGAAGCGCGATGTGAAGATAGCAAGTATGTACATGAGAGGGGGAGGGGGCAGGGAGAATAGTAATATAATGGTGGTGGTAGCAGTAGTAGTTAGTAGTATAATGGTGGCAGAGGTGGTAATAAGAAGGGGATAGTGGTAGTTACACAGGAGTCAGTGGAGTGTTAGCGAGAGGCATTAGTAGTAGTAATAATAATAGTGGAGGTAGTCTAAGGACAAGAGAAAAAGAAGAACAAGGAGAATTGCAGGATAGGTAATTGCCCACGAGGGTGGGACCCAAAACGCAGGGAAAAACTCGTAGGAGAGAAGTCACCTATGCCGA
>NC_069402.1:19304202-19404050 GCF_026875155.1 Cherax quadricarinatus
TTAGTTTTTTAAATTTTACATCCTTTTTTAGGTTACTTTAGGTTTGTTGTTTGAAGTTAAAACTTTATCAGTCTTGATGTTTTGTTTAGTGAACTTTATCAGGTCTTGATGTTTGTTAGTAGAACTTTACCAGGTCTTGATGTTTGAGGGTTGAACTTTATCAGGTCTTGATGTTTGAGAGTTGAACTTTATCAGGTCTTGATGTTTGAGAGTTGAACTTTATCAGGTCTTGATGTTTGAGAGTTGAACTTTATCAGGTCTTGATGTTTGAGGGTTGAACTTTATCAGGTCTTGATGTTGAGAGTTGATCTTTATCAGTCTGATGTCTAGAGTAGAACTTTATCACGTGTTGATGCGTTGGTGTTGATCTTTTAACCCCAGGTTCTAGCAGTGACACTTTTATATTCCAAGCTGCACTACCACATATTAACATCACTAGCACATTCTAACATTACTCGCACATTCTAATGTCACTAGCACATTCTAACGTCACTAGCACATTCTAACATTAGCACATTCTAACATTACTCGCACATTCTAACATCACTATCACATATTAACATTACTAGCACATATTAACATCACTAGCACATTCGAGCATCACTAGCACATGTTAACATCACTAGCACATGTTAACATAACTAGCACATATTAACAGCACATATTAACATCACTAACACACTCTGATATCACAAGCACATTCTAACATCACTAGCACATTCTTACATCACTAGCACATATTAACATCACTAGTACATTATAGTAACATCACTAGCACATGTTAACAGTACATATTACATCACTAGCACATTCTAACATCACTAGCACATTCTAACATCACTAGCACATTCTTACATCACTAGCACATATTAACATCACTAGTACATTATAGTAATATCACTAGCGTATTCTAACATCACTAGTACATTATAGTAACATCATTAGGACATATTAACATTACTAGCACATGTTAACATCGCTAGCGCACGTTAACATCACTGGCACATGTTAACATCACTAACACATTCTAACATCACTAGCACATATTAAAATTAGCACATTCTAACACCACTAGCACTTTATATTAACATTACTAGCACATATTAACATCACTAGCACATTAACATCACTAGCACATTGTCGCATGCAAAGAGTATGTAACCTTTATTCAGCGCATGTACACACCCTCATTAAAAGGCTACCTCCACAACCAGCAAACCGGGTGCTAAGGGTCGGTCGATGGGGCCCCATCGTCAGGCCAGTATCTAGGTTCAGCCAGTAAGAAGGTGGGTCTGGCACTTGTAGAGGTGATGTGGTAACCACTCATGTTTCCACCCTTGTCATTTCCATTTGAGAGCTGGTTGAAGCACGGTCTGCTCTCTAGTAGCATTAATTCTGCATGAATACCATGGCATGCACTAATACCTATTGCTGTACATAGTTTACATAATACTGTTTAATATAAGTCAAAGTCATTCAGCTGTGTTTATTTTGCTCCCGTTACACCCAGGATAACAAGCCTTTTTGTTCCTGGGTTGTAATATACATGTTAACGTCACTAGCACATGTTAACATTACTAGCACATTACATTACCATCATTAGCACATGTTAACATTAGGGCATGTTAACATCGCTAGCACATTGTTAACATCACTACTATATATTAACATTTCCAAACATACACTGAGACAGTCTGTATTCTCTCATTCTTTGGTCGGAATAGTCGTCGTCGTCGTCGTCATCGTCGTCGTCATCGTCGTTGTCATCGTCGTCGTCATCATCATCATCATCATCATCATCATCATCGTCATCATCATCATCATCATCATCATCATCATCATCATCATCATCATCATCATCATCATCATCATCTGCTGGTGCTGCTGGAGGAGGGGGAAGGATAATGTTGAGGTGTAGTGGGATCACTTGCACTTCGCTCTCCGCTCTTATCATCAACATTGCCTTTCTTTCAACACTCGCATTTTATATATTTCCCCATTTTTCTTTTCTTCTCCCTTCTCTAATCATCTGCTTGGCCTTTTTTCTTTAAACTTTAATTATCTCTATATACGTATTCTTATCATTTTCTCTCATTTTTGTTCTCAATTTTCCTTCATCTTTTCCTTCGTATAATCACCAGGCTCATTTTTTTGCTATTTCTCTCCATTATCTCTTGCTTTCTTTTCCCTCCTCCCGTCTCCTCTATTATTACCAGTTATGGTTACTTCCCCCACACCCGTGTTCAACAGTCTTGCTTCACCACACCTCTTTACTTCTCTGATTACTTGGGATTACAGAATTTCTCTCTCTCTCTCTCTCTCTCTCTCTCTCTCTCTCTGTCTCTGTCTCTGTCTCTGTCTCTGTCTCTCTCTGTCTCTGTCTCTGTCTCTGTCTCTCTCTCTCTCTCTGTTCACAGTTCGGAACTTCAGCATTCCGTATTAGGTCTTGCTGAATTTGTGTGGTGCTGAGCGTTATCTCATATTCTCCATATCTGAAATTTCACTTGTTTTGCAAGGACTGTTATTGTCCGACAATATTTCAGGCTAAAGAGAATAAGTGACTTAAAGCCACCTCCAGTCTGCTTACCTGGTGTCATCGTCTTGTCTCCTGGTTCGACAATATTTCAGGCTAAAGAGAATAAGTGACTTAAAGCCACCTCCAATCTGCTTACCTGGTGTCATCGTCTTGTCTCCTGGTTCGACTAAGATTCCTGGTCTGATAGAGTAGCACTAGTCAGCATTTTTAGATGTACTATGCTAAAGTTTACTGATATAGGCTCTTATCCCAGTACACTGTTATCTGCTCTGACACAGCGTAGGATTTGCTGTTTGCCAGGTCCACTGTTTGAGTCCCCATCCATTCTACGGTTAATGAATTGCAGTATCTCATTACGACATATCTTTTGGGGTTTGATAATAAATGTACCATGAAAGCTTCTGGGGCTGAGGGAAGAGACAGTAGGATCCCAGTTGGTGCCACTGAAGCTGACATGTCTCAGAAATTTTTGGATAAGTTTCGTTTTTCAGTAGTACAGTGTGGAACATGCTACATGTCATGATGAAGGTTCGAGTCCCCATCCATTTTTCTGGTTATTCAATTATAATAATTCAGTATGACTTGAAATTGTGTGTATATTTACACAAGCACTGGTATGTCATTATTATTTACGAGGCTATAAATCAAGGCAATTTCTTCGTGAATGTTATAATGAGTATAGCTGAGCTAACTCTTCACGTGGGTGAGGGTGGTAGTGTACTCCACCTCTGTTTCACCTTTGTGATACCATCACCACCCCTTGAGCCATCACCTTCATCAACGACTATTTTTAGTCACAAAGATCCAAAGTTGGAACTAAATACGCGACTTCCCCGACACCTAAGAAAACTATTCACTTTTCTTGGTAAATTACAGAAGTTAAAACTTTCAGAACTGAAGGAAAATAATATTTGTTCATGATTGCTAACGTTATAAGTACATCAAGACAGTTATATTATCAAACAAGGTGGCTTCGCATAGTCAGGTTTTAACTGCCAATCACTCCATTTTAAATTGTCTTCGCTTCACTGTGGGGATTACAACTACTTTTTGCCCCTCTGTGCCGGAGAGGACACAACATCTCACCTTGTTTATTACTTGCTCTTTGCTACATATATTGAAAACTGAAAAAAAAAAAAACTCGCGTGTTTGTGATACAGAAAGACTTACCTTATCTTTGATGCTTCCATTATACTCCCTGACAATCAGTATCCTGCTCACTGTTTTCTAAATCAATTTTCAGAATTGTTTCTCTTAAAAGCAAAATTCTTTTTCATCAGGCAGCATCGTGGCGCAGAAAAAGCTCGCATAATCCAAGCATTTTGTGGCCTCATTCTCTGGTATGTCAAGAGAATAGCTGAAGAATAGCTGAATGGAAAACAAATTCTCGTTGTTCGTCTGGCTGGAGCGCCATGTTGACCAGCTGCTAGACTGAGCATGTTTCTCGACTTAAAATATAACAGCGAATTGAGATAATGAACCTCAGAGAAAAATCTGCTAGACAAGTTAATAGTAAGTTAAATTGTCTTCATATTTAACGAGAAGCTTTTTCCTTTGCTGAATGTTTTTTCTTGAAAAATTGCAGTGTTATTTTTGAGCTGCACAAAGCGATACAAGACCATCAAGAGGGACACTGTACTTGAGTGTTAAATATCCTTAAAGAAACTTTAATTCATAAATTTCCCTTAAGTGTGATTTACAAGTTGTACCAGGTAGTGTAAGTAGGATCATGTACACACACACACACACACACACACACACACACACACACACACACACACACACACACACACACACACACACACACGTACATACGTACGTACGTACGTTCGTTAAGAAATTAGAGAAATTGCTAAGGTTCCCAAGAAGACTAGTCCCGGAGTTAAGGGGTATATACTACGAGGAGAAGTTAAGGGAAATCAACCTGACTACACTGGAGGACAGGAGAGATAGGGGGGGGGGGCACTTGATAGCAACACAAAATACTGAGAGGAATTGACAAGGTGGATGGAGACAGTGTTTCAGAGATGGGACACAGCAACATGGGGTCACAACTGAAAGTTGAAAACACGGATGAATAACAGGGATGTTAGGAATTACTTCTTTATCCATAGAGTTGTCAGGAAGTGGAGCGACCTGAAGAGTGATGTAGTGGAGATAGGATCCATACATAACTTTAAGTGATAAAGCTCTTGGAGAAGGGAGAGTGTAGACCTATTAATTAACGACCTGCTAAGAAAGAAACGGGGCCAGGAGCTACGAATCGGCCCCTACAACCACAAATGAGTACACACACACACACACACACACACACACACACACACACACACACACACACACACACACACACACACACACACACTGCTCTTGCACGACACAGTATAGACGTGACGAGGACTCGCCTGACACGACCTCAGCACGTACCTTTGTCATACTTGTGACAGGTTTCGAGGGTTCTTGAGCCTTCGCAACACGGCTTGAAGTCTGACTTCCCTCGTGACTACCTCGTCCACCAGGCTGTTGGTGCTAGCGTTCCGCACTCCCACGTAGCCATTACAACACTGTGGATCAGGTGCTCATAGGAGATTGTTGTACAGTTCCCTCTTTAAAACTTTTGCCTTCGTTCTGGCAGTATCTGTGATATCTGCTGGTAGTGGGATGAAGAGTCTTGGACAGCTGATATTGACACTGTTCTTTAATTTACCTGTTCTGCTTTTACTTTTCAGTAGGTGTATTCTACACTTCCTCTCAAAACTCTCACTCCACTCCAGCCATCGTAGTGCCCACTCACTCCAGCCATCATAGTGCCCACTCACTCCAGCCATCATAGTGCCCACTCACTCCAGCCATCATAGTGCCCATTCACTCAGCTCCTATCACTCTATATCAGAGAACTGATCTTTTTTTTTTTTTGCGATACTGGTGTATCTTCCCCTTCCCCCTCTGCCAGATGTTATCCTTCCATTTGTGTCATTGGGTTTGTGGTCATTAACTATTTGTAACTTTGTGGTAGATGTGATGAATTGTACCACAGTCACAACTGCGTGATGTTAGGAACTGTACCAGAGTCGTGACTGCGTGATGTTAGGAACTGTACCAGAGTCGTGACTGCGTGATGTTAGGAACTGTACCAGAGTCGTGACTGCGTGATGTTAGGAACTGTACCCGAGTCGTGACTGCGTGATGTTAGGAACTTTACCAGAGTCGTGACTGCGTGATGTTAGAACTGTACCAGAGTCGTGACTGCGTGATGTTAGAACTGTACCAAAATCGTGACTGCGTGATGTTAGGAACTGTACCGGAGTCGTGACTGCGTGTTTAAGAACTATACCAGAGTCGTGACTGCGTTAAGTTAAGCGTATAAAGTGAACCCAGTATGGAAGGAGGGGGGGACCGGGGCAGAATACGAGATCAGTGTATCATCTCTTGACCTAGACTGTTGAGTATTCTTCCCTCAGATATGAGAAGCAAGTCTGGAAGACTTTCAAGAGGAAGTCAGTTCATTATCTCTGCTAAATGGCAGATCAGCTGGACTATGAGGGGTATATTCTCTGGGGAAGGGTGGCGAGAGTGCCAGCAGCAACAGCCTGGGTGAAGAAGCAAGCACCAGAAAAGTGGTGCCACAGGCCGAGCTGCGGGAGCAAGACTTGACGCAGTGTGCTGTTACGGTATTATATATAATATTTACATTGTTAGCTATGTTGGCGTGTCATATTCCATCACATAGGATAGAATATAACTAGGCAACATAGGGCTCTGTACTTCTGGTAAACAACCACTTAACTTCTTTAAGCATCTATGTGGATTTCTCACATACAGTTTGCAGCAAATTTCTTGGTTAGGTTACGTTGTCGTCTCCTTGTAACGCACCTCAATGGAAAAATGTAATTATAAGATAAAGGTGATAAGTTGTGCTGTGCGAACAAACAAGTGACAGGCACTAAATGTGCTAGACATAACCATGTCGGGCTTTCACTATCCTCCTTTTATCAGTCCCTCATTTGATTGTTTTTACAACATTGAAATGATGTTTGTGATTAAGAAGACGGGCTGGTTAATAAACTCTGTCAGCCTGAACTGGGAGACTTCAGTAGGGTGTTCCACTGAAGTTACAGCAGAGGTATCACTTGGGAATTACCATCCCTCAGGATGGACTATACTACATGCAGGAAAAATGAGATTTATGAATCTATCACATGGCGAGATAAAAAAAAAAAAAAGACTTGCTTCTCAGAATTAACCAACAGTTTAACTTGATAATGATCCAGTACTGATTTCAACGTCGTCTAAAGTTTTCTCTCCTAATTGTGGGTTGTGAATTGTTGCAGCCTTGAAACTTACTGTTCCTGCCTTGCTTGCTTATTGACCTGGGGAAAGTTGGGCGACGGCGTAAAATTTCACACACGAACCTACAGTTTTTCACCGAATGTGCAGTGAACTAAGTTAAAATATTACAAGAGTTTTTAGAATCCGAGAATGTTGTTGCTCTCAACAGTGATTGGTGCGCCCAGGGAGCACATACACATGCTCACCTCACTCACAAATGTTCACGAAATGTCAAAGTATATTATCCACAGTGACATATTACAACCATACTGAAAAAAATACCTTTACTTATTGGAAATATTGCATAATCACATAAATTTGTTTAAATTCCATCATACCTTGCTAAAATATAAGGTAATATAAATAATTCAGAACCACATATATGCTACACTGTAATATTTTTGTGACTTAATTTGTCTGTTTACATAACTCACTGTGACTGTGATTATAAGCAGATATAACATGTAAATAGTTCATTACACCTGTGTTAACTATCAAAACTTAGATGCCGGTCCCTGGGCGCATTATATGCTTGTGTAGTCTTTTAACTACCGCCCACACCATGGGTATGGGGTGCATAATAAAGATATTAATTTAAGTAAACTACCTCACTACACATTCTCAGAAAATGACTTACAACACAAGGAAACCCGAGAACACCGAGTAATTATCAGATGGACATACAAGAGCATCCAGACAAATGACCGGTACCAAGGTAGATTACAAAAGGAAACTAAACCATACCTGCTACATGTGCTAGATCAACCAGTTTGTGGACCTGCGGCCCGCTGGAATGTACTCTAATGGTGGGGGGGGGGGGGGAGAGAGAGAAGGGGAGGGGAGGGGAAGGGGAGGGAAGGGAGGGGGGGGGAGAGATATCTGATCATATATGAGTTAGACACATGTGCAATAAAGATACCCAAGTGTTGCACATGTGTCTAATTAATCAACTTGTCGGTTCTTTGAACCATTTATCTACATTTCTGATCATATATACTTGGAAAATACTGGAGGGTCAGATCCCCGATTTACGTAATACCACAACTTAGTGAAGCGAGAGGAAGTGTAGAATAAACCCAGTGTAAAGAGGCACCTTAGGCACAAGTGTGGTCCAGGTGCCTTCAACATCATAACAAAGAAGAAAGATATCGCTTCTTGCTAATTGTGCCTGATCAAGCAAGTTGTGATGGCTGTGTAAACCTGCGTGCTGCTAGCATCAACAGCCTAATGGACCAGACAGTCTAAAGGTCGGGTTACGAGGGCTGAAGAACCCTCGAAACCTGACGCTGGTTACTCTTTTGTCTTTGGATATTCCTTAATGAACATTGATAGTTTTGCTTTGTTTGCCATACCTAGTAAGTCATTAAGTGTGAGCGTACATGGCACCTTAGGAAGACTACTTTCCAATCATCTAGTTGAGTACAAATACGAAGAACTTCTGGTTCGGGCTCAGCAGACGAATAATCAAGTCTCTATGTCTTGCGCTGAATGATCCACATGGGTTTAGCGCTTAATATGATTTATCAAATTCAAATTAATCTTTTCCAGTCCACGAAGATTGAGTACTGTGCTTCACTAGTTGAGAGGAAGGTTGTGCAGTGGTCAGTGTGCAGTAGTACTGTGCTTCACTAGTTGAGAGGAAGGTTGTGCAGCGGTCAGTGTGCAGTAGTACTGTGCTTCACTAGTTGAGAGGAAGTTTGTGCAGCGGTCAGTGTGCAGTAGTACTGTGCTTCACTAGTTGAGAGGAAGGTTGTGCAGCGGTCAGTGTGCAGTAGTACTGTGCTTCACTAGTTGAGAGGAAGTTTGTGCAGCGGTCAGTGTGCAGTAGTAACTGTGCTTCACTAGTTGAGAGGAAGGTTGTGCAGCGGTCAGTGTGCAGTAGTACTGTGCTTCACTAGTTGAGAGGAAGGTTGTGCAGCAGTCAGTGTGCAGTAGTACTGTGCTTCACTAGTTGAGAGGAAGTTTGTGCAGCGGTCAGTGTGCAGTAGTACTGTGCTTCACTAGTTGAGAGGAAGGTTGTGCAGTGGTCAGTGTGCAGTAGTACTGTGCTTCACTAGTTGAGAGGAAGTTTGTGCAGCGGTCAGTGTGCAGTAGTACTGTGCTTCACTAGTTGAGAGGAAGTTTGTGCAGCGGTCAGTGTGCAGTAGTACTGTGCTTCACTAGTTGAGAGGAAGTTTGTGCAGCGGTCAGTGTGCAGTAGTACTGTGCTTCACTAGTTGAGAGGAAGGTTGTGCAGCGGTCAGTGTGCAGTAGTACTGTGCTTCACTAGTTGAGAGGAAGGTTGTGCAGCGGTCAGTGTGCAGTAGTACTGTGCTTCACTAGTTGAGAGGAAGTTTGTGCAGCGGTCAGTGTGCAGTAGTACTGTGCTTCACTAGTTGAGAGGAAGTTTGTGCAGCGGTCAGTGTGCAGTAGTACTGTGCTTCACTAGTTGAGAGGAAGTTTGTGCAGCGGTCAGTGTGCAGTAGTACTGTGCTTCACTAGTTGAGAGGAAGTTTGTGCAGCGGTCAGTGTGCAGTAGTACTGTGCTTCACTAGTTGAGAGGAAGTTTGTGCAGCGGTCAGTGTGCAGTAGTACTGTGCTTCACTAGTTGAGAGGAAGTTTTGTGCAGCGGTCAGTGTGCAGTAGTACTGTGCTTCACTAGTTGAGAGGAAGGTTGTGCAGCGGTCAGTGTGCAGTAGTACTGTGCTTCACTAGTTGAGAGGAAGGTTGTGCAGCAGTCAGTGTGCAGTAGTACTGTGCTTCACTAGTTGAGAGGAAGTTTGTGCAGCGGTCAGTGTGCAGTAGTACTGTGCTTCACTAGTTGAGAGGAAGGTTGTGCAGTGGTCAGTGTGCAGTAGTACTGTGCTTCACTAGTTGAGAGGAAGTTTGTGCAGCGGTCAGTGTGCAGTAGTACTGTGCTTCACTAGTTGAGAGGAAGTTTGTGCAGCGGTCAGTGTGCAGTAGTACTGTGCTTCACTAGTTTGAGAGGAAGTTTGTGCAGCGGTCAGTGTGCAGTAGTACTGTGCTTCACTAGTTGAGAGGAAGGTTGTGCAGCGGTCAGTGTGCATAGTACTGTGCTTCACTAGTTGAGAGGAAGGTTTGCAGCGGTCAGTGTGCAGTAGTACTGTGCTTCACTAGTTGAGAGGAAGTTTGTGCAGCGGTCAGTGTGCAGTAGTACTGTGCTTCACTAGTTGAGAGGAAGTTTGTGCAGCGGTCAGTGTGCAGTAGTACTGTGCTTCACTAGTTGAGAGGAAGTTTGTGCAGCGGTCAGTGTGCAGTAGTACTGTGCTTCACTAGTTGAGAGGAAGTTTGTGCAGCGGTCAGTGTGCAGTAGTACTGTGCTTCACTAGTTGAGAGGAAGTTTGTGCAGCGGTCAGTGTGCAGTAGTACTGTGCTTCACTAGTTGAGAGGAAGTTTGTGCAGCGGTCAGTGTGCAGTAGTACTGTGCTTCACTAGTTGAGAGGAGGTTGTGCAGCGGTCAGTGTGCAGTGTACTGTGCTTCACTAGTTGAGAGGAAGGTTGTGCAGCGGTCAGTGTGCAGTAGTACTGTGCTTCACTAGTTGAGAGGAAGTTTGTGCAGCGGTCAGTGTGCAGTAGTACTGTGCTTCACTAGTTGAGAGGAAGTTTGTGCAGCGGTCAGTGTGCAGTAGTACTGTGCTTCACTAGTTGAGAGGAAGGTTGTGCAGCGGTCAGTGTGCAGTAGTACTGTGCTTCACTAGTTGAGAGGAAGTTTGTGCAGCGGTCAGTGTGCAGTAGTACTGTGCTTCACTAGTTGAGAGGAAGTTTGTGCAGCGGTCAGTGTGCAGTAGTACTGTGCTTCACTAGTTGAGAGGAAGGTTGTGCAGCGGTCAGTGTGCAGTAGTACTGTGCTTCACTAGTTGAGAGGAAGTTTGTGCAGCGGTCAGTGTGCAGTAGTACTGTGCTTCACTAGTTGAGAGGAAGTTTGTGCAGCGGTCAGTGTGCAGTAGTACTGTGCTTCACTAGTGAGAGGAAGGTTGTGCAGCGGTCAGTGTGCAGTAGTACTGTGCTTCACTAGTTGAGAGGAAGTTTGTGCAGCGGTCAGTGTGCAGTAGTACTGTGCTTCCATAGTTGAGAGGAAGTTTGTGCAGCGGTCAGTGTGCAGTAGTACTGTGCTTCACTAGTTGAGAGGAAGTTTGTGCAGCGGTCAGTGTGCAGTGTTTCAACCTTTTATCAAACTATTTACGGAGACATATTTTGATATTCTTGTAATTTTATTAGTAGTATTCTCAGATATTTTACATAAACTTAACGTCAAAGAGATGAACCTGAATATTTTTGTTTCGTTCTCTCGTAATATTGATGAGGTCACTTCCATTGTTTTACGATGTCTCCTGATAAATATAGCTAGCTAAATATGCGAGACATCATCTTCACGGATTCTTGACGTCCTCTTATAACTATATCCCATGTTTCTCAATCACTAATTGACATATCAGCTATAACCTCCCTACTTTAGTTATCTTCTTTAGTTTCATGTAGTTATTTTACACCTCTGTAATGATGAATTAAACACATGTGCGACATCTGGTTATCTTTATTTTGTAGACGTTTTGTCATCCAGTGGCTTTACCAGTACAGTACAGGGACATGAACGGAAGACAGAAGAAGATGAAGTAATCAGTCCCTGAGTGTAGAAGCAGGCGTTGAGCATCGTAGTCTTGATGACTCTCAAACACAGGCAGGAAGATGGGCGCTTATATACTGGAGTCAGATGAGGTGCAACACATAAAGGCATCGTCACTGATTACCTCCTCTTCTACAGTCTTCTGTTTATTTTCCTGTATTGCATTAATAAAGCCACTGGAATGCGAAACGTCTACAAAATAAAGATACCCAGATGCTGCACATGTATCTAATTCATTAACTTGTCGGTATTGTATACATCTGACATTTTAACTCGCTAATGTCATATGGTAGAGACGCACATGATCTTTTTTTCTCGTCCCTGGGGCTCAGGATGCTCTGCTCAGGTGGTCTTTTTATTTCCATGAGACTATTTTGATCTGGCAAACTTACTGTGCGCTGGTTTCTATGCTTGCCACGCAAGTCTTCCGCGTCTACTTTCTGGCCAGTTACAGCTTTTCTAGCAGCAATTTTTGGTAGATGAATAAGACGCATGTACAATTGGGTTTCGTTATGGTGGAGACTTCTCACAAATTAGTGGCTTTATCAGTAATACTGGAGACGGTGGAAGACTGTTGGACTGATAACCTCAAACTACTATTACTACACGTCTTCCACTATCTACAGTAGCTTCATCAAGGTTGATGAAGCTACTGCAGGTATCTTCCACCGTCTCCAGTATTATTCTCTGTTGGATTCATAAAACCATTGGTTGGCGAAACGTCTCTTCACTAAATATGGTCAAGTGTTCCACATGTTTAACTCATCTACTTGTCACTATTGTAAACTATTAATATAACATACTCTTTATGTATGTTGGGCGAGTTCCTTTTGCACATTGTGCTTTATTAACTATTCTCTTATTTCACTACACATTTTCATCACAGTACATGTTTTTTATTATTTTTCTTTGCTTGTCTTTCTTCTATTTTTCTTTGTCATTGCTGTTCATATCTCCTCGATTACATCTACCACTTGATCAAGGGCTTCAGGTTACCAGTAATTTTTAATTCCAGTCACCAGTATCACTCCTGAAAGCGTCAGTATTTTTCTCTCCCAGTGAACAGATATCATTGAGCTACAACCTTAGCAGTGTTCTGCCTACAATATGTATATCTCCAGTTGGTGGGCTCAGAGCTTTCACGTTCTTGATGTACTTTATTCTTGTGTCTTCATAACGACGATGAAGTCACAAGTCAGATTTCAACTACGAGTAAACACGTGACACTCTGAATGGGTCACCAGTTCTATAGATCCATCTAAGGATATCATCAGCAGATATCAGTAAATTGAATATGAATAATTCAGAACTTGCCTCTGATTTTTTTTAGAAAGACGAAATAACATTAACATAGAACACCGAAATGCGAAAGTTAAAGCTTATTGTAACCCCTGTTTTTTTTTACGTCAAAATCTTTCTTGTAAAAAGTTGCGAGCGGTGCGTGACAGAGCGCTATAGTGGTCATGATAGACGACGCTGATAATTATCTCCAGGATGACTCTTAAGTTCTCTGAGAGAACACTCTGAGGTAGAGGTGCAGCAGAATACTATATGTGCATGTTTGGGTGAAAAGGATTTAACTAGAGGGCATTATTGTCAGCATTTTTGTATGGTGCTGTCAGTTTAGTGTTTAGGTGGGTTATAATAGACAGTGTATGTAGGGAAGGTTGTTGTGGGGAGAGGCGGCCTCTGACTTGACTAAAATGATAGGCATGGGAATGTGTAAGATAAACTGAGTAAAAAAACCGGAGCGCCTTGGGCACAGTAAGAGCACTGTGTCAGTATGCGCACCCCAAGACACTTCAGCCTATCACTAGCAGATGTTAGAAATATTGTCGGAACAAGTATATAAGTCTTCAAGAAAAAAATTGAAACGCAGTCTCGTCAAAATGCAATATCTACCAGGTTGTAATAGCTGTGTGAGTCAGCGGGCCGCCAACGGTAACAGCCTGGCTAAGCAGGTAATCAGCCAGGAAGACGGGTCTCAGACCAGTCTGCAAGAATAGTAAGACTACTGAAATCAATCATAGGTCTGTCATAGTTAACTGTGGTAAGTTATGTGAACCAGAGACAAAGAATGTGGTAGGGGAATTATTATTAGTAGTAATAGTTGTTATTTGAACGGCAGCTGTCAGGTGGTGGTGATGGAGAGGTGTAGGGTGGTGGTGAGATGCATGGGAGGTGTACCATGGTGGTGGTGGTGAGATGCATGGGAGGTGTACCATGGTGGTGGTGGTGAGATGCATGGGAGGTGTACCATGGTGGTGGTGGTGAGATGCATGGGAGGTGTACCATGGTGGTGGTGGTGAGATGCATGGGAGGTGTACCATGGTGGTGGTGGTGAGATGCATGGGAGGTGTACCATGGTGGTGGTGGTGAGATGCATGGGAGGTGTACCATGGTGGTGGTGGTGAGATGCATGGGAGGTGCACCATGGTGGTGGTGGTGAGATGCATGGGAAGTGTACCATGGTGGTGGTGGTGGGATGCATGGGAGGTGTACCATGGTGGTGGTGGTGAGATGCATGGGAGGTGTACCATGGTGGTAGTGGTGAGATGCATGGGAGGTGCACATGGTGGTGGTGGTGAGATGCATGGGAGGTGCACCATGGTGGTGGTGGTGAGATGCATGGGAAGTGTACCATGGTGGTGGTGGTGGGATGCATGGGAGGTGTACCATGGTGGTGGTGGTGAGATGCATGGGAGGTGTACCATGGTGGTAGTGGTGAGATGCATGGGAGGTGCACCATGGTGGTGGTGGTGAGATGCATGGGAGGTGCACCATGGTGGTGGTGGTGAGATGCGTGGGAGGTGCACCATAGGGTGGTGAGATGCATGGGAGGTGCACCATGGTGGTGGTGAGATGCATGGGGGATATACCATGGTGGTGGTGGTGAGATGCATGGGGGATATACCATGGTGGTGGTGGTGAGATGCATGGGAGGTGTACCATGGTGGTGGTGAGATGCATGGGAGGTGTACCATGGTGGTGGTGGTGAGATGCATGGGAGGTGTACCATGGTGGTTGTGGTGAGATGCATGGGAGGTGTACCATGGTGGTTGTGGTGAGATGCACGGGAGCCATGGTGGTGGTGAGATGCATGGGAGGTGTACCATGGTGGTAGTGGTGAGATGCATGGGAGGTGCACCATGGTGGTGGTGAGATGCATGGGAGGTGTACCATGGTGGTGGTGGTGAGATGCATGGGGGATATACCATGGTGGTGGTGGTGAGACGCATGGGAAATGTACCATGGTGGTGGTGGTGGTGAGATGCATGGGAGGTGTACCATGGTGGTGGTGGTGAGATGCATGGGAGGTGTACCATGGTGGTGGTGGTGAGATGCATGGGAGGTGTACCATGGTGGTGGTGGTGAGATGCACGGGAGGTGTACCATGGTGGTTGTGGTGAGATGCATGGGAGGTGTACCATGGTGGTTGTGGTGAGATGCACGGGAGCCATGGTGGTGGTGAGATGCATGGGAGGTGTACCATGGTGGTAGTGGTGAGATGCATGGGAGGTGACCATGGTGGTTGGTGAGATGCATGGGAGGTGTACCATGGTGGTGGTGGTGAGATGCATGGGGGATATACCATGGTGGTGGTGGTGAGACGCATGGGAAATGTACCATGGTGGTGGTGGTGGTGAGATGCATGGGAGGTGTACCATGGTGGTGGTGGTGAGATGCATGGGAGGTGTACCATGGTGGTGGTGGTGAGATGCACGGGAGGTGTACCATGGTGGTGGTGGTGAGATGCATGGGAGGTGTACCATGGTGGTGGTGTGAGATGCACGGGAGGTGTACCATGTGGTGGTGGTGAGATGCACGGGGGTGCACCATGGTGGTGGTGGTGAGATGCACGGGATGTACCATGGTGGTGGTGGTGGTGATGCATGGGAGGTGTACCATAGTGGTGGTGGTGAGATGCATGGGAGGTGCACCATGGTGGTGGTGGTGAGATGCATGGGAGGTGCACCATGGTGGTGGTGGTGAGATGCATGGGAGGTGCACCATGGTGTTGGTGGTGAGATGCATGGGAGGTGTACCATGGTGGTGGTGGTGAGATGCATGGGAGGTGTACCATAGTGGTGGTGGTAAGATGCATGGGAGGTGCACCATGGTGGTGGTGGCGAGATGCATGAGAGGTGCGCCATGGTGGTGGTGGTGAGATGCATGGGAGGTGCACCATGGTGGTGGTGGTGAGATGCATGGGAGGTGCACCATGGTGTTGGTGGTGAGATGCATGGGAGGTGTACCATGGTGGTGGTGGTGAGATGCATGGGAGGTGTACCATAGTGGTGGTGGTAAGATGCATGGGAGGTGCACCATGGTGGTGGTGGCGAGATGCATGGGAGGTGCACCATAGTGGTGTTGGCGAGATGCATGGGAGGTGCACCATGATGGTGGCAGCAGCAGTAGGTCAGTATTGTTTAAGGTTCTTCAAGTGTGCCCCAGCCGCCGCCGCCGCCGCCGGGCAGTATTAAAGTAGAATCATCGTGGGAGCAAAAACACAGCCATGGAGATACCTAATTATCATTATTTTTATTCTTCTCGGGGTTGAGGTTTATCTCTTGGGTCCGCCTTTTCATCTTTATTGACTAACATTAATGTTTTCTGCCATCTTGAGTCCTACCTGCAGGTTGTTCCGAGGATCTGTGCCTCCGCGGCCTAGTCCTTGAACAGGTCTCCCGGTGATTCAGGGCCTGATCAGGAAGGCTATTACTGCTCGCTTCACGTAATCTAACGTACGAACCACAGCCCGGCTTGATCGGGTACTGACTTCAGGTATCTGTCCAGTTCATAACAAAAATGGCACAATACGTGACTGGAACGATACACAAATAACCCGCACATACAAGAGAGGAGCTTTCAACGACGTTTCGGTCCGACTTGGACTATTTACAAAGTCACACTGTGTGACTTTGTAAATAGTCCAAGTCGGACCGAAACGCCGTCGTAAGCTCCTCTCTTCTATGTGCGGGTTATTTGTGTATCTGTCCAGTTTCCTCTTGAAGGCAGCCAGGGGTCTGTCGGCAGTTTCCCTGTCTTGCTTGCTTTTAAAACTGTGCATGGAATGTCTCCGCCACTTTCACATCAGCTCATTCCATTTCTCTACTTCCTGAGACTAAAAACGTAGTTCCTAATATTTCTGTGACTAATCTGAACTCTTCAGCTTTCACGTATGACCCCTTGTTCCTGTTGAAGCAGTCTTTCCTTATTTACCTCGTCATCTTCTGGAAGGAGTGTAAGAATAATCTGTTTGCAAACTTTGCGTATTGTCGGCCTAGTAAATGCTTTTCAGATGGAGTCTCCAGCTGGTGCTCAGTATTCTCAATCCGTCCTTCAACCTTTTTTTTTTTTACCTTGTGTATGGAAATGCATGCTCCCAGTTTTTATTCATGTCCGCCCCTCGCTGCCAGACACAGGTTATCCGTATTCTTAATGTTGTCATAATAGAGTAATTATTTGGAAATATAAGTATACGTTAACCTAACCTAACCCAGAATAACAAGTATTAAAATTTCCTAGAGACTTCGAGCACACAGTAACTGAGTGAGGGTAATTTATGTGAAACTGGCTGCCCTAATTGAGAAGCAGACTGTTAGTCTAAGCTGTGCCTACCTGGAGTCTACCTGGAGGGTATTCTGGGGATCAGTGCCCCCGCGTGTACGATCAGGCCTCCCGTTGGATCAGGACCTGATTAACCAGGCTGTTACTTGTGTGAGCGTGTGGCTTGTGTGAGCTTATGGCTTGTGTGGGTGAGTTGCATGTGAAGGCGTGTAGTGTGTGTGTGTGAACATGTGGCTTGTGTGCGCGTGTGGCGTGTTGAAGGTGTGTGGCATGTGAGGTTGTGTAGCGTGTATGGGTGTATGACTAGTGCGGGTGTTGGGCTTCTGTGGGCGTGTAGCGTGTGTGTGAACATGTAACTTGTGTGTGCGTGTGGCTTATGTGAGCGTGTAGCGTGTCATCTTCGTACCCGTGTTTGCAGATAATCTTTATAAACCCATGACTAATCTTTCACCAGGAAATTTATATATATATATATATATATATATATATATATTAATTTATTTATTTATTTTTATTATCACACTGGCCGATTCCCACCAAGGCAGGGTGGCCCGAAAAAGAAAAACTTTCACCATCATTCACTCCATCACTGTCTTGCCAGAAGGGTGCTTTACACTACAGTTTTTAAACTGCAACATTAGCACCCCTCCTTCAGAGTGCAGGCACTGTACTTCCCATCTCCAGGACTCAAGTCCGGCCTGCCGGTTTCCTGAACCCTTCATAAATGTTACTTTGCTCACACTCCAACAGCACGTCAAGTATTAAAAACCATTCGTCTCCATTCACTCCTATCAAACACGCTCACGCACGCCTGCTGGAAGTCCAAGCCCCTCGCACACAAAAACCTCCTTTACCCCTCCCTCCAACCTTTCCTAGGCCGACCCCTACCCCGCCTTCCTTCCACTACAGACTGATACACTCTTGAAGTCATTCTGTTTCGCTCCATTCTCTCTACATGTCCGAACCAGCTCAACAACCCTTCCTCAGCCCTCTGGACAACAGTTTTGGTAATCCCGCACCTCCTCCTAACTTCCAAACTACGAATTCTCTGCATTATATTCACACCACACATTGCCCTCAGACATGACATCTCCACTGCCTCCAGCCTTCTCCTTGCTGCAACATTCATCACCCATGCTTCACACCCATATAAGAGTGTTGGTAAAACTATACTCTATACATTCCCCTCTTTGCCTCCAAGGACAAAGTTCTTTGTCTCCACAGACTCCTAAGTGCACCACTCACCCTTTTCCCCTCATCAATTCTATGATTCGCCTCATTCTTCATAGACCCATCCGCTGACACGTCCATTCCCAAATATCTGAATACATTCACTTCCTCCATACTCTCTCCCTCCAATCTGATATCCAATCTTTCATCACCTAATATTTTTGTTATCCTCATAACCTTACTCTTTCCTGTATTCACTTATAATTTTCTTCTTTTGCACGCCCTACCAAATTCATCCACCAATCTCTGCAACTTCTCTTCAGAATCTCC
This sequence comes from Cherax quadricarinatus, assembly GCF_026875155.1. NCBI lineage: Eukaryota > Metazoa > Arthropoda > Malacostraca > Decapoda > Parastacidae > Cherax > Cherax quadricarinatus. The sequence continues at coordinate 19,322,760 of NC_069402.1, forward strand.
CAAGAGCACAGTGTCATCAGCAAAGAGCAACTGTGACAACTCCCACTTTATGTGTGATTCTTTATCTTTTAACTCCACGCCTCTTGTCAAGACCCTCGCATTTACTTCTCTTACAACCCCATCTATAAATATATTAAACAACCACGGCGACATCACACACATCCCTGTCTAAGACCTACTTTTACTGGGAAATAATTTCCCTCTTTCCTATGTACTCTAACTTGAGCCTCACTATCCTCGTAAAAACTCTTCACTGCTTTCAGTAACCTACCTCCTACACCATACACCTGCAACATCTGCCACATTGTCCCCCTATCCACCCTGTCATACGCCTTTTCCAAATCCATAAATGCCACAAAGACCTCTTTAGCCTTATCTAAATACTGTTCACTTATATGTTTCACTGTAAACACCTAGTCCACACACCCCCTACCTTTCCTAAAGCCTCCTTGTTCATCTGCTATCCTATTCTCAGTCTTACTTTTAATTCTTTCAATAATAACTCTACCATACACTTTACCAGGTATACTCAACAGACTTATCCCCCTATAATTTTGCACTCTCTTTTGTCCCCTTTGCCTTTATACAAAGGAACTATGCATGCTCTCTGCCAATCCCTAGGTACCTTACCCTCTTCCATACATTTATTAAATAACTGCACCAACCACTCCAAAACTATATCCCCACCTGCTTTTAACATTTCTATCTTTATCCCATCAATCCCGGCTGCCGTACCCCCTTTCATTTTACCTACTGCCTCACGAACTTCCCCCACACTCACAACTGGCTCTTCCTCACTCCTACAAGATGTTATTCCTCCCTGCCCTATACACGAAATCACAGCTTCCCTATCTTCATCAACATTTAACAATTCCTCAAAATATTCCCTCCATCTTCCCAATACCTCTAACTCTCCATTTAATAACTCTCCTCTCCTATTTTTAACTGACAAATCCATTTGTTCTCTAGGCTTCCTTAACTTGTTAATCTCACTCCAAAACTTTTTTCTTATTTTCAACAAAATTTGTTGATAACATCTCACCCACTCTCTCATTTGCTCTCTTTTTACATTGCTTCACCACTCTCTTAACCTCTCTCTTTTTCTCCATATACTCTTCCTTCCTTGCATCACTTCTACTTTGTAAAAACTTCTCATATGCTAACTTTTTCTCCCTTACTACTCTCTTTACATCATCATTCCACCAATCGCTCCTCTTCCCTCCCGCACCCACTTTCCTGTAACCACAAACTTCTGCTGAACACTCTAACACTACATTTTTAAACCTACCCCATACCTCTTCGACCCCATTGCCTATGCTCTCATTAGCCCATCTATCCTCCAATAGCTGTTTATATCTTTCCCTAATAGCCTCCTCTTTTAGTTTATAAACCTTCACCTCTCTCTTCCCTGATGCTTCTATTCTCCTTGTATCCCATATATATATATATATATATATATATATATATATATATATATATATATATAATATATATATAATATAATATATATATATATATATATATATATAATGTCGTGCCGAATAGGCAGAACTTGCGATCTTGGCTTAAATAGCAACGCTCATCTTGCCATATAGGACAAGTGAAAATTTGTGTATGCAATAATTTCGCCAAAATCATTCTGAACCTAACGAAAAAAATATATTTCACTGTGTTTGTTTAGTATTAAATTACTGTAAACAAATCTAAAATATATTTAGTTGGGTTAGGGTAAAATAAATTGCGCTTGTTATGATAAGGTTAGGTAAGTTTTCTAAGTTCCTTTTGGTGCAAAATTATGAATTTTTACATCAACATTAATGAAAAAAATATATCTTTAAACGTATAAGAGAAAATTTTAGAAAGGGCTTCATTTTAAATGAGTTCTTGCTAATTGGCCAGTTTTACCTATTAGGCACGACATATATATATATATATATATATATATATATATATATATATATATTATATATATATATATATATATATATATATATATATATATACAGACAACGCAGACTGGCGATCTTAACTATGCAAGACAAGCCATGGGGGTGGAAATCCTTAGCTCAAGTACTTTCACACTTCTCAGTGCGTCATCAGGAGCTATGCAATGTTGCAAGAGAACAACTGAAGCAGGGAGAGAGTTCTCAGAATAGCGTAGTGTGGATGTGTCACCGGCCACGGTTACCCTTAGAATGTGGTCAATGGTCAGTGCCAGCCCCTCCGTACCACCATCCCCCTACTCTCCATATGGGGTAGGAGGATTTCTGACATGTCAAGTATGAAATTATAAGATATAGCCAGCCCCAAGCTCGCCACTCGCCACCTCTTTCCCAATTCTCCCGCTTGTTTCCTTGACTTCTACTGTCACCTCCTACAAATGCTCACTCCACAAATCCCACAAAACTGCACTCAAGTTAGAATTTCTAAATTAGTGCCTAAGTGAACAGGTCCTTCCGAAATCCCTACTGCAGAACAGGTTGGTCAGACTAGCTACTATACCGTTTGATCAACTACACGGGTTAGTGCTCATTAAAAATATTGAACTAGTAAGACATGAAAAGAAGTTGCTTTTCATTGAAATGAGATAAACCAAGAGGGTATTCGTTGATAAGTTTCCCCCAGGTTGGCATGACTACTTACTTGATTATATTTATAGGGAACTTAGAAGAGTCAGACAAAACACCGATCGCAATCATACTAGGAAGTTAAATAATTTCATAGCACAGAACATTACTCCAGCCAGTGCTAAACAATTGCCTATTAAGATTCACAAAAGCTTACAAAGAGCTCAATAATGGTCAGACTCTGCATCTCCCAAGAGGTGATAAATCTAACGTTACTGTTATTTTGGACAAAACTTAATATTCAGAGAAAATGAACCATTTATTGAGTGATAATGAAACGCATGAACCACTCATTAAAAACCCCACTGACCAAATCAACAGCCATTTTAATAATCACCTTAAAACGTTATTGAAGGTGAATGATGAATTAAATATCTGTCGGCTAGGTCAGCAACTCTACCATATCTATATGTGGTAATCAAGGCCCATAAGCCAGGATACCCAGCCCGTCCTATTATCAGTTCAGTAGGCTCGGTAGCATATAATCTATCTAAATGGTTGGTTAAACTTCTAACTCCCATGGTCGGTAAGATCTCAGACCCACATTTTAAAAATAATGTTGACCTCGCCGAAAGGCTCCAGAAATTAAATGTCCCTCATGACTTTACCCTAGTGAGCTTTGATGTCACAGCTCTGTTCACCAAAGTCCCTGTCCCTTGGTTTCGTACCTCGAAGAGGATCTAGAAAACTTCCCCATGCCCTACCCAACGAAAGCAAAAATTGAATTGATAAAACTTTGTGTTACTGATTGCAAATTCGTGTTTGAAGGGAAATACTATGCTCAAAAACAAGGCATGGCAATGGGAAATCCCTTTAGCCCCTTACTCAGCAATCTGTATATGGAATTCTATGAGACCAGACTTCTTAAAGACATTCTCCCAGATAAAGCTAGTTGCTTCAGATACGTAGATGTTCTCTGCCTGTGGCCTAATGATCACAACATTGATGAGTTCCTACCCAGACTCAGTGGCTTAGTACCTTCCATTAAATTTACCACAGAACATGAAATAAATAACACTGCCGTTTCTAGATGTTTTAATCCATCGTGTTGATTGAAAATTCAAATTCACAGTTTATAGGAAGTCTACCAGTGTGTCATCATACATTCATTATTATTCCAACCACGAAACCAGAGTAAAGAGGAGTGTGTTCCTTACAGTGTTCCTGAGAGCCTTGCGCATCTGCAGTCTAGAGTACCTAGAGGAAGAAATCAGCAAGATATTCAACATAGCCACAAAACTGAGATATCCTAGGGATTTTGTCGAGAAGGCACTAATGTCAGCAACAGGCTTTCTACAGGACTGAACCTAGGGAACTAATAGCCAGGAAAAATGTACTAGTTTTACTATACAATGAGAATCTGGTTTGCCTACGTGAGGCATTAAAAAAGATCAACATAAAGCTTGTTTTCAAAAATCCTGGGACTGTGAAACAAAGACTGATTAAAAACTCGCCCTCCAGCAAAGTTGGTGGGGTTTACAAGGTCCCATGTACTCAGTTTCCTCTCTCATATGTTGGTCAAATAGGTAAATTTCTGGAAACCAGAATAGGCCAGCATAAATACTCAGGACAGGACAGGGCAGGAGTCGAATGCTATCTTTAACCACGTTAGTTTATTTAATCACCCACCGGAATGGGATGCTGCCCAGATTATAGTACCAAACAATTCTGTCATGGAAAGAAACAATTGAATCTTCCCTCTTCAAAAACATGAAAGGAATACAGTATATAACTCAAATTTTTGGGTTATACAAGCTCGATAGCTATTTAGTAGAGTCCATTGTACAGAACCTTAAACAATAGTGCTGTAAAAATCACAGGATTGCTCATTATGCCAGGTGGGTTGATGGATTGGTGACGCCCGACCTGTGTCTACGCACCGAAACTTCATACCACGTCATTTGTGAAAGGTTATATAACGCGTTTAGCTGTTAGTGTACCATACAGTGACAAGCACATAAGATTACAAGATAACATAAAAAGAGGTTAAATGGTATTAGTAGATATTAGAAATTTAGATCATAGAGGCATAGAAGATTCCCAAGTCAGGCATATTAACCGACACTGAGAAGAATAGTAGACAGTATTTAGGAAGAGATAATTATGAGTACCTCAATAGAACATTCGAGTACACCAGGACATTTAAACGGACAAAGAACACATTCTGTTCCATTCTTTTATTATTTAAAAAGGTTAGAAAGAATAATGGCAATCCATGTGTATAGTATCCAACGAGAAATGTATTTTCTCAAACCACATGACCTGTTATAAACGAGTTTAAAAACCCTGGGATGGCTGTTATATCTTATAGTTTCATACTTGACATCTCTGAAACCCTCCTACCCCATATGGAGAGTACTGGGATGGTGGTAGGGTGGGGTTGGCACTGGCCATTGATCACATTCTAAGGGTAACCGGGGCCGGTGACAAATCCACACTACGCTATTCTGAGAACTCTCCCCCTGTTTTAGTTGCTCTCTTGTAACATTGCATAGCTCCTGATGATACACTGAGAAGTGTTAAGTACTTGAGCGTAAGATTTCTAGTCAATGTGCTTGTCTTGTGTGTTTGTGCGTGCGTATGTGTTCGTGTGTGTGTGTGTGTGTGTGTGTACTCACCTAGTTGAGGTTGCGGGGGTCGAGTCCGAGCTCCTGGCCCCGCCTCTTCACTGATCGCTACTAGGTCACTCTCCCTGAGCCGTGAGCTTTATCATACCTCTGCTTAAAGCTATGTATGGATCCTGCCTCCACTACATCGCTTCCCAAACTATTCCACTTACTGACTACTCTGTGGCTGAAGAAATACTTCCTAACATCCCTGTGATTCATCTGTGTCTTCAGCTTCCAACTGTGTCCCCTTGTTACTGTGTCCAATCTCTGGAACATCCTGTCTTTGTCCACCTTGTCAATTCCTCTCAGTATTTTGTATGTCGTTATCATGTCCCCCCTATCTCTCCTGTCCTCCAGTGTCGTCAGGTTGATTTCCCTTAACCTCTCCTCGTAGGACATACCTCTTAGCTCTGGGACTAGTCTTGTTGCAAACCTTTGCACTTTCTCTAGTTTCTTCACGTGCTTGGCTAGGTGTGGGTTCCAAACTGGTGCCGCATACTCCAATATGGGCCTAACATACACGGTGTACAGGGTCCTGAATGATTCCTTATTAAGATGTCGGAATGCTGTTATGAGGTTTGCTAGGCGCCCATATGCTGCAGCAGTTATTTGGTTGATGTGCGCTTCAGGAGATGTGCCTGGTGTTATACTCACTGTGTGTGTGTGTGTGTGTGTGTGTGTGTGTGTGTGTGTGTGGTGTGTGTGTGTGTGTGTGTGTGTGTGTGTGTGTGTGTGTGTGTACTCACCTAGTTGAGGTTGCGGGTTTTTTTTTTTTCAACAAACCAGCCGTATCCCACCGAGGCAGGGTGGCCCCAAAAAGAAAAACGAAAGTTTCTCTTTTTAAATTTAGTAATTTATACGGGAGAAGGGGTTACTAGCCCCTTGCTCCCGGCATTTTAGTCGCCTCTTACAACACGCATGGCTTACGGAGGAAGAATTCTGTTTCACTTCCCCATGGATATATATATATATATATATATATATATATATATATATATATATATATATATATATATATATATATATATATATATATTACGGAAGATACTTGAGGGCCTGGTTCCAGACCTACACAGAATGTTAACTACGTGGGAGGAAATGTATAGCATACCCGGTGAAGGGGAGGGGGGAAGCGCCCTGGTCACAATAGGAGAACATTATATCAACATCTGTTTGCCATGACTATTCAGCAATCTAGCAAAAGATATCAGAAATACTGCTGCGATAAGTGTCTCCGTCGAGCGTCAAATCCAGGTTAGTAGCCAACAGGTCACAAACAACAACAGCCTAGATGACCAGACAAGCCTTGTCCCGGTCTGGCTGTGAGAATGGGAAAATTCAAGAATCATGTCACAGGTAATCACAGGTGTGTGTGTGGCTGTTTTATGGAGATGTTGAGCCGCAGTTTATCGTCTGCTCGAGCATCGACCAATCTTGAGTGCGGGGTTGGAAGGGTGGCTAGAGAGGTCTCGTAGTTTCTCGTCCTCCTGCTTGTTCAGCAGCTTTTATGTAATTCAGATTGGCTTGGCAGTCATCCTGGAAAGACTTAATCAGGCTTCCCTTTCTGAACACACACTTACTTACCATTTGCTCCAGACAAATTTATCCACACTCCGTAATACAAATAATAAAGAGAACATATTGGCCGAGTGATGTTTTACCTAATTTTCCAGAGGAAAAAATAATTCGTTGTTAACATATTGTACCCATCTTGAGTTCTGTACCTCACATCCACACTCAGATGTAGCAGGTGGGGAATTTAGTGAGTGTTGCACTCGAGGAACTCAAGCCAACTAACTCACTAACCTTGGAGTGCTTATTGTCTTCTTTCACAACTTATATGGAATTGCTTAATTAATAAAATAAAATAAAAAAATTATTTACGTAGTATACAATGTGTAGTTTACATATAATAACATATTATTAAAAACACAAAGGCACTAGTTGCGTGAGCACTTCGGGTTAGGGTTGATTTGTTAAGGTTAACGTGTGTAAGCCAAGATTTACTTGAAAAAAAAAAAAAAAAAAGATGGTTGGCTAATGTATCAGCGTATGACCTGTGGTATGCTAAGAATATATTACATTTTATTCGGCGTGTGTCACACACCCATATAGGCATGCCTATATGGGTGTGACGTCGTTATACCAACACCACGGTTCAACCTTCCAGTCACAAGGAAGGCCGCCAAAACTGTCAAGCGATGTGGTACACTGGTGGAAACAACTTTGGCAGACTTGTCTTCACTGCTGGTCGCCGCGGTTCACCGTGTCTTGTCTTCACTGCTGGTCGCCGCGGTTCACCGTATCTTGTCTTCACTGTTGGTCGCCACGGTTCACTGTGTCTTGTCTTCACTGCTGGTCGCCACGGTTCACCGGGTCTTGTCTTCACTGCTGGTCGCCGCGGTTCACCGTGTCTTGTCTTCACTGCTGGTCGCCACGGTTCACTGTGTCTTGTCTTCACTGCTGGTCGCCACGGTTCGCCAGGTCTTGTCTTCACTGCTGGTCGCTACGGTTCGCCAGGTCTTCTCTTCACTGCTGGTCGCCACGGTTCACCGGGTCTTGTCTTCACTGCTGGTTGCCACGGTTCCTGCTGGTCGCCACGGTTCACCAGGTCTTGTCTTCACTGCTGGTCGCCACGGTTCACCAGGTCTTGTCTTCACTGCTGGTCGCCACGGTTCACCGGGTCTTGTCTTCACTGCTGGTCGCCACGGTTCACCGGGTCTTATCTTCACTGCTGGTTGCCACGGTTCACTGTGTCTTGTCTTCACTGCTGGTTGCCACGGTTCACTGTGTCTTCACTGCTGGTCGCCACGGTTCACTGTGTCTTCACTGCTGGTCGCCACGGTTCACCAGGTCTTGTCTTCACTGCTGGTCACCACGGTTCACCAGGTCTTAGCTTCACTGCTGGTCGCCACGGTTCACCGGGTCTTGTCTTCACTGCTGGTCGCCACGGTTCACCGGGTCTTGTCGTCACTGCTGGTTGCCACGGTTCGCCAGGTCTTATCTTCACTGCTGGTCGCCACGGTTCACTGTGTCTTGTCTTCACTGCTGGTTGCCACGGTTCACTGTGTCTTCACTGCTGGTCGCCACGGTTCACTGTGTCTTCACTGCTGGTCGCCACGGTTCACCAGGTCTTGTCTTCACTGCTGGTCGCCACGGTTCACCAGGTCTTGTCTTCACTGCTGGTTGCCGCGGTTCACCAGGTCTTGCCTTCACTGCTGGTTGTCACGGTTCACCAGGTCTTGCCTTCACTGCTGGTTGCCACGGTTCACCAGGTCTTGCCTTCACTGCTGGTTGCCACGGTTCACCAGGTCTTGCCTTCACTGCTGGTTGTCACGGTTCACCAGGTCTTGCCTTCACTGCTGGTTGCCACGGTTCACCAGGTCTTGTCTTCACTGCTGGTCACCACGGTTCACCAGGTCTTCACTGCTGGTCGCCACGGTTCACCAGGTCTTGTCTTCACTGCTGGTTGCCACGGTTCACCAGGTCTTGCCTTCACTGCTGGTTGTCACGGTTCACCAGGTCTTGCCTTCACTGCTGGTTGTCACGGTTCACAGTGTCTTATGCTTGCTTTTGCCTCATTGTACATAGTGCAAATACTGTACATCGGCTATTATACACTGTAAATATCAACTTGTTTTGGTGAAGGAAATATAATTGAGTTATTCTGTGCTGTGTTTTGCTTGTTTCCAAGTGGTAATCGCAATACGGCAAGGTGTGCACGTCGTATTTACACCTGTGATCATAATTGCGCCTATTGTGTAATATCGAACGTCCGTTTTCTCACGAATGGTAAAGATGTTGGAAAATGGTAAGATGGATCAGTAACTGATGTCACCGAAAAGCTGTTGTTCATAGTCACCGGAGAGTGGTGGTGGTGGTGAAGCTGTGATGATGAAGCACTACCAGGTGGTGGTGGAGCACTAAACAGCTGCGTGATAGCGGGTGTTGTGGTACCTCGGGAATGGTGTCTCCCAGGCGACTCCTGCACTGCCTTTGGTGGTGGTGGTGGTAGTGCTGCTGGTGATGGCAGAGCTGGTTATAGTGGTGGTGGTGCTGCTGCCTTTTTTTTGTGTTGATAGCGTAGCACTTGCTTCCATTAGAGGTGGCAACATTTGAAGCAGGGAGCCTCGGTGTTGTCTACCATCTCTGACACTTGACAAATTGCTTCACTCAGGTGAGGTTGACTTGCTAAAGTAATGTAGCATAAAAAAGTTCTATCAGAAACATCTGCAACGGTAACATGAAGCGATACGAGGAGTGCACGGTCGCTCACGGTGTGGTGCACGGCCGCTGACAGTGTGGTGCAGGATCGCTGACTGTGTGGTGCAGGATCACTGACTGTATGGTGCAGGATCACTCAGTGTGGTGCAGGATCGTTCATGGCGTGGTGCAGGGTCACTCACAGTGTGGTGCAGGGCTGCTCACAGTGTGGTTTAGGATCCCTCACAGTGGGGTGCAGGATCCCTCAGTGTGGTGCAGGATCCCTCACAGTGGTGCAGGATCGTTCAATGTTTTGCAGGATCGCTCAGTGTGGTGCAGGATCGTTGATAGTGTGGTGCAGGATCGCTGCCAGTGTGGTACAGGATCGCTGAGAGTGTGGTGCAGGATCGCTGAGAGTGTGGTACAGGATCGCTCACAATGTGGTGCAAGGCGCTCACAGTGTGGTGCAAGGTCACTCACAGTGGGGTGCAGGATCCCTCACAGTGTGGTGCAAGGCTGCTCACAGTGGGGTGCATGGCCGCTCACAGTGTGGTTTAGGGTCCCTCACAGTGGGGTGCAGGATCGCTCAGTGGGGTGCAGGGCCGCTCACAGTGGGGTGCAGGATCCCTCAGTGTGGTGCAGGATCCCTCACAGTGGTGCAGGATTGTTCAATGTTTTGCAGGATCGCTCATAACGTGATGCAGGATCGCTCAGTGTGGTGCAGGATCGTTGATAGTGTGGTGCAGGATCGCTGAGAGTGTGGTACAGGATCGCTCACAATGTGGTGCAAGGCGCTCACAGTGTGTTGCAGGGCACTCACAGTGGGGTGCAGGATCCCTCAGTGTGGTGCAAGGCCGCTCACAGTAGGGTGCAGGATCCCTCACAATGTGGTGCAGGGCTGCTCACAGTGGGCTGCAGGATCCCTCACAGTGTGGTGCAAGGCCGCTCACAGCGGGGTACAGGATCCCTCACAGTGTGATGCAAGGCTGCTCACAGTGGGGTGCAGGATCCCACACAGTGTGGTGCAAGGCCGCTCACAGTGTGGTGCAGGATCCCTCACAGTGTGGTGCAAGGCCGCTCACAGTGGGGTGCAGGATCCCTCACAGTGTGGTGCAGGGGCCGCTCACAGTGGGGTGCAGGATCCCTCACAGTGTGGTGCAAGGCCACTCACAGTGGGGTGCAGGGGTCCCTCACAGTGTGGTGCAGGGCCGCTCACAGTGGGGTGCAGGATCCTTCACAGTGTGGTGCAAGGCTGCTCACAGTGGGGTACAGGATCCCTCACAGTGTGGTGCAAGGCCGCTCACAGTGGGGTGCAGGATCCCTCACAGTGTGGTGCAGGGGCCGCTCACAGTGGGGTGCAGGATCCCTCACAGTGTGGTGCAAGGCCGCTCACAGTGGGGTGCAGGGGTCCCTCACAGTGTGGTGCAGCGCCGCTCACAGTGGGGTGCAGGATCCTTCACAGTGTGGTGCAAGGCTGCTCACAGTGGGGTACAGGATCCCTCACAGTGTGGTGCAGGGCTGCTCACAGTGTGGTGCAGGGCCGCTCACAGTGGGGTGCAGGATCCTTCACAGTGTGGTGCAAGGCTGCTCACAGTGGGGTGCAGGATCCCTCACAGTGTGGTGCAAGGCCGCTCACAGTGGGGTACAGGATCCCTCACAGTGTGGTGCAAGGCCGCTCACAGTGGGGTGCAGGATCCCTCAGTGTGGTGCAGGGCCGCTCACAGTGGGGTGCAGGATCCCTCACAGTGTGGTGCAGGGCCGCTCACAGTGGGGTGCAGGATCCCTCATAGTGGGGTGCAGGATCCCTCACAGTGGGGTGCAGGATCCCTCACAGTGGGGTGCAGGATCCCTCACAGTGTGGTGCAGCCCCCGGGGTATGCAAAGCATTTCGGGAAAATTAGGTTAATTTTGTCCCCAGGATGCGACCCACACCAGTCGACTAATACCCAGGTACCTGTTTTACTGCTAGGTGAATAGGGATAGCAGGTGTCTTAGGGAAATATGTCCTAAGGTTTCCACCTGTACCGGGGATCGAATCACGGACCTCAGTGTGTGAACTGAGTGCGCTACCAACCGAGCTGTGAGACAGCAGTCTAGTGCTCTCATCACTATACTATACAGGCCTAGGAAGATTATACATTTATGTATATTTCTATATGCTAGGATGGAGATTAAAAAAGTCACAAACCCTGGAAGCAACAATACACAAATAACCCGCTGTTGCAACCCCTGAATGGGTTGCAATGATTATTATGTATATATATAATTATTACCTTTTCATTTAATTTTATATTGCTTATATTTGCGATAATAGCTAAATCGTAAATGTATTGCTTTATATTGTTATTTGACGTAGTTTCCTTTGTTAGGTAGGATGTAACATATTATGTGCTCAGTTCAAGTCTTGATTGTCTAACTACTGTAATTATTGCTGTTTGCTCGTTATATTGCCGGCTTCTTGCTGGCTGACTGCTGTCCACGGAGCTATCACGTGATCGGGTGGGGGGGGTGTCCTCACCTCGCTTGAATTATTCAGTCTGCTGTAGACTCTCTTGGAGGTTGGACAGATTGTCTGTCTCATTATTCTTGTTAGTTCTGTAGAACTCTGTTCACAGAACATTGTATAGACTTAGTGATTTTCGACGTTGTACTGAGGTTGTGTGTCACATAGACACTCGAAACATCTCAGGTCCTGAGCTGTAGCTTCTCACCTAATTTGTACTGGTTTCTGTGTATTATCACAGTCAGGGATTTTCTTATGCTGAACTTAGATTCAGTAGTATGGGAGTTTTGTAACTTTTGTGGAGGATCTGCTGATGGTCCCTACTTAGTGTCGTTATATTATCTCCTTGTTCCTGATTCTGTGTCGCAGTTGCTTGTTGTATTGCTATTGGGCTTAGCATTCTTTTTGTTGTTCAAACAGACTGTTCTGGTTGCCAGTCGGTTAAGAAGTTAGTTTATGAGAGGACTTTGTCAGTCACTTGTTTAAGTCTAGTTGAGTCGTGAGACATAACGAACTACTTAGAGCACTTACACGCATACACAAACTTGTACATATTTGTAATATCTTATTAAATGTTAATGTACCAGACGGTACTTAAGAATTATAAATGTGATATGTGCTTTCAGCACAATAATATTGTAAACGAGAGAAGTGATATTATTTTGATTACTGTGATTAATTTAATTTAATTTAATTTGATAATATACCTCTAGACTTAATAAATTTATTAAATTTTAATTTCTCTAGTTAGTATCCTACCAGTTGTAATCCTGAAGCACTATCGAATTATTCTGAATTCTAATGGATAATTGGACAAGGATACTGACTACTTGTTACAAAAACCCAGTAACAGGCTGGATGCTAGAAGGGCAGTCCTTTCTAGTACTCACTGGAGATCTCTAAGCTTTTAGAATCGCGTTTTTTGTAACACCCGCATCTAGGAGACAAACTTGTGATTGTGTTTCGGTCTGACTTGGACCATTTACAAGTTCAAGTCGGACCGAAACTGCGTCAAAGCTTCAGTATCCTGAGTGCGGATTATTTGTGTAAGGTTAGCATTGGCACCACTGTCATCATAAATGCATTTATTTGTTTTTGAGACTGATCTCGCACCAGCATGGCTGTGAAAAACTCTAACAGCTTAATTACCTTTAAAATATTGTAGATTAATGGTTCAGACAGCCGACAGGTTGGTAAATTACACACGTGTGCAACACTTGCCTATCTTTGCGGAAACTTTTGGCCACACAGTGGCTTCATCAGTCCAGTATAAAGAAGAACAGTGAAGATAAGCAGGAGATTGAAGCAGTCAATCCTTCAGCCTGGAGTCGATGTAATCAGCCCATCAATCTTAATCAGAATACAGCACATGAGTATTCGCACATATGCTGTATTCTGAAAGCTGTATGCCTTGAGCTAGGTCTTGCCAGAGTCATGTTTTTGCAAGGTTTGCCTACAAACCTCTGCATTTGTTGTTATAGTAGTGTCCATGCTAGTCCCTCTCCCCTAGTTTACAGAAATATACGTAGCTGACTTAGAGAGACGTGAACAAACACTAAGACCTATCTTTTTAAACTAATTTGTCGGTATCAATTACCAAGGTGTATACCATATACGTAGTTGTATGAATCTTATTAGAAACTTAATGGGTACTGTATATAAAACACAAGTCGCATCACGAAGAATATGTGAAAAATCTGGGTACACTGATGCCAGCTGGCTTTTATTTTAAAGAATATAATACAGGACACACTGCAAAATGCATGAAAATGAGAGAGTGGATAATGAGAACAAGAGAAATAATGCCAATGGTAACGCTATTCAAATAACTTTTGCTCTCTCGCATAGTCTACTGTTCGGTGTCGACGGCTCCATTCAAGGCAGGGGAGATATCAGAACTGGAAACAAAAACAGCGAGCATTTACTGCCTACATAGAGCCAATAAAGCATTTAAACTGCTGGGAAAGCCTCAGAGAACTGGGGGATGATTAAGACCTGTGCCATGATACCTGTCCTGGGCAACATCAAACAATACTCTCCACAGAGAAAGCGAGAGAGATGCACATGGAAGGATACTTGACATAATCCTGCTATCCTAACAATGTACCGTAGTGAGACATTGGAGAAAGCGTAAATAGGCCAGTTGAAAGGCAAGGAAACAATGTGTCAACATACCTATTCCAAGACACGAGTTAATAGGGTTATCAGTTGCCAGAACAATTGTAGAAGTGTTCAAGGGAATGCTGGATCACTGCCTCCCCTGAGTGTCAGTTGAACCAGACTGTTGCAATTGCAACAGTTCGGCTGATAAGGTGCCATGAGTTCAAATCTTGCCTGTTTTGTGATAATCGTCAAGTTAACTTGAAATTGTTGGATTCCTCACAGTGACTTAAGAATGACTCTTGTGATCGGCCTAAGAATTTCAGGAATGGTGGAATTTCCTCAGAGAATTGTTCACGTTAATTTTAGGCTAAGTTTTTATTTACCACTTGTAAGCAAGGTGTTGAACTAATTCCGATCACAATCTAATCGAAGTTCAGATTTACATGCACAGGGGTTCTAATCAGCAATATGCACGTAGCTGTGAAGGTGTCTCCACCAAATACAACTTCAACAACAAGAACATCAACTGGGATGAGGTGAACCATGTCTTAAATGAAACATATTGGGAAGATACCTTTAATAACATGGATCCAAACCAGTGTCTTGAAAGGATCAGTTTCCTGGCAGCTGAAGTATGTTCAAGGCATATTCCCCTAAGAAAGAAGAAGTAAACTGGAGAGAGAAAGATGCTTCCTTTACAGAAGACGACGAAGAATTACTGAGCTTCTCAAGAAAGCTAGATTATCTGATACACGGAAGGAAGCGCTGACCAGGGAAGTGGAAAGTATTAAACTTAAAGGATTCATACAGGACCCAGGAGAGACAGGAGCTAAAAATGATTAGTGAAATTGAAAGAAACTCGAATTATTTCTTTTCATATGCGAAAAAACAAGGCAAATACTGCCTCTTGTATCGAGCCCTTGCTCAGACAAGATCGGACTTACACAGATGACAACCAAGA
Source organism: Cherax quadricarinatus (assembly GCF_026875155.1). Taxonomy (NCBI): domain Eukaryota; kingdom Metazoa; phylum Arthropoda; class Malacostraca; order Decapoda; family Parastacidae; genus Cherax; species Cherax quadricarinatus. Next base: position 19,337,766 of record NC_069402.1, read on the forward strand.
AATGAGTGAGATACTGAAATCCCAATACGACTTTGTGTTTAGCGAGCCACTAATCACTCTAAAGATCGGCAATCCAAATGATTTTTCCATGAGCCTCAAAACTGCTTCAGTGTGTGCCAAATTTCTGACATTACCTTAACTCCAATAGACTCTGAGAGAGTAATTGACAGCATGCCCATGCACTCAGCCCCAGGCCCAGACTCGTGGAACTGTGTTCATTAAGAACTGCGAGAAACCCCTTTCGCTTACACATGGGTGAAATTTCACAGTCACTAAAAACAATGGATTATAGCCAGACTCCATAAAGGTGGCAGAAAAGCATTAGCCAAGAACTATTGACCAATAGCTCTAACGTCCCACATCAAAAAAATCTTTGAGAGACTACTAAGAAGCATGACTGCAAACCAGTTGGATTCCCAAAAACTGCACAATGAAGGCAACATGGGTTCAGAGCGGGCGCTCCTGCCTCTCGCAACTACTGGATCACTATGATATGATCTTGGATGTACTGGAAGAAACACACAATGCAAATGTAATATACACAGAATTTGCAAAAACCGTTGGCAAGAGCGATTATGGTGTAATAGCGCTCAAAAATGCGTGCTAAAGGGATAACTGGTAAAGTGGGGAAATGGATCTTCAACTTTCTATTCAATGGAACACAAAGTAGTGGTAAACAGAGTTAAATGGGAAGCTGCCATAGTGATAAGCTCTGTTCCACAAGGCACAGTACTCGCCCCCATCCTGTTCCTCATCCTCATATCAGACATAGAGATGTAATCCACAGCACCGTGTCATCCTTTCCAGACGATACATGAGAGTGGCATCTATTGAGGACACGGTTAACCTCCAAGAAGATATAAACAAAGTTTTCTTATGGGCAGCGGAAAGCTATATGATGTTCAATGAAGACAAATTTCAACTACTCCGTTATGGAAAATTGAAGATAATAATTAGAACAGAGTATACTACAAACTGATCACACAATAGAGCGAAAAAATAATATGAGGGACGTGGGAGTGGTAATGTCTGAGGATCTCACTTTCAAGGTTCACTACAGTGCCACGATCACAGTTGCGAAGAACATGATAGGAAGAATAATGAGAAGGTTCATAACAAGAGATGGCAAGCCAATGATCCTTTTTAAATCACTTGTTCTCTCTAAGCTGGAATACTGTTGTACATTACATCTCCATTCAAAGCAGGTGAAATTGCAGATCTGGAGAATGCAGAGAGAAACTTTACTGCACAAAAAAGTTCCGTCATACACTTTAACTACTGGAACGCTTGGAAGCACATGACATGTACTCCCTGGAACGTAGACGAGATGCATCATAATCTGCACTTGGAAAATCCTAGTAGGAATGGTCCCGAATCAGCAGACAAATCACTCTACGCAAGTAAAAGACTGGGTAGGCGGTGCAAAATACCCCTAAAGAAAAGTTGGGGAGCCATTGGTACTCTAAGAGAAAATATAGTAAGTGTCTGGGACCCAAGACTGTTCAACAGTCTCGCACCATGCTTAAGGGGAATCACCAATAGACCCCTGGCTGCCTTCAAGACGGAGCTGGACAGATACTTAGTCCGTGCCAGATCAGCCGGGCTGTGGTTATTACGTTGGACTACATGCAACCAGGGGGGGGAGGCGTTGATCCCCGGAATACCCTCCAGGTTGACTTCAGGTAGGTAATAACTGGAGATTGTTTCTTTTGGCCGCTTTCAAACGCTGATGATGGTGCATATTAGATAAATTTTTAGATGGATCTTGGGCTCTCTAATACACATTTGACAATTATTTGAAGAAATTATGAAAGTTTAAATATTGGTTTTCATGCGATAAATTGTGAATTCCTCCTCCGGTCGATTTCAAGCTCTTAATGTTGATATATCTTAGGTTAGGTAAGGTTTGTCAGGGAACAGGTAAAGTGTTTCCTTACGCGGGTCTCAGTCATGCGATTACCCGCCTCTGGAGCTTTTGGTCATCTGACCGAGGCCTTCTGTGTGTGTGTGTGTGTTTTGGGTTGGGTTGCTCACACCACCTAGTTGTGATTGCAGGGTTCGATTCACAGCTCCTGGCCCAGCCTCTTCACTGGTCGCTACTAGGTCACTCTTACTGCTCCATGAGCTTTATCATACCTCTTCTTAAAGCTATGTATGAATCCTGCCTCCACTACATCACTTCCCAGACTATTCCACTCCCTGACAACTCTGTGACTGAAGAAATACTGCCTAACATCCCTGTGATTCATGCGAGTCTTCTACTTTCAACTGTGACCCCTTGTTGCTGTGTCCCATCTCTGGAACATTGTCTCTGTCCAGCTTGTTGATTCCTCTAAGTATTTCATATGTCGTTATCATATCCCCCTATCTCTCCTATCCTCCATTTCGTCAGGTCGATTTCCCATAACCTCTCTTAGTAGGACATGCCCCTTAGCTCTGGGACTAGTCTTGCTGCAAACCTTTCTCTAGTTTCCTTACGTGCTAGGCTAAGTGTGGGTTCCAAACTGGTGCTGCATACTCCAATATAGGCCTAACGTACACAGTGTACAGGGTCCTGAACGATTCCTTATTGAGATGTCGGAATGCTGTTCTTAGATTTGCTAGTCGCCCGTATGCTGCAGCAGTTATTTGGTTGATGTGCGCCTGAGATGTGCTCGGTGTTAAACTCACCCCAAGATCCTTTTCCTTGAGTGAGGTTTGTAGTCTCTGGCCCCCTGGACTTTACTCTGTCTACGATCTTCTTTGCTCTTCCCCAATCTTCATGAGTTTGTACTGGGTGAGGTTGAATTCCAGGAGCCAGTTGCTGGACCAGGCCTGGAGCCTGTCTAGATCCTTTTGTAGTTCTGCCTGGTCCTCGTCCGATTGTATTCTTCTTATCAACTTCACATCTGCAAACGGACTCTTCTGAATCTATTCCTTTAGTTATGTCATTCACATATACCAAAAATAGCACCGGTCCTAGGACTGACCTCTGTGGAACCTCGCTCGTCACAGGCGCCCACTCTGACTTCTCGTCACGTACCATTACTCGCTGATGTCTTCCCGGCAGGTATTCCCTGGTTCACTGCGGTGCCTTCCCCATTATCTTTGCCTGGACCTCCAGCTTTTGCACTTATCTCTTATGTGGAACTATGTCAAACGCCTTCTTACAGTCCAAGAAAACGCAGTCTACCCACCCCTCTCTTGTCTTTCTGCTGTCAACCTTTTATAGAACTTCAGTAGGTTTGTGACACAGGATTTCCCGTCCCTGGAACCGTGCTGGTTGTCGTTGATACGCTCATTCCTTTTTAGGTGCTCCTCCACTCTAATGATAATTTTCCCCATGACTTTGTGTGTGTGTTGTTTTGTGTGTGTGTGTGTGTGTGTGTGTGTGTGTGTGTGTGTTGTGTGTGGTGTGTGTGTTTTTGTGTACACGTGATGTTGGACCTGAGCCAACACCAATTAAACCCAGTGAAGTATTTATGGTAGGCTGGGAGTGGTCGACTGACACTTAGGAGCAGGTGGGAGGAGGTGAAGGGGCAGCAGGTGGGAGGAGGGGTGAAGGGGCTGCTGGAGGGAGGAGAGGTGAAGGGGCAGCAGGTGCGAAGGGGGGTGAAGGGGCAGCAGGTGGGAGGGTGGTGAAGGAGCAGCAAGTGGGAGGAGGGTGAAGGGGCAGCAGGTGGAAGGAGGGTGAAGGGGCAGCAGGTGGGAGGAGGGTGAAGGGGCAGCAGGTGGAAGGAGGATGAAGGGGCAGCATGGTGAAGTGAAGGGGCAGTAGGTGGGGGGGTGAAGGGGCAGAGGTGGGAGGAGGGTGAAGGGGCAGCAGGTGGGAGGAAGGGTGAAGGGGCAGCAGGTGGGAGGAGGGTGAAGGGGCAGCAGGTGGAGAGGAGGGTGAAGGGGCAGCAGGTGGGAGGAGGGTGAAGGGGCAGCAGGTGGAGAGGAAGGTGAAGGGGCAGCATGTGGGAGGAGGGAGAAGGGCACAGGTGGAAGGAAGGTTAAGGGGCAGCAGGTGGAAAGGAGGGTGAAGGGGCAGGGGCAGGGGTAGGGAGGTGGAAGGAGGGTGAAGGGGCAGCAGGTGAAGGAGGGTGAAGGGGCAGCAGGTGGGAGGAGGGTGAAGGGGCAGCAGGTGGAAAGGGGGGTGAAGGGGCAGCAGGTGGGAGAAGGGTGAAGGGGCAGCAGGTTGGAAAGGGAGGTGAAGGGGCAGCAGGTGGAAGGAGGGTGAAGGGGCAGAAGGTGGAAGGAAGGTGAAGGGGCAGCAGGTGGAAAGGGGGGTGAAGGGGCAGCAGGTGGAAGGAGGGTGAAGGGGTAGCAGGTGGGGAAAGGGAAAGGTGAAGGGGCAGCAGGTGGGAGGAGGGTGAAGGGGCAGCAGGTGGGAGGAGGGTGAAGGGGCAGCATGGGGGGAAGGGGTGAAGGGGCAGCAGGTGAAGGAGGTGAAGGGGCAGCAAGGTGGGAGGAGGGTGAAGGGGCACAGGTGGAAGGAGGTTAAGGGGCAGCAGGTGGGAGGAGGGTGAAGGGCAGCAGGTGGGAGGAGGGTGAAGGGGCAGCAGGTGGGAGAAGGGTGAAGGGGCAGCGTGGAAGGAGGGTGAAGGGGCAGCAGGTGGGAGGTGGGTGAAAGGGGCAGCAGGTGGGAGGAGGGTGAAGGGGCAGCAGGTTGGAGGAGGGTGAAGGGGGCGCAGGTTGGAGGAGGGTGAAGGGGCAGCAGGTGGAAGGAGGGTGAAGGGGCAGCAGTGGAAGGAAGGGGAAGGGGCAGCAGGTGGAAGGATGGTGAAGGGGCAGCAGGTGGGAGGAGAGTGAAGGGGGGGGAGGAGGGTGAAGGGGCAGCAGGTGGGGGAGGGTGAAGGGGCAGCATGTGGAAGGAAGGTGAAGGGGCAGCAGGTGGGAGGAGGGTGAAGGGGCAGCAGGTGGGGAGGAGGGTGAAGGGGCAGCAGGTGGGAGGAGGGTTTAAGGGGCAGCAGGTGGAAAAGGGGGTGAATTAGCAGGTGGGAGGAGGGAAAGAAGGGGGGAGCAGGTGGGAGGAGGGTGAAGGGGCAGCAGGTGGGAGGGAGGGGGAAGGGGCAGGGAGGGTGAGAGAGGAGGGTGAAGGGGCAGCGGTGAGAGGGGGTGAAGGGGCAACAGGTGGAAGGAGGGTGAAGGAGCAGCAGGTGGGAGGAGGGTGAAGGGGCAGCAGGTGAGAGGAGGGTGAAGGGGCAGCAGGTGAGAGGAGGGTTTAAGGGGCAACAGGTGGAAGGAGGGTGAAAGGGGCAGCAGGTGGAAGGAGGGTGAAGGGGGCAGCAGGTGAGAGGAGGGTGAAGGGGCAACAGGGGGAAGGAGGGTGAAGGAGCAGCAGGTGAGAGGAGGGTTTAAAGGAGCAGCAGGTGGGAGGAGGGTGAAGGAGGGAGCAGGTGAGAGGAGGGTGAAAGGGCAGCAGGTGGGGGTGGGTGAAGGGCAGCAGGTGGGGGGTGGGTGAAGGGGCAGCAGGTGGGAGGGGTGAAGGGGCAGCAGGTGGGAGGAGGTGAAGGGGGAGCAGGTGGGGGGTGGGTGAAGGGGCAGCAGGTGGGAGGGGTGAAGGGGGCAGCAGGTGGGAGGAGGGTGAAGGGGCAGCAGGTGGTAGGAGGGTGGGAAGGGGCAGCAGGTGGGAGGGGGTGAAGGGGCAGCAGGTGGGAGGAGGGTGAAGGGGCAGCAGGTGGAAAGGAGGGTGAAGGGGCAGCAGGTGGGAGGAGGGTGAAGGGGCAGCAGGTTTGGGGGAGGGTGAAGGGGGCAGCAGGTGGAAGGGGATGAAGGGGGCAGCAGGTGGAAGGAAGGTGAAGGGGCAGAGGTGGAAGGAGGGTGAAGGGCGCAGGTGGAAGGAGGGTGAAGGGGCAGCAGGTGGAAGGAAGGTGAAGGGCAGCAGGTGGGAGGAGGGTGAAGGGGGCAAACAGGTGGGAGGGGGTGAGGGGCAGCATGTGGGAGAAGGGTGAAGGGGCAGCAGGTGGGAAGGAAGGTGAAGGGGGCAGCAAGTGGGAGGAGGGTGAAGGGGCAAAAAGGTGGAAGGAAGGTTAAGGGGCAGCAGGTGGGAGGAGGGTGAAGGGGCAGCAGGTGGGAGGAGGGTGAAGGGGCAGCAGTGGGAGAAGGGTGAAGGGGCGCAGGTGGAAGGAGGGTGAAGGGGCAGCAGGTGGGTGGAGGGTGAAGGGGCAGCAGGTGGGAGGAGGGTGAAGGGGCAGCAGATTGGAGGAGGGTGAAGGGGCAGCAGGTTGGAGGGAGGGTGAAGGGGCAGAGGTGGGGGAGGGTGAAGGGGCAGCATGTGGGAGAAGGGTGAAGGGGCAGATGTGGGAGAAGGGTTGGGAAAGGGGCCAGCAGGTGGAAGGAAGGTTTAAGGGGCAGCAGGTGGAAGGATGGTGAAGGGGCAGCAGGTGGGAGGAGAGTGAAGGGGGGGGGAGGAGGGTGAAGGGGCAGCAGGTGGGAGGAGGGTGTGGGGAAGGGCAGCATGTGGAAGGAAGGTGAAGGGGCAGCAGGTGGGAAAAGGGTGAAGGGGCAGCAGGTGGGAAAGGGTGAAGGGGCAGCAGGTGGGAGGAGGGTGAAGGGGCAGGAGGTGGAAGGTTTGGGGGAATTAGCAGCAGGTGGGAGGAGGATGAAGGGGCAGCAGGTGGGAGGAGGGTGAAGGGGCAGCAGGTGGGAGGAGGGTGAAGGGGCAGCAGGTGAGAGGAGGGTGGGAAGGGGCAGCAGGTGAGAGGAGGGTGAAGGGGCAACGGTGGAAGGAGGGTGAAGGAGCAGCAGGTGGGGGAGGGTGAAGGGGAAGCAGGTGAGAGGAGGGTGAAGGGGCGCAGGTGAGAGGAGGGTGAAGGGGCAACAGGTGGAAGGAGGGTGAAGGGGCAGCAGGTGGAAGGAGGGTGGGAAAGGGGCAGCAGGGTGAGAGGAGGGTGAAGGGGCAACAGGTGGAAGGAGGGTGAAGGGCAGCAGGTGAGAGGAGGGTAAAGGAGCAGCAGGTGGGAGGAGGGTGAAAGGGGCAGCAGGTGAGAGGAGGGTTTAAAGGGCAGAGGTGGGGGGGGGGGTGGGAAAGGGGGAGCAGGTTGGGGGGGTGGGTGAAGGGGCAGCAGGTGGGAGGGGTGAAGGGGCAGCAGGTGGGAGGAGGGTGAAGGGGCAGCAGGTGGGGGGTGGGTGAAGGGGCGCAGGTGGGGGTGGGTGAAGGGGCAGCAGGTGGGAGGGGTGAAGGGGGCAGAGGTGGAGGAGGGTGAAGGGGGCAGCAGGTGGAGGAGGGTGAAGGGGCAGGCAGGTGGGGGTGGGTGAAGGGGCAGCAGGTGGGAGAAGGGTTGAAGGGGCAGCAGGTGGGAGGGGGTGAAAGGGGCAGCAGGTGGTAGGAGGGTGAAGGGGCAGCAGGTGGGAGGAGGGTGATGGGGCAGCAAGTGGGAGGAGGGTGAAGGGCAGCAGGTGGGAGGAGGGTGAAGGGGCAGCAGGTGGGAGGGGGTGAAGGGGCAGCAGGTGGGAGGAGGGTGAAGGGGCAGCAGGTGGGAGGAGGGTGAAGGGGCAGCAGGTGGGAGGAGGGTGAAGGGGCACTAAGTGGAGAGGGGAGTGTGGTGACAGGTTCTTCTGATAGTGTTGTGGTGTGTGGGGGGAGGGGGGAGAGGTTGGTGACCAACATGACCCTCGTTCTCGTGGGGTCACAGTGGCCACTGAACATCATAACCACTGTGAAAGATGTGAAAATAATAACCATTTGTTCAAATACAGTGGTTCCCCAAGCTTCTGTCAGTGGTATACTGCTGTCAGTGGTATACTGCTGTCAGTGGTATACTGCTGTTAGGTAAGACACATATGCAACAGTTAGGTATCTTTATTTCGAAACGTTTCGCCTACACAGTAGGCTTCTTCAGTCGAGTACAGAAAAGTTGATAGAAGTAGAAGATACTTGAAGACGATGTAATCAGTCCATCATCCTTAAAGTTTTGAGGTGGTCAGTCCCTCAGTCTGGAGAAGAGCATTGTTCCGTTGTCTGAAACAATATGAAGTTGAAGTGACAGAATGGGGCCTTATTAGTGCCAGGAGGTGAGACGTAGGTTGCTTTGGGAGGGCAGGTCCCTCTCAAACCCAGCCGTTCTCACTAGTAGAGGTTGTCGAAGTTGATGGTCTGTACCAAGATACCAAGATATAAGGCCCCATTCTGTCACTTCAACTTCATATTGTTTCAGACAACTGAACAATGCTCTTCTCCAGACTGAGGGACTGACCACCTCAAAACTTTAAGGATGATGGACTGATTACATCGTCTTCAAGTATCTTCTACTTCTATCAACTTTTCTGTACTCGACTGAAGAAGGCTACTGTGTAGGCGAAACGTTTCGAAATAAAGATACCTAACTGTTGCATATGTGTCTTACCTAACAATCTGTCGGTATTTTATACCGGTATACTGCTGTCAGTGGTATACTGCTGTCAGTGGTATACTGCTGTCAGTGGTATACTACTGTCAGTGGTATACTACTGTGGATGGTATACTACTGTCAGTGGTATACTACTGTCAGTGGTATACTTCTGTCAGTGGTATACTGCTGTCAGTGGTATACTGCTGTCAGTGGTATACTGCTGTCAGTGGTATACTGCTGTCAGTGGTATTCTACTGTCAGTGGTATACTACTGTAGATGGTATACTACTGTCAGTGGTATACTACTGTCAGTGGTATACTGCTGTCAGTGGTATACTGCTGTCAGTGGTATACTGCTGTCAGTGGTATACTGCTGTCAGTGGTATACTGCTGTCAGTGGTATACTACTGTCAGTGGTATACTACTGTGGATGGTATACTACTGTCAGTGGTATACTACTGTGGATGGTATACTACTGTCAGTGGTATACTGCTGTCAGTGGTATACTGCTGTCAGTGGTATACTGCTGTCAGTGGTATACTGCTGTCAGTGGTATACTACTGTCAGTGGTATACTACTGTGGATGGTATACTACTGTCAGTGGTATACTACTGTCAATGCTATACTACTGTGGATGGTATACTACTGTCAATGGTATACTACTGCCAGTGGTATACTACTGTCAATGGTATACTACTGTCAGTGGTATTCTACTGTGAATGGTATACTACTGTCAGTGGTATACTACTGTCAGTGGTATACTACTGTCAGTGGTATACTACTGTCAGTTGTATACTACTGTCAGTGGTATACTACTGTGAATGGTATACTACTGTCAGTGGTATTCTACTGTGAATGGTATACTACTGTCAGTGGTATACTACTGTGAATGGTATACTACTGTCAGTGGTATACTACTGTGAGTGGTATACTACTGTGAATGGTATACTACTGTCAGTGGTATACTACTGTCAATGGTATACTGTCAATTGTATACTACTGTGGATGGTATACTACTGTCAATGGCATACTACTGTCAGTGGTATACTACTGTGAATGGTATACTACTGTCAGTGATATACTACTGTCAATGGTATACTACTGTCAGTGGTATACTACTGTGGATGGTATACTACTGTCAATGGTATACTACTGTCAGTGGTATACTACTGTGAATGGTATACTACTGTCAGTGATATACTACTGTCAGTGATATACTACTGTCAGTGGTATACTACTGTCAGTGGTATACTACTGTCACTGGTATGCTACTCTCAGTGGTATACTACTGTGAATGGTATACTACTGTGAATGGTATACTAATGTGAATGGTATACTACTGTCAGTGGTAACCTACTGTCAGTGGTATACTACTGTGGATGGTATACTACTTTCAGTGGTATACTACTGTCAGTGGTATACTACTGTCAATGGTATACTACTGTCAGTGGTATACTACTGTCAATAGTATACTTCTGTGGATGGTATACTACTGTCAATAGTATACTACTGTCAGTGGTACACTACTGTAAATGGTATACTACTGTGAATGGTATACTACTGTCAGTGATATACTACTGTCAATGGTATACTACTGTCAGTGGTATACTACTGTGGATGGTATACTACTGTCAATGGTATACTACTGTCAGTGGTATACTACTGTCAGTGATATACTACTGTCAGTGGTATACTACTGTCAGTGGTATACTACTGTCAGTGGTATGCTACTCTCAGTGGTATACTACTGTCAGTGGTATACACTGTGAATGGTATACTACTGTGAATGGTATACTAATGTGAATGGTATACTACTGTCAGTGGTATACTACTGTCAGTGGTATACTACTGTGGATGGTATACTACTGTCAGTGGTATACTACTGTCAATGGTATACTACTGTCAGTGGTATACTACTGTCAATAGTATACTTCTGTGGATGGTATACTACTGTCAATGGTATACTACTGTGGATGGTATACTACTCAGTGGTATACTACTGTCAATGGTATACTACTGTTGATGGTATACTACTGTCAGTGGTATACTATTGTCAGTGGTATACTATTGTCAGTGGTATACTACTGTCAATGGTATACTACTGTCAGTGGTATACTACTGTCAATGGTATACTACTGTCAGTGGTATATTTACTATCAATGGTATTACTGTGGATGGTATACTACTGTCAGTGGTATACTACTGTCAGTGGTATACTGTCAATGGTATACTACTGTCAATGGTATACTACTGTCAATGGTATATTACTGTCAATGGTATTACTACTGTGGATGGTATACTACTGTCAGTATACTACTGTCAATGGTATACTACTGTGGATGGTATACTACTGTCAATGGTATACTGTCAGTGGTATACTACTGTCAATGGTATACTACTGTGAATGGTATACTACTGTCAGTGGTATTCTACTGTGAATGGTATACTACTGTCAGTGGTATACTACTGTGAATGGTATACTACTGTCAGTGGTATACTACTGTCAGTGGTATACTACTGTCAGTGGTATACTACTGTCAGTGGTATACTACTGTGAGTGGTATACTACTGTGAGTGGTATACTACTGTGAATGGTATACTACTGTCAGCGGTATACTACTGTCAATGGTATACTACTGTCAGTGGTATACTACTGTCAGTGGTATACTGTCAGTGGTATACTACTGTCAGTGGTATACTACTGCCAATGGTATACTACTGTGGATGGTATACTACTGTCAATGGTATACTGTCAATTGTATACTACTGTGGATGGTATACTACTGTCAATGGCGTACTACTGTCAGTGGTATACTACTGTGAATGGTATACTACTGTCAGTGATATACTACTGTCAATGGTATACTACTGTCAGTGGTATACTACTGTGGGTGGTATACTACTGTCAATGGTATACTAATGTCAGTGGTATACTACTGTGAATGGTATACTACTGTCAGTGATATACTACTGTCAGTGATATACTACTGTCAGTGGTATACTACTGTCAGTGGTATACTACTGTGAATGGTATACTACTGTGAATGGTATACTAATGTGAATGGTATACTACTGTCAGTGGTATACTACTGTCAGTGGTATACTACTGTCAGTGGTATACTACTGTGGATGTTATTACTACTTTCAGTGGTATATTTACTGTCAGTGGTATACTACTGCCAATGGTATACTACTGTCAGTGGTATACTACTGTCAATAGTATACTTCTGTGGATGGTATTACTACTGTCAATAGTAATACTACTGTCAGTGGTACACTACTGTCAATGGTATACTACTGTGAATGGTATACTACTGTCAGTGATATACTGTCAATGGTATACTACTGTCAGTGGTATACTACTGTGGATGGTATACTACTGTCAATGGTATACTACTGTCAGTGGTATACTACTCTGAATGGTATACTACTGTCAATGATATACTACTGTCAGTGATATACTACTGTCAGTGATATACTACTGTCAGTGGTATACTACTGTCAATGGTATACTACTGTCAGTGGTATACTACTGTGAATGGTATACTACTGTGAATGGTATACTGATGTGAATGGTATACTACTGTCAGTGGTATACTACTGTCAGTGGTATACTACTGTCAGTGGTATACTACTGTCAGTGGTATACTACTGTCAATAGTATACTTCTGTGGATGGTATACTACTGTCAATGGTATACTACTGTGGATGGTATACTACTCAGTGGTATACTACTGTCAATGGTATACTACTGTTGATGGTATACTACTGTCAGTGGTATACTATTGTCAGTGGTATACTACTGTCAATGGTATACTACTGTCAGTGGTATACTACTGTCAATGGTATACTACTGTCAGTGGTATACTACTATCAATGGTATACTACTGTGGATGGTATACTACTGTCAGTGGTATACTACTGTCAGTGGTATACTGTCAATGGTATACTACTCTCAATGGTATACTACTGTCAATGGTATACTACTGTCAATGGTATACTACTGTGGATGGTATACTACTGTCAATGGTATACTACTGTGGATGGTATACTACTGTCAGTGGTATACTACTGTCACTGGTATACTACTGTGGATGGTATACTACTGTCAATGGTATACTACTGTCAATGGTATACTACTGTCAGTGGTATACTACTGTCAATGGTATACTACTGTCAATGGTATACTGTCAATGGTATACTACTGTCAATGGTATACTACTGTCAGTGGTATACTACTGTCAGTGGTATACTGTCAATGGTATACTACTGTGGATGGTATACTACTGTCAGTGGTATACTACTGTGAATGGTATACTACTGTCAGTGGTATACTACTGTCAATGGTATACTACTGTCAATGGTATACTGTCAATGGTATACTACTGTCAATGGTATACTACTGTCAATGGTATACTACTGTCAGTGGTATACTACTGTCAATGGTATACTACTGTGGATGGTATACTACTGTCAGTGGTATACTACTGTCAGTGGTTACTACTGTCAATAGGTATACTACTGTCAGTGGTATACTACTGTCAATGGTATACTACTGTCAATAGTATACTTCTGTCAGTGGTATACTACTGTGGATGGTATACGTCTGTCAGTGGTATACTACTGTCAATGGTATACTACTGTGGATGGATAACGTTGTCAGTGGTATACTACTGTGGATGGTATACTACTGTGAGTGGTATACTGTCAGTGGTATACTACTGTCAATGGTATACTACTGTCAGTGGTATACTACTGTCAGTGGTATACTACTGTCAATGATATACTGCTGTGGATGGTATACTACTGTCTGGTATACTACTGTCAATGGTATATTCCTGTGGATGGTATACTACTGTGAATGGTATACTACTGTGAATGGTATACTACTGTCAGTGATATACTACTGTCAGTGATATACTACTGTCAGTGGTATACTACTGTCAGTGGTATACTACTGTCAGTGGTATGCTACTCTCAGTGGTATACTACTGTCAGTGGTATACTACTGTGAATGGTATACTACTGTGAATGGTATACTAATGTGAATGGCATACTACTGTCAGTGGTATACTACTGTCAGTGGTATACTACTGTCAGTGGTATACTACTGTGGATGGTATACTACTTTCAGTGGTATACTACTGTCAGTGGTATACTACTGTCAATGGTATACTACTGTCAGTGGTATACTACTGTCAATAGTATACTTCTGTGGATGGTATACTACTGTCAATAGTATACTACTGTCAGTGGTACACTACTGTCAATGGTATACTACTGTGAATGGTATACTACTGTCAGTGATATACTGTCAATGGTATACTACTGTGGATGGTATACTACTGTCAATGGTATACTACTGTCAGTGGTATACTACTGTGAATGGTATACTACTGTCAGTGATATACTACTGTCAGTGATATACTACTGTCAGTGGTATACTACTGTCAGTGGTATACTACTGTCAGTGGTATGCTACTCTGTGGTATACTACTGTCAGTGGTATACTACTGTGAATGGTATACTACTGTGAATGGTATACTAATGTGAATGGAATACTACTGTCAGTGGTATACTGCTGTCAGTGGTATACTACTGTCAGTGGTATACTACTGTCAGTGGTATACTACTGTGGATGGTATACTACTTTCAGTGGTATTCTACTGTCAGTGGTATACTACTGTCAATGGTATACTACTGTCAATAGTATACTTCTGTGGATGGTATACTACTGTCAATGGTATACTACTGTGGATGGTATACTACTCAGTGGTATACTACTGTTAATGGTATACTACTGTTGATGGTATACTACTGTCAGTGGTATACTATTGTCAGTGGTATACTACTGTCAATGGTATTCTACTGTCAGTGGTATACTACTATCAATGGTATACTACTGTGGATGGTATACTACTGTCAGTGGTATACTACTGTCAGTGGTATACTGTCAATGGTATACTACTGTCAATGGTATACTACTGTCAATGGTATACTACTGTCAATGGTATACTACTGTGGAGGGTTTATACTTCTGTCAGTATACTACTGTCAATGGTATACTACTGTGGATGGTATACTACTGTCAGTGGTATACTACTGTCAATGGTATACTACTGTGGATGGTATACTACTGTCAGTGGTATACTACTGTCAGTGGTATACTACTGTCAATGGTATACTACTGTCAGTGGTATACTACTGTCAATGGTATACTACTGTCAATGGTATACTGTCAATGGTATACTACTGTCATTGGTATACTACTGTCAATGGTATTCTACTGTCAGTGGTATACTACTGTCAATGGTATACTACTGTGGATGGTATACTACTGTCAGCGGTATACTACTGTCAGTGGTATACTACTGTCAATGGTATACTACTGTCAGTGGTATACTACTGTCAATGGTACACTACTGTCAATAGTATACTTCTGTCAGTGGTATACTACTGTCAGTGGTATACTACTGTGAATGGTATACTACTGTCAATGGTATACTACTGTCAATGGTATACTACTCTCAATGGTATACTGTCAGTGGTATACTACTGTGAATGGTATACTACTGTGAATGGTATACTACTGTCAATGGTATACTACTGTGAATGGTATGCTACTCTGAATGGTATACTACTGTGAATGGTATACTACTGTGAATGTTATACTGCTCCTGTGAATGGTATACTACTGTGAATGGTATACTACTGTGAATGTTATACTGCTGTGAATGGTATACTACTTTGAATGGTATACTATGGATGGTATACTACTCCTGTGGATGGTATACTTCTACTGTCGATAGTATACTACTAGTGTGAATGGTATACTACTGTGGATGGTATACTATGGATGGTATACTACTACTATGGATGGTATACTACAACTGTGGATGATATACTAGTACTGTGAATGGTATACTATGAATGGTATTCTACTACTGTGAATGGTATACTACTATGGATGGTATAATACTCCTGTTGATGGTATACTTCTACTATGGATGGCATACTACTACTGTGGATGGTATACTACTACTGTGGATGGTATACCACTACTACTGTGGATGGTATACTACTACTGTGGATGGTATACTACTACTGTGGATGGTATACTACTACTACTGTGGATGGTATACCACTACTACTGTGGATGGTATACTACTACTGTGGATGGTATACTTACTACTGTGGATGGTATACTACTACTACTGTGGATGGTGTACTACTACTACTGTGGATGGTATACTACTACTACTGCTGAATCACTGTCCTGAGATGATGTATCAAACCATCTGCCAAAATAACTAGCACTACAAGAAGCTTCAAACTTATGTAGTGGAATATCAGTGCTGGGGTAAGGATAACGACGTAGACGTCTCATGTTTACAGTAACCATACACTCCTACCTGGAGTATACCTGGAGAGGGTTTCGGGGGTCAACGTCCCTGCGGCCCGGTCTGAGACCAGGCCTTGTGATTGATCAGGGTCTGATCAACCAGGCTGTTACTGCTGGCCGCACGCAAACTGACGTACGAATTCCAGCCCGGCTGATCAGGTACTGACTTTAGGTGCCTGTCCAGTGCCTTCTTGAAGACAGCCAGGGGTCTATTGGTAATCCCCCTTATGTATGCTGGGAGGCAATTGAACAGTCTTGGGCCCCTGACACTTAATATGTTGTCTCTCAGTGTACTCGTGGCGCTCTGCTTTTCATTGGGGAAATGTTGCATCTCCTGCTGAGTCTTTTGCTTTCATAGGGATTGATTTTCGTGTGCAAGTTTGATACTAATCCCTCTAGGATTTTCCTAGTGTATATTATCATGTATTTTGCCTGCATTCCAGAGAATTCAAATCAAGGGACTTAACCGTTCCCAGTAATTTAGGTACCTTATCGTACTTACGTGTGCTGTGAAAGTTCTTTGTACACTCTCCAGGTCAGCAATTTCGCCTACCTTGAAACGGGCAGTTAGTGTACAGCAGCATTCCATCCTATAGAAAGCAAACGATTTGAAGAGAATCATCATGGGCTTGTCATCCCTAATTTTGAAGGTTCTCATTATCCATCCGATCATTTTTCTAGCAGATGCGGTAGGTACATTTCTGTGGTCTTTGAAGGTGAGATCCTCTGACATTACCACTCCCAGGTCATTCACATCACATTTTTGCTCTATTGTATGGTTAGAATTTGTTGTGTACCCTGATACAGTTTTAATTTTCTTAAGTTTTCCATATCTGAGTAGTTGAAATTTCATTCGTTGACCTTCATATTGTTTTGAGTAGCCCATTTGAATATTTGGTTGATGTCTGCTTGGAGTCTTGCAGTGTCTTCGATGGAGGGCACTGTCATGGGAATTCGGGTGTCATCTGCAAAGGAAGTCACAGAGCTATGACTTTCATCTCTCTCTGTCAGATATGAGGATAAGGAATAGGATGGGGGCGAGTACTGTGCCTTGCGGAACAGAGCTTTTTACTGTAGCTGCCTTAGACTTTATTTACTGTTACTCTTTTTGTTCTGTTTGTTTGGAAGCTATAAATCCATCTACCAACTTTTCCTATTATTCCTTTATCAGCATTTTGTGCGCTACTACACCGTGGTCACACTTGTCGAAGGCTTTCGCAAAGTCTGTGTATACCTACATCTGCATTCTGTTGATCCTCTATATAGCATCCAGGACCTTGGCATAGTGGTCCAGTAGCTGGGACAGGCAGAAGTGACCTGCTCTAAACCCGTGTTGCCCTGGGTTGTGTAATTGATGGGTATCTAGGTGGTTGGCGATCTTGCTTCTTAGAACCCTTTCAAAGATTTTTACGATATGGGATGTTAGTGCTATCAGTCTGTAGTTCTTTGCAGTTGCTTTACTGCCACCCTTGTAGAGTGGGGCTATGCACTAGAAACAAATTTCCTCCAAAATTGCTGGGCTATGTTGCCTTCCCCAATGTTAGAAACAATGGTATAGTGAAGCTGACCTACTGTAGTGGGCTGGCTTGCAAACACATCAAAGATTACAAAAGTGATGCTATCTACAATTAGACCTTTCAGTGTACCACAACATTTAGTACATTCAGTATAGGTAATGTGTATGTCAGCTTATATTATGGTAATGAGGAACTTTACCGCAAGGCATTTTGCTTTAGGAGACATCTGATTGTTCGACACATTGAATAAAATAGCTTGTCGATCTACAAGCTTGACCTACATAACATCAGCCATCTTAATGGAGGCAAGCTTGGTTGCCATAGGGTATGAACTCGACACTACTATTTGTGGATAAGTTGTCGATTCTCAGTGCATATAAAATAAATGATGTAAAGCTACTGCCCTTTGTTAAAAATGTCATCATCACTGAAAACCTGCACATACACCTGGACATACACCTGGTAGAATCTCAGATTAAAGTGTTGAAGAAGGAGATTCTACTTCAGGAGGAAAATAGGAGGCTGAAGCTTCGTCTAGCTGGGTTTGGGAGTGACTGTGAGATGATGGTAGCTGGTGGGGAGGAAAAAGTTACCAGCAGTGATTTGGAGAGTGGCAGCCGCTTTAAGTGGCAAGTGGTTCACAATACAGGAAGAAGGATGATAAGGAATGTTATTAGAGAAGATGCAAAGGTAGGAAATCGATTCTCTGTTCTCCAGGACGAGTGTACTTCAGTGGTTAGTGAGATTAAGGGGATCACTGATTCCCCTGCTTATCACGGTAATAATATTCTGATTGTGGGAGATTCTCAGGTAAGATATATGGACCATGCTTTTTGTAACAGAGGTAGAAAGGTCAGACAAAGGGTGTCTCTCCCAGGAGACATAGTCAACAGGTTGGATAATATTATATCAGGCAATGGGAACAAGCTCATTATCTCTCTTTGTGCTAGTGGAAATGACATCGGGAATGGCAGGAGACAAGAACTGCTGAATAAGTATAGGTCAGCCATAGATGTAGTCAGGTCTAAGGGAGGGATCCCAGTTATATGTAGCATCTTGCCTAGAAGGGGAGTGGGCAATGACTGGATGTCTAGGGCAATTGGTATAAATTGCTGGCTAGACAAGTACTGCAAGGAACTTACAATCCCATTCATTGATAACTGGGACAAATTCTATGGCAAACATGATATGTATGCAAGGGATGGGGTTCATCTCTCTGGGGTTGGAGTGGTTGCATTAGCCAATTCGATTGAGGGGGTCATTGATGACTTGTCTAGGACTTTAAACTTAGAGGTATGGGTGTCTGTGGGAAACAATCGGGCTGCAGTACTAGGGTTGCAAACAGCAGATAAAACCAAGATACCTCAGGAATATGTTTGAAAGACAATATTCAGAATAAAGTTGCTAGTAAAGGCAAAGCAATTAATCAGCAGAGAGAGAGAGTAGATGGCAACTTGAAGAAATTAAAAATGTGTCAGGGTATACCACAAACACTAACCATACAATAGAGCAGAAAAGTAATGTGAAGGACCTGGGAGTGATAATATCAGAGAATCTCGCCTTCAAAGACCACAACAATGTATCTACCTCATCCGCTAGGAAAATGATAGGGTGGATAATGAGAACCTTCAGAAGTAGGGACGCCAAGCCCATGATGATTCTCTTCAAATTGCTTGTGCTCTCTAGGCTGGAATACTGCTCTACACTAATGGCCCCCTGCAAGGCTGGCGACATTGCAGACGTGGAGAGTATACAAAGAACTTTCACAGCACACACAAGTGCAATAAGGCACCTAAACTACTGGGAACGGTTGATGGTCCTTGATCTGTATTCCCTCAAACGCAGGCAAGAGAGATACAAGATAATATACACTTGGAGGGTCCTGGAGGGATTAGTACCAAACTTGCACACGAAAATCACTCCATATGAAAGCAAAAGACTCGCAGGAGATGCAACATTCCCCCGATGAAAAGCAGGGGCGTCACGAGTACACTGAGAGAACACAATAAGTGTCTGGGGCCCAAGACTGTTCATTTGCCTCCCAGCATACATAAGGGGGATTACCAATAGACCCCTGACTGTCTTCAAGAAGGCACTGGACAGGCACCTAAAGTCAGTACCTGACCAACCGGGCTGTGTGTCGTACATCAGCTTGTGTGCGGCCAGCAGTAACAGCCTGGTTGATCAGACCCTGATCCACCATGAGGCCTGGTCTCAGACCGGGTCACGGGGGCGTTGACCCCCGAAACCCTCTCCAGGTAAACTCCAGGAGTGACTAACTCCCTTAAAGTTTACTATACAAATAGTAGGAGTCTAAGAAATAAGATAGATGAGCTAAGATTATTTCCAAGTGGAGGTAATGTAGATATTATTGTTATAACAGAGACCTGGTTCAACTTGAAAGATAGAGAAATGCCTTCTGAATGCAACATAGAGGGTTATAAACTATTCCATACTGATAGGGTCAACAGGAAGGGTGATGGAGTGGAGATGTTTGTCAGATAATTTAAATGTTGTGTTAGACAAGATATAAGATTGGAAACATTGGACACAGAATCTGAACAATCTCCGTCATTTACAAAGGCGTCCAAAGTACCATGAATGCCTTATTTGAGTTGGATTCATCTGAAGGTAGAGTGCTCAACACCTGCTCTCTTTAATATTCTGATGCACAGCCTTGTGTCAAACATGTCTATACAAGATGAGGCTGTCATATGTTACACATCAGACTGCAAGCTCTCCTCGACACCTTGACAACTAGCGGCATTAACTATGGTTTTGACATAGCCACAGACAAGATCTTTCCAAATCGCTAACACTGACATTGAGTTCTGTGAACAAGACACATACTTAGAACTTGAAATCAACAACAGTGTTTTAAGTAACCTGCATCGCAGATTTGAAGGTTGGGCATATAGGCCCAGCCTACTTCCATTAGTATATTTTTTCCACTGGTAACTCCGCATGCTACTGCTCCACTGTATTTGCTTGCAGATGAGGTAGAGCAGTAGCAGGTGGACACTCCCTGGCAGGCATGTGTAGACATCATATAGCACATACCAGGATGTGCTGTATCATGTGTATATCATGGTTGCCTAGTAGTGTCAGTGTCTCCTGTGTTGCAGTATCTGTCCAGACACAGGTACAAGCAGGATCCAGAACGAAATTTGCCGAATTTCTTCGAAAAATGTAAGTGGCGTCCCTGCGACGTCACCCCACAGCATCCCACCGCTGTCACCCCACAGCATCCCACCGCTGTCACCAGTTATCATAGAATAATTACGTAATTGCTCCCCGCTTGCACAGTGACATAATTATTCTATGATAGCAGCAGCATACCAGGATGTGTTGTTTCATGTCTACAACATGCCTGCCAGGTAGTGTCAGTAACATACCAACACATACTCTATGCACCAACAGGCTGAAAGCAAATAGGAGTAATCTAGTCAAATAGAACATCAGTATTAAATTCAGTTTTCTATCAGTGACATCCCTTCCTGCTCACAAACTTCTGCCACTAAGAAAAACAACGAGAATCCACTGTTTAAGAAATTTGTTTGACATGTAGATATCTTGCTGTCCATTGATCACCATGCTTACACTGATGGCTCAGTTCAGCAAATTACAGGCCACAGTGCAGCAGCCTGCAGAATACACAAAGACAACAAGTGTATAAGATTAGTATTCTTTCGAGTGAGGAGAAATGCTACTAATGCCTATTGTGTTCTTTGAAAGAAAGGTCAGCCGATATTATTGCTTCGGGTCCTTTACAACATTTCGTTCGTTGTGTTTGATGGTGCTCTTGCGTTTTGTATACAGAGTTACTTTTGAGTTCTTCATTCTTTGTTTATGGAGGCATTTGGAACTTCCATCATTGACAGTCGTATTATTATCCGCTGTCATCTGCAATACTTAGTTTATATCGTGCAATTTTTTCGCTTTTTCTGCCGAGGATGTTTATGCTTAACCTCAAGTGTTATGAAACTTTGGCTATTTTTTTGTTTGCTAATTATAAGAAACAGTAAAAGTGGCAGACTGCGCCTTGCGACACTCAACTTTTTACTTTGTTAATGCTGCATTTTGCTCTTCATCATCCGTCTTTGCTCTTTCTCCATTTTTATATTCTTCCAAAACCAACCGTAATTGTGTGGTGGTGGAGGATAGAACAGTGAAGTAGTTAGTAGTGGTAGTAATGGTGATGGTGCTGGTAATACTGGTAGTGGTGGTAATAGTGGTGGTAGTCTCCAGGTTTTATAGGTCAGTTTTCCAAAAAAAAAAAAAACTTCGATATTTGGCTCAGGAGAAGAAGGGCGAGTTTAATCCTTTTTCTCTTTTCTTAGATTTTCTTCCTTCTTGATTAATTTTTTCTTACCTGTTCTTACTTATTCTTCCTTCTTACCTCTTCTTACTTCCTTATACTTCCTACTTACCTCTTCTTATTCTTCTTTCTTCTTCTTACTTATTCTTTCTTATACTTCCTTACCTCTTCTTATTCTTCTTTCTTACCTCTTTTTACTTTATTCTTCTTACCTCATCTTATTCTTCTTTCTTACCTCTTCTTATTCTTCCTTCTTGATTACTTTCTTCTTACCACTTCTTACTTTCTTATTCTAGCTTGGATACTTCTTACCTCCTCTTACTTATTCTAACTTGGTTACTTCTTACATCTTCTTACTTTCTTATTCCAGCTTGATTACTTCCTTCTTACTTCTTATTTCTTATTCCAACTTCTTTATTGTCTTATTACATTCTTAGTTTTTTTTTCTTCCCTCTTTACTTGGCTGTTCTTATTTTTGTAACTATTTCTCCTTATCGTTTCTTTCATTTATATTTTATAGTTTCTTTCAAAACTTTTCTTCCTTCATTTATAACGTTTATTCTTAATTTTGATTTCTTTAAATTCTTAACTTTCCTTATTTTCTTTGCTTCATTGTATTATCTTTCTTTACTTTTTTCTTAGTTTTTACTACATTTTTAGTTTTATTCTTAACTTTCTTTGTTGTATTCGTAGTTATTTTTAACATTCTTCCTTCATTCTTACCTTTTCTCATTCATTCTTCCGTCTTCATTACTTTCTTCTTTCTTACATTTTCTTACTTATTCTTCCTTGATCCTATCTTATCTTTTCCCATTTTCTTATTTATTCTTCATTCTTGAGTATTTCTCACCTTGTCTTCCTTATTCTTCCTTCTTCTTCAATCCTTCTTTTTTATTCTTATCATTGTTAATTTTCTTTGATATTTGTTACTTAGTTTTTCTCATATTTTCTTTTATTATTTCTTAATGTTTTCTTGTTCAGAGGAAATTAACATTATTGAAGGAGAGGGAACGGCGATGTTAAGTTGTGTTAACTCTAGATAGTAGTGTATGTCGAGACGACATACGTAACATGACTGAGCTGTCAGCATAGTTGCTGATCCCTGTGTTGTATAGCATATCAGCATCATCCATGTGCTTTAGATAGGAGATCCCTAGGCCTGTGACTGTTTGTGTGACGTCACGGGATACAGCTTGAGTATGAGGCGAGCTAGCTACCTCGGCCTCAGTCGGCGTTTGACACAGGCTAGGACAAGACAGAGGCTGGGCTCCATCTCCCATCATCACAGTCTGATAATATATCGTTACCATCCAACAAGTGTCTACCTTCAACCCTCGATATCTCCTTTTAAGAACCCCTACGATAGTAGCTGGTGGTGGTGGTCCAGGTAGCTGGTGGTGGTGGTCCAGGTAGCTGGTGGTAGTGGTCCAGGTAGCTGGTGGTGGTGGTCCAGGTAGCTGGTGGTGGTGGTCCTGGTAGCTGGTGGTGATCCAGGTAGTTGGTGGTGGTCCAGGTAGCTGGTGGTGGTGGTCCAGGTAGCTGGTGGTGGTGGTCCAGGTAGCTGGTGGTGGTGGTCCTGGTAGCTGGTGGTGGTCCAGGTAGCTGGTGGTGGTGGTCCTGGTAGCTGGTGGTGGTCCAGGAGCTGGTGGTGGTGGTCCAGGTAGCTGGTGGTGGTGGTCCAGGTTGGTGGTGGTGGTCCTGGTAGCTGGTGGTGGTCCAGGTAGCTGGTGGTGGTCCAGGTAGCTGGTTGTGGTGGCCCATGTAGCTGGTGGTGGTGACCCAGGTAGCTGGTGGTGGTCCAGGAACTGGTAGTGGTCCAGGTAGCTGGTGGTGATCCAGGTAGTTGGTGGTGGTCCAGGTAGCTGGTGGTGGTGGTTCAGGTAGCTGGTGGTGGTGGTCTAGGTAGCTGGTGGTGGCCCAGGTAGCTGGTGGTGGTCCAGGTAGCTGGTGATGGTGGTCCAGGTAGCTGGTGGTGGTGATCCAGGTAGCTGGTGGTGGTGGTGGTCCAGGTAGCTGGTGGTGGTGGTCCAGGTAGCTGGTGGTGGTGGTCCAGGTAGCTGGTGGTGGTGGTCCAGGTAGCTGGTGGTGGTCCAGGTAGCTGGTGGTGGCCCAGGTAGCTGGTGGTGGTCCAGGTAGCTGGTGGTGGTGGTCCAGGTAGCTGGTGGTGGTGATCCAGGTAGCTGGTGGTGGTCCAGGTAGCTGGTGGTGGGGGTCCAGGTAGCTGGTGATGGTCCAGGTAGCTGGTGGTGGTGGTCCAGGTAGCTGGTGGTGGTCCAGGTAGCTGGTGGTGGTGGTCCAGGTAGCTGGTGGTGGTGGTCCAGGTAGCTGGTGGTGGTGGTCCAGGTAGCTGGTGGTGGTGATCCAGGTAGCTGGTGGTGGTGGTGGTCCAGGTAGCTGGTGGTGGTGGTCCAGGTAGCTGGTGATGGTGGTCCAGGTAGCTGGTGGTGGTGGTCCAGGTAGCTGGTGGTGTTCGTCCAGGTAGCTGGTGGTGGTGGTCCAGGTAGCTGGTGGTGTTCGTCCAGGTAGCTGGTGGTGGTGGTCCAGGCAGCTGGTGGTGGTCCAGGCAGCTGGTGGTGGTCTAGGTAGCTGGTGGTGGTGGTCCAGGTAGCTGGTGGTGGAGGAGGTAGCTGGTGGTGGTGGTCCAGGAGCTGGTGGTGGGCCAGGGGGCTGGTGGTGGTCCAGGTAGCTGGTGGTGGTGGTCCAGGAGCTGGTGGTGGTGGTCCAGGAGCTGGTAATGGTCCAGGTAGCTGGTGGTCCAGGTAGGTGATGGTGGTCCAGGTAGCTGGTGGTGGTGGTCCAGGTAGCTGGTGGTGGTGGTCCAGGTAGCTGGTGGTCCAGGTAGCTGGTGGTGGTGGTCCAGGTAGCTGGTGATGGTGGTCCAGGTAGCTGGTGGTGGTGGTCCAGGTAGCTGGTGGTGTTCGTCCAGGTAGCTGGTGGTGGTGGTCCAGGTAGCTGGTGGTGTTCGTCCAGGTAGCTGGTGGTGGTGGTCCAGGCAGCTGGTGGTGGTCCAGGCAGCTGGTGGTGGTCTAGGTAGCTGGTGGTGGTGGTCCAGGTAGCTGGTGGTGGAGGAGGTAGCTGGTGGTGGTGGTCTAGGTAGCTGGTGGTGGTCCAGGAGCTGGTGGTGGGCCAGGGGGCTGGTGGTGGTCCAGGTAGCTGGTGGTGGTGGTCCAGGAGCTGGTGGTGGTGGTCCAGGAGCTGGTAATGGTCCAGGTAGCTGGTGGTCCAGGTAGGTGATGGTGGTCCAGGTAGCTGGTGGTGGTGGTCCAGGTAGCTGGTGGTGGTGGTCCAGGTAGCTGGTGGTCCAGGTAGCTGGTGGTGGTGGTCCAGGTAGGTGATGGTGGTCCAGGTAGCTGGTGGTGGTGGTCCAGGTAGGTGATGGTGGTCCAGGTAGCTGGTGGTGGTGGTCCAGGTAGCTGGTGGTGGTGGTCCAGGTAGCTAGTGGTGGTGGTCCAGGTAGCTGGTGGTGGTGGTCCAGGTAGCTGGTGGTGGTGGTCCAGGTAGCTGGTGGTGGTCCAGGTAGCTGGTGGTGGTCCAGGTAGCTGGTGGTGGTGGTCCAGGAAGCTGGTGGTGGTGGTCCAGGTAGCTGGTGGTGGTGGTCCAGGTAGCTAGTGGTGGTGGTGGTCCAGGGGGCTGGTGGTGGTGGTCCAGGTAGCTAGTGGTGGTGGTGGTCCAGGTAGCTGGTGGTGGTGGTCCAGGTAGCTGGTGGTGGTGGTCCAGGGGGCTGGTGGTGGTGGTCCAGGTAGCTGGTGGTGGTGGTCCAGGGAGCAGCTGGTGGTGGTCCAGGGAGCAACTGGTGGTGGTCCAGGGAGCAACTGGTGGTGTTCCAGGGAGCAGCTGGTGGTGATCCAGGGAGCAGTTGGTGGCAGTGGTCCAGGGAACAGTTGCTGGTGGTCCAGGGAGCAGCTGGTGGTGATGGTCCAGGGAGCAGCTGGTGGTGGTGATCCAGGGAGCAGCTGGTGGTGATGGTCCAGGGAGCAGCTGGTGGTGGTGATCCAGGGAGCAGCTGGCAGTGATGGTCCAGGGAGCAACTGGTGGTGGTGATCCAGGGAGCAGCTGGTGGTGATGGTCCAGGGAGCAGCAGCTGGTGGTGGTGGTCCAGGGAGCAGCTGATGGTGGTGGTAGAGGGTGCAGTTGGTGGTGGTCCAGGGAGCAGCTGATGGTGGTGGTAGAGGGAGCACCTTGTGGTGATGGTTGTTGCAACCCCTGAATGTGTTGCAATGATTATTATGTATATATATAATTATCTTTTCATATAATTTTATATTGCTTATATTTGCGATAATAGCTAAATCGTAAATGTATTGCTTTATATTATTATTTGACTTTGTTATGTTGTTAGGTAGGATGTAACATATTATGTGCTCAGTTCAAGTCTTGATTGTCTAACTACTGTAATTATCGCTCTTTGCTCGTTTCCCTGCCGGCTTCTTGCTAGGCAGCGACCCCACGGAGCTATCACGTGATCGAGGGGGGGGGTGTAATCACCTCGCCTGAAGTATTCAGTCTGGCCTAGACTGTCTTGGTGGTTGGACAGATTGTCTGTCTCATTATTCTTGTTAGTTCTGTAGAACTCTGTTCACAGAACATTGTATAGACTTAGTGATTTTCGACGTTGTACTGAGGTTGTGTGTCGCATAGACACTCTGAGCAACTCAGCTCCTGAGCTGTAGCTTCTGACCTAACTTGTACTGGTATCTGTGTATTATCACAGTCGGGGATTTTCTTATGCTGAATTTAGATTCAGTAGTATGGGAGTTTTGTGACTTTTGTGGAGGATCTGCTGATGGTCCCTACTTAGAGTCGTTATATTATCTCCTTGTCCTGGTTGTGTCGCAGTTGCTTGTTGTATTGCTATTGGGCGTAGCATTCTTTTTTGTTCAAGCAGACTGTTCTGGTTGCCAGTCAGTCAAGAAGTTAGTTTATTTGAGGACTTTGTCAGTCACTTGTTTAAGTCTAGTCGAGTCGTGAGACATAGCGAACTACTTAGAGCACTTACGCACATACTTACAAACTTACTTGTACATACTTATAATGTATTATTAAATGTTAATGTACCAGACGGTACTTAAGAATTATAAATGTGATATGTGCTTTCAGCACAATACTATTGTATACGAGAGAAGTGATTATTGTTAATTTGTTTGAAGTGATTGATTTAATTTAATTTGATGATATACCTCCAGACTTAATAAATTTATTAAATTTTAATTTCTCTAGTTAGTAGCCTACCAGTTGTAATCCTGAAGCACTATTGAATCATACTGAATTCTAATGGATAATTGGACAAGGATACTGACTAATTGTTACGAAAACCCAGTAACAGGCTGGATGCTAGAAGGGCAGTCCTTTCTAGCATTCACTGGAGATCTCTAAGCTTTTAGAATCGCGTTTTTTGTAACAATGGTCCAGGGAGCAGTTGGTGGTGGTCCAGGGAGCAGCTGATGGTGATGGTAGAGGGAGCAGCTGGTCGTGATGGTCCAGGGAGCAGCTGGTGGTGGTCATGGGAGCACCTGATGGTGGTGGTAGAGGGAGCAGTTGGTGGTGGGGGTAGAGGGAGTAGCTGGTTTTTGTGGTCCAGAGAACAGCAGGTGGTGGTGGTCCAGGGAGCAACTGGTGGTGGTGGTGGTGGTTCAGGGAGCAACTGGTGGTGGTTGTCCAGGGAGCAGCTGGTGGTGGTGGTAGAGGGAGCAGCTGGTGGTGGTGGTAGAGGGAGTAGCTGGTGGTGGTGGTCCCGGGAGCAGCTGGTGGTGGTGGTCCCGGGAGCAGCTGATGGTGGTGGTAGAGGGAGCAGCTGGTGGTGGTGGTAGAGGGAGTAGCTGGTGGTGGTGGTCCAGGGAACAGCAGGTGGTGGTGGTCCAGGGAGAAGCTGGTGGTGGTGGTTCAGGGAACAGCATGTGGTGGTGGTACAGGGAGCAGTTGGTGGTGGTGGTCCAGGGAGACACTGGTGCTGGTGGTCCAGGGAGACACTGGTGGTAGTGGTCCAGAGAGCAGCTGGTGGTGGTGGTTCAGGGAGCAGCTGGTGGTGGTGGTCCAGGGAGACACTGGTGGTGGTGGTGGTCCAGGGAGACACTGGTGGTGGTGGTGGTGGTCCAAAGAGCAGCTGGTGGTGGTGGTCCAGAGAGCAGCTGGTGGTGGTAGTCCAGAGAGCAGCTGGTGGTGGTGGTCCAGAGAGCAGCTGGTGGTGGTGGTCCAGAGAGCAGCTGGTGGTGGTAGTCCAGAGAGCAGCTGGTGGTGGTGGTCCAGAGAGCAGCTGGTGGTGGTGGTTCAGGGAGCAACTGGTGGTGGTGGTCCAAGGAGACACTGGTGGTGGTGGTCCAGGGAGCAGCTGATGGTGGTGGCCCAGGGAGACACTGGTGGTGGTGGTGGCCCAGGGAGCAGCTGGTGGTGGTAGTCCAGGGAGACACTGGTGGTGGTGGTGGTCCAGGGAGACACTGGTGGTGGCGGTGGTCCTGGGAGCAGCTGGTGGTGGTGGTCCAGGGAGACACTGGTGGTGGTGGTGGTCCAGGGAGACACTGGTGGTGGTGGTGGTCCAGGGAGCAGCTGGTGGTGGTGGTTCAGGGAGACACTGGTGGTGGTCCAGGGAGCAGCTGGTGGTGGTGGTCCAGGGAGACACTTGTGGTGGTGGTGGTGGTCCAGGTAGACACTGGTGATGGTGGTGGTCCAGGGAGCAGCTAGTGGTGGTGGCCCAGGGAAACACTGGTGGTGGTGGTTGTCCAGGGAGCAGCTGGTGGTGGTGGTCCAGGGAGACACGGGTGGTGGTCCAGGGAGCAGCTAGTGGTGGTGGTCCTGGGAGACACTGGTGGTGGTGGAGGAAGATTAGTGGTGGAGGAAGATTAGTGGTGGAGGAAGATTATTGGTGGAGAAAGATTAGTGGCGGAGAAAGATAAGTGGTGGAGGAAGATAAGTGGTGGAGGAAGATAAGTGGTGAAGGAAGATAAGTGGTGAAGGAAGATAAGTGGTGAAGGAAGATAAGTGGTGGAGGAAGATAAGTGGTGGAGGAAGATTAAGTGGTGGAGGAAGATAAGTGGTGGAGGAAGATAAGTGGTGGAGGAAGATAAGTGGTGGAGGAAGATAAGTGGTGGAGGAAGATAAGTGGTGAAGGAAGATAAGTGGTGAAGGAAGATAAGTGGTGAAGGACGATAAGTGGTGGAGGACGATAAGTGGTGGAAGAAGATAATTGGTGGATTGAGATTAGTGGTGGGGGAAGATTAGTGATGGAGGAAGATTAGTGGTGGAGGGAGATTGGTGGTGGAGGAAGGTTAGTGGTGGAGGAAGATTAACGGTGAAGGAAGATTAACGGTGAAGGAAGATTAACGGTAAAGGAAGATTAGTGATTGAGGAAGGGGAGACTGGAAGACCCTTATTGAATTGAGTGTGAAGAATGGTTAGCAATTGATAAGCACCCTGGGCCACTTGGCACCCAGGCCCACTTGGCACCCATGCACCCACGCCCACTTGGCACCCACACCCACTTGGCACCCACGCACTCACACCCACTTGGCACCCACACACCCACACCCACTTGGCACCCATGCACCCACACGCACTTGGCACCCACGCACCTACACCCACTTGGCACCCACGCCCACTTGGCACCCATGCTCACTTGGCACCCATGCACCCACACCCCCTTGGCACCCACACCCCCTTGGAACCCACGCCCACTTGGGACCCATGCACCCACACCCACTTTGCACCCACTCCCACTTGGCACCCATGCACCCACACCCACTTAGCACTCACGCCCACTTGGTACCCACTCCCACTTGGCACCCACGCCCACTTGGCACCCACGCCCACTTGGCACCCACGCACCCACACCCACTTGGCACCCACACCCCCTTGGAACCCATGCCCACTTGGGACCCATGCACCCACACCCACTTGGCCCCACACCCACTTTGCACCCACTCCCACTTGGCACACACACACCCACACCCACTTGGCACCCACGCCCACTTGGCGCTCACCAATCTACTTTTATTACTCTCCCACCCACATTTCCACTCACATTTCACTATTTTTTCTGCCAGAAACTTTCCAAACAGAAAATATTTTTCACACTGATCCATTCTTTATGTCCCGCTAACTTAGCTTGGTAACCCTTGGCCTGCTGACAACTGCCAGACTTGGCTTGTCCTGCTGACAGCTGCCAGACTTGGCTTGTCCTGCTGACAGCTGCCAGACTTGGCTTGTCCTGCTGACAGCTGCCAGACTTGGCTTGTCCTGCTGACAGCTGCCAGACTTGGCTTGTCCTGCTGACAGCTGCCAGACTTGGCTTGTCCTGCTGACAGTTGCCAGAGTTAGCTGGTTCTGCTATCCTGCTGACAGTTGCCAGAGTTAGCTGGTTCTGCTATCCTGCTGACAGTTGCCAGAGTTAGCTGGTTCTGCTATCCTGCTGACAGCTGCCAGTCTGAGCTTGGTAAAGCTTGTTATAATGTCTCACTGACAGCCGCCAGACTTTGTTGTAGAAGCTGATAATTATAATTGTAATAATAATGATAATAGTGACGTTAAAAGCAAAATTCAGGAATTGTCTAGTTATTATGAGACAAAAATTTTAATCGTAGAGATCGTATAGACATATTAATTAACACAGAGTATTTCCTGAATATTGTAGAAGGTTCTGGGACATCGGGTGTTGTCACTTGACAAAATGACGGCATTTATTCCTGGTTTATTAACTAGGAGGTTGCAAACAATAGCTACATTCTGTATATAGATTATCTACAAGTAATGTAATATCTTAAATTACATGACCTGTTCTCATCGGTTAGAAGCTTAGAGCTGACTGTTAAATATCTCTGAGTTACTCTACCTCATGCTATCTGCAAACTGTGAGGCCTAGCCCACCCATATGGGGTGGGGTGTGTAGGGGCCCGTGGGTGGGGGTGGTTGGCATTCGGCCGGACTTTCCTCATTCAGAGAGATGAAGATTGAGACACTTATGCAACATATGGGAATCTTTATTGAGGAAACGTTTCGCCACACAGTGGCTTCATCAGTCCAGTACAAATCAGAAGGGTGTAAGGAGAAAAGAAATTTGAGGTAATCAGTCCCTCAGCCTGAAGGCGATGTATTCAGCCCATTAATCTTGTAGGAAGTACAGCATAGGGCCGTAGACGTGGCTGATGTACTGTAGTCAGGTGAGGCGAAGCAGGCGGCGGCGGGGTCATAGTGGTACCATCCACTAGTCGATGTAGGTCTTCGTCCAAAGGTTGGACAAGGTTGAAGAATTCTTTGTATCAAGAAGACCTATATCGACTAGTGGATGGTACCACTATGACCCTGCCTCCTCCTGCTTCGCCTCACCTGACTACAGTATATAAGCCACGTCTACGGCCCTGATACAGAGTTTCCAGGTTCGAGTCCTGCTGTGGACGTAGAGACAATGTGTGTGTGTGTGTGTGTGTGGTGTGTGTGTGTGGTGTGTGTGTGTGTGTGTGTGTGTGTGTGTGTGTATGTGTGTGTATGTATGTATGTATGTATATGTATGTATATTTTGTATGTATATTATAATATATATATATATATATAATATATATATATATATATTATATATATATATATATATTATTTTATATATATTGCAACCCTGAATGGGTTGCAATGATTATTATGTTATATATATATATTTTTATTTTTTTCATATAATTTTATATTGCTTGTATTTGCGATAATAGCTAAATCGTAAATTTTTTGGGTTTTTATTATTTGACTTAGCTTCCTTTGGTTAGGTAGGAATGTAACATATTATGTGCTCAGTTCAAGTCTTGATTGTCTAACTACTGTAATTATTGCTCTTTGCTTGTACTCTGCCGGCTTCTGTTTCTGAGCTGCAGCTGCCCCACGGAGCTATCACGTGATCGAGGGGGGGTTTTCCTCACCTCCCCTTTGAATTTATTCAGTTGGCCCTAGACTGTCTTGGTGGTTGGACAGATTGTCTGTCTCATTATTCTTGTTAGTTCTGTAGAACTCTGTTCACAGAACATTGTTTTAGACTTAGTGTTTTCGACGTTGTACTGAGGTTGTGTGTCGCATAGACACTCTGAGAAAATCAGGTCCTGAGCTGTAGCTTCTGACCTAATTGTACTGGTAAATTTTGTATTGTCACAGTCGGGATTTTCTTATTCTGAACTTAGATTCAGTAGTATGGGAAATTTGGTGACTTTTGTGGAGGATCTGCTGATGGTCCCTACTTAGTGTCGTTATATTACTCCTTGTTCCTGATATTGTGTCGAGTTGCTTGTTATATTTGCTATTGGGTTTAGCATTTTTTTTTGTTGTTCAAGCAGACTGTTCTGATTGCCAGTTGGTCAAGAAGTTAGTTTTTTTGAGGACTTTGTCAGTCATTGTTTAAGTCTAGTCGAGTCTTGAGGGCATAGCGAACTACGTAGAGCACTTACACACATACACAAACTTACTTGTAAAATTTTGTAATATCTTATTAATTGTTAATGTACCAGACGGTACTTAAGAATTATAAATGAGATATGTGCTTTCAGGGACAATAAATTGTATACGAGAGAATTGATTTATTATTATTTTGATTATTAATTTAATTTAAATTTGATAATATACCTCTAGACTTAATAAATTTATTAAATTTTATTTCTCTAGTTAGTAGCCTACCAGTTGTAATCCTGAAGCACTATTGAATCATACTGAATTCTAATGATAATTGGACAAGGATACTGACTATTGTTACAAAAACCCAGTAGTAACAGGCTGGATGCTAGAAGGGCAGTCCTTTCTAGCATTCACTGGAGATCTCTAAGCTTTTAGAATGCGTTTTTTGTAACATATGTATATATATAATATATATATATATATATATATATATATATATATATATATATATATATATATATATATATATATATATGAGATGTTATCAACAAAATTTTGTTGAAAATAAGAAAAGTTTTGGAGTGAGATTAACAAGTTAAGAAAGCCTAGAGAACAAATGGATTTGTCAGTTAAAAATAGGAGAGGAGAGTTATTAAATGGAGAGTTAGAGGTATTGGGAAGATGGAAGGAATATTTTGAGGAATTGTTAAATGTTGATGAAGATAGGGAAGCTGTGATTTCGTGTATAGGGCAAGGAGGAATAACATCTTGTAGGAGTGAGGAAGAGCCAGTTGTGAGTGTGGGGGAAGTTCGTGAGGCAGTAGGTAAAATGAAAGGGGGTAAGGCAGCCGGGATTGATGGGATAAAGATAGAAATGTTAAAAGCAGGTGGGGATATAGTTTTGGAGTGGTTGGTGCAATATTTTAATAAATGTATGGAAGAGGGTAAGGTACCTAGGGATTGGCAGAGAGCATGCATAGTTCCTTTGTATAAAGGCAAAGGGGATAAGAGAGAGTGCAAAAATTATAGGGGGATAAGTCTGTTGAGTGTACCTGGTAAAGTGTATGGTAGAGTTATAATTGAAAGAATTAAGAGTAAGACGGAGAATAGGATAGCAGATGAACAAGGAGGCTTTAGGAAAGGTAGGGGGTGTGTGGACCAGGTGTTTACAGTGAAACATATAAGTGAACAGTATTTAGATAAGGCTAAAGAGGTCTTTGTGGCATTTATGGATTTGGAAAAGGCGTTTTGACAGGGTGGATAGGGGGGCAATGTGGCAGATGTTGCAAGTGTATGGTGTAGGAGGTAGGTTACTGAAAGCAGTGAAAAGTTTTTACGAGGATTGTGAGGCTCAAGTTAGAGTATGTAGGAAAGAGGGAAATTTTTTCCCAGTAAAAGTAGGCCTTAGACAAGGATGTGTGATGTCACCGTGGTTGTTTAATATATTTATAGATGGGGTTGTAAGAGAAGTAAATGCGAGGGTCTTGGCAAGAGGCGTGGAGTTAAAAGATAAAGAATCACACACAAAGTGGGAGTTGTCACAGCTGCTCTTTGCTGATGGGCACTGTTGCTCTGGGAGATTCTGAAGAGAAGTTGAGAGATTGGGGGATGAATTTTGGTAGGGGTCAAAAGAAGAAAATTAAAGGTGAATACAGGAAAGAGTAAGGTTTGAGGAAAAAAGATTAGGTGATGAAAGATTGGATTCAGGGAAACCGGCAGGCCGGACTTGAGTCCTGGAGATGGGAAGTTACAGTGCTGCATCTGAAGGAGGGTGTGTTAATGTTGCAGTTTAAAAACTTAGATGTAAAGCACCTTTGGCAAGAAGTGATGGAGTGAATGATGGTGAAATTTTTTTATATGGGCCACCATGCCTGATGGTAATCGGCGGTGTGATAATAAAAAAAAATAAATAAAATATATATATATATATATATATATATATATATATATTATATATATATATATATATATATATATATATATATTTTTATATATATATATATATTATTCTCTTATTCTCTTTCTCTTCTCATCCTCCCTTTTTTTATCTTTCCTCTCTTTCTCCATACTTCTCTCTCCTTTCTGTCCCCCATTTCGACCTCCTTCACTCCTCTCTTCTATCGTTTTATCTTCCTTCTTTTCTCTCTTCTACCTCTCTCTTCCCTCTCCTCTGTTTCCCCTCCTCTACGGTTTTCACTTCCCTCCCCTGCCTTCCCTGTCTCCTCTTAGCTTTCCCTTCTGCTGTTTTTCTGCTGTCCACTGTTGTCCGGGGATATAGGAGTGCTGGTTGTGGCGTGAGCGGCGCCCCCGGGTCGTATACACAACATTCTTGCCGCTGCGCTACACACCTGCTCGGTGCATGATGCTCCAGGTGCCTGTCTTGTGTATGTTGGGAAAAAAAAATACGAGCTCATCTCTCAGGCAAAACCTGGCTCTGTTCTCTCTGGCTTCCAGATGCATATAATGGGAATTTAAGAGAGTTCATCCCTGAGCCTGGCACTGTGTTCCCTTGATGAAAAGTGCTGTGATGAGAATAACTGTGTTTATCAGGCCTCAGTGAATAAATAGTTGTTACTTTGGGTGTTAGCGAGATGATTCATGGAAGAGATTGTAATCTTGTATATCAGGTGATTTAGTCGATGTTCAGTACATTGTAATACACACTCGAGTATCTTATCAGAGACAGAAATGTCGTATTTCTTGCTCTATATCTATATAAGATAAAGTGTACAAGTTTGTGGCTTCGTCTTAATTCCGCTCGACGCTGGGTCACCGTACCATTCCTTTGAAATACTTATGACCGGTTTCCAGAGTTCTTCCTTCGCTGCTCGCAGGTTGTAGTGTTTTGGACGATGGATGTTGACGCAGTGTTCTGTTTTTGTACACTGGTATCCCTGATTTCTCCGGATTTATAGAATTTTACACTTATTCCCACATGTCTCACACCAGTCAGTTGATATTGCAGTGTGTAGCTTTGGATCCATCCCCTCAAGTATCTTTCATTCATATATTGTATGTATCTCTTCTCTGGCGGATTTATCTCACAACTTGAAGAGTGAGCACAGAACAATGTTCTTGATGTGAGAACACGAGTCATCTGAATAAGAGTTACTGCTGTTATTTCATTATGTTGCATTTGCTTTGTCTTCCCTAATGGATAGATCAGTCTTTTACATGTTCTTTTCCTGCTGGATGGTGTTTGTGAAACCTGACACTAGGTCATAATACCGTGGTCACTGTGACCCCTGACACTGGGTCAGAGTACCGTGGTGGCTGTGACCCTTGACACTGGGTTACATTACTATGGTGGCTGTGACCCCTGAAACTGGGTCACATCGTGGTGGCTATTTGTAACCCCCAGACACTGGGTCACAATACTCGCCTAGTTGTGGTTGCAGGGGTCGATTCATAGCTCCTGGCCCCGCCTCTTCACTGGCCACTACTGGGGCACTCTCCCTGCACCATGAGCTTTATCATACCTCTTCTTAAAGCTGTGAATGAATCCTCCCTCCACTACATCGCTTCCCAAACTATTCCACTTCCTGACTACTCTGTGACTGAAGAAATACTTCCTAACATCTCAACTTCTTGTTGCTGTGTCCCATCTCTGGAACATACTGTCTCGGTCTACTTTGTCAATTCCTCTCGGTATTTTGTATGTCGTTATCATGTGTCCCCTATCTCTCCTGTCCTCCAGTGTTGTCAGGTCGATTTCTTTTAACCTCTCCTCGTAGGCCATACCCCTTAGTTCTGGGACTAGTCTTGTTTCAAACCTTTGCACTTTCTCTAGTTTCTTTACGTGCTTGGCTAGGTGTGGGTTCCAAACTGATGCTGCATACTGTGTGTGTGTGTGTGTGTATAGTCACCTATTTGTACTCGCCTGTTTGTGGTGTCAGGGGTCGAGTCATAGCTCCTGGCCCCGCTTCTTCGCTGGTCGCTACTGGGTCGACTCTCTCCTTGCTCCATGGACTTTATTGTGTCTCCTTTTAAGGCTATGTATGGTTTCTTCCTCCAGTACATTACTCTTCAGATTGTTCCACTTACTGATAACTTCATGACTGAAGAAACACTTGCTAACATCCCTGTGACTCATTTGAGTCTTCAACTACCAGTTGTGACCTCTTTTTGCTGTGTCACGTCTCAGAAACATCCTGTCCCTATCCAACTTGTCAGTTCCTCTCTGTATTTTGTGTGTTATCATTCATATCCCTCCTTTCCTCCAGTGTCCAGAGTCGTCAGGTCGATTTCCGTTAACTTCTCCTCCCCTTAGCTCCGGGGCTAGTCTTGTTGCAAATTTTGCACTTTCTCTAATATAGGCCTGACGTACAAGGTGTACAGTCTTGAACGATTCCTTACCAAGGTGCCGAAACGCTATTCTTCGGTTTGCTAGGCGCCCATATGCTGCAGCAGTTATTTGGTTGATGTGCGCCTCAGGAGATGTGCTCGGTATTACACTCACCCCAAGATCCTTTTTCCTTGAGTGAGGTTTGCAGTCTTTGACCTCTTAGCCTGTACTCTGTCGGCAGTTTTCTTTGATCTTCCCTAATCTTAATGAATTGGTACTTGGTGGGGTTAAACTCAGGACCCAGTTGCTGGACCAGGCTTACAGGCTGTCCAGTTACCTCTGTAGTCCTGTGTGTGTGTGTGTGTGTGTGTGTGTGTGTGTGTGTACTCACCTAGTTCTCACCTAGTTGAGGTTGCGGGGGTCGAGTCCGAGCTCCTGGCCCCGCCTCTTCACTGATCGCTACTTGGTCACTCTCCCTGAGCCGTGAGCTTTATCATACCTCTGCTTAAAGCTATGTATGGATCCTGCCTCCACTACATCGCTTCCCAAACTATTCCACTTACTGACTAATCTGTGGCTGAAGAAATACTTCCTAACATCCGTGTGATTCATCTGTGTCTTCAACTTCCAACTGTGTCCCCTTGTTACTGTGTCCAATCTCTGGAACATCCTGTCTTTGTCCACCTTGTCAATTCCTCTCAGTATTTTGTATGTCGTTATCATGTTCCCCCCTATCTCTCCTGTCCTCCAGTGTCGTCAGGTTGATTTCCCTTAACCTCTCCTCGTAGGACATACCTCTTAGCTCTGGGACTAGTCTTGTTGCAAACCTTTGCACTTTCTCTAGTTTCTTTACGTGCTTGGCTAGGTGTGGGTTCCAAACTGGTGCCGCATACTCCAATATGGGCCTAACGTACACGGTGTACAGGGTCCTGAAGGAATCCTTATTAAGATGTCGGAATGCTGTTATGAGGTTTGCTAGGCGCCCATATGCTGCAGCAGTTATTTGGTTGATGTGCGCTTCAGGAGATGTGCCTGGTGTTATACTCACCCCAAGATCTTTTTCCTTGAGTGAGGTTTGTAGTCTCTGGCCCCCTAGACTGTACTCCGTCTGCGGTCTTCTTTGCCCTTCCCCAATCTTCATGACTTTGCACTTGGTGGGATTGAACTCCAGGAGCCAATTGCTGGACCAGGTCTGCAGCCTGTCCAGATCCCTTTGTAGTTCTGCCTGGTCTTCGATCGAGTGAATTCTTCTCATCAACTTCACGTCATCTGCAAACAGGAACACCTCAGAGTCTATTCCTTCCGTCATGTCGTTCACAAATACCAGAAACAGCACTGGTCCTAGGACTGACCCCTGTGGGACCCCGCTGGTCACAGGTGCCCACTCTGACACCTCGCCACGTACCATGACTCGCTGCTGTCTTCCTGACAAGTATTCCCTGATCCATTGTAGTGCCATCCCTGCAGTTGAGTTTCAATTTATATTATGTAACAACGTGTGGGCTGCTGTATGCTGGAAATTTTTTGTACGCTAGTGGACAAGGTCAGTTGACACTGACCGTCTGTAGTCAGTGTTGAGGATTGTGTTTTTTCCTTTAACTATCTAGTCGAACGTCTCCTGAGTTTTTTTCTCGTACATCTTTAGGTCTTTGCAGCATCTACGCATCATTATAAAATGATGATATAGTTATTGACAGTGGCTGACAGCACATTTGATTGTCGCAGCCAGGCCTCAGACCAGGGCTCCTTGTTGAGCACCAGGTTGATTGTACTAGTGGCCCGCAGGTGCCCAGAACTGTTACAGCTCGATTCATATGATAATTGTAAAGTAAAAGGACACAAGTGCAACTAATGTGACATTTTATTGTGGCAACGTGAAACAGCAAGAAACCTCGACACCCGCCTCAATGAACACATTTACGCATGTAGGAACGATAACTTAACGCCTGTGTACAACACCGAAATTCCACCAATCATCTCATGAAATTCAGGGACGCCCAACTAGTGATCAAAGAAACTAATTTCCGCAGACGCAAGTGCCTTGAATTTTCACTAATAGCTGTTTCTAATACAATTAAACAAAACAAAGGCAGCTTCACCATCTCTGAAG
Organism: Cherax quadricarinatus; assembly: GCF_026875155.1. Taxonomy (NCBI): domain Eukaryota; kingdom Metazoa; phylum Arthropoda; class Malacostraca; order Decapoda; family Parastacidae; genus Cherax; species Cherax quadricarinatus. The sequence continues at coordinate 19,376,042 of NC_069402.1, forward strand.
TCTTAGCAAGAATCCTCCTGAAAACAGTAAACCCTGCCATCACATAGTCTCTCCTGTTAATACTACACAAGCACATTACAGAGAATGAACATTGAAACAGGCCTTCTCTTTCCAACCTCCAATAGAAATATTTGTCTAACCTATTTTTATGTTTTCCAAGTAATAGCTTTTATATCCTTTTACTCATGCGCAAGTTAATTGTTCTTACATATTGTATTACTACTACTACTACTACTACTACTACTACTACTACTACTACTAGTATTGCATCTCACACTGAGCCTATATATACCCTCTGTGTCCATGTACTGTTTGTAACGGCTTGATAAAGCTCCTGGAGAGCGAAACGTCGCCGCAATAAAATGTCACATTATTATTATTATTAAAGATTAGCCGGTATTTTCCCGGCCCGGGCCTTTTCCAAGTGGTGGCCCGGCCTTGACTCCCATGGGAGGAGGCACAAGTACCTCCTCATCTTTGGGACTAACTGTCCCCAGGCCTAGCCACAAGCTAGGCCTCTCTGGTCTGCCATCCCCGCCCCAAGGGGGCAAATGGGAATGACAGTCGTATGAGCTAAAGGCTCGGGCTCAGGCACCTACCCTACCCTAGAAGGGTTAGGCATGGTATCGATGCTCTATATGAATGTCACATTAGTTGCACTTGTGTCCTTTTACTTTACATATTGTCGGTAATTCTGCCAACATTATTACAACATGTGATAATTGTAGGTGTGTAAAACATGTATGTAACAATTAGGTATCTTTATTCCCGAACGTTTCGCCTACACGCTAGGCTTTTTCAGTCGACTACAGAGATGATTAAATGCAGAGAGAGCAGTAGTAGTCACCTCGCCTCTGAAGAGGTCTGCTGTGGAAGCGAAACATTTCAAGAATAAAGATACCTAATTGTTACAAATGTGTTTTACTAATTTACTGTCGGTATTGTATTAATATATTAAAGTCTAGTAATTATAGCAGGTAGCTGTCCAGCGATAGTTGTGATATTTGTTGGTAGTATTTCGAAGTCTTGTACTCAGTGCTGCCCTGGTCTTCACTTGGTTTATTACATACTTTCTTCACTATATGTCGACCCAGTAGTTATGTTCATCTTGTGTCTAGAGTTCCTTGTCACCTTCACACATGTTTGACACTGCATTTACGCTTCTCTGCTCCCCAACAGGTATCAGTAAGGCTGATCCGTCATGCAGGTATTGTTTAAGCTAGTCCCTTCTACAGATATTGTTTAAGCTGGCCCTACTACAAGTATTGTTCAAGCTGGTCCCTCCCCGCGGCGTGGAGTTTGAACCATTCCTGGGTGTAAGTGCTCTTCAGGTGGCTGACCTGAATTGCGGAGAAAAGAAAATAAGAGGAAGCGGGGAAGAGCCAGGGATCAGAGGAGCCAAGAGATGAGATGAGCTAGGGATGAGAGGAGGCAAGGATTAGAGGAGTCAGGGATGAGAGGAGCCAAAGGATGAGAGGAGCCAAGAGATGAGAGGGCCCAAGGGATGAGAGGAGCCAAAAGATGAGAGGGCCCAAGGGAAATGAGAAGGAGCCAAGGATCAGAGTAGCCAAGGGATGAGAGGAGCTACAGTGGCAAGGTGGCTGAAATAACGACCATCACCTCCAACACCTTCTCTGAACCTGTATTTGACCACTCTTACCAGCAGTTGCCCCCCCCCTCCTACCCTTCCATCCCCCCTTTCCTTCCCCTACCTTCTTTCCTTCCTTCCTCTTCCTTCTTTCCTTCCATCCAGATAATTGCCAGGCTGCTTTAAAGGATTCTTTTCAACATGTACGAAAGTTGCCTCTCCATAATGCTTAAACTTAGTTGGCACATGGCTAGGATATTTGTATGTAATATCTATCTCTCTATCTCTCTCTCTCTCTTTAGAGTAAGGATTCCTAACTTCATTTGATATAGGTGAGTACAAATAGGAAGCGCGTCTGTCAGGCGCTCAGTAGACGGAGGATCAAGCCTTCACCACGTCTTGCGCTGAATGACCCACATGGGTTAAAGCGCTTAAAAAAGAATTGACCATTAATTAAACCTAACTTTATTTACAAGCTAAGAGCTGTTACCTACAAACAGTTCATTTAAAAACCTATTTATGGTTATGAGACATTCAAGTATGAAACAGGATGAAGTTGGAGCCATCTTTGGACCAGCAATTTCATTTGATCAGCTGACTGTTTTCGTTGATATTAAAGCTGTACACAACCCCACACACACACACACACACACACACAACACACACACAAAACACAACCCCACACACACAAGGTGCAGGGAGGCAAAAACTAAGTGCACTACAGAATGGGGAAAAAATACAGACGACAAAGACCCAGGAAAAAAGAGATTAGTCGGAGAGCCAGAAACGAGTATTTCACGATTAGGAGGAGGCCCAGCGATAGTACGAAAACGACATAGCATCAAAAGTCAAGTCTGACCCGAAGCTGTTGTATAGCTACATAGGAGGAAGACAACTGTCAAGGACCAGGTAATCAGGCTGAGGAAAGAAGGAGGGGAGCTCACAAGAAACGACCAAGAAGTATGTGAGGAGCTGAACATGAGATTTAAGGAAGTATTTACAGTGGAGACAGAAAGGGCTCTGGGAAGTCAGAATAAGGGGGTACACCAACAAGAGATATGCCAATAAGTGCTGGACGAAATATACACAACCGAGGAGGCGAAGAAGCTGGTAAGTGATATTGATACCTCAGAGGTGGCGTGACTGGACAATATTTCTCCGTGGGTCCTTAGAGAGGGAGCAGAAACAGTGTGTGTGCCACTAACAGTTTTCAACACATCCATTGAAACTGGAAAACACCTGAGGTATGCAAGAAGGCATATATAGTCCCATTTTTTAAGAAACGAGACAGACACGAGGCACTAAACTATAGAAAGTGTCACTGACGTGTGTAGTATGCAAAGTCATGGAGAAGATTATTAGGAGAAGAGTGGTGGAGCACCTGGAATGGAACAAGCTTATAAACGACAACCAGCACGGATTCAGGGAAGGAAAATGTGTGACAATCATACTGGAGTTTTATGACAAGGTAACAGAAGTAAAAACATGAGAGAGGGGGGTGGTAGATTGCATTTTCTTGGCCCGCAGAAGGCCTTTCGACACAGTTTCTCACAAGAGATATATGTAAAAGTTAGAGGATCTGGCACACATAACAGGAAAGGCGCTGCAGTGGATCAGAGAATACCTGACAGGGAGGGAACAACGAGTCATGGTACTTGACGAGGTATCAGAGTGGGCGCCTGTGACGAGAGGGGTTCCACAGGGGGCAGTTTTAGGACCAGTGCTATTTTTGGTATATGTGAATGACATGTCCCTGTTTGCAGATGATGTGAAGTTAATGAGCAGAATTAAATCGGATGAGGATCAGACAGGACTATAAAGAGACTTGGACAGGCTGGAAGCCTGGTCCTGCGACTGGCTTTTCGAATTTTCCCCTGCCAAATGCAAAGTAATGAAGTTCGGGGAAGAGCAAATAAGACCGCAGACAGAGTTTAGGCTATGTGGCCGAAGACTGCAAACCTCATTCAAGAAAAAGGATCTTGGCGTGAGTATAATACCGAGCACCTCTCCTGTGGCGCAAATCAACTAGATAACTGCTGCAGCATGTGGGTGCCTGGCAAACCTGAGAATAGCGTTCCGATACTTCAGTAAGGAATCATTCAAGACTACATCGTGTATGTCAGGTCTATACTGGAGTATGCAGCACCATTTTGGAACCCACATCTCATCAAGCATGTCGAGAAATTAAAGTAAGCGTGAAGGTTTGCAACAAGACTAGTTCCAGAACTAAGGGAAATATCCTACAAAGAAAGGTTAAGGAATATCAGTCTGTTGATACTGGATGACAGGAGAGTCGGGAGACATGATAACGACATACAAAATACTGGGAGGAATTGACAAGGTGGACAGAGACAGGATGTTCCAGAGATGGGACACAGAAACAAAGAGGTCAAAAATGGAAGTTGAAGACTCGGATGAGTCAAAGGGATGTTAGGAAGTATTTCTTTAGTCATAGAGTTATCAGGAAGTGGAACAGTCTGGCAAGTGATGTAGTGGAGGCAGGAACACCACACATAGTTTTACGATGATGATTGATAAAGCTCATGGAACAAGAGGAGAAAGAGGCCATAGTGATCAGTGAAGAGGCAGGGCCAGGAGCTGACTTGACCCCTGCAATCACAAATTGATGAGTAGGTGAGTACACACACACATATGCACACATCAGACCCCCACAGCCAAACACGTTATCCCAACACAAACCACAATTACAATCCCCACCCAACACTATGCTTAAGCATCACCAACCCAACAACATAGGAGTCACATGATTTCATCGTCTACCCGTCCTCTCATAGGTAGAGGTTGTTTTTGATAAGGACCTGCCTCGCATGGGCCAGTAGGCCTTCTGCAGTGTTCCTCCATTCTGTTGTTGTTGTTAAAGATTCGCCGGTATTTTCCCGGCCCGGGCCCTTCCAAGTGGTGGCCCGGCACTGGCTCCCTGTCTAGGGAGTGTCTGAGACCTAAGTCTCCCATGGGAGGAGGCACAAGTACCCCCCTCATCTTGTAAGGTACATACTCGGGCTCTGGCACCAACCATGCCCTAGAAGGGCAATGCATGGTGTCGATCGTGCTAGCGCTATTCCTCCATTCTTATGTTCTTATGTTCTTATGACATTCTTCAGGTCACGTGCGTCACTCACACCTCACTCTCCGCCTATATATATAATGTCTTTCTACCTCTGTATGTTAGAAGTGATCAAGGTCCCAGGACCGAAACGTTTTCTAATAAATATGTCATAGTGTTTGCTTACGTGTCTTTCTAAACCAACTTGTCAGTATTTATTACCAAGGTTTATACCACTATGCTGTAGAATCCCACAACACACTGGCTGGCTCTGCACCCCCACAAACCCCCCAGAACGCAGTGCTGGAGAGGAAACTGAAGGTATGGTACACCAAAGCTGATGGAATAACGAATAAGTGGGAGGAATAGCACGAAAGAAGGAAAGAGGCATCACCGGACATCATAGCTCTCACCGAAACCGAGTTCACAGGAATAACAGATGGCATCTTTCCAACAGGATATCCTATCCTGAGTTAAGACAGAGGGAACAGAGGGGGTGGAGGAGTGGCACTGCTCATCAAAAACCAATGGGATTTTGATGAGCTGGAGAGAGGAGACAGAGGAGAAGCAAGAGACTACATAATAGGAACACTTCAGTCTGGAGGTCCCAAGGTAGTAATTGCAGTGATGTATAACCCACCACAGCACAGCAGGAGGCCAAGGCAAGAGTATAATGAAAGTAACAGAATAATGGTTGATACACCAACTTGGAGCCACATGGGGGCCCAGAAACTTAGAGGCTAAGATGATGGAGGTGGTACTGGAAAACCTCATTTACCAACACGTAAGGAACACTACCAGAGAGAAAGGAGAGGATGAACCAGCAAGACTGGACCTAGTATTCACCTTGAGTGGTGCAGATATTGAGTATATCACATATAAAAGACCCCTCAGGGCCAGTGACCATGTGGTTCTGAGCTTCGAATACATAGTTACAAGTGAAGAGGGAAGCAGGAAGGGCAGGACGAACAAAGACAAACTATAAGAGAGGGGACTATGCAGCCATGAAGAATTTCCTGCATGAGGTTCAGTGGGACAGCACTGGCAGGGAAGTCAGTATATGAGATGATGGAATATGTGACAACATTATGCAAGGAAGATGAGATGTTTGTACCCAAGACTAACAGAAATAACGAGCAGTCCAGGACGAGCCCTTGGTTCACTCAAAGGTGTAGAGAGGCCAAAACCAAGTGTGCTTGTGAATGGAAGAAGTACAGAAGGCAAAAGTGTGCTTGTGAATGGAAGAAGTACAGAAGGCAAACGTGTGCTTGTGAATGGAAGAAGTATTCGAAGGAAGAGACAGAAGGCAAAAGTGTGCTTGTGAATGGAAGAAGTACAGAAGGCAAAGGACCCAGGAGAATAAGGAGAGCAGTCGTAGAGCAAGAAATGAATATGCACAGGTAAGGAGGCCCATCGACAATGCGAAAATGATATAGCAGTGAAAGCCAAATCTGACCCGAAGGTGTTGTACAGCCACATCAGGAGGAAACCAGCAGTCAAGGACCAGGTAATCAGACTGAGGAAGGAAGCAGGGAAGATCACAAGAAACAACCGAGAAGTATGTGAGGAGCTCAACATAGGATTCAGAGAAGTGTTCTCAGAGGAGACAAACGGGACTCTAGAAAGATGGGGAGGTGGGGTAAACCATAAAATGTTGGACACAGTTCATACAACCGAGGAAGAAGTGAAGAGGCTGCTAAGCGAGCTAGATAACTCAAAGGCAAGAAGGCCGGATAACCTCTGTGAATCCTGAGAGGGGAAGCAGAGGCACTGTGTATTCCCAACAACAATCAATACATCTGTCGAAACAGGGCGACTACCTGAGGTATGGAAGACAGGAAATGTAGTCCCAGTTTTTTAAAAAAAAAGGAGACAGACATGAAGCATTAAACTACAGACCAGTGTGTCTGACATGTATAGTATGCAAAGTCATGGAGAAGATTATCAGGAGAGGAGTGGTGGATTATCAGAAGAGTGGTGGAGCACCTAGAAAGGAATGAGCTTATCAACGACAGCCAGCACGGTTTCAGGGACGGGAAATCCTGTGTCAGACCTACCGAGTTCTATGACAGAGCGACAGCAGTAAGAAGAGAGAGATGGGTGGGTAGACTGCATTTTCTTGAACTGTTTACCTGGAGAGAGTTCCGGGGGTCAACGCCCCCGCGGCCCGGTCTGTGACCAGGCTTTTGACACAGTTCCACACAAGAGATTAGTGCAAAAGTTGGAGGACCATGCAGGTATAACAGTGAAGGCACTACAGTGGATCAGAGAATACCTGACAGGAAGGCGGTAGCGAGTCATGGTACGTGATGGGGTGTCGGAGTGGGTGCCTGTAATGAGCGGGGTTCCACAGGGGTCAGTCCTAGGGCCGGTACTGTTTTTGGTATTTTGAATGAATTGATGGAAGGAATAGACTAAGAAATGTCTCTGCAGATGATGTTAAGTTAATGATGAGAATTTAATCGGAGGAGGACCAGGCAGAACTACAGAAGGATCTGGACAGGCTACAGGCCTGGCTTCTGGAGTTCAATCCCGCCAATTGCAAAGTCATGAAGATCGGGAAAGGGCAAAGAAAACCGCAGACAGAATGCAGTCAAGTGGGGTCTAAGGCTTCAAACTGCCCTGGTGGAAAAGGATCTTGGGGTGAGTATAACATCGAACATATCTCCTGAGGCCCATATCGCCCAAATAACTGCTGCGGTATACGGGCGACTAGCAAACCTAAGAATAGTATTCTGACCTCTCGGTAAGGAGTCGTTCTGGACTTTGTACACCGTGTACATCAGACCTATATTGGAGTATGCAGCACTAGTTTGGAACCCACACCTGGCCAAGCACGTCAGTTAATTAGAGAAAGTGCAGAGGTTTGCAACGAGACTAGTTAAGGGGCCTGACGACACTGGAGGACAGGTTAAGTGGACCTGACGACACTGGAGGACAGGAGGGACAGTGGGGATATAACAAAAATACTGAGAGGAATCGACAGGGTGGACAGGTACAGGATGTTCCAGAGATGGGACACAGCAGCAATGGGTCACAGTTTGAAGCTGAAGACTCAGATGAGTCACAGGAATGTTTGGAAGTATTTCTTCAGTCACAGAGTGGTCAGGAAGTGGAATAGTTTGGAAAGGGAGGTGGTGGAGGTGGGATCCATACATAGCTTTCAGAAGAGGTATGATAAAGCTCACGGAGTAGGGAGTGACCTAGTAGCGACCGGTAAAGAGGAGGGGCCAGAAGCTATGACTCGATCCCTGCTACCACAATTAAGTGAGCGCGCGCGCACACACACACACCACCACACACACACACACACACACACACACACACACACACACACACACACACACACACACACACACCTGGAGTTCTATGACAGGGTGAGAACAGTAAGACGAAGAGAGAGAGGGGTGGGTAGATTGCATTTTCTTGCACTGTAAGAAGGCGTTTGTTGACGGAGTTCCACACAAGAGATTAGTGCAAAAGCTGGAGGACCAGGCAGGGATAACGTGGAAGGCGCTACAGTGAATCAGGGAATATCTGTCAGGAAGAAAACGAGTCATGGTGCGTGGTGAGGTGTCAGAGTGGGCACCTGTAACGAGCGGGGTTCCACAGGGGTCAGTCTTAGGGCCGGTGCTGTTTCTGGTTTTTGTGAACGACATGACGGAAGGAATAAACTCCGAAGTTTCCCTGTTTGCCGATGATGTGAAGTTGAGAAGAATTCAATGGGATGAGGACCAGGCAGAATTACAAAGGTATCTGGAGAGGCTGTAGGCATTGTCCAGCAACTGGCTTCTGGAGTTCAACCCCACCAAATGCAAAGTCATGAAGATTGGGGAAGGGGAAAGAAGACCGCAGACGGAGTACACTCTAGGGGGCCAGAGACTTCAAACCTCACTCAAGGAAATGGATCTTGGGGTGAGTATAACACTGGGCCCAACTCCGGAGGCGCACATCAACCAGATAACTGCTGCAGCATACGGGCGCCTAGCAAATCCAAAAACAGCATTCCGACATCTTAATAAGGACTCGTTCAGGACCCTGTACACTGTGTACGTCAGGCACATATTGGAGAATGCAGCGCCAGTTTGGAACCTACACCAAGCCAACCATGTAAGGAAGCTAGAGAAAGTGCAAAGATTTGCAAAAAGACTAGTTCCGGAGCTAAGGGGTATGTCCTACTTGGAAAGATTATGTGAGATCGACCTGACGACACTGGAGGACAGAGATAGGGGGGATATGATAGCGACTTATAAAATACTGAGAGGAATCGACAAGGTGGACAGAGACAGGATATTCCACAGATGGGACATAACGGCAAGGGGTCACAGTTGTAAGTTGAAGACTCGAATGAATCACAGGGACATTAGGAAGTATTTCTTCAATCACAGTGTTGTCAGGATGTAGAATAGTCTGGGAAGTGATGTAATGGAGGCAGGATCCATACATATCTTTAAGAAGAGGTATGATGGAGCTCATGGAGCAGGAAGAGTCACCCAGTAGCGACCAGGGAAGAGGCGGGGCCAGGAGCTATGACTTGACCCCTGCAACCACAACTAGGTGAGTATACACACACACAACACACACACAACACACAACACACAACACACACACACACACACACACACACACACACACACACACACACACACACACACACACACACACACACACACTCCCTATCCCCACCACACGCACGCACGCATGCACGCGGCAGAGAGTGGATCTAGTAACGATCAGCGAGGAGGCGGAGCCAAGAGCTGTAGGTGTGTACACGAGTACAGAGAGTGGATCTAGTAACGATCAGCGAAGAGGCGGAGCCAAGAGCTGTAGGTGTGTACACGAGTACAGCCTCGGGGGACAAAATTTGCAAACAACCTTGAAAGAGAAGGACCTCGTGGTGAACATAGTTCCGAGGATTTTATCTGATTCTTATAACCGGATTGCCGCTGCAGACGATCAAATTTAAGGACAGCTTTCAGGAACGTCACAAAGGAGGCATTCACGACCTTATACACGGCAGGCCTGTCTTGGAGGTTGCAGCGCCTGTACGGAACTATCTGATTAAACATGTAGAGAAGCTGGGAAAAGTGCAAAGATATTAGTCCCAGAGCTGGGTCGTATGAGGTAATGAGAGGCTAGAGGAACTGAACCTGTTACCAGAGAACAGATGGGCTAGGGGGAGACATGATTATGACGTACAATACCAAGGAGAAGCAGGTCTCACTGACCACTGATTTATATTGCTTTACCACGAGTGTTTCTGCCATTCTGTCTGCTGACGTCAGTTATGTCAGCAACACTTAAGCTCTGATGGTCAGTCAACAACCCTCCAACATTGATGTCATGTCAACGACACTCCAGCTCTGATGATGTCAATCATGTCAGCAACCTACTGGCTTTGGTAATGTCGGCCAAAGATTAAAGAACAACACAGGTGCGTGTTGAGGTAAACCAATGGTTTGTGTTGAGGTCAACCGCTGGTTTGTGTGGAAGTTACCCACTGGTTTGTGTTGAGGTCAACAGCTGGTTTGTGTTGAGGTTACCCACTGGTTTGTGTTGAGGTAAGCCACTGGTTTCTGTTGAGGTAAACTACTGGTTTGTGTTGAGGTAAACCACTGGTTTGTGTTGGGTTAAACCACTGGTTTGTGTTAGGTTAAACCACTGGTTTGTGTTGAGGTAAACTACTGGTTTGTGTTGAGGTTACCCACTGGTTTGTGTTGAGGTAAGCCACTGGTTTCTGTTGAGGTAAACTACTGGTTTGTGTTAAGGTCAACCGCTGGTTTGTGTTGAGGTTACCCACTGGTTTGTGTTGAGGTAAGCCACTGGTTTCTGTTGAGGTTACCCACTGGTTTGTGTTGAGGTAAACCACTGGCTTGTGTTGGGTTAAGCCACTGGTTTGTGTTGAGGTAAACCACTGGTTTCTATTGAGGTAAACTACTGGTTTGTGTTAAGGTTAACCACTGGTTTGTGTTGAGGTAAGTCACTGGTTTGTGTTGAGGTAAACCACTGGTTTGTGTTGAGGTAAACTACTGGTTTGTGTTGAGGTAAACCACTGGTTTGTGTTGGGTTAAACCACTGGTTTGTGTTGAGGTAAACCACTGGTTTGTGTTGAGGTAAACTACTGGTTTGTGTTGAGGTAAACCACTGGTTTGTGTTGAAGTAAACCACTGGTTTGTGTTGGGTTAAACCACTGGTTTGTGTTGAGGTAAACCACTGGTTTGTGTTGAGCTAAACCACTAGTTTGTGTTGAGGTACACCATGATGTGTTGTACACCACTGGTGTGTGTTGTACACCACTGGTGTGTGTTGTACACCACTGGTGTGTGTTGTACACCACTGGTGTGTGTTGTACACCACTGGTGTGTGTTGTACACCACTGGTGTGTGTTGTACACCACTGGTGTGTGTTGTACACCACTGGTTTATGGCGCCGGGTCGCCATCTGGAGAAGACCCGGGCCGGAAGTCCCGGCAAATCCCTAATGAATGAATGAACTGGTTTGTGTTGAGGTACACCACTGGTTTGCGTTGAGGTACACCACTGGTTTGTGTTGAGGTACACACTGGTTTGTGTTGAGGTACACCACTGGTTTGTGTTGAGGTACACCACTGGTTTGTGTTGAGGTACACCACTGGTTTGTGTTGAGGTACAACACTGGTTTGTGTTGAGGTACACCACTGGTTTGTGTTGAGGTACAACACTGGTTTGTGTTGAGGTACACCACTGGTTTGTGTTGAGGTACAACACTGGTTTGTGTTGAGGTACAACACTGGTTTGTGTTGAGGTACAACACTGGTTTGTGTTGAGGTATACCACTGGTGGGTGTTGTGAGGTACAGCACACCACTGGTGGGTGTTGTGAGGTACACACACACTGGTGGTGTTACGAGGTACAGCACACCACTGGTGGTGTTACGAGGTACAGCACACACTGGTGGTGTTGTGAGGTACAGCACACCACTGGTGGGTGTTGTGAGGTACAGCACACCACTGGTGGGTGTTACGAGGTACAGCACACCACTGGTGGGTGTTGTGAGGTACAGCACACCATGGTGGGTGTTGTGAACTACAGCACACCACTGGTGGGTGTTGTGAACTACAGCACACCACTGGTGGGTGTTGAGGTACAGCACAGCGCTGGTGTGGTGGGGTAGAGCACACCACTGGTGGGTGTTGTGGGGTAGAGCACACCACTGGTGGGTGTTGTGGGGTAGAGCACACCACTGGTGGGTGTTGTGGGGTAGAGCACACCACTGGTGGGTGTTGTGGGGTAGAGCACACCACTGGTGGGTGTTGTGGGGTAGAGCACGCCTCAGTTTAGTCACCCTCAAAAGAAACATAACTTGAGCCTTTGTAGCGACACTGTAAACCTAAGCATCTGAGTGAGAGCGAGGCGTGTACCTGCATATTGAAGCTCTTGCAGGCCAGAGTATGGCGGATAAATAGGTCCTCCAAATTTAGATTCTCCTAGCGATAAGTAGCAGCGGCTGCGACACCTATAGCGGTTTAGGGAGTAGTTGAGAATTTTTACTGTTCTCTGTACTCACCTAATTATGGTTGCAGGGGTCGAGACTCGGCTCCTGGCCCCGCCTCTTCATGACCACTCATGGGTCCTCCTCTCCCTGCTCCTGAGCTTTATCATACCTCGTCTTAAAACTATGTTAGTTCCTGCCTCCACTAATCGCTTGCCAGACTATTCATTCCTAACAACTCTGTGGCTGAAGAAATACTTCCTAACATCCCTTTGACTCATCTGAGTCTTCAGCTTCCAATTGTGTCCCCTTGTTTCTGTGTCCCATCTCATGGAACATCCTGTCTGTTCACCTTGTCTATTCCACGCAGTATTTTGTATGTCGTTATATGTCTTCCCATGACCCTCCTGTCCTCCAGTTCGTCAGCGCCGATTTCCCTTAAACCTTTCTTCAATTGGACATTTCCCCTTAGCTCTGGAACCAGCCTGTTGCAAACCTTTGACACTTTCTCTAATTTCTTGACGTGTTGACCAGGTGTGGGTTCCAAACCGGTGCTGCGACTCCAGTATGGGCCTGACGTACACAGTGTTATGAAGTCTTGAACGATTCCTTACTGAGGTACCGGAATGCTATTCTCAGGTTTGCCAGGCGCCCATATGCCGCAGCAGTTATCTGGTTAATGTGTGCTTCTGGCGATGTACTCGGTATTATACTCACTCCTAGATCTTTTTCCTTGAGTGAGGTTTGCAGTCTTTGGCCTCCTAGCCTATACTCTGCGATTTTCTTTGCCTTTCTCCGATCTTCATGACTTTGCATTTGGCGGGGTTAAATTCTAGGAGCCAGTTGCTGGACCACACATCCAGCCTGTCCATGTCTCTTTGTAGACCTGTCTGGTCTGCATCTGATTTAATTCTCCTCATTAACTTCACATCATCTGCAAACAGGGACACTTCTGAGTCTATCCCTTCCGCCATGTCGTTCACATATACCAAGAATAGCACTGGTCCCAAGACTGACCCCTGTGGGACCCTGCTCGTCACCAGCACCCACTGTGATACCTCATCACAGACCATGACTAGCTGTTGCCTCCCTGTTAGGTATTCTCTGATCCATTGTAGTGCCCTTCCTGTTATATGTGTCTGTTCATCTAGCTTCTGTACTAATCTCTTGTGAGGAACTGTGGCGAAGGCCTTCTTGCAGTCCAAGAAAATGCAATCAACCCACCCCTCCCTCGCATTTCTTATTTCAGTTACCTTGCCATAAAACTCTAGTAGGTTTGTGACACAGGATTTGCCTTCCATGAATCCGTGCTGGCTGTCGTTTATAATCTTGTTCTGCTCCAGGTGCTCCACCACTCTCCTCTTGATAATTTTCTCCATGACTTTGCATACTATACACGTCAGTGACACTGGTCTGTAAATTAGTGCTTCATTTCTGTCTCCCTTCTTAAAGATGGGGACTACATTTGCCTTCTTCCATACTTCAGGTAGTTGCCCAGTTTCAAGGGACGTGTTGAAGATTTTGGTTAGTGGCACATGTAGTGTCTCTTCTCCCTCTCTAAGGACCCACGGAGAGATGTCCGGTCCCACCGCCTTTGAGGTATCAAGATCACTTAGGAGCTTCTCCACCTCCTCCTCAGTTGTGTGTAATTCGTCCAACACGTGTTGGTATATCCATTGTAATGTACCCCACTGTTTTGTCTTCCCAGTGTCCCTTCAGCCTCCACTGTAAATACTTCCTGAAATCTCATGTTGAGCTCCTCGTGTGTGTGTGTGTGTGTGTGTGTGTGTGTGTGTGTGTGTACTCACCTAGTTGAGGTTGCGGGGGTCGAGTCCGAGCTCCTGTGTGTGTGTGTGTGTGTGTGTGTGTGTGTGTGTGTGTGTGTGTGTGTGTGGTTGTGTATTTGTGTATGTATTAATGTGTGTTCCTGTAGTATACCTGGAGGATGTTCCGGAGGTCAACACCCCCGCGGCTCGGTCCATGACTAGGCCTCACGGTGGATCAGGGTCTGGTCAGCCAGGCTGTAATTGCCAACCCCACGCTATCCAACGTACGAACCATTCTGGACTGGTCAGGTATTGGCTTCAGGTGTATGTCCAGCTCCCTCTTAAAGACAGCGGTCTATTGGTAATCCCCTGTATGTAGTATGCTGGGAGACATTTGAACAGTCTTGGGGCCCTTGACATTTACTATGTTATCTCTTAGTGCACTCACGGTACCCCTACTTTTCATTAGGGTGATGTTGCACCGTCAGCCGAGTCTTTTGCTTTCGTAGGGAGTGATTTGTATGTGTGCAGATTTGGGGCTAGTCCCTCTAGGATTTTCCAGTTGTAAATTATGATGTATCTTTCACGCCTGCATTCCAAGGAATATAGGTCAAGGAACTCCAAACGATCCCAGTAATTGATATGATTGACTGTACTTGTACATGCAGTGAAAGTTCTCTATGTTTACCAGATCTGCAGTTTCCCTTGCCATGAAAGGGGCCATTATCGGACAGTATTCATGGCTAGAAAGAACAAGTGACATAAAGAGAATCATCCATGGCTTGGCATCCCATGTTTTGAAGATTTTCATTATCCATCCTATCATTCTCCTAACAGCTGTGATAATGACAGTGCTGTGACTTTTGAGAGTGAGATCCTCTGATATTATTACTCCTAACTTCGTCACATTAATATTCTGCTGTATTGTGTTGTTAGAATTTGTTTTATACTACGATCTAGCTTCTTCATGTTTTTCATCGTGGGGTAATTTAAACTTATCCTCACTGAACTTCATATTTTTTTTCCTGTTGTCCACTGGAAGATTTGGTTTATATCCGTTTAGAGATTTGCAGTGACCTCAATGGATGACACACTCATGCAAATTCTAGTATTGTCAGCAAAGTAAGACACAGTGCTATGGTTTATATTTCTGTCTTGTCAGATATGAGGATGAAAAAATTTGGGGAGAGTACTGTCCCTTATGGAGCAGAGCTTTTCACTGTAGCTGCATCTGACCCTCTGTATTCTTTTGTTTGGAAAGCTGAAGATACTTCTTTCCACTTTTCCCATTATTCTTTTATCACACATTTTATAACAAAAAAAGGCACAGTACCGTGACTGGAACGATACACAAATAACCCGCACATAAAAGAGAGAAGCTTACGACGACGTTTCGGTCCGACTTGGACCATTGACAAAGTCACACTAACCAGAGGTGGAGCAGGACGGCTATATATAGGCAGGAAGAGGTGATGGTAGTCCACTTCATTTCATTGGGCCACACAGCTCCATCGACGATCGATCTCGCCTCTCTAATTACCCCGCCGTGTTGAGTGTGACATCCTCAGAGTGGTTGGTTTACTAAACTTCGTCTTCACCTTCAGGATTGGTTGCGCTCGGTGGGCTTTCCTACCCAAGGGCAGGAAGCCTCTGCACTCGTTTACTGTAGCCTCCACGCTCCAGATGTAAGTGTAGTACACGCTATACAGCCAGTGTGCCTCCTCCTCGCCGTTGTCTGTGTCTCCACGCCTCAGCCTGTATGTGAAGTCTGCTCGCCATTCAGCTAGTGTTGGCTCTCCTCATCGCTCACAGCCAAGTTGTTCTCTTCACCGGTTACTGGACCTTCGTCTTCACCATTAGGATTGGTGCGTCGGTGGCTGCCTACCCAGGGCAGGAAGCCTCCCCTGCACTCCTGTTGCTGTCTGAAGTCTCCACGCCTCAGCCTGTACGTGTGGTCTGCACGCCTTACAGCCACTGTTGCCTCTCCTCACCGTTCAGGGCATACAGTGCTCCATCAAGCTACAGCTCACCTCCTCAGTGTCCTGTGCCTCCAGAGACGGACTCCACAAGAAACTTTAAAGTTATAGCCAGGCAAGTACGTGTGTCTACTTCATACGTACTTGCCTAGCCAATTTTTCTCACAGGATTGGCCCCCACATCTAATTTACGATGCCTGCAATGCCCTTCCACCTCCTTTCCCCTTACCACTCCCTCTACTGCCAACAACCTGCCTCTACTCTGGTCTACTCCTGCTTCTAAGGCCTAACCCTGCCCCACCTCTTCCAACCCAATTCTTTCTCGCTTAACCTCAAATACTCTAAATCTGATCATGCCACTATCTGTCCTGGAAATTTACTGTACCAGATCACTGGCGCTCCTCAGCATAAAGTGTTTAAAACCAACTCAGGATTCAAACTACTTCTTGACAGACATTCTTACGAAACGTACACCTCAACCGAGACCAGACAAAAACTTCTCAATGCAGGCTTCACTATTTGGACTCCTGAGCACCGCGCCAAATGCACAGTGATCGCAAAACACATAGACTATTCTCTCCTGACTGCCTATGACACAGACAAAGAAGACTTAATCAAAGACATTAGTACTAAGAACAAAGTCTCTGTTGACGATATTTATAGACCTGAAAACTCTACCATCCTCAAAATATGCTGTGTTGACGATATTTATAGACCTGAAAACTCTACCATCCTCAAAATATGCTGTTCAACTCCTTCTGACGCCTCTACACTCTTCAATCAAGGAATCCTTGCCAAGACCATCCGCATTCCTCCAAACACCCTCTTCACTCCAAACTTTTACCCCATCACACAATGTCTGAAATGCTACAAATTCGGCCACGACAAAATCTCATGCACTTCCACACAAACCTGCTCCAGATGTTCAGCAACTGGCCACTTCTGGAACACATTGCAACCTCCCCTTAATGTTTAACTGCGGTGGGTCACACACTGCAGTTGCAAATTCCTGCCCTACTAGAAAAGACATTCTCTCCACCCTCAGAGAAAGCCAACCTCCCTCCCCCAACCTCTTCCTGCACCTCCCCCCTCCTACAATACCTTCCACCCCTACCCCCAATGCCTGGGTAACCCATGCACTTGGTCTACCCCTCTACTCTACACACTTCAAACACCAACAACACAGAAACTACCAACACCTCTCCTTCTACACCTAACACCCACACTAGACTACAAAACTAACTGCCAACTCGCCACTGCAGCCCCACTCTGCGATGGTAATCTCTCAAGCCTACCAATCAGACTACTCACATGTCCTTAACCTAATCTTGTCCGCTAACAATCTTCCCTCTTTAATTATCCCACCTTCCTGCTTCTCTTCTAAGCCCCCTACAACCTCTACCTCCTCCCTCTCTTCCACCCTCACTTCCTACACCCACCAGCTCTCCCCCTACCCCTCTTCACTACTTCCACCCTCCCACCAACACCCCTACTGCTGGCTGCTACGACCACCCCTCCCCCGACCTCCTTACCCACTTCCTCATCCCTAACACAAAGCTTCCGCTTCCTTACCCGTACCATAGCTTCCACTTCCTCATCCCCTACCAAAGCTTCCACTTCCTCTGCATCTACCTTCACCCACTCCTCCACCACAACCAAAACTTCATCCAGGTCCAACTCCACCTCCTCCAGACAAAATCCACTCAAACCTAAACCTGCCCCAACTTCTGACAGACATAACAAAAGAACATAAAAACAGATCCATCTCTTCCTCCCCCTCCAGGGAAACGGGTCCGTAACACCGACAAACTGCATCCACTGGATGGCACACTATCACGGGTTTAATCCAAACTCCTCCCCCGACATTAACTTTGGCTATGACGAAACCATTAAATCAGTTTAAAGTGATTCAGTTCAACTACGTTCTTACTTTACTATTAGACACCTACTGGCCGAGCTCCTTGAAGCAGAGAGACCAGATATTGTTTTGCTAAACAGTACTGCCTCAAAGCCCCTCAACGATCCGCCATTATGGTTATACTGCACTACAGTCCCCCTATGATCCCCACAATGGGGTTGCCATCCTTGTCAAATCCAACATAAAACACGAATCTCTCCCAATCTCTTTTATTCACCAACACTGTCTTGCAGTCAGAATACACACCCACCTTGGTCCCTTTATCTTTTTCACACCTATGCTCGCCAAACACTATTCTCAACATACACGACCTTTCCTTAGTCTTCAACTACACCAACACACCAACATACCTACTAGCTGACATGAATGCCAAACACACCGCCTTTCATCACACCAGTAACAACCAACTTGGTCACCAATTACTCAACTTCACTAACCATAAACACCTAATTCTCGGCCCAGACTTCAATATCTTCTTCAATCACACGGGCCAAGGCAAACCAGACATCATTCTGGCAAACCGAGCCAGTTCTCTATTTCAACACTACATCTCACCTGGCCCTATTACAGGCTCTGATCACATCCCAGTCATCTTGCACATCTCCTCCAACCCTATCCTCATTCCAACCACACCTTCCTTCTCCTACAAGAACGTTGACTGGGATGCTTTCAAACAACACATAGACAATTTTTACCTCACCTATGACTATTACAACAAACCTGTCTCTGACATCGATACTCAACTTGATCTCATCCAGGACACCATTACACAAGCAGCCAACAACGCAATACCAAAGAAAACTCACACCACTCGTTATTCCTTCAAACCGTCACTCGAAACAAGAAGACTAATTATCTGCTACCACAACCGCTTCCTCTACAACACACACAGATTTAATCAAGTTCGATTAGATCTCACTTACCTTAGAAACAACATTCTACACAGTCTAGACCAAGACCACAACAATCACTGGTCACAAACTCATACAACAAGCTGACAAACAGCGTATTAAAAACCTAAAGCCTTCTGGAACTTTATCAAAAAAATAAGGAGGCACTACTCCCACCAACAAATTCAAACACATCACCCACAACAACACACACATCTCAGACCCGCAGGCTGCTATCAACATCTTCAAAACACTTCTGGGAGAACATCTTCCACCCTCCCCACCTCACCCTAACGTTATTCAACACATTCATAACTAGAACATTGGAACACTGCACACACACAAGATACAACACAGATAGCCACATTCATCTAGACTCTCTTACCTCCTCCCAAGAACTCGACACTCCTTTCACCAACACAGACATTAAAACTCTCCTCAGACACTTCTCCCAAAGCTCCTGGCGCCTCTGGCCTAAACCATATTATCCTAAAACACCTTCCTGACTCTATCATTACTGCCTACACAAACCTCCTCAATGCCTCCCTTGCCTCTGGATATTTCCCTTCCCTCTTCAAAGCTGCTACTGCTATCCTCCTTCCTAAACCCAAAAAAGACCACTCTGATCCTAGAAACTATCGCCCTATCAGCCTCCTCGAAACTTTAGGTAAACTGAACATTAAAATGGTATAAAATACCGACAGGTTGTTAGGTAAACTCTTTGAAAAACTCATCAACCATCGCCTTCGCAGATACCTGGAACACAACTCTCTACTTTCTGATGGTCAGTTTGGCTTCAGAACACACAGATCCACACAAGATGCCATTAACATCATTCTCAACTACATCCACATAAACACAGAACAAAGAAACAGGACAGCCCTGGTTGCAAAAGACGTTGAAAAAGCTTTTGACACTGGCACCAAGGGCTCAAGTACAAACTCTGCACTAACTTTAACCTGCCTCTCACTACTCGTAAACTCCTTTGCAACTTCCTAGACGGCCGTACCATGAGAATCAATTCCAAGGCTGTTACTCTGACTACTTCACACTAATGCCGGAGTACCCAGGATCTGTCCTCTCCCCTACCCTCTACATTTTATACACTAACGACATACCAACACCTGTATACCAAAACTCCATCACACTAGCCTATGCAGACGACATTACACAACTTATCACTCATGCCAATATAGATGCACTACACACAAAACACAAAATGAGGTCGACAGGATAGCCATCTGGAACAAAATGGAGAATCAAAACCATGCAGCTAAATCCAGCATTACATATTTTAACTACAGAAAACGTGATCCTCCTTACCTGTCGAGCTCAGAACAGCTGACACCCGCACTTACATCCCCATGACACAATCTGTCACTGTCCTTGGCGTTAATCTTGACTACCTCTACGCTACATGGAACACATTCACTCAAGGCATGCAATAGCTAGTAAGGCCCTTGCGGGCTTCTATAAGCTGAAACATGCCTCTCAACGCCCGAAACTACACCTCTACAAATCCCTTAACTCCTCTGATAACTTACTCCCTTAGCCCTCTCTCTTGCAGCAAAAACAAACTTACTTAAACTGCAGCGTGTCCAGAACAAGGCGCTGCGCTGGGTGCTTGATGTCAGATGGAGGACTTCGCCACATGCGAGTCTCTACATGCCCAGTTAGACATCCCTGCGCATGAATCTGTACTGGAAGACGCTCTGTGACAGATAGATTGACAAACTTGTGACACGACAGACTACTGGACCTCTCTCCTTGACGAAGACATTCGCAGACCCACAAACCAACACATACCTTTTCTACTCCTTGCATGATCCTGCTCCTAACCCTATTTACAAATAACTTGGATTCTCCGAGAGGGTACCTTCTATGACAGGTACCATTCTCTGATCCACGTTCGCCTTACCCTTTGGGTTAAGACATGGCTCAGTTCTACACTCCTCTTTAGCTCTAAACGTCGCATGTCCCTTCCTCCCCGCTCACCCCACCGGAGTCCCAACAGAAGAGCCTGAATTTCTCTTCTCAATATCTGTCCCACGATCGCCTCGCTGCTGGGTTAAGCCCTGGCTCTATATCTTCGACTAAGAACACTCCTCTCCAGCACTGTTCTTCGTCTGTCCCGTCTTCCCCGCTCATCCCATTTGGGATCTTACCTGAACTTTCGTTCGTTCGTTCGTTCGGTGGTAGTAGTAGTAGTACAAGAATGGTATATAATACCGACAAGATGAAATTAAGACACATGCACAACACCCGGGCATCCCCATCAGAGACGTTTCGCCATCCAGCCAGCCACTGGATGGCGAAACGTCCACAACAAAGACAACCAGACGCTGCACATGTGTCTCAATTTCATCAGTAGTTGTAGTAGAAGAAGAGGTAGTAGTAGAAGTGGGAAATAAAAAGGACGAGCCAGTCAAATACAAAGGAAGGGGAGCACTGCAATAGAGCTAGATGCCCACAGAGGGAGAGCAAGCGCACAGAGGTGCGTGAAAGGGAAGTGGTGAAATAAATGAAGAAGGAACAGAAACACGAGACATGACAGAGAAAGACAACCCAGAGGAGCAAAGGAAAGAGGAAAAGGGAAGAGGAAGAAGAAGAAAAAGAAAGAAAAAATGAGGATTCAGGTTAAGTCACGGGTGTTCTGAAGTTTGGAGCATTTTAAAATGTAGTGGGAGAGGAAGGCATCTACAGAGACGAAGCCAGGGCTAAGGTTCATACAAGGAAAGTTGTGTATTAGAGAGGATTCAACTAGACGGCGACTGTTCGAGTTGGAAGTAGGGAAGACAGTTTTAGCAGAAGACCAGTCAATAGGATCTGGTCGATCTCTTTCTGACAGACTTAGGAAGCACAAAAATAGTGTTAGGCTTGCCGACACTAACAATGCTCTTTTCTGTCACGTCAGAGATCATAGCCATCCTATTGACTGGTCTTCTGCTAAAACTGTCTTCCCTACTTCCAACTCGAACAGTCGCCGTCTAGTTGAATCCTCTCTAATACACAACTTTCCTTGTATGAACCTTAGCCCTGGCTTCGTCTCTGTAGATGCCTTCCTCTCCCACTACATTTTAAAATGCTCCAAACTTCAGAACACCCGTGACTTAACCTGAATCCTCATTTTTTCTTTCTTTTTCTTCTTCTTCCTCTTCCCTTTTCCTCTTTCCTTTGCTCCTCTGGGTTGTCTTTCTCTGTCATGTCTCGTGTTTCTGTTCCTTCTTCATTTATTTCACCACTTCCCTTTCACGCACCTCTGTGCGCTTGCTCTCCCTCTGTGGGCATCTAGCTCTCTTGCAGTGCTCCCCTTCCTTTGTATTTGACTGGCTCGTCCTTTTTGTTTCCCACTTCTACCACTACCACTACTACTACCTCTTCTTCTTCTACTACTACAACTACTGATGAAATTAAGACACATGTGCGGCATCTGGTTGTCTTTGTTGTGGACGTTTCGCCATCCAGTGGCTGGCTGGATGGCGAAACGTCTATGATGGGGATGCCCGGGTGTTGTGCATGTGTCTTAATTTCATCTTGTCGGTATTATATACAACTCTTGTACCACTACTACTACTACTACTACTACTACTACTACTACTACTACTACTACTACCACTACCACCACCTCTTCCTGCCTATTTATAGCCGTCCTGCTCCACCTCTGGTTAGTGTGACTTTGTCAATGGTCCAAGTCGGACCGAAACGTCGTCGTAAGCTTCTCTCTTTTATGTGCGGGTTATTTGTGTATCACACATTTTGTATGCTATTACCCCGTGATCGCACTTGTCGAAGACTTTCACAAAGTCTGTGTTTATCCTCTGGTGCATCCAAGGCCATATCATAATGGTCCAATAGTTGTGAAAGGCAGAAGTGACCTGTTCTAAACCCAAGCTTCTCTAGGTTGTGCAGTTGTTGGGAATCCAAATGGTTGGCGATCTTACGTTAGAGATTTTAACGATGTTGGACGTTAGTGCTATCGGCCTATAATTCTTTGCTATTTACTGTCACTTTTTTGGAGTGGGGCTATATTCGTTGTTTTTAGTGACTGTGGGATGACTACCGTGTCTAAGCTCCAGCTCCCTCTCCATAGAACATTTAAAGCACATGTTACACAGAAAATGGGGCTTAAGGCTTTGTCTAGGGGCAGAGGTAAAAGTTACACGAATATCAAAAAGCGCTAAACCAGCATTCACTACTCCAATGGTTTGGTTATTAGAGAGTTCAGGCAAAATTCCTCGTTAGTAAAATATACATTTATTACTTCCAACAATATATATATGCAAACACTAGATAAACACGCCGGCAGGCTGAAATATAAAAACAAAACAAAACAGACATATGTATCATGAGGTTGGGACGCAGCGGGCGCCATGCCCTACCATACTCTCATACCGATACGTCTCACCCAGTTTCACCAGCCGTCACTCAACCAACAGGGTCATAACCACATCAGAGCCCAGGTGAGCCTACTGGTAAACACTAAAGTAGCCTATGGCTTGAGTCACCCCGTGGCCTGACTGGCAAACCTCTTGCTTCACACACGGAGGGCCCGGGTTCGATTCCCGATGGGGTAAATTATTATTATAATCATGTGGGAGCGCTAAACCCTTAGGATTATACAACGCATGTGAGGGGGGGAGGGATGGAAGGTATTCAGGCTCAATTCAGGGAACTGGAGCACAGATCCAATTCCCTAGACCAAGAGCCCCTCACCAGCGTCAAGGAACCTCCCTTGAGGGGGCCGACGTACTAGGTCAATCATTATTAGTAAAAATAAAGTTATGTTTATTTTCCAGTCTTGTTGGCTCCACTATTTGCTGGCTTATGGTAGCAAATAGGAATAGGAGGAGAAATTTTTTCCTGGGTAGAGAAATGGCTGACAAATAGGCAGCAGAGAGTTGGCATAAATGGGGAAAAATCAGAATGGGGGCACGTCACAAGCGGTGTTCCGCAGGGGTCAGTGTTGGGCCCTTTGTTGTTCACGATTTACATAAATGACGTGGATGAGGGAATAAATAGCGACATAAGCAAGTTTGCTGATGACACCAAAATAGGCCGTTCAGTTCACTCTAATGAGGACCATGGAGCACTTCAGGATGATTTGAATAGACTGATGCAATGGTCGGAGAAATGGCAGATGCAGTTTAATATAGACAAATGCAGTCCTAAATGTTGGACAGGAAAATAACCATACCACATATAAACTAAATAATGTAGATCTTAAGGATAGATTGAGGGCTCTGAATTTGCACTCTCTCGAAAGGCGTAGAATTAGGGGGTATATGATCGAGGTGTATAAATGGAAAACAGGAATAAATATAGGGGATGTAAATAGTGTGCTGAAAATTTCCCGCCAAGACAGGACTCGCAGCAATGGTTTCAAGTTGGAAAAATTCTGATTCAGGAAGGATATAGGAAAGCACTGGTTTGGTAATAGAGTTGTGGATGAGTGGAACAAACTCCCGAGTACAGTTATTGAGGCTAAAACGTTGTGTAGCTTTAAAAATAGGTTAGATAAATACATGAGTGGGTGTGGGTGGGTGAGAGTTGGAAATGACTAGCTTGTGCTACTAGGTCTGATGCAGTGCTCCTTAAGTGGAAGTGACCTGATTAGGTGGGTCATTGGGCTAATCCCTGCTTCGCATGGGTCAGTAGGCCTGCTGCAGTGTTCCTTCTTATGTTCTTAAATTTGTTGCAGAGATTTAATAGCTCGTGTGTGATATTTTTCATCTGAGCTGCTTCCCGGTGTTATAAACATTTTGCCACATTCTTCCATTTTAAATGTCTTAAATTGAAATTACCAAGTAATATGGTATTTAGGGCTGGGATTGGAAGATTATCCAGACAGCAGTCAATTTTGAATAGCTGTTCCTTGAATTATTGAAAAGTAACATCTGGTGGCTTATATATAGCCACAATAATTTGGTTTTGGTTCTCAATCTTTACTGCCAAAACTTCAACTGTATCATTTGTGGTATTCTGAGCAATAAGCGACTCTGTGACATACTATATGTTGCCTGTCATATCCAAACAAGCTGTACGCTTGTATCCATATTTCGTTGTCAGAGCGATCTTTTATGTGCATCTCTGTGAAAGCTGCAAACATTGTATTCAACTCTGTGAGCAGTCCACTGATGAAATGCATTTTGTTGTTGGTTGATGGTTTTAGACTATATATTGGCAAATACAAATGATGTCGGATTGCTTGCACGTTGAGAGGCTTTATTTGTTGGCACTAATATCTGTTTTGGAGTGGGGTACCACTGATTTTGCCTCCACTCCAACAATTCTCCAAAATGGGGTAATTTTGTCATTTCTTGCCATTTTGTTCTTCCCTGCACTAAAAAATCTTTCTCTGGTGAATGGTGCTGTATAGCTCTTGTGGTTTAGCGCTTCTTTTTTATTATAATAATGTGCTGAATGGTTGTAACTTGTGTAGTTTGTGTCCGGGTTTGTGGGATCTGTACCTTCTGGTCTCTTTCAAATGGTGTGTCTGGCAGTTTGTGCTGTAACATTGCCTTTGATGAATAACACATTTCAGGATGAAAAAGTTTACAGGAAGGATGACACATTCGTTTGGTCATGTAGTTAGGACATTTTTTTGGATGGTCAGAATTGCATGTCCCATTTG
This sequence comes from Cherax quadricarinatus, assembly GCF_026875155.1. Lineage (NCBI taxonomy): Eukaryota > Metazoa > Arthropoda > Malacostraca > Decapoda > Parastacidae > Cherax > Cherax quadricarinatus. Next base: position 19,401,345 of record NC_069402.1, read on the forward strand.
TTTTTCCAGATATTCCATGCCTATAGCAACCCAACATTATTTTTTGTTTATTAACACATTGGCCATTTCCCACCAAGGCAGGGTGGCCCGAGAAAGAAAAACTTTCATCATTCACTCCACTGTCTTGCCTGAGGCATGCTTACACTACATTTTTATAAACTGCAACTTTAAAGACCCCTCTTCAGAGAAAGGGCACGAAAACTTCCCATCTCCAAAAATCAAGCCCGGCTGCGGGTTTTCCCAATCCCTTCATAAATGTTATCTTGTTTTACACCCTAAGCACGTCAAGCCTAAAAATCATTTTCTCCATTTGCTACAACCCCTCAGGCCACGCTTCTGGAAGTCCAACCCCCTCGCACACTAAACCTCCTTACCCCCTCCCCCCAACCTTTTTAAGGCCACCCTTACCCTACCTTCCCTCCACTACAGTTTTATAATCTCGAAGTCTTTTCTATTTCGTTCCATCCCTCTACTTTTTTCAAATATCTAAACCCCCCTCACCCTCTGGATAAATTTTGGCATTTCCCGCACCTCCTCCTATCTCCAAACTACGGATTCTCTGCATTACATTCACACCACACAGCCCCCGGGACTACATCTCCACTGCCCCAGCCTTCCCTTTTGCAACATTCACCACCCATCCTCACACCCTAAAAGAGCTTTGACTAATAGACTCTCATATTTTTCCCCCTTTTTGCTTTCATATAAAATTTTTTGTCTCCACAGACTCCTCATGCCCACTCACCATTTCCCCCTCGAAATTCGTATTCCACCTCATCTTTCATAACCCATCTGCCTACACGTTCACTCCCCAAAAACTAATACATTTACTCCCCATACTCTCTCCCCCAACTGATATCCAATCGTCCATACCTAATTTTTTGGTTACCTCATCACCTTGCTTTTCCGTATTTTACTTTTAATTTCCCCCTTTTTCACACCTTCCAAACTCACAACCAAACCCCTGCAACTTTTCTTTAGATCTCCCAAAAGCAAGTCTCATCGAGCAACTATGAAAAAACCCCACTTTGGTTAGATTCTTTTTCTTTCAAACCCCCTACCTCTTGCCAAAACCCGAGCATTTCTTTTCTTACAACCCCTCTATAAATAATTGAACAACCTTGAACATCACACACCCTGTCAAACCTACTTTTACTGGAAATAATCTCCTCCTTTCTACAGCTCTAACCCGAGCCCGCTATCCTCGTAAAGACCTTCACTCTTTCAGAAAACCCACCTCCTGTTCCATTCTTTTCAACCTCTGCCACATTCCATCCCTATCCGCTATATATGCTCTTTCAAATCCATAAATGCCACAAAAACCTCTTTACCCTTATCCAAATACTGTTCACCTATGTATTTCACTGCAAACACTTGGTCTACACACCCCCTACCCTTTCTAAAGCCTCCTTGTTCATCTACTATCCTGCTCTCCGTCTTACTCTTTATTCTTTCAATAATAACTCTACCATACACTTTACCAGGTATACTCAACAGACTTATTCCCCTATTATTTTTACGTTCTCTTTTATCCTCCTTTGCCATTATACAAAGGAACTATGCATGCTCTCTGCCAATCCCTAGGTATCTTAGCCTCTTCCTTGCATTTATTAAATAAAAACACTAACCACTCCAAAACTATATCCCCACCTGCTTTTAACATTTCTATGTTTATCCCATCAATCCCAGCTGCTTTACCCCTTTTCATTCTACCCACTGCCCCATGCACTTCCCCCACACTCACAACTGGTTCTTCCTCACTCCTGTAAGATGTTATTCCTCCTTGCCCTGTACACGAAATCACAGCTTCCCTATCTTCATCAGCATTTAACAATTCCTCAAAATATTCTCTGCATCTTCCCGATACCTCTAGCAAATCCGTTTGTTCCCCAGGCTTTCTCAACTTATTCATCTCACTTCAAAACTTTTTATGCTCAACAAAATTTGTTGATAACATCTCACCCACTCTCTCATTTGCTCTCTTTTTTACATTGCTTCTCCACTCTCTTAACCTCTCTCTTTCTCTCCATATACTCTTCCCTCCTTGCATCACTTCTACTTTGTAAAAACCTCTCATATGCTAATTTTTTCTCTCTTACTACTCTTTACATCATCATTCCACCAATCGCTCTCTCTGCCTCCCGCACTCACTTTCCTGTAACCACAAACATCTGCTGAACACACTAACACTATATTCCTAAACTTACCCCATACATCTATCCCATTGCCTATACAAATGTACTATCACTAGCCCATCTGTCTTTCAACAGTTGTTTATATCTTACCCTAACTGCCTCCTCCTTTAGTTTACATACCTTCACTTCTCTCTTACTTGCTGCTCCCATTTTCCTTGTATCCCACATACCACAGATATATCAGATCACTTTTTAGTTGTAAATTAAAAAGTGATCTGATATGTCTGTGACCCCTCTTTAAACATGCACATCCTGAAGTCTACCCAACAATCTTTTATCTATAAATTAGATACATGTGCAACACTTGGGTATCTTTAGTGAGGAAACGTTTCGCCATACAGTAGCTTCATCAGTCCATACAGAGGGGAACGGTATGGATTGATGAAGCCACTGTATGGTGAAACGTTTCCTCATTAAAGATACCCAAGTGTTGCACATATGTCTAATTTATCAACTTCCCCGTTCTCTGAATCATTCATCTTCATCTTTTATCTACCAATACTAGTCCCTA